>CM038674.1:173175063-173775063 GCA_021605145.1 Aegilops bicornis
TTTGCTTGTTTGCTCCAGGCATAGTTAAATTGCTCTTTTCAATTGCTTTATTTGTCCTCAGTTAATGAGATGCCCAAACAATGATGCCTGATGTAGGGTTATAACTATTAGTTGACATAATTAAATGCCTTACCATTTCATTACTCTAGCGAAGTGTGCCTAAAGCTTTTGAAGTCTATTAATCAACTATTATTGCATGAGGCTTACAATCTAGTTCAAGGCTAATGATTCCATAGTTTTGCTTGTTGTAGTAGGTTTGTATGAATCCCTCTGCAGTTCATTATGCTCCCTAAGACTCTTTTGGAATATGGCACACAATGTTCTAGCTAGTTAATACGAGCTACAGAATGACTAACTGCTTGCTTACTTACAAGCAAGATATATATAATGTTCAGTAGCTGAGTGTGGTCTAAATTTTTGACATGTCTGCGTCTTGGATTTCTCCCCAACATCATGCTCCTTTGGTGAGCTAAGAGAGATCTCTATACGTGGGCTGCACATACTACCATTTTTATAATTTTTAAAATATCACCCGTTTATGCTTTATGACGTGTACATTATTGTTAGTCCTGTTTTGCAATGTACATGATAGTCTATCTTGCTCGCTTCACTGTTGTAAATATATTTTTGCCCTAGTCATGTGTACTTACAGAAACATTTCAGGATGAAGTGAGATCAACACTAAGATCTCAGAGCAGTGTGACACGGACATTACCAAATGATTATGGATTGGAATTGGAATGTGCTGATGTTCTAGAGCATCAACTAGAGGTGGAAAGACAACATCCAGATGAGTCTCAACATGTAATCAACACGTTGAGACCGGAGGTGTAGATATCAGTTGCACGATTCAAAAGAAATGAAAGAAGACACTTAGGTAACCACAAAGGATTTGGAGATTTTGCAGACTGGTATTTGTGCTATCTGAATTTGGCCAATCCTATTTTCTGAAGATATTATAGTTCAAATGGTAAGTTCTGTTGATGCACGTCCATGATGTATGAGCTTTATTTTCCCAGTGTATGCAATTTTTTGTTTGTGTATGCTTTATTATCACTGGCGGAAAACTATGATGCCCAGTGGATGTAATCTGTTGTAATTTCTTTATTGTATAGTGTAGGATTATTCTTCGTTTCTATGCCTTAATCTCTTTATTGTATAGTGTAGTTTTTTAGATTTTAGAGTAGGATAATTCTTTGTATATGCTATACAATTTACCATTGTATTGGGTGTGCTGGGGAGACAAGAGATTTCTTGTATTTGATTGCATGGTTGTTTGAGAGAGACCATCTTCATCCTACACCTCCCACGGATTGATAAATCTTAGGTCATCCACTTGAGGGAAATTTGTTGTTGTCCTACAAAACTCTGCACTTGGAGGCCCAACAGAGTATACAAGAAGAAAGTTGCGTAGTCGAAATCACGAAGCAAACGGAATATCACATGATAACCAAAGGTTCACTCGAATGTTAGTCGTGTACTCATAGGGATCGATATGGACGTCCACAGTTTTGTTATCGGTCATTGAACAAAGGAGTTTTGTTAATGTCTATGTTTTGCCGAACCTATAGGGTCAGAAGGTTAAGGTAATCACAATCTGCTGAGTGTTAGTAGGACGGGAGTAACAATGATTTATTTGTGAAATAGTTTGGCTAATATTTGAAATATTTTCAAGAGGAATCAGAAGCGTTTGGGGGTCACCAGAAGGGTTTCAAAGCTTATTGGGCAATACCGGGCATTACCGATAAATAATATATTTGTGGAAAATGTTCTCAGAGATGTTAAATTAATATAATAATAGATAGGAGGCTTTTTTTAGGATTGTTTAGGAGGCTTTTATATAATATCAACGGGTATTAAAAAGCCAAGTAGTGGAAGGCTACTTGGGCCACTGGGGCCCAAAAGAGGTGGTGCCCCTTCTCCACATGGAAAGGGGAAGGTGAGGCCGAATTAAAGGGGTACTCCCCCTCCTCTTGACCGGTGTAACGTGGGGGGAGCTCCTCCCCCCTTGTGGTGCCCCCTCCTCTCCCCTCTAACCTATATATATATATATATATACTACAGGTCTTGGGCACTTTTCTACACACAAGTTTTGGAGCCTGCTCTAGTTCTCTAGTTCTAGTTCTAATTGGTCCTAGTTGATCAATTATAGCTAGACCTAGATCCTCTAATCCTCAATAATTAGAAGCCCTTTGTGGTTCTAATATCCTCCCTCTTATTCTCCGGCAATGACTAGCTCTGGACGGCGAAGCTGTCGGATCGTGTTGACCGTACGCTTGCAACTCGTAGAGAGGTCGTGCTTCCGGTCTTCCGTTCGAGGGACTATTTGTGGGCAGCTCACGGAATCGTTCTTCTATGGTTCGAGGGACTCCAAGTACGATCTACACTGGCTCGTCTTATTTCACTGCAACTTGGAGTTGGTAACGACCTGATTCAAACCGTTTAATGCATCTTCGTATTGTTTCTGGGTGATCGTAGGGTGATTTTTTTGTTCTACTATGTTTCCCAATAGTGAAACCTTGCTGGAAATAAACGTCAATTCCTTCTACTTCTCATTGGGTTCAACACTCTTAGTTATCGAAAGGACTACGATTGGTCCCCTATATTTGTGGGTCATCACCGTCCCAGCACAGACGTGCATTGCAAGGGTGATTGCTCTGCCACAAGAGCGTGGCTAAGGTTCTGTCCTAGCACTCGTGACATGAGAAATGAAGCGACTGGGTCGTACGAGCGGCAGACAGGATAGTATGAGGTCGATGTGGAGATCAAAGACGGTGCGGCGGGGGGGGGGGGGGGGCACCTAGGATCCGCGTTAGGTTAGGAGGAAGAGGAGAGGTTGGCATGAAAAATGGACCTCTC
Organism: Aegilops bicornis; assembly: GCA_021605145.1. Taxonomy (NCBI): domain Eukaryota; kingdom Viridiplantae; phylum Streptophyta; class Magnoliopsida; order Poales; family Poaceae; genus Aegilops; species Aegilops bicornis. The sequence continues at coordinate 173,177,923 of CM038674.1, forward strand.
TATCGAGCGAATGAGCGAACTATTTTTTTTTCGTGAGGGCTAGCGGTGATTGATCGGGTGAGTTAGTTGGGTTGCCAGAAAAGGCTCAGTTTACCAGAGGCCTCAGTTTTTTCTCCTGGAGCAGCACACCCTTAGGATAGTTGGGCCAGGAATTTGACGGTGCGGTGGAGATCAATAGAACATCTTATGTGTGGCGAGAACACTTCAATCAATAAAATGGATGGCCGGAAATCGAAGGGGGGGTGCGAGAGGGTTGGGTTTAGGTTCAATTTTACTGTCCTTAATGTGGCTGTAAATATTTATGAAAGTTCAACTAAATTTGAACTTGCACTAGACATCAGGGGAAAGGCCATGAGTCCCTGTGTTTCACAGTCCTGCACCTGTAAAGCTTTTTGCGTTTTCCTCATAACGCAGACGTTAGACTCCATTGCATTTCACGGGGTGGAAACGCAACACCAAGGACAATAGCGTTTTTTTCGAGCAGTGTTTCCCTACGTGTTAGGTCAAGATGCCAGCGAGTGTCCCAATGCGGGCCGGGCGGAAACACCGTTGACCCCGACGTCTCCCATGTATCGATGTGATGGGTGACATCACCTAAAAGGGTTAGATTGTGAAAATGTTTCAACCCAGATTGCAAGGGTTAATTCATGCTTATAGGAAGATCACCGTGGTTTGGCGCAATCCGTCATACATATAGCACGAGTCTACCGACTTGCAAAAATAAAAGGGTTGTCACTCCTGCCGTTTCAGGGGCATGTTTGTGACATTTGGTATAAAAGCAAGAGGTTTTCAAAAAATCCAGGCCCTGGCCCCTCCGCCGCCACCCTGCCATGTCATGCTGATGTTGCTTACAGGTGACGAACCGTATATGCACCTAGAAACAAGTTGTAGTGTTAAAAACGTTTTTATATTATGATACGGAGGGAGTACAACATTATAGGCACCAAAGTGGTCATCATGTGCAACTTGTACCACTGTGGTATTTCCCACAATTAAATCGTATGCACAACAGTTTTGTACATGCTGTATCCTATGGCACACAATCTGAACATCTCTGATCGTACAGGCGTCGGATGGCAATTTATCGTATGTATAGCATCGTTCTACCGGAAATTGCGACCGGAACTAAAAACCTTGGTCTCAACTCTGAAGCCGTGGTTGACCATGAAACGGAGGAGACAGACATCCATTCCCGACAACTGCATGCATGCATGCATGCAGGCCACGCCTCCTACGATTTAGGCCGAGACGCCATGTCCCCGCACATGCACCGACATTGCCGTGGTACCGCTCGCCGGGGCCTCTCCCCGCTTAAGTAACTCGCCACCTCCCTCTTTGACGCATTCCCCCTCCTCCGCCACGCAGCGTACGTCAACCAACCGGAGGGGCCGAGCTTAATTAGCCGCACGTACCCACCACCATCGCTGCTCCCGGCCTTTCGCGCGCCAATTAAGCTAGGCCGTCGTCGCCGTCGTTTCTGCCGCCGGCTGGCCGGGCAAGATGGCGGGGGCCGTGATCGTGCACCACCACAACAGGTACAAGACGTACCCCGGCGATGTCACCGGCTTCGTCTTCTACTCCTGCCTCGTCGCCTCAGTCGGCGGCTGCATCTTCGGCTACGACATCGGCATGGCCGGTAATTAACCCTGTGCATGCATGCATGCACGCGTAATTGGGTGTGGGTGTTGGTTTCCTGGCTCTGACTCTGACTCTGTTTCCTGTGCTGGCGCCGCTGCGGATGACTGCAGCCAGTTTGACGTCGACGGAGTCGTTCCTGCTCTTGTTCTTCCCGGACATCTACCAGCAGCAGAAGGATCAGGTGATCACGAACCAGTACTGCAAGTTCGACAGCCAGGAGCTGTCCCTCTTCGGCTCCTCCCTCTTCCTGTCCGCGGCGACGGCGTCCCTCTTCGCGAGCCCCATGGCCCGCGCCTTCGGCAGGAAGTGGACGCTCTTCTACGCCGCCGTCGCCTACGTCATCGGCGCCTGCATGGGCGGCATAGCCACCACTTTCGCCATGCTCATCACCGGCCGCTTGCTCCTCGGCGTCGGGGTCGGCCTCTGCATCCACGCCTCGCCTCTCTACCTCTCGGAGATGGCGCCGGCGCAGCAGCGCGGGATGCTCAACATCCTCTTCCAGCTGATGATCACCATCGGGATCCTGTCGGCGAGCCTGACCAACTACTGGACGTCCAGGTTCCTCGGCGGGTGGGGCTGGCAGGTCGGGCTGGGGATGGGCGCCGTCCCGGGGTCCGTCGTCGCGCTGGGCTCCCTGGCCATCCCAGACACCCCCATCTCCCTGCTGTCGCGGGGCGAGACCGAGCTCGCCCGCGCGACGCTGTCCCAGATCAGGGGCATCGGCCCCGACGACGTGCGGCAGGAGTTCGACGACCTCGCCGCCGCGTGCGAGGAGAGCAAGGCGGTGGCGAACCCGTGGTGGGAGCTGCTCTTCACCGGCAAGTACAAGCCGCAGCTGACGTTCGCGCTGGGCGTGCCCTTCTTCCAACAGCTGACGGGCATCAACGTGATCATGTTCTACGCGCCGGTGCTGTTCAAGACGGTGGGGTTCCGGAACGACGCGTCGCTGATGTCGTCCGTCATCACGGGGCTGGTGAACGTGTTCTCCACCTTCGTGGCCGTGGTGACCGCGGACAAGGTGGGGCGGCGGGCGCTGTTCCTGCAGGGCGGGACGCAGATGATCATCTCGCAGATCCTGGTGGGCACCTTCATCGGGCTCCAGTTCGGGCTGAGCGGGACGGGGGCCATCTCGGAGCAGTACGCCATGTGCATCGTGCTGTTCGTGTGCGTGTACGTGGCCGGCTTCGCATGGTCCTGGGGGCCCATGGGGTGGCTCATCCCCAGCGAGGTGTACCCGCTGGCGGTGCGGTCGCAGGCGCAGAGCATCACGGTGGCCGTCAACATGTGCTTCACGGCCTTCATCGGCCAGGTGTTCCTCACGCTGCTGTGCCACCTGAGGTTCGGCCTCTTCTACTTCTTCGGCGCCTGGCTGCTGCTCATGACCATCTTCATCGCCGTGCTGCTGCCGGAGACCAAGTGCGTGCCGCTCGAGGAGGTGTCGCACGTCTTCAGGAAGCACTGGTTCTGGAGGAAGTACGTGGTCGACACCAGCGCCGAAGCGCGCGGGGCCGAGATGAGGAAGAGGATAGCGCTAGAGATGAGCTGATCCACATCCGTCTGGAGCCATGCATGCATGCATGCATGGAGATGGAGGTATACATCGGTAGGCAGATCAGAAACAGATCGGTGCAGGCTCAGTCACGCTTGATGATTACCCAGCTGACAAGACGTACATAGCTAGAGTGCAGAAATTGATTACGCAAGCTCATCGGCCGACCAGCAAGATAAATTAGTTGATGTTGATCTTGGTGTTGTAGAATTGATCTTAGCATACACTCATCTTGTAATTGTTTTCCCTTTGTTTCATGTCAAACTTGTCAATGAAGTATTACAAACAAACAAACAAAAAAAATCACAATCTCACTACATGGTCGCTACTGCATGATCAATTGCTCAGTAACCATAATAGCTTCTACCTTTCTAATCTCACTAGCTCTCGAATTTGCCTATTGATGACACCGAGTAGGGACCGGCTATTCATCAGGTGACTGAATTCTAATTTTCGGTCAGTCGCTTTTTTTAATACTATTGTATTATGTACGGCTCGTTCCACGGTCTGTCTCATACTCCCTCCGTTTGAAATTACTTGTCTCGGAAATGGATGTATTTAGAACTAAAATACATCTAAATATATCCATTTGTGCGACAAGTAATTTCAAACGGAGGGAGTACATGCATGTATGCTCATCATGATTGCTCATCATCATGATTGCTCATCATGATGAGTAACGAAGCATGAAAATGAAAAAAATTCCTACGATCATCCAAGATCAAATCTAGAAGATGCATAACAACAAGAGGGGATGTGTTTAGATACTCTTGTAGACGAAAGCGTAAGCGTATATAACGCGGTTGATGTAGTCGCACTCTCCGCGATCCGATCACGATCTAACGCCGAACGGACGGCACATCTGCCTTCAGCACACGTGCGGCTCGGTGACGTCTCCTCCTTTTTGATCTAGCAAGCAAGAGAGGAGAAGTAGATGGGATCCCAACCAACACGATGGCGTGATAGAGATCATGGTGGTGCAGTACCGGCAGGGCTTCGCCAAACGCTGCCGAAACCAATCTAAGAAGAAATCGGAGTTATGGGAAAGGTAGGGCTGATGCCTGGGCGTAAGAATTGGTGTGTTCAGCCCCTCCCTCGCCCCCACTATATATAGGAGGCAAGGAGGAGGGCTGGGGCACAGCTCTAGCCCCCCCTCCAAGGAGGGGGCGTGGGCCTAGGGAGGTTTCCCCCCTCCCCGAAGCACCTAGAGGGTGCCTTCCCCTAGGACTCTTCCCTTTCCATGTTCTAGGCGCATGGGCCTCTTGGGGCTGGTGCACCTGGCTAATGTACAATACCATAAGACCGAAACTTTTTCAGCGACCAAAACATGACTTCCTATATATAAATTTTTACCTCCGGACCATTCCAGAGCTCCTCATGACGTCCGGGATCTCATCCAGGACTCCGAACAACATTCGATTACCAATGCAATGTCCCAATACTACTCTTGCGTCATCGAACGTTAAGTGTGCGGACCTTACGGGTTCGAGAATCATGTAGACATGACCGAGACACCTCTTCGGCCAATAACCAATAGCGGGACCTAGATGCCCATATTGGTTCCTACATATTCCACGAAGATCTTTTATCGGTTGAACCACGATGTCGGGGATTCAGTTAATCCCGTATGCAATTCCCTTTGTCTAGTGATATGTTATTTGCGCGAGATTCGATCGTCGGTATCTCCATACCAAGTTCAATATCGTTACCAGCAAGTCTCTTTACTCGTTCTGAAATACAAGATTATGTGACTAACTCATTAGCCACATTGCTTGCAAGATCTTTACGATGTTGTATTACCGAGAGGGCCCAAAGATATCTCTCGGTCATACGGCATCACCAATAATAAAACATACAACTCAAACCAATCATCGTCATTAATCAACCCATAGGACAAAACAGATCTACTCAAACATCATAGGATAACCACATATCATTGGATAATAATATATAGTGTTGAGCACCATGTTTAAGTAGAGATTACAGCAGGGAGAAGAGTTGTTACACCGCTGCATAGAGGGGGAGAGAGTTGGTGTTGATGGTAGCGAGGTTGCTGATGTATATCGTCGTCGTGATCCTTGCCCCAATGGCACTCCGGCGCCACCGGGAGAGAGGGGGAGAGAGCCCCCCTCCTTATTCTTCTTCCTTGACCCCCCCCCCCCCCCCCCTAGATGGGAGGAGGGTTTCCCCTCTGATCCATGGCCTCCATGGTGGCGGTGGGGCGGGAGCCCCTTCGAGATTGGATCTATCTCTCTTTTTCTCTTCTGTTTCGCGACCCCTATTTCTAGCCATTCACCATTTTTTCAATTCCCGGATGTAGGGCATACTTCTCCCTAAGTAGTTTTGGTGATTGATGACCATGCTTTTGCGGACTAATCGTGTGCATTGAGCATTTCAGATATCTTATGTCTAGGCACAAGACGATTCGGTGCCCCTAGGAGTCTATCGAAGACGGTTGCTTTCTACGTTTCTTTTCGGTGGATTTGAGTCATAGGAAAGCCGCACTACTAAGAGGGGGTCCGCTTCGGAAGGTTAGGGTGGAATCACACGTACACATCTGTTCTTTTGCACCACCTTTCCTTCGCTTCATTGGAGCTTGATAACCCACAAGTATAGGGGATCGCAACAGTTTTCGATAAGTAAGAGTGTCGAACCCAACGAGGAGCTAAAGGTGGAACAAATATTCCCTCAAGTTCTATCGACCACCGATACAACTCTACGCACGCTTGACGTTTACTTTACCTAGAACAAGTATGAAACTAGAAGTACTTTGTAGGTGTTTTCGGGTAAGCTTGCAAGAAAGTAAAGAGCACGAAAATAAAACTAGGGGCTGTTTAGATAAAAACACAACTAAAGTAAATATGGCGAGTGTGGAAAAGTGGTGGTAGGAGTTGTGGAATTGTCCCTAGGCAACCGACTATGTTACTAGACCGGTAATCACTATTGCAATTTTATTTGAAGGAGAGGCATAAGCTAACATGCTTTCTCTACTTGGATCATATGCACTTATGATTGGAACTCTAGCAAGCATCCGCAACTACTAAAGATTCATTAAGTTAAAACCCAACCATAGCATTAAAGTATCAAGTCCCCTTTATCCCATACATAAAACAACCTACTTACTCGGGTCTGTGCTTCTGTCACTCACGCCACCCACCATAAGCAAATCATAAACATATTGCAAACCCTACAGTGGGGATCCCTCACGCTTGCGCGACATGAAGGGCACAATAGGATAGCACCAATAATAAAACATGCAATTCAAACCAATCATAGCAATTCATCAATCACCCGATGGGACAACGAAAATCTACTCAGACATCATAGGATGGCAACACATCATCGGAAAATAATATGAAGCATACAACACCATGTTCAAGTAGAGGGTACAACGGGTTGCGGGAGAGTGGACCACTATAGATAGAGGGGGGAAGGTGATGGAGATGTTGGTGAAGATGACGGTGGTGTTGGTGAAGATCGCGATGATGATGATGGCCCCCGGCAGCGCTCCGGCGCCACCGGAAGCAAGGGGGAGAGAGGCCCCCTTCTTCTTCTTCTTCCTTGACGTCCTCCCTAGATGGGAGAAGGGTTTCCCCTCTGGTCCTTGGCTCCCATGGCTTGTGAGGGGCGAGAGCCCTCCGAGATTGAATCTATCTCTCTGTTTGCGTTACATCACATCTCTGTTTCACCGTTTACGTGTATTTATGGAGATCCGTAACTCCGATTGGCCTGAAACCTTCGCCGTGATTTTTTCCCGAATATTAGCTTTCTTGCGGCAAAGAAGAGCATCAACCGCCTTACGATGGGCTCACGAGGGTAGAAGCGCGCCCCACTGCCTCGTGACCACCTCGAACAACTGGATCGCATTGATTTTCCTTCCAAATTTTCCATATTTTCCAAAAGTAAGCTCCGTCCGTTTTTATCCCGTTTGGACTCCGTTTGATATGGATATTCTGCGAAACCAAAAACATACAACAGACAGGAACTGGCACTGGGCACTGGATCAATATGTTAGTCCCAAAAATTGTATAAAAAGTTGCCAAAAAGTATATGAAAGTGGAATAATATTGGCATGGAACAAACAAAAATTATAGATATGACGGAGACGTATCAGCATCCCCAAGCTTAATTCCTGCTCGTCCTCGAGTAGGTAAATGATAAAAAGATAATTTTTGATGTGGAATGCTACCTAGCATAATCTTGATCATATGTCTAATCATGGCATGAATATTAAGACACGAGTGATTCAAAGCAATAGTCTATCATTTGACATAAAAACAATAATACTTCAAGCATACCAACCAAGCAATTATGTCTTATTGAATCCCTACAAAATCATATAGTCTGGCTATGCTCCATCTTCACCACACAAAATATTCACATCATGCACAACCCCGATGACAAGCCAAGCAATTGTTTCATACTTTTGACGTTCTCAAACCTTTTCAACTTTCACGCAATACATGAGCGTGAGCCATGGACATAGCACTATAGGTGGAATAGAATATGATGATGGGGGTTATGTGGAGAAGACAAAAAAGGAGAAAGTCTCACATCAACGCGGCTAATCAACAGGCTATGGAGATGCCCGTCAATTGATGTCAATGTGAGGAGTAGGGATTGCCATGCAACGGATGCACTAGAGCTATAAGTATATGAAAGCTCAAACTGAAACTAAGTGGGTGTGCATCCAACTTGCTTGCTCATGAAGACCTAGGGCATTTGAGGAAGCCCATCGTTGGAATATACAAGCCAAGTTCTATAATGAAAATTCCCACTAGTATATGAAAGTGACAACATAAGAGACAATCTATAAGAAGAACATGGTGCTACTTTGAAGCACAAGTGTGGAAAAAGAGATAGTAACATTGCCCCTTTTTATTTATTTTATTATTTTTTCTTTTTTTTGCGGGCTTCTTTGGCCCCATTTTTTTATTTAGGCTTCTTTGGCCTCTCTTTTTTTGAATGGGGCAACGCTCTAATAATGATGATCATCACACTTTTATTTACTTACAACTCGATATTACAACTCGATACTAGAACAAAGATATGACTCTATATGAATGCCTCCGTGATGTGGGATGTGCAATGATCTAGCGTAGCAATGACATCAAAAAACGGGCAAGTCATGAAAACATCATGCTAGCTATCTTACGATCATGCAAAGCAATATGACAATGAATGCTCAAGTCATGAATATGATGATGATGGAAGTTGCATGGCAATATATCTCGGAATGGCTATGGAAATGCCATGATAGGTAGGTATGGTGGCTGTTTTGAGGAAGATATAATGAGGCTTATGTGTGACAGAGCATATCGTATCACGGGGTTTGGATGCACCGGCGACGTTTGCACCAACTCTCGAGGTGAGAAAGGGCAATGCACGGTACCGAAGAGGCTAGCAATGATGGAAGGGTAAAAGTGCGTATGATCCATGGACTCAACATTAGTCATAAAGAACTCACATACTTATTGCGAAAATTTATTAGTCATCAAAACAAAGTACTACGCACATGCTCCTAGGGGGATATATTGGTAGGAAAAGACCATCGCTCGTCCCCGACCGCCACTCATAAGGAAGACAATCAATAAACACTTCATGCTCCGACTTCGTTACATAACGGTTCACCATAGGTGCATGCTACGGGACTTGCAAACCTCAACACAAGTATTTCTCAATTTCACAATTACTCAACTAGCACGACTCTAATATCACCACTTTTATATCGCAAAACTATTGCAAGGAATCAAACATATCATATTCAGTAACCTACAAGTTTTATGTAGGATTTTATGACTAACCATGTGAATGACCAGTTCCTGTCAGCCCAAGCTCTAACAAATATAAGTGAAGCAAAAGAGCATTCTACAAATGGCGGTTGTCTAAGTGAAGAGAAACAGGCAATCCAAACTTCAAATGATATAAGTGAAGCACATGAAGCATTCTATAAAGCCATACTCAAAAGATTTAAGTGAAGTGCAATGAGCATTCTTATAAATCAACCAAGGACCATCTCATACCAGCATGGTGCATAAAAAGAAAAGCAAAAACTAAATGCAAAAGACTCTCCAAGATTGCACATATCGCATGAACGAAACGAATCCGAAAACATACCGATACTTGTTGAAGAAAGAGGGGATGCCTTCCCAGCATCCCCAAGCTTAGCAACTTGAGTCTCCTTGAATATTTACTTGGGGTGCCTCGGGCATCCCCAAGCTTGAGCTCTTGCTTCTCTTCCTTCTTCTCACATCGAGACCTTCTCGATCATCGAACACTTCATCCACACAAAACTCCAATAGAAAACTCGGTAAGATCCGTTAGTATAATAAAGAAAATCACCACTCTAAGTACTGTTGCAAACCAATTCATATTTTTTTTGCATTGTTTCTACTGTAATATAACTTTTTCATGGCTTAATCCACTAATATAAATTGACAGTTTCATCAAAACAAGCAAACTATGCATCAAAAACAGAATCTGTCTAAAACAGAACAGTCTGTAGCAATCTGAACATTCACCATACTTCTGGTACTTGGAAACTTCTGCCAACATTAGTAAAAATAAACAACTTGTACAGAAAGACAGTTCAAAAAGAATCAGAACCATTTGACGTTCCAGTAAAAAACTAAAATTCGCGCACTACAGCCAAAGTTTCTGTCCTGCACCGCACAAACCAACAAGCACTGTAAACATCCTAAAGGCAAACCTTGGCACATTATTTTTATAATACAATGGAATTGTACAAGGGGATAATTATTTCTGTTGAAAAGTTTCTGTAATTAAGATTCACAAAGTTCCCATGGGCATGAACAATGTTCAAGGACGTCCCCCACTTTCACAATGCTCGTCTCTCTCACTTTCACTTTTCTTTTTGAAAAAGTTTTGGGTTTCCCTCTTTATTTTTGGGTTTTTAAACTATATGAAAGCACTCAACAGAAATAAATGACTCTCTAAAAATTCCGGGTTGTCTCCCTGGCAGCGCTTTCTTTAAAGCCATTAAGCTAGGCATATAGTGCTCAAGTAATGGATCCACCCGGATCCCAAGGTATATCAAAGCCAATTTTAATTAACAATGATTTGGCATTTAGTAGTGAGCACAAAGCAACATATATCATGTAATGACGAAGTCTAACTCTCTTCCTATGCATAGGCATGTCATAAAAGAACAATTCATGCACACATAGTAAAGACCAATGCATAGTATAAGCAGTTTCTTGCAATTTTATCATGATGGAAACATAGAGAGGTGGAGATATAGTTCCTCTCTCATAATAATTGCAAGTAGGAGCAGCAAGCACATGCATATTATATTCATCAAAATCATCATGTGCAACGGTAAAAGGCAACCCATCAATATAATCCTTAATAAGGGCAAACTTCTCCGATATAGTATAATCGGGAGAATTCAAAAAGATAATAGGACTATCATGCGTGGGTGCAATAACAACAATTTCATGTTTAACATAAGGGACTATAGCAAGTTCATCTCCATAAGCATAATTCATATTGGCATCTTGGCCACAAGCATAGCAAGCATCATCAAAAAGGGATATTTCAAAAGAATTAATGGGATCATAATAGTCATCATAGCAATCTTCCTTCGGTAAGCACGAAGGGGAATTAAACAATGTATGAGTTGAAGAATTACTCTCATTAGAAGGTGGGCACGGGTGATCAATCCGCTCTTCCTCCTTTTGTTCTTCGCTCTTCTCATCATCTTTTTCATCCAATGAGCTCACAGTTTCATCAATTTCTTCTTCCATAGCTTCCTGCAAAATATTAGTCTCTTCTTGGACAGCGTTAACTTCCTCAATAAATGTATCAATATTGGCATTGAATTTATAATTTTCATAGCAATATCTAAGTATAGCAAAATTTTCAGGTCTGTAAATAGCATCATCAAAATTTTCACATGTTTTAAACAAAGATTCTATTTCATAAGCACCCATAAAAGCAACAAATTCTTCTATTTGTTCCACATCATAGTAATCATATATACCTTTAGCATAAGAAGCTAAGGTTATTATCATTAAATTCGCATGAAAAGTCAAGGTGTGGAGACTTCATCCTAGAGCAACAAGTATAATCATATCTCAAGCATAGTTCCCGGGCATACCAACGCAACATAATAAATTGATCCCATAATAGTTTCCCTTTTTATGTCGAGCGATAATCCCTAAAGTATTCACGTTGATCCAACGTGTCTCCCATTATAAAGTTGAGTGGGGTTTTCTCAGGATTATCAAAGTAGTATATAATATCTCTCACATAATGAGAATCGGGGCTTTTAGGAGTTACCCCATCTACATGAGTAGCAAGTACCTCTAATTTTTTGGTATTTTGTGTTCCATATCCATAACTAAAGATAGATAACAACTAATAACAGCAAATAAAAATTACTTAGTGATAAAGCAAACAAGCACACGAGAATATTCACCCCACGCTTATGACTTCCGGCAGCGGCCTTGAGAAAAAGGTCTTGATAACCCACAAGTATAGGGGATCACAACAGTTTTCGATAAGTAAGAGTGTCGAACCCAACGAGGAGCTAAAGGTAGAACAAATATTCCCTCAAGTTCTATCGATCACCGATACAACTCTACGCACTCTTGACGTTTACTTTACCTAGAACAAGTATGAAACTAGAAGTACTTTGTAGGTGTTTTCGGGTAAGCTTGCAAGAAAGTAAAGAGCACGAAAATAAAACTAGGGGCTGTTTAGATAAAAACACAACTAAAGTAAATATGGCGAGTGTGGAAAAGTGGTGGTAGGAGTTGTGGAATTGTCCCTAGGCAACTGACTGTGTTACAAGACCGGTAATCACTATTGCAATTTTATTTGAGGGAGAGGCATAAGCTAACATACTTTCTCTACTTGGATCATATGCACTTATGATTGGAACTCTAGCAAGCATCCGCAACTACTAAAGATTCATTAAGGTAAAACCCAACCATAGCATTAAAGTATCAAGTCCCCTTTATCCCATACATAAACAACCTACTTACTCGGGTGCATGCTTCTATCACTCACGCCACCCACCATAAGAAAATCATAAACATATTGCAAACCCTACAGCTGAATCCCTCACGCTTGCCGACACGGAGGGCATAATAGGATAGCACCAATAATAAAACATGCAATTCAAACCAATCATAGCAATTCATCAATCACCGATAGGACAACGAAAATCTACTCAGACATCATAGGATGGCAACACATCATCGGAAAATAATATGAAGCATAAAGCACCATATTCAAGTAGAGGGTACAACGGGTTGCGGGAGAGTGGACCGCTGTATATAGAGGGGGGAAGGTGATGGAGATGTTGGTGAAGATGACGGTGGTGTTGGTGAAGACCGCGGTAATGACGATGGCCCCGACGGTAGCTCCGGCCACCGGAAGCAAGGGGGAGAGGGGCCCCCTTCTTCTTCTTCTTCTTCTTCTTCCTTGACCTCCTCCCTATATGGGAGAAGGGTTTCCCCTCTGGTCCTTGGCTCCCATGGCGTGGGAGGGGCGAGAGCCCCTCCGAGATTGGATCTATCTCTCTGTTTACTGCGTTACATCACAGCTCTGTTTCACTGTTTACGTGTATATATGGAGATTCAGTAACTCGACCGGCCTGAAACCTTCGCCATGATTGTTTTTCGAATATTAGCTTTCTTGCGGCAAAAGAAGAGCATCAACCGCCTTTACGGTGGGCTCACGAGGTAGAAGCGCGCCCTAGGGGCGCCCCTGCCTCGTGACCACCTCGGGCACTAGTTCGCGTTGATTTTCCTTCCAAATTTTCCATATTTTCCAAAAATAAGCTCCGTCCGTTTTTATCTTGTTTGGACTCCGTTTGATATGGATGTTCTGCGAAACCAAAAACATGCAAATGCATGTGAACCGCACTAGGCACTGGATCAATATGTTAGTCCCAAAAATAGTATAAAAAGTTGCCAAAAAGTATATGAAAGTGGAATAATATTGGCATGGAACAATCAAAAATTATAAATACGACGGAGACGTATCAGAGCTCCTTCCGTCTTCCAGTCTGGGCATATTGAAGGCAGCAAGGTGCATGTTTTCAGTGGCTAGCGGTAGTACCGCTCAAGGGAGCGGTATTACCGCAGGTGCCAGCGGTAGTACCACTGTCGCCAGCACCTGTGTCGTGCGCCTACAGTAGTAGTTGCGGATGTAGTTTTTGAAAGATCGAGGATGTCGCCTAGAGGGGGGGGGGGTGAATAGGCGCTTTAAAATAATTATGGTTTAGGCTTGAACAAATGCGGAATAAACCTAGCGGTTAATTTGTCAAGCACAAAACCTAAAACAACTAGGCTCACCTATGTGCACCAACAACTTATGCTAAGCAAGATAATCAACTATGTGATAGCAAGATATATGACAAAGAACAATATGGCTATCACAAAGTAAAGTGCATAAGTAAAGGGCTCGGGTAAGAGATAACCGAGGCACGCGGAGACGATGATGTATCCCAAAGTTCACACCCTTGCGGATGCTAATCTCCGTTTGGAGCGGTGTGGAGGCACAATGCTCCCCAAGAAGCCACTAGGGCCACCATAATCTCCTCACGCCCTCGCACAATGCAAGATGCCGTGATTCCACTAAGGGACCCTTGAGGGTGGTCACCGAACCCGTACAAATGGCGACCCTTGGGGGCGGTCACCAAACACGTACACTTTGGCAACCCTTGGGGGCGGTCACCGGTACCCGTCAAATTGCTCGGGGAGATCTCCACAACCTAATTGGATACCCCGACGCTTGCCCGGAGCTTTACAACACAATGATTGAGCTCCGAACAACACCAACCGTCTAGGGCACCAAGGCACCCAAGAGGAACGAGCTCTAGGGTGTCCAAAACACCCAAGAGTAACAAGCTCAAGGGTACCAAGCACCCAAGAGTAATAAGCTTCTCAACTTGTAACTTCCATGTATCACGTGGAGAACTCAAACCGATGCACCAAACGCAATGGCAAGGGCACACGGAGTGCCCAAGTCCTTTTCTCTCAAATCCCACCGAAGCAACTAATGCTAGGGAGGAATATGAGAGGAAGAACAAGAAGGAGAACACCAAGAACTCCAAGATTTAGATCCAAGGGGTTCCCCTCACATAGAGGAGAAAGTGATTGGTGGAAATGTGGATCTAGATCTCCTCTCTCTTTTCCCTCAAAAACTAGCAAGAATCCATTGAGGGATTGAGAGCTTGCAAGCTCGAAGAAGGTAAACAATGGGGAAAGAACACGAGCTTAAAGAATAAGGTTCATTGGGGAAGAAGACCCCCTTTTATAGGTGGGGAAAAATCCAACCGTTATGCTCACAGCCCGCACCGAGCGGTACTACCGCTCCAAGGAGCAGTACTACCGCTAGGGCGGTAGTAGCCCTTTGAAACACAGCAGCGAGGAGGCAAAAAACGCCAGCAGAACCGTCGGAGTGGTAGTACCACTTGACCTCACGGTACTACTGCTAAGGGTAGCGGTACTAATGCTTGCAAGCGGTACTAAAAAATTACATCTGTGCCTACCACCGTTGGACTTGTGACGAGTTTTTGGTCCCGAGCGGAAGTAGCCACGAAAGTATCCACCGCAGTACTACTCCAAGAGGTAGTACCGCTCCCAAGACCGGTAGTAAAAAATTACTTCCGCTCCTGTCCGCGGTAGTACCGCTGCAGCCTTTTCAGAACACCAAAACTGACACAACTTCTGCAAAACGGACTCTGAATTCGACGAAACCAAGTTTGTTGGAAAGCTAGAGACAAGGGCTAAAACAATCTTGAAAGAAATATCAATAAGAAGCAAATTAGAAAAGGCCCATAAGAAAATGGTGAGAACCCTTCCTCGGATAAGACCGGTAAAACCTCCAACACCGAAAACATCATAGAAGACGCATGCAAACTCCGTTTTCGATGAACTCAAGCTTGTCATCTAGATGACCATAAGCTCTAAGACTCACAAAGATAACCAAACAACAACCAAGAAACATGATGCAAGGATGCAATGGTTTGAGCTCTCGATGAACGATCGATCAAGCTACTCACTTGAGAGCCCCCGTTGATAGTACAGCTATCGATCCTATAACCCGGTCTCCCAACTACCACCATGAGACCGGTAAAATAGAAAACCTATCAAGGGAAAAACTTGGCCTTGCACATGATCCACTTGAGCTAGATGATGATGATCTTGCCCTCCTCAAGATGGACCACCTTTCTTTATTGCGTTGGGTCGATGGAGACTAGATGATTGCTCCCCCATACTCCACTATGGGTGAGCCACTCTTCGGCACATCTTCACAAGTCCATTGACACCACAATGGATGGCAAGCTTCAAGCACTTGATCTCTTCGTGATGCTCCACTTGAACTTGCACACAACAATCTTGATGACGATCACCACTTGATGTCATCCTCTCCATGGGTTGAGTGATATCTTCCTCTTGACGCAAGCCCATGAACATGTACCTAACCCCACATAGAACTCTCACATAGACCATGGGTTAGTACACAAAGCACAATGGACAATGCTTACCATGCCATGGGATCACTTGATCCCTCTCTGTACATCTTCTACGCTTTGTGAGTTGATCAACTTGATTCACTCTTAACTTAGTCTTGATCAACCTTGAATCTTTCCAACTCTCTTCATTTGGATGATGTCTTGAAGGTAAACATGAATGATCACACAATCTTCTTCTTCAAGACATGCTTGCAATAAGCTCAACACTCACATGACCAATCTTTGGATAATTCCTTAATAGCACCTTGGTCAACTCATAAACTCCTTGAAACCAACACATGGACTTCAAGAAAAGCCTATGGACAAATCCTTAAAATATAACTCAAGACAACCATTAGTCCATAGAGATTGTCATCAATTACCAAAACCAAACATGGGGGCACCGCATGTTCTTTCAATCTCCCCCATTTTGGTAATTGATGACAATCACTTTCAAGAGAGTTTATATAAGGAATTATGCATCACAATGCAATGCAACAACCAATGATGTAGGAGAATGAGATGCAAATGCTTAGGAACAAAACCAAAGCAAGGAGAAAACTTTGAAACCTTCTCCACAAAACTCTTTGAAACTTCTCCCCCATTGGCACCGATTGCCAAAATGGGCGAAAAGCTTAGAAGGCCAATATAAAACGTGTTCCTCCATAAATTGTGTATTTCTCAACAAGAGAGTGGAATGCAATACACATGTCCAGCGGTAAATACTTGGTGGAAGACAAACTATATTGAGACCCAAAGATTGCAAAAGAATGATATGCCACAAAGACATAACAAAGAGAGCAACAAGCAATGAAGCAAGCAAAAGATACCAATTGAAGCAAGCAATCAACGGATATCAATTGAGCCAACTAGACGAATGATCCTACGTGCCACATGAAAAAAGGATAATATGATATGAGCGAAGGAGTGTTCTAAAGAAACTAGGGAAGCTCCCCATGATTTGTGCACACATAAGAATTTTTGTATTTTAATACAAAGTGCACAAAATAGGATCACAGCTCCCCCAAAATCAATAGAAACACACAACAAGTGCAAGTGAGCATAAAGGAAACTAATCCTAGCACTTGCAACAAACACATGGTTGAGCAACAAGTAAAAGAGGAAACTTAAGAATTTGCTCAACCAAAATGATGTGTGTGAGTCAAGGCAATGCACTTGAGAAGACTAATGTAGCATTAAGCATCAATAAAGTATTGAAAGAATGAGGCACATGATGCAAGGCCTACCATTCCCACATACAACTAGCAAATGGGTTCACAAGCTAACTAATAAGCATATAAAGAACCTATGCTTGTGACAACCCGTGGTGAAGATAGAAGATGAAAGCCTCATCAAGACGAGGGATACCAATTAAGATGGAAAAAGCCTCGTAGAGATAAGCAAGAGGAAAATAATCTTCATACACACAAGAGTGCATCAAGATGCAACGAGATACGATACACATTCAAGGCAAAAGCTTTCACGGAGCCACCAAAGAAATAACATAAGAAAGACAAGGTGGACGTGAAAGAAAGGATATCATCTAGAGATGTAATTTCTCTCAAGTGTATATGGTTCTATTTAGACGAGATCATGATGATATATATCTATAAAGAAGGATGTACACCCGAAATAGTTACAACACGAAGGAACAAGATATCCAAGAGGAAGTCATACATATACCAATAAGATATTTGCTTGGAAGCATAGCACATGGCTAGATATGGTCTTATAGTATATAAATGAATTCCTACCACACACCCATCAAAGACATCACAACTAGCAACATGAGATCATTGTTGAGATGCTTTGAGAAAGGAAACAAGGTATCACAAGATGGAATGAATATCATGCCAAGATGCAACCTACACAAGGTTGAATGCAAGAAAGGAATGCATGAATAGAGACTTACCGAGATATCATTGGAAGGATGTAGAAGAAACCAATTGAAGGTAGTAGATAGTTCATTGATCATCCTAGCTTGAGTCCAATAAGCACATGGTGACACCACCTTCCTTGTGAGTGAGCCGAGCATCCAATGCATCTCCAATTGTTCCTAGAACAACAACACAAACAAAATGGTACCCAAACTCATTGGGACCAAAGAGTTAGAGAACCAACAATACATAGGACAAACTCCACATAAATATGTGCATATAGATATGAAAATGAACTTCATGCACATCTCATCCAATTTGAGACTTGGTGGAGTTCCCTATATATTGGGTCAAAGAAAGAAAGCATGCCAAAGAAACTACATGAAGTTAATATGCATGCTCAAGACTTTCAAGAACCGATACCAAATGACAAAGAAAAACAAGTGAAGAAAAGATACCAAATGAATAACTCATCACTTGGAGGATATCCATAATAGATACATCGAGGAATGAGATACCCGATGATACACACTAAATAAAAGATATCAAACCCCCAAAAGAGAGGATGGTTCTAAACAAACCAAGCTCTCTACAAAGTTTCATGATAGCACAAAGTACCCAAAAGAAACCACTTGCCTTCCACCGACACACACTTGATAAGGATCACAAGATGAGTGTTTTATAGAAAATAGGATAGCTCCCCCAAGACTAGTGTATTATAGAGAAATTTCATTTGAATACAAAATGCATGAGGTGGGATCACCACTTTCACTATATCTAGAAAACACTAGACAAGATCAAGAAATAAACAAGATCCACAAGTGGTATGGAAGACAAAGGAGTTGATACAATCCTTGGCAAGAGAAAAGGCAAATAAAAAGCAAAAGCCAATGTAAAGATGATCAATAAATTCTACCACAAAAGTGAGTACCAATTTTCAAAAGACAAGAAGTAAATGGAAATAATTCCCAGTGGTAGATAGCAAGGATATCCGACATCATCTTCACACCAACCAAAAAGAAAATTGCAACTTGTAGAGCTAACATGCCACCTAGGAACAAGATAATTTACAATATCAACTCTAGATGACAATATCTCAAATGTACACATTTTCTAGGCTAGTAATATACACACAACATATTACTCCCCCATAATGTGATACCAATTAAAGATAGACAAGAGGAAATTAAAGGATCCAACAAGAGATAATTAATGGACTATTTAGAATTTGAATTTCACATGAGAAGACATACCACATAGCGACTAGATAATCTTGTAATATCAATACTAGATGGTATTCCTCATGTACACACATTTATAGGATTGTGCGGTGCACAAAGCACATCACTCCCCCACAATGGGATATTCCATTAGTCTCTCACAAGAGGCAACTAAGATATGACCAAGATGCACAAAGGTCCAACGAACGACACACATGTACATGATGTGCAAACCAACACACACATACTTGATTGCTCAAGATAATCAAGTTGGAAGCACACCATATACAAACACATGCAAGGAACGAAACCAAACATGCAAAGGGGCAAGTAACTATCAATGTAGACACTTTAAGCACGAGTTACCGCAAGGAGGAACATTGGATATAAGATAGAAACTTGATAATCCGAATGACTTGGCTTGAGACAATAAGAATAATGAAGTCCCTTAATTCTTCATAATGTAGCCAAGTCTCCAATGACCTCCAATATCACCTATTGATCAAGTTTGAGCTTGTTGGTCCCCAACCAAGTTGGGTCCTAAGAGGTTAGTCACAATAGGCTTGGCTACCCAAATGGTTCTTTTCTTGACACCACTTTGAGCACCAACAAATTTTGCAAACACATTGCCAACATTATCCTTCCCAAGAGAATAGATATCATCAATAATAATTGGGTTGGATAAGTTACCACTAGTGCATGAATAGGCGAGGTGACCTTTCTCATGACATAGGTAGCAACGTCTACTCTTCACTTTCTTCTCACTTGATTTCTCAACTTGAGAAGCATAAGCTTGAGTCTTCTTGGGAAGAGGCTTTTCTTCAACTTGAGGTTGAGCATGAGAATGAACTTGTGGCCGCTTCCCTTGTTGCTTGTCACTAATGGGTTTCTTCTTCAATGGGCAAGATCTAACATGATGCCCTTCAATTTTGCACTTGAAGCAAATAATCTTGGCCAAATTCTTGACTTGTTCTTGGCCCTTATTATTGATCATCTTGGACTTCTTCTTCTTATTGGAGTTGAATCCAAGTCCACCTTTGTCATTGGGGGATTTTTGCACACTCAAGATATTGTTGAGTGTGGATTTCCCTTCATGACTCTTTTCCAAGTCTTTCTTCAAAGAAGTGACTTGGGCCTTGAGCTCTTTGATTTCCTCTACATGGTTAGTCTCAACACAAGTACTAGAGGAAGTATAAGCTTCATCGTTAGAGCAACAAGGCAAGGAAAGCAATTCATCACAAGATGTACCAATGTTATGCATGGATGAATTATGAGGACTAGCACAAGGCAGTATAGCATTTTGAATAAAGTAGTGCTAGTATCCACATGAGGCTCACTAGATGTTACCTTAGCAAGCATGGCCTCATGAGCTAACTTTAGCACATTATGGGATACTAGAAGATCATCATGAGAGCTTGTGAGCTTTACATGATTTTCTTCCAACATCCCATAATTGCTAGATAGCAACTCAAGTTGAGCCCTTAGCTCAACATTCTCCTTCAAAATGGATGCTTCACAAGAGATAGAGTTAGTAGAACAAGCATCATCATTAACAACAAGAGGAGAGGAAACCTTGGAAAGCTCTTTTGAATCTGAAGCTTTAAGTTGAGCATGAGACTCGGTGAGTTTGATGAGCTCACTCTTAATGACCCTTGAGCCATTTTCGAGGTGCTAAAAGTCCTCAAGGAGTTTAGCATGTGCAACTTCAAGCTCCTCATTTTTAATTTCAAAATCATTGGCCACCTCAAGAGCTCTACCACGAGATTCCCTCACTCTAGATAATTCTAGAGCAAAAGTCTCCTCGATAGATTCCTTGGTAGTTTGTTCAAGTTAGAGAGCTTGGGAGAGGTCCGCGATCTCATTAGCGTAATCACGCTCATGACCTTCCATTTTATCAATGGTGACCTCATGCTCCTCAAGACGAGATTCCAACTCATCAATATATTTCTTGCCCTCAATGGCAATGGACATGATTTCCATGAAGTTGGAACGAGAAATTTTATTTTTATTAAGAGCTTTAAAAACCATTCCCCCCTTAATTTTTAAGGAGGCAACATTATCATTCTCTTCAGCATTATCCTTATCATCATTAGTATCAACATCATCATCAAGAGACATATTGGGTTTCAAAGTAGGAGATACCTTTGAAGCCTTAGCCATAAGGCAAAAAGCAATAGATTATGATGTAGGATCCCTTGAAGCACCATTTAAAACCACATCTTGTTCCATGGAGTGTTGGGTTTCCTCTACATTGTTAGCACCACAACTCGAGGAAATACAAGCATTTTATCATGGCAACAAGATATAGCAAGCATATCATCATGAGATTTAGTCAAACAATTTCTACAAGATATGCACGGACTATCAACACAAGCATGTGAAACATGTATGGTGCTCGAAGTGTTAAAGTCCAAAGAAGAAGCATTTCAATAAGATAGTGATGAATGATCATCCATAATAAGCATACTATCATCATTGCAATGACCAACACTACTCACCATATTATTACCTTGTGGCAAACCACATGTAGGTGAAGTAGAAGAAGTTGAGAAGACTATACGGCCTGATGTGGAGGGTGAACAATCATCCCCACAAAACTTGGACACGCCATATTTATCTTGAAGCTTTGTCCACAACTCATGAGCATCCCGGAATGGCATGAGTTGAAATATAACTACATTGCTCAAAGCATCGAAAAGCACATTAGAAGCTTGAGCATTGAGATAAGTGTTTCTCTCATCCTCTAAAGATAATCTTTGGGGATCCTTTGGAGGAGAAAACCAATATCTACAATTCTATCTAAATTTGGGTCCATGACCCTAAAGAGATTAAGCATGCGAATTACCCAAACATCAAAATTTGTGCCATCAAAACTAAGAGTGTCAGAGAATCCTAATCCTCTAGTCGAAATCTTTACTCTCTAGGCGGTTAAGCCTGACAAAGAGAGACGAGGCTCTGATACCAATTGAAAGATCGAGGATGTCGCCTAGAGGAGGGTGAATAGGCGCTTTAAAATAATTATAGTTTAGGATTGAACAAATGCGGAATAAACCTAGCGGTTAATTTGTCAAGCACAAAACCTAAAACAACTAGGCTCACTTATGTGCACCAACAACTTATGCTAAGCAAGATAATCAACTATGTGATAGCAAGATATATGACAAAGAACAATATGGCCATCACAAAGTAAAGTGCATAAGTAAAGGGCTCGGGTAAGAGATAACCGAGGCACGCTGGAGACGACGATGTAT
The DNA here is from genome assembly GCA_021605145.1 of Aegilops bicornis. Classification (NCBI taxonomy): domain Eukaryota; kingdom Viridiplantae; phylum Streptophyta; class Magnoliopsida; order Poales; family Poaceae; genus Aegilops; species Aegilops bicornis. The sequence continues at coordinate 173,199,948 of CM038674.1, forward strand.
CCCAAGTTCACACCCTTGCGGATGCTAATCTCTGTTTGGAGCGGTGGAGGCACAATGCTCCCCAAGAAGCCACTAGGGCCACCATAATCTCCTCATGCCCTCGCACAATGCAAGATGCCGTGATTCCACTAAGGGACCCTTGAGGGCGGTCACCGAACCCGTACAAATGGCGACCCTTGGGGGCGGTCACCGGTACCTGTCAAATTGCTCGGGGTGATCTCCACAACCTAATTGGAGACCCCAACGCTTGCCCGGAGCTTTACACCACAATGATTGAGCTCCGAACAACACCAACCGTCTAGGGCGCCAGGGCACCCAAGAGGAACGAGCTCTAGGGTGTCCAAAACACCCAAGAGTAACAAGCTCAAGGGTACCAAGCACCCAAGAGTAATAAGCTTCTCAACTTGTAACTTCCACGTATCACGTGGAGAACTCAAACCGATGCACCAAATGCAATGGCAAGGGCACACGGAGTGCCCAAGTCCTTATCTCTCAAATCCCATCGAAGCAACTAATGCTAGGGAGGAAGATGAGAGGAAGAACAAGAAGGATAACACCCAGAACTCCAAGATCTAGATCCAACGGGTTCCTCTCACATAGAGGAGAAAGTGATTGGTGGAAATGTGGATCTAGATCTCCTCTCTCTTTTCCCTCAAAAACTAGCAAGAATCCATGGAAGGATTGAGAGTTAGCAAGCTTTAAGAAGGTAAACAATGGGGAAAGAACACGAGATTAAAGGATAAGGTTCATTGGGGAAGAAGACCCCCTTTTATAGGTGGGGAAAAATCCAACCGTTATGCTCACAGCCCGCACCGAGCGGTACTACCGCTCCAAGGAGCGGTACTACCGCTAGGGCGGTAGTAGCCCTTTGAAACACAGCAGCGAGGAGGCAAAAAACGCCAGAAGAACCGTCGGAGCGGTAGTACCGCTTGACCTCACGGTACTACTGCTAAGGGTAGCGGTACTACTGCTTGCGAGCGGTACTAAAAAATTACATCTGTGCCTACCATCGTTGGACTTGTGACGAGTTTTTGGTCCCGAGCGGAAGTAGCCACGGAAGTATCCACGGCAGTACTGCTCCAAGCGGTAGTACTGCTCCCAAGAGCGGTAGTAAAAAATTACTTCCGCTCCTGTCCGCGGTAGTACCGCTGCAGCCTTTTCAGAGCACCAAAACTGACACAACTTCTGCAAACGGACTCTGAATTCGACGAAACCAAGTTTGTTGGAATGCTAGCGACAAGGGCTAAAACAATCTTGAAAGAAATATCAATAAGAAGAAAATTAGAAAAGGCCCATAAGAAAATGGTGAGAACCCTTCCTCGGATAAGACCGGTAAAACCTCCAACACCGAAAACATCATAGAAGACGCATGCGAACTCCGTTTTCGATGAACTCAAGCTTGTCATCTAGATGACCATAAGCTCTAAGACTCACAAAGATAACCAAACAACAACCAAGAAACATGATGCAAGGATGCAGTGGTTTGAGCTCTCGACGAACGATCGATCAAGCTACTCACTTGAGAGCCCCCCTTGATAGTATAGCTATCGATCCTATAACCCGGTCTCCCAACTACCACCATGAGACCGGTAAAATAGAAAACCTATCAAGGGAAAAACTTGGCCTTGCACATGATCCACTTGAGCTAGATGATGATGATCTTGTCCTCCTCAAGATGGACCACCTTTCTTTATTGCGTTGGGTCGATGGAGACTAGATGATTGCTCCCCCATACTCCACTATGGGTGAGCCACTCTTCGGCACATCTTCACAAGTCCATTTACACCACAATGTATGGCAAGCTTCAAGCACTTGATCTCTTCGTGATGGTCCACTTGAACTTGCACACAACAATCTTGATGACGATCACCACTTGATGTCATCCTCTCCATGGGTTGAGTGATATCTTCCTCTTGACACAAGCCCATGAACACGTACCTAACCCCACATAGAACTCTCACATAGACCATGGGTTAGTACACAAAGCACAATGAACAATGCTTACCATGCCATGGTACCACTTGATCCCTCTCGGTACATCTTCTACGCTTTGTGAGTTGATCAACTTGATTCACTCTTGACTTAGTCTTGATCAACCTTGAATCTTTCCAACTCTCTTCATTTGGATGATGTCTTGAAGGTAAACATGAATGATCACACAATATTCTTCTTCAAGACATGCTTGCAATAAGCTCAACACTCACATGACCAATCTTTGGATAATTCCTTAATAGCACCTTGGTCAACTCATAAACTCCTTGAAACCAACACATGGACTTCAAGAAAAGCCTATGGACAAATCCTTAAAATATAACTCAAGACAACCATTAGTCCATAGAGATTGTCATCAATTACCAAAACCAAACATGGGGGCACCGCATGTTCTTTCAGTTTTTTACTACCGCTCTCAAGCGATAGTACCGCAAAACTGCGCCCGGTACTACCGTGCCGGATTTTTGCACAGTCTCCGTTTCAGCGGAGGTTGACACGGAAGTAATTTTTTACTTCCGTGTAACTCCTGTGGCCGTTGGAAACTACCCTACGGTAGTACCGTAAGGGCCTGTGGTAGTACCGATCCAGTGGTTCTACCGCATGTTGCCTCATGTAGTAGTCCATCCTCTGTTCACTACCGTGCGTGCGGTAGTATCGCATCAGACAGTGGTAGTACCGCAACCTCTTGCGGTAGTACCGCGACATGGTGCGGTAGTACCGCAGTGCACGGGCTGAAAGTGGGGGGTAACGGGTTGATTCTTTTCCCCACTATATAAAGGGGGTCTTCTTCCCCAAGAAGACCACGTCTCTCTTCCCCCAAGCTCCATTGTTGCTCCAAAGCTCCTTTTCGCCCGATCTCTCTCCCTAGCTAATACGTCTCTAACGTATCTATAATTTTTTATGGTTCCATGTCGTTATATTATTATTCTTGGATGTTTTACAATCATTTTATATCATTTTTTGGTACTAACCTATTAACATAGTGCCCAGTGCCAGTTGCTGTTTTCTACATGTTTTTTGCATCACAGGAAATCAATACCAAACGGAGTCCAAATGCAGTGAATTTTTTGTGGATATTTTTGGACCAGAAGACATCAAGTGGGCCAAAGAAGTACCGAAGAGGGAGCCCGAGGTGAGCACAAGACACCAGGGCGCGCCTGGAGGCCCAGGCGCACCCTGGTAGGTTGTGCCCACCTCAGTGGCCTCCTGCACCGCCTCTTTGCTCTATAAATACCCCAATATTCCAGAAACCCTAGGGGATTTGACGAAAATCAATTCCAACCGTCGCAAGTTCCAGAACCACTAGATCTAATCTAGACACCATCGCGGAGGGGTTCATCATGTCCATTGGTGCCTCTCTGATGCGTGAGTAGTTCTTTGTAGACCTACGGGTCCGTAGTTAGTAGCTAGATGGCTTCTTCTCTCTCTTTTGATTCTCAATACAATGGTCTCTTGGAGATCCATATGATGTAATTCTTTTTTGCGGTGTGTTTGTTGGGATCCGATGAATTTGAGTTTATGATCAGATCTATCTTTTTATCCATGAAAGTTATTTGAGTCTTCTTTGATCTCTTATATGCATGATTGCTTATAGCCTCGTATTTCTTCTCCGATATTTGGGTTTTGTTTGGCCAACTTGATCTATTTATCTTGCAATGGGAAGAGGTGCTTTGTGATGGGTTCGATCTTACGGTGCTTGATCCCGGTGACAGAAGAGGAACTGACACGTATGTATCGTTGCCATTAAGGATAACAAGATGGGGTCTATTTCTACATAAATAGATCTTGTCTACATCATGTCATCGTTCTTATTGCGTTACTTCGTTTCTCCATGAACTTAATGTTGGGGAACGTAGTATTTCAAAAAAATTGCCTACGATCACGCAAGATCTATCTAGGAGAAGCATAACAACGAGCGGAGAGAGTATGTCTACGTACCCTCGTAGACCAAAAGTGGAAGCGTTTATTTACGCGGTTGATGTAGTCGAATGTCTTCGCGATCCAACCGATCAAGTACCGAACGCACGGCACCTCCGCGATCTGCACACGTTCAACTCGGTGACGTCCCTCATACTCTTGATCCATCTGATGCTGAGGGAGAGTTTCGTCAGCACGACAGTGTGGTGACGGTGACGATGAAGTTACCGGCGCAGGGCTTCGCCTAAGCACTACGACGATATGACCGAGGTGTGTAACTGTGGAGGGGGGCACCACACACGGCTAAAGGATCAACTTGTGTGTCTTGGGGTGCCCCCTTGGCCACGTATATGAAGGAGGAGGAGGAGGCCAGCCTAGGAGGGGCGCGCCTATAGGGGGAGTCCAACTAGGATTCCCAATCCTAGTTGGAGTTCCTTTACTTTTCCATGAGGGGAGAGAGGGGAGGAGTAGGAGAAGGCGAAGGAAAGAGAGGGGGGCGCCGCCCCCTCCCTAGTCCAATTCGGGCTTGCCATGGGGGGGGCACCCCTTGAGGCCCTTCTCTCCTTTCCCTATGGCCCATTAAGGCCCACTACTTCCTCCGGCGAATTCCTGTAACTCTACGGTACTCCGAAAAATACCCAAATCACTCGGAACCTTTCCGATGTCCGAATATAGCCTTCCAATATATCGATATTTATGTCTCGACCATTTCGAGACTCCTCGTCATGTCCGTGATCTCATCCGGGCCTCCGAACAATCTTTGGTACATCAAATCACATAACTCATAATACAAATCGTCATCGAACATTAAGCGTGCGGACCCTACGGGTTCGAGAACTATGTAGACATGACCGAGACACATCTCCAGTCAATAACCAATTGGCTCCTACATATTCTACGAAGATCTTTATCGGTCAAACCGCATAACAACATACATTGTTCCCTTTGTCATCGGTATGTTACTTGCCCGAGATTCAATTGTCGGTATCATCATACCTAGTTCAATCTCGTTACCGGCAAGTCTCTTTACTCGTTCCGTAATGCATCATCCTGCAACTAACTCATTAGTCACATTGCTTGCAAGGCTTATAGTGATGTGCATTATCGAGAGGGCCCAGAGATACCTCTCCGATACACGGAGTGACAAATCCTAATCTCGATCTATGCCAACCCAACAAACACCTTCGGAGACACACCTGAGCATCTTTATAATCACCCAGTTACGTTGTGACGTTTGATAGCACACAAGGTGTTCCTCCGGTATTCGGGAGTTGCATAATCTCATAGTGAGAGGAACATGTATAAGTCATGAAGAAAACAATAGCAATAAAACTCAACAATCGTAATGCTAAGCTAACGGATGGGTCTTGTCCATCACATAATTCTCTAATGATGTGATCCCGTTCATCAAATGACAACACATGTCTATGGTCAGGAAACATAACCATCTTTGATTAATGAGCTAGTCAAGTAGAGGCATACCAGGGACACTCTGTTTTGTCTATGTATTCAGACATGTACTAAGTTTCCGGTTAATACAATTCTAGCATGAATAATAAACACTTATCATGATATAAGGAAATATAAATAACAACTTTATTATTGCCTCTCGGGCATATTTCCTTTAGTCTCCCACTTGCACTAGAGTCAATAATCTAGTTCACATCGCCATTTGATTTAACACCAATAGTTCACATCACCATGTGTTTAGTTCACATCGTCATGTGACTAATACCCAAAGGGTTTTACTAGAGTCAATAATCTAGTTCACATCACTATGTGACTAACACCCAAAGAGTACTAAGGTGTGATCATATTTTGTTTGTGAGAGAAGCTTAGTCAATGGGTCTGTCACATTCAGAGCCGTATGTATTTTGCAAATTTTCCATGTCTACAATGTTCTGCATGGAGCTACTCTAGCTAATTGCTCCCACTTTCAATATGTATCCAGATTGAGACTCACAGTCATCCGGATCGGTGTAAAAGCTTGCATCGGCGTAACTCTTTAAAACTCATTATCACCTTCATAACCGAGAAATATCTCCTTAGTCTTCTAAGGATAATTTTGACCGATGTCAAGTGATCCACTCCTGGATCAATATCGTACCCCGTTGTCAAACTCATGGCAAGGTACACAATAGGTTTGGTACACAGCATAACATACTTTATAGAACCTATGGTTGAGGCATAGGGAATGACTTTCATTCTCTTTCTATTTTCTGTTGTGGTCGTGTTTTGAGTCTTACTCAACTTTACACCTTGCAATATAGGCAAGAACTCCTTCTCTGACTGTTCCATTTTGAACTACTTCAAAATCTTGTCAAGGTATGTACTCATTGAAAAATCTTATAAAGTGTCTTGATCTATCTCTATAGATCTTGATGCCCAATATGTAAGCAGCATCACCGAGGTCTTTCTTTGAAAAGCTCCTTTCAAACACTCCTTTACGTTTTCCAGAAAATTCTACATCATTTCCGATCAACAATATGTCATTTGCATATACTTATCAGAAAGGTTGTAGTGCTCCCACTCACTTCCTTGTACACACAGGCTTCACCGCAAGTCTATATAAAACTATATGCTTTGATAAACTCAAGCATATATTCCAACTCTGAGATGCTTTCACCAGTCCATAGATGGATCGCTGGAGCTCGCACATTTTGTTAGCACCTTTAGGATTGACAAAACCTTCTGGTTGCATCATATACATTTCTTCTTTAATAAATCCATTAAGGAATATAGTTTTCACATCCATTTGCCACATTTCACAAAATGCGGCAATTGCTAACATGACTCGAACAGACTTTGAGCATCGATACGAGTGAGAATTTCCATCGTAGTCAACACGTTGAACTTGTCGAAAACCTTTTGCGACAATTCGAGCTTTGTAGATAGTAACACTACTATGAGCGTCCGTCTTCCTCTTAAAGATCCATTTATTCTCAATGGCTCGCCGATCATCGGGCAAGTCAATCAAAGTCCATACTTTGTTCTTATACATGGATCCCATCTCAGATTTCATGGTCTCAAGCCATTTCACGGAATCTGGGCTCATCATCGCTTCCTCATGGTTCATAGGTTCGTTCATGGTCTAGTAACATGACTTCCAGACAGGATTGCCGTACCACTCTGGTGCGGATCTTACTCTGGTTGACCTACGAGGTTCAGTAGTAACTTGATCTGAAGTTTCATGATCATCATTAGCTTCCTCACTAATTCGTGTAGGAATCACTATAACTGATTTCTGTGATGAAATACTTTCCAATAAGGGAGCAGGTATAAATACCTTATCAAGTTCTACTTTCCTCCCACTCACTTCTTTCGAGAGAAACTCCTTCTCTAGAAAGGATCCATTCTTAGCAACGAATATCTTGCCTTCAGATCTGTGATAGAAGGTGTACCCAACAGTCTTCTTTGGGTATCCTATGAAGACGCCTCCGATTTGGGTTCGAGCTTATCAGGTTGAAGCTTTTTCACATAAGCATCGCAGCCCCAAACTTTAAGAAACGACAACTTAGGTTTCTTGCCAAACCACAGTTCATATTGTGTCATCTCAACGGATTTAGATGGTGCCGTATTTAACGTGAATGCAGCTGTCTCTAATGCATAACCCCAAAATGATAGTGATAAATCGGTAAGAGACATCATAGATCACACCATATCTAATAAAGTATGATTATGACATTCAGACACACCATTACCATGTGGCGTTCCAGGTGGCGTGAGTTGCGAAACTATCCCACATTGTTTCAAATGAAGACCAAACTCGTAACTCAAATATTTGTCTCCGCGATCAGATCGTAGAAACTTTATTTTCTTGTTACGATGATTTTCGACTTCACTCTGAAATTCTTTGAACTTTTCAAATGTTCCAAACTTATGTTTCATCAAGTAGATATACCTGTTGGGGAACGTAGTAATTTCAAAAAAATTCCTACGCACACGCGAGATCATGGTGATGCATAGCAACGAGAGGGGAGAGTGTTGTCTACGTACCCTCGTAGACCGAAAGCAGAAGCGTTAGCACAACGCAGTTGATGTAGTCGTACGTCTTCATGATCCGACCGATCAAGTACCGAACGTATGGCACCTCCGAGTTCAGCACACGTTCAGCCCGATGACGTCCCTCGAACTCCGATCCAGCCGAGTGTTGAGGGCGAGTTTCGTCAGCACAACGGCATGGTGACGATGTTGATGTTCTATCGACGCAGGCTTCGCCTAAGCACCGCCACAGATGTGCTCGAGGTGAAATATGGAGGAGGGGGGCACCGCACGGTTGGGAGAGATAAACTGATCAACTTGTGTGTCTAGAAGTGCCCCTGCCCCCGTATATATAGTAGCAAGGGGGGGTGCGGCCGACCAAGTGGAGGGCGCGCCAGGAAGAGTCCTACTCCCACAGGGAGTAGGACACCCCCCCTTTCCTATTTGGAATAGGATTCAGGAGGGGAAAGGAGGAGAGAAGGAAGGGGGCGCCCGCTCCTTGTCCTATTCGGACTAGGGGGGAGGGGCGCGCGGTCCAGCCGTGGCTGCCGCTCCTCTTATCCGTAAAAGCCCACTAAGGCCCAATTACCTCCCGGGGGTTCCGGTAACCTCCAAGATCTCGGTAAAATCCCGATTTCACCCTAACACTTCCGATATCCAAACATAGGCTTCCAATATATCAATCTTCATGTCTCGACCATTTCGAGACTCCTCATCATGTCCGTGATCACATCCGGGACTCCGAACAACCTTTGGTACATCAAAACATATAAACTCATAATATAACTGTCATCGTAACGCTAAACGTGCGGACCCTACGAGTTCGAGAACTATGTAGACATGACCGAGACACGTCTCCGGTCAATAGCCAATAGCGGAACCTGGATGCTCATATTGGCTCCCACATATTCTACGAAGATCTTTATCAGTCAGACGCATAACAACATACGTTGTTCCCTTTGTCATCGGTATGTTACTTGCCCGAGATTCGATCGTTGGTATCTCAATACCTAGTTCAATCTCGTTACCGACAAGTCTCTTTACTCGTACTGTAATTCATCATCCCGCAACCAACTCATTAGTTGCAATGCTTGCAAGGCTTAAGTGATGTGCATTACCGAGAGGGCCCAGAGATACCTCTCCGACAATTGGAGTGACAAATCCTAATCTCGAAATACGCCAACCCAACAAGTACCTTCGGAGACACCTGTAGAGCTCCTTTACAATCACCCGATTCGTTGTGACGCTTTGGTAGCACACAAAGTGTTCCTCCGGTAAACGGGAGTTGCATAATCTCATAGTCATAGGAACATGTATAAGTCATGAAGAAAGCAATAGCAACATAATAAACGATCGTGTGCTAGGCTAACGGAAGGGGTCATGTCAATCACATAATTCTCCTAATGATGTGATCCCGTTAATCAAATGACAACTCATGTCTATGGCTAGGAAACATAACCATCTTTGATCAACGAGCTAGTCATGTAGAGGCATACTAGTGACAATCTGTTTGTCTATGTATTCACACATGTATTATGTTTCCGGTTAATACAATTCTAGCATGAATAATAAACATTTATCATGATATAAGGAAATAAATAATAACTTTATTATTGCCTCTAGGGCATATTTCCTTCAGTCTCCCACTTGCACTAGAGTCAATAATCTATATTACACAGTAATGATTCTAACACCCATGGAGCCTTGGTGCTGATCATGTTTTGCTCGTGGAAGAGGCTTAGTCAACGGGTCTGCAACATTCAGATACGTATGTATCTTGCAAATTTCTATGTCTCCCACCTGGACTAGATTCTGGATGGCATTGAAGCGTCTCTTGATGTGCTTGGTTCTCTTGTGAAATCTTGATTCCTTCGCCAAGGCAATTGCACCAGTATTGTCACAAAAGATTTTCATTGGACCCAATGCACTAGGTATTACACCTAGATCGGATATTAACTCCTTCATCCAGACTCCTTCATTTGCTGCTTCCGAAGCAGATATGTACTCCACTTCACACGTAGATCCCGCCATGACGCTTTGTTTAGAACTGCACAAACTGACAGCTCCACCGTTCAATGTAAACACGTATCCGGTTTGCGATTTAGAATCGTCCGGATCAGTGTTAAAGCTTGCATCAACGTAACCATTTACGATGAGCTCTTTTTCACCTCCATAAACGAGAAACATATCCTTAGTCCTTTTCAGGTATTTCAGGATGTTCTTGACCGCTGTCCAGTGATCCACTCCTGGATTACTTTGGTACCTCCCTGTTAGACTTATAGCAAGGTACACATCAGTCCGTACAAGATTGCATACATGATAGAGCCTATGGCTGAAGCATAGGGAACATCTTTCATCTTCTCTCTATCTTCTGCAGTGGTCGGGCATTGAGTCTTACTCAACTTCACACCTTGTAACACAGGCAAGAACCCTTTCTTTACTTGATCCATTTTGAACTTCCTCAAAACTTTGTCAAGGTATGTGCTTTGTGAAAGTCCAATTAAGCGTCTTGATCTATCTCTATAGATCTTGATGCCCAATATGTAAGCAGCTTCACCGAGGTCTTTCATAGAAAAACACTTATTCAAGTATCCCTTTATGCTATCCAGAAATTCTATATCATTTCCAATCAGCAATATGTCATCCACATATAATATCAGAAATGCTACAGAGCTCCCACTCACTTTCTTGTAAATACGGGCTTCTCCAAAAGTCTGTACAAAACCAAATGCTTTGATCACACTATCAAAGCGTTTATTCCACCTCCGAGAGGCTTGCACCAGTCCATAAATGGATCGCTGGAGCTTGCACACTTTGTTAGCTCCCGTTGGATCGATAAAACCTTCCGGTTGCATCATATACAACTCTTCTTCCCGAAATCCATGCAGGACTGCAGGTTTGACATCCTTTTGCCGAATTTCATAATCATAAAATGCGGCAATTGCTAACATGATTCGGACAGACTTAAGCATCGCTACGGGTGAGAAGGTCTCATTGTAGTCAATCCCAGAACTTGTCGAAAACCTTTTGCGACAAGTCGAGCTTTGTAGACAGTAACATTACCGTCAGCGTCAGTCTTCTTCTTGAAGATCCATTTATTCTCAATTCCTTGCCGATCATCGGGAAGTCAACCAAAGTCCACACTTTGTTCTCATACATGGATCCCATCTCAGATTTCATGGCCTCAAGCCATTTTGCGGAATCTGGGCTCACCATCGCTTCTTCATAGTTCGTAGGTTCGTCATGGTCTAGTAACATAACTTCCAGAACAGGATTACCTTACCACTCTGGTGTGGATCTTACTCTGGTTGACCTACGAGGTTCAGTAACAACTTGATGTGAAGTTTCATGATCATCATCATTAACTTCCTCACTAATTGGCGTAGGTGTCGCAGAAACCGGTTTCTGTGATGAACTGCTTTGCAATAAGGGAGTAGGTACAGTTACCTCATCAAGTTCTACTTTCCTCCCACTCACTTCTTTCGAGAGAAACTCCTTCTCTAGAAAAACTCCGAATTTAGCAACAAAAGTCTTGCCTTCAGATTTGTGATAGAAGGTGTACCCCACAATCTCCTTTGGGTATCCTATGAAGACACATTTCTCCGATTTGGGTTTGAGCTTATCAGGTTGAAGCTTTTTCACATAAGCATCGCAGCCCCAAACTTTAAGACATGACAACTTTGGTTTCTTGCCAAACCATAGTTCATAAGGTGTCGTCTCAACGGAATTTGATGGTGTCCTATTTAACGTGAATGCAGCCGTCTCTAAAGCATAACCCCAAAACGATAGCGGTAAATCAGTAAGAGACATCATAGATGGCACCATATCAAGTAAAGTACGATTACGATGTTCGGACACACCATTATGTTGTGGTGTTCCGGGTGGCGTGAGTTGCGAAACTATTCCGCATTGTTTCAAATGTACACCAAACTCGTAACTCAAATATTCTCCTCCACGATCAGATCGTAGAGACTTTATTTTCTTGTTACGATGATTTTCAACTTCACTCTGAAATTCTTTGAACTTTTCAAAAGTTTTAGACTTATGTTTCATTAAGTAGATATACCCATATCTTCTTAAATCATCTATGAAGGTGAGAAAATAACGATATCCGCCACGAGCCTCAACATTCATCAGACCACATACATTTGTATGTATGATTTCCAACAAATCTGTTGCTCTCTCCATAGTTCCGAAGAACGGTGTTTTAGTCATCTTGCCCATGAGGCACGGTTCGCAAGTACCAAGTGATTCATAATCAGGTGGTTCCAAAAGTCCATCGGTATGGAGTTTCTTCATGTGCTTTACACCGATATGACCTAAACGGCAGTGCCACAAATAAGTTGCACTATCATTATCAACTCTGCATCTTTTGGCTTCAACATTATGAATATGTGTATCACTACTATAGAGATTCAATAAAAATAGACCACTCTTTAAGGGTGCATGACCATAAAAGATATTACTCATATAAATAGAACAACCATTATTCTCTGATTTAAATGAATAACCATCTCGCATCAAACAAGATCCAGATATAATGTTCATGCTCAACGCTGGCACCATATAACAATTATTTAGGTCTAATACTAATCCCGAAGGTAGATGTAGAGGTAGCGTGTCGACCGCGATCACATCGACTTTGGAACCATTTCCCACGCCAAGATCGCCTCCTCGTCCTTAGCCAATCTTCGCTTAATCCGTAGCCCTGCTTCGAAGTTGCAAATATTAGCAATGTAACCAAGATCAAATACCCAGTGCTACTGCGAGCATTAGTAAGGTACACATCAATAACATGTATATCACATATACCTTTGTTCACCTTGCCATCCTTCTTATCCGCCAAATACTTGGGGTAGTTCCGCTTCCGATGACGATCGCTTGCAGAGAAGCACTCGATTTCAGGCTTAGGTCCAGACTTGGGTTTCTTCTCCTGAGCAGCAACTTGCTTGCTGTTCTTCTTGAAGTTCCCCTTCTTCTTCCCTTTGTCCTTTTTCTTGGAACTAGTGGTCTTGTTGACCATCAACACTTGATGCTCCTTCTTAATTTCTACCTCCGCAGCCTTTAGCATTGCGAAGAGCTCGGGAGTCATATTTTCCATCCCTTGCATGTTATAGTTCATCATGATGCTTTCGTAGCTTGGTGGCAGTGATTGGAGAATTCTGTCAATGACACAATCATCCGGAAGATTAACTCCCAGTTGAATCAAGTGATTATTATACCCAGACATCTTGAGTATATGCTCACCGATGTAACTATTCTCCTCCATCTTGCAGCTATAGAACTTATTGGAGACTTCATATCTCTCAATCCGTGCATTTGCTTGAAATATTAACTTCAACTCCTGGAACATCTCATATGCTCCATGACGTTCAAAACGTTGTTGAAGTCCCGGTTCTAAGCCGTAAAGCATGGCACAATCGAACTATCAAGTAGTCATCGACTTTGCTCTGCCAGACGTTCATAACATCTGGTGTTGCTCCTGTAGTAGTCCTGGCACCCAGCGGTGCTTCCAGGACGTAATTCTTCTGTGCAGCAATGAGGATAATCCTCAAGTTACGGACCCAGTCCGTGTAATTGCTACCATCATCTTTCAACTTTGCTTTCTCAAGGAACGCACTAAAATTCAACGGAACAACAACACAGGCCATCTATCTACAATCAAACATAAACAAGCAAGATACTATCAAGTACTAAGTTCATGATAAATTTAAGTTTAATTAATCATATTACTTAAGAACTCCCACTTATATAGACATCCCTCTAATCCTCTAAGTGATCACGTGATCCAAATCAACTAAACCATGTCCGATCATCACGTGAGATGGAGTAGTTTCAATGGTGAACATCACTATGTTGATCATATCTACTATATGATTCACGCTCGACCTTTCGGTCTCCGTGTTCCAAGGCCATATTTGTTATATGCTAGGCTCGTCAAGTTTAACCTGAGTATTCCACGTGTGCAACTGTTTTGCACCCGTTGTATTTGAACGTAGAGCCTATCACACCCAATCATCACGTGGTGTCTCAGCACGAAGAACTTTCACAACGGTGCATACTCAGGGAGAACACTTATACTTTGATAATTTAGTGAGGGATCATCTTATAATGCTACTGTCAAACAAAGCAAGATAAGATGCATGAAAGATAAACATCACATGCAATCAATATAAGTGATATGATATGGCCATCATCATCTTGTGCTTGTGATCTCCATCTCCGAAGCACCGTCATGATCACCATCATCACCGGCACGACACCTTGATCTCCATCGTAGAATCGTTGTCATCTTGCCAATCTTATGCTTCTACGACTATTGCTACCGCTTAGTGATAAAGTAAAGCATTACATGGCGATTGCATTGCATACAATAAAGCGACAACCATATGGCTCCTGCCAGTTGCCGATAACTCGGTTACAAAACATGATCATCTCATACAATAAAATATAGCATCACGTCTTGACCATATCACATCACAACATGCCCTGCAAAACAAGTTAGACGTCCTCTACTTTGTTGTTGCAAGTTTTACGTGGCTGCTACGGGCTTAGCAAGAACTGTTCTTACCTACGCATCAAAACCACAATGATAGTTTGTCAAGTTGGTGATGTTTTAACCTTCGCAAGGACCGGGCGTAGCCACACTTGGTTCAACTAAAGTTGGAGAAACTGACACCCGCTAGCCACCTTTGTGCAAAGCACGTCGGGAGAACCGGTCTCGCGTAAGCGTCTGGCGTAATGTCGGTCTGGGCCGCTTCGTCCAACAATACCGCCGAACCAAAGTATGACATGCCGGTAAGCAGTATGACTAATATCGCCCACAACTCACTTGTGTTCTACTCGTGCATATGGCATCTACGCATAAAACCAGGCTCGGATGCCACTGTTGGGGAACGTAGTAATTTCAAAAAATTTCCTACGCACACACAAGATCATGGTGATGCATAGCAGCGAGAGGGGAGAGTGTTGTCTACGTACCCTCGTAGACCGAAAGCGGAAGCGTTAGCACAACGCGGTTGATGTAGTCGTACGTCTTCATGATCCGACCGATCAAGTACCGAACGTACGACACCTCAGAGTTCAGCACACGTTCAGCCTGATGACGTCCCTGGAACTCCGATCCAGCCGAGTGTTGAGGGAGAGTTTCATCAGCAAGACGGCGTGGTGACGATGTTGATGTTCTACCTACGCAGGGCTTCGCCTAAGCACCGCTACAGTATTATCGAGGTGGACTATGGTGGAGGTGGGCACCGCACACGGTTGGGAGAGATCAACTGATCAACTTGTGTGTCTAGAGGTGCCCCCTGCCACCGTATATAAAGGAGCAAGGGGGAGTGTGGCCGACCAAGGGGAGGGCGTGCCAGGAGGAGTCCTACTCCCACCGGGAGTAGGACTCCCCCCTTTCCTAGTTGGAATAGGATTCGGGAGGGGGAAAGAGTAGGGAGAGAAGGAAGGGTGGGGGCGCCACCTCCCTCTCCTTGTCCTATCGGACTGGTGGGAGGGGCGCGCGGCCCAGCCCTGGCTGCCTCTCCTCTTCTCCGTAAAGGCCCACTAAGGCCCATTTACCTCCCGGGGGGTTCCGGTAACCTCCTGGTACTCCGGTAAAATCCTGATTTCACCCGGAACACTTCCGATATCCAAACATAGGCTTCCAATATATCAATATTCATGTCTCGGCCATTTTGAGACTCCTCGTCATGTTCGTGATCACATCTGGGACTCCGAACAACCTTCGGTACATCAAAACATATAAACTCATAATATAACTGCCATCGTAACGTTAAGCGTGCGGACCCTACGGGTTCGAGAACTATGTAGACATGACCGAGACACGTCTCCGGTCAATAACCAATAGCGGAACCTGGATGCTCATATTGGCTCCCACATATTCTACGAAGATCTTTATCGGTCAGACCGCATAACAACATACGTTGTTCCCTTTGTCATCGGTATGTTACTTGCCCGAGATTCGATCGTCGCTATCTCAATACCTTGTTCAATCTTGTTACCGGCAAGTCTCTTTACTCGTACTGTAATACATAATGCCGCAACCAACTCATTAGTTGCAATGCTTGAAAGGCTTATGTGATGTGCATTACCGAGAGGGCCCAGAGATACCTCTCCGACAATTGGAGTGACAAATCCTAATCTCGAAATACGCCAACCCAACAAGTACCTTCGGAGACACCTGTAGAGCTCCTTTATAATGACCCAGTTACGTTGTGACGTTTGGTAGCACACAAAGTGTTTCTCCGGTAAACGGGAGTTGCATAATCTCATAGTCATAGGAACATGTATAAGTCATGAAGAAAGCAATAGCAACATACTAAACGATCGTGTGCTAAGCTAACAGAAGGGGTCATGTCAATCACATAATTCTCCTAATGATGTGAGCCCGTTAATCAAATGACAAATCATGTCTATGGCTAGGAAACATAACCATCTTTGATCAACAAGCTAGTCATGTAGAGGCATACTAGTGACAATCTGTTTGTCTATGTATTCACACATGTATTATGTTTCCGGTTAATACAATTCTAGCATGAATAATAAACATTTATCATGATATAAAGAAATAAATAATAACTTTATTATTTCCTCTAGGGCATATTTCCTTCAATACCCATATCTACTCAAATCATCTGTGAAGGTGAGAAAAATAACGATACCCACTGCGAACCTCAACATTCATCGGATCGCATACATCAGTATGTATTATTTCCAATAAGTGAGTTGCTCGCTCCATTGTTACGGATAACGGAGTTTTAGTCATCTTGCCTATGAGGCATGGTTCGCAAGCATCAAGTGATTCATAATCAAGTGATTCCAAAAGCCCATCAACATGGAGTTTCTTCATGCGCTTCACACCAATATGACCTAAACGGCAGTGCCACAAATATGTTGCACTATCATTATCAACTTTGCATCTTTTGGCATCAATATTACGAATATGTGTATTAATACGATCGAGATTCAATAAACCATTCACCTTGGGTGTATGACCACAGAAGGTTTTATTCATGTAAACTGAATAACAATTATTCTTTGACTTAAATGAATAACCCTATTGCAATAAACATGATCCAATCATATTATGCTCAACGCAAACACCAAATAACATTTATTTTAGGTTCAACACTAATCCCGAAGGTAAAGGGAGTGTGAGATGGTGATCTTATCAACCTTGAAATCATTTCCAACACACATCGTTACCTTGCCCTCAACTAGTCTTTGTTCATTTTGCAACTCCTGTTTCGAGTTACTAACCATAGCAACTGAACCAGTATCAAATACCCAGGGGCTACTATGAACACTAGTAAAGTACACATCAATAACATGTATATAATATATACTTTTGTTCACTTTGCCATCCTTCTTATCCGCCAAGTATTTGGGGTAGTTCCGCTTCCAGTAAAAGCACTCAGTTTCAGGCTTGGGTCTAGCTTTGGGCTTCTTCATGGGAGTGGCAACTTGCTTGCCATTATTCTTGAAGTTCCCTTTCTTTCCCTTGCCCTTTTACTGTAAACTAGTGGTCTTGTCAACCATCAACATTTGATGCTTTTCTTGATTTCTACCTTCGTCGATTTCAGCATCACGAAGAGCTCGGAACCATTTTCGTCATCCCTTGCGTACTATAGTTCATCACGAAGT
This sequence comes from Aegilops bicornis, assembly GCA_021605145.1. Lineage (NCBI taxonomy): Eukaryota > Viridiplantae > Streptophyta > Magnoliopsida > Poales > Poaceae > Aegilops > Aegilops bicornis. Next base: position 173,217,492 of record CM038674.1, read on the forward strand.
TCCAGTAACTTGGTGATAGTGACTAGAGAACTCTGTCAATCACTATTTTATCTGGAAGATTAATCCCGCTTCATTCAAGTGATTGTAGTACTCAGACAATCTGAGCACATGCTCACTGGTTGAGCTATTCTCCTCCATCTTGTAGGCAAATGTAACATCCCAAATTTTCAATTTGGAATGTTATACATTAGATCATCATGCATATCATATTTTTCTCGCATTTCTCCGATCCTAGATATTTCACGCAACTCAAGGACCCTCGGAGAGAGTTGGAAGTTTCATTATTTTCATATTTGGGATTTTCCAAATCTTGAAAATAGGATTATTGGATTTATTTAAATTATCTTCATAACATCTTTCCTATAAAAGTATTTCGAGAGGGAATAATATGACTTTCCCAAGCAATTAGGAAAAATGAAGATATTATAAATAAACCAAATTTGGTTTTGGAAGATTTATTTTGTTTAGGCAAAAATGAGCATTTTTAAAATTTTATGCAAGTATTTTGTTTTTAAAGTTCATTTTGTTCGACTCATTTTTAGGAGTCGGGGAAAATTTGTTTTAATTAATTTGGAGTTCATTTGATATTTATTTTATTTGTTTTGTTTTAATTTTATTTAAAAAAAAATCGCGCCCCCCCCTGGACCGAGGCCCGGCCCCCAGCCCAGCCAGTTCCCCGGCCCAGCCACCTCCTCCTCCTCCTCCTCACACACTTGAGCGGACTCCGCCACAGACGCCATCGCCTGGCCCGCCTCGAGTCCCGCCTCGACCCGGCCTCCTTGCCTCCTCCCAAGCAACCGAGCCCCCCTTTATAACCCCTCTCTCACCTCACCCCGAGTCATGCCCGCCACGCCCTTTAAGCCGAGCGCCACGCCTAAGGAGCCGCCGCCGCCTCACCGCCGACGCCGAACCCACGCCTGAGCCCCTCCCGACCTGGGACCCCGCCCCAACCGAGCCCCGCTGACCTCACGCGAAGAGCCCGGAGGTAGCCGACCTCGCCGCCCGATCCGGTTTTCATGAAAAACCCGTTCCGTTTTTTTTTTTAAAAATATGTTCGGTTTTTAAAAACCTAGATTGGTTTTATTTTTATTCGGTTTCCTTAATTAACGAACGCTCACCCGAACCGTTCGTTTCAATGAACGTGTTCGTTGGATTAGTTCTGTTAACGAACGTCCGTTATTTAGATCGTTAAATGCGTTTTCTTTTAAATCGGATTTAATCCGTTATTTTTTTGATTCGATTTACGATCCGATTTTCAAAACTGTTTTATTTCTTGCTCGTTTATCGGAATCAGGTGATTCAAGCGCACGGAGTTTCGTGATTTAAACCGCCGTTCCGACTAACCTATTTTCACAGAATTTTGCTACTGTGAAATTTTGACCTAATTTCAGATTTGCTAAACCGAGTCGTTCTCTCTCGAGTTCCGACTTTCGATGCTTTATTGAGTCGATTCTTTTGCAACCAGGGTTCTTAAGTTGAACTATCTGGTTAGATCTTTTATTCGAGTTTTCCCTGTGCATTAGATGAGTACTTATTGTATGCTTGTTGTTTGTCTGCGTTAGATCACCGGAGTCGCCGCTTGTTATTTCAATCTCTAGGACTCATGGATCATCGACAAGGCAAGTAACACTTTGATCATACCTTTTCTACTACCCAGTTTTTATGCATTAGATCAAACCCTCAAACCCTTGCATGTTTAGGATCTAATTAAATTGTGGGATGGGAAGTAGATTGAGGTAGTACCTATTACCTGTTTTACTTATGAAACCTTGGGAGTTACTTCTACGTTTGCTTGATTATGCCATGCTATGCTAGTAGACGTGGATTGGGTGAGTGAATATCCATGACAGATGTGAGATTGTTAATTAATGGTTTATTTAAGGTGGCAACCTAAACACACATCCTGGGTGGATTGAGGCACCGGTTTCTATCGATTTGCCTGTATTTCTTCGGACCGCCACCTGTGCTCTAAGGGATCATGAGATTATTCAAACTAGAAACTTACGTGTGCAGCCACAAGCCAATTATGGGCTCTGGCGTAGTTGACTAAGTTGTGCGAACTCTTACGGGTAGGCTAGCTGATGTAGGGGATGTAGGTTGGTACGGTCTACCCACATGTAAGGTGCTAGCGCTTCTGAAAGACTATGTCTCGGTCATCCGATTCTCAAACACCATGTAGTGCGAGAACCAAGCGGAGGCGATCGAGTCTTGTGGGGAAAAGTGCGCAAACCTCTGCAAAGTGTATAAACTAATCATGATTAGCCGTGTCCCCGGTTATGGACGTTTTGAGTATCTAGTACTTGATTATCATGTGAATCTCAACATGTTACCTCTAAAATAAATGTATTGGGTTTTTAATGAGTACTTTTTAATTGGGATTGAGGATGCTGTCAACCATCTTCAATGTTTAACAACCACCATGATAGTTAAATAAAATTATTCCTTTGATGTAGGAAAAATTGGCTTTTCGCAAAAATGTAAATCAGAGAGCCTTACCACCAGCCATATATGCATGTAGTATAGGCTTATTCATTCATTGCTCTTTACGTGTTACATTGCCGATATTCCATGTGCTGGACCCGTTTTCGGGCTGCAACTTTTCATGTTGCGACTTTTCGCATTTACTGACAGTAAGAGGTTAGGTTGTGGTTCTATACTCGGTGATGTCACTGGAGTTGATGGACTCACTCGCTTTCCAAGCCTTCCATTGTTATTATTAGATGGCCTTAAGCCATATTATTGTATTAAGTTCCTCGTGGACAACGATGTAATAAGTGTGTGATTGCTACTCGCTATAAATCCTTCGGCATCTTGTCTTTGTCAAGACATTATCGATCCAGGATGACATCGAGTACAGAGCGCTTAGATCCATTCGGTCCGGTCATGACGAGAGAATGGTATCGAGCACACGCCGACCGTAGGACACGACCACTAAGATAAAGCCATAGATCACTACTCTCTTCTCATTTTCTAACTCCTCATCTTTTCTACTCTCTTTAGGATGATTTGACGCCAAGATCAAGTACACCCATCCAGATGAAGGCACACCATTTGGATTTCACTTGAAGGAAGTTACCAAGTACCTGAACATTGGATTACCAAGCTTCACCGGAACTTTCAACGCCACTCACTCAAGAGGAGCGCCGAAGATTCATGCTCACGTTCCAGAAGGACATTTGCCCCAATCACCAAGCCTATAGATAGTGTTTTCAATTGCACCAACTTGGAGTCCGGGAAAGAGCATGGCAGCTCACATCACCATGGGACGATTGGAGAAGTTTACCAAGAAGACCTCAAGGACACAATCTACCAGATTTGCGGACGCCGAGACGACAAATGGGAAATCGTCACCAAGAAGGATAGATCCATTGCAGCATTTATCCAGAGTTAAACCAGCACATTCGGCGCCAGAGAACCAGATGTGCAATGATATGTTGGAGTTGCAAAATGCAAAAGGAAGGATCATCGAGCTTGAAGAAGAACTCAAGACAACTTCGCAAGGACTATATGGGACGAGATCGTAGTTCTAGCAAGACACAATAACGATCTTAAGTACGAGATTGAAGAACCAAGAAGAAGTTGGCGCCAGAATGAAGACCAAGATGTCAATCACCCAAGCGACTACATCAACATCGACGACACCGATTCGGATCCAAGCGAACCCGACTTTGAAGACGGTTGGAGCGGAACATTATGGAGTCTTCCACCGGTTCAAATTAGTAGAAGTCCCCCACATATTAGTAGTATTTCCCTCCATGTAAACATTCTAGTACACACACTTTTGCGATAGTTAGATCGTTGTAAACCCTTGTTTGATTGAATGAAGTGATTTTGTGTGCATTTGCTCATGTGCATTTGGGTAGTGATTCCCCTTAGACCTCATTCTATTCTAATTTCTCATCTCTTCTAAACCCATCAGATGCCTCCGAGACGCGACCCCGGATTTGTTTTCCCGCCAGAGATCACCCAATTGATTCAGCAGAATACCCTGATTCAAACATTGGTGCGTAACCGAGCAACAACAACAACAACAACAACCCACCGCCGCCACCACCACCACTGCGGATCATCGACCCGCTTCCTTAGACTAAACCCGCCGGTGTATTCCAAGTAGCACCGAGCCGATTGTAGCAGATGACCGGCTCCGCAAGATAGGAAGGAGCTGACCAACGCAGGATGCACGGATGGAGAAAGAGTGAAGTTTGCAGTATAGCGACTTGAAGGACCCGGCAAGATGGTGGGAGAATTTCACAGCCACTTACCCGGTAGACACCGGCCACATGGGATCGGGCCAGCAAGCTTTTCGCAGACAGCCCATGTTTCAGCAGGAGCTATGGCCATGAAGAAGCGTGAGTTTCGCAACTTACGCCAAGGAGGAAGGATCACACAAGATGGATGACTTTAGTAAATTAGCACGTTATGCCCCGGATGACGTTGCTACGGATGCAGCTAAGCGGGAGAAGTTTCTAGAAGGACTGAATGATGAGTTCAAGCATGCCGTTGATGGTAGCAAGTTTCAATAACTACCAGGAGCTAGTAGACCGAGCCCTCATGATTGAAGGAAAGCAAGACAAATTGAGAACTGCAAGCGGAAGTATGGACAAGGGAAGTATAACTCTGAGCTCAGCAGAAACCTCGTTATACCCCTAAATCAGGAATTCAGTTTCAGCATACCCATGGAGGAGGTAATTCGCATAACCATAACGGCACCAAGAATGGGAACGGGAATGGAGGAAGCAACGGACAGAATCGCACCAACCCGTCAACACCATCCAAAGTAGACCTGAGTCATATTACTTGCTTTAAGTGCCGCAAGACTGGGCATTATGCCAATGACTGTCCAGAAGGCCAGAATGGAAATGGCAATGGAAGCTCTGAAAGAAGCCCAACCCTTTCACTAGAGGACAGGTGAACCACCTTGAAGTGGAGGAGATTGAAGATCAGCCCGATGCAAAGATGTCGGTAAGTTTTTGGTTAAGTCATTTATCGCAGCTTGTTCTTTTCGACATGGTGCATCGCATTCATACATATCAAGGGGATTTGTGGACAAGTACAATTTACCAACCCAAGCCCTTAGGTCACCCATGCTAGTAACCTCACCCGGAGCAGAGTACATGGCTAGTAAATGGTGTGATCGACTGCCATTAAGGATTGGACCCTATGTTTTCCCCTCGGACCTAATAGTTCGAATCCCAAGGATTGGATGTGATATTAGGAATGGATTGGTTATCAAAGTATGGAGGAAACATAGATTGTACCACAAAGTCAATTTTGCTCACCACACGTAAGGAAGAAGGATTAAGTATGTATCACGGCACGAGCCGAGGAGAGCACAAGTTAATTGCTTAATGTGAGTGGTACAGAAGAAGTACCGATGGTGAAGGATTTTCCGATGTATTTAGGAAGAGTTGCTGTGAATGCCACCGGATAGAGACATTGAGTTTTGATCGAGCTGTTGCCGTGAACAGGCCCTATATCGAAGCGACCGTATAGGATGCCAAAGACAGGATTTGGCGAAATCAAGAAGCGTATTAAGGAACTATTGGATAAAGGTTTTATACGCCCAAGCTCTTCACCTTGGGGATCACCCGCTTTGCTAGTGGAGAAGAAGGATGGATCGTTAAGAATGGTTGTTGATTACCGTGGATTAAATGAAGTAACAATCAAGAACAAGTACCCACTACCTATGATAAATGATCTGCTTGAGCGCTTGCAAGGAGCCAAGGTGTTTTCCAAGATCGACTTATGCGATCGTGGTACCATCGATTGAAGATTCGGGAACAGGACATACCCAAGACAGCATTTACCACGAGTTATGGAGTATACGAGTATAACGTTATGTCATTTGACTGACTAACGCACCAGCCTATTTCATGAACCTGATTAATAAAGTGTTTATGGAGTTTTTGTATAAGTTCGTCGTTGTGTTCATTGATGACATTTTGATTTTCTCAAGGATGAAGAGGAACACAAGGAACATTTATGCGATTGGTTTTGGAGAAACCGAGGGAACACCAGCTTGTATGCCAAGTTCGGCAAATGTGAGTTTTGGTTAAAGGAAGTTGGATTTCTCGGACATGTTATATCCGGAGAAGGGATAGCAAATTGACCCCACGAAAGTTGAGACCAGAACTAAATGGGAAGCACCAACGACTGTTGGAGAGATTCGGAGTTTCCTTGGACTCGCAGGATACTACCAAGATTCATTGAGAATTTCTCAAGGATTGCTAAGCCTATGATGTAATTGTTGAAGAAGGAAAATAAATTCATATGGACCGAGGACCGTGAGGCAAGTTTTCAGGAGTTGAAGAAAAGATTGGTTACCTCACCAGTTTTGATATTGCCGCATCGGACTAAGGATTATGAGGTGTATTATGACGCTTCACGCCGAGGACTTGGAGCAAGGCTTATGCAGGAAGGAAGAGTTGTTTCAGATGCTTCACGACAACTTAAGCCCCATGAGTTGAATTATGCCACTCATGATTTGGAGTTAGCAGCCGTTGTGCATGCCTTTGAAGACGTGGAGACATTTTCTCATTGGAAATCATTGTGAAGTATATACGGATCACAAGAGTTTGAAGTACATCTTCACGTATGAATTGAATCTCGCATAAAGGAGATGGTTAGAGCTTATCAAGGATTATGACATGAGATTGCATTATCACCCCGGAAAGGCTAATGTCGTAGCAGACGCATTGAGCCGTAAGAGCTACGTCAATACCCTAATGATGGGAGGAATACCCAATGAGTTAGCCGAGGACCTTCGAGAGCTATGTTTGGAAATAGTTCCGAGAGGCTATGTAGCAGCATTGGAGATTCAAATGACACTAATGGACAAAATCAGAGAGGCCTGTAGGCGAGATAAGGAAGTTGCCTCTATAAAGGAGAAAATGAGCAAAGGAAAAGCTAAAGGATTTCGTGGAGGACGAGCACGATACCTTATGGTTTGAAGACCGTGTTTATGTGCCCAATGACCCGTAGATCGTAGTTGATTTTACAAGAAGCCCATGATTCACCCTATTCGATTCACCCAGGAAATACCAAGATGTATTTGGATTTGAAGAATACTTTCCGTGGACCGGAATGAAGAAGGATATTATGGAGTACGAAAGTTTCATATATATGTCAGAAGGTAAAGGCAGAACATCAGAAGCCAGCAGGATTGTTACAACCATTGCCGATACCCGAATGGAAGTGGGATAAACTAGGCATGGATTTTATCACAGGATTGCCAAAGACCCGTTCAGGATATGACTCGATTTGGGTTATAGTCGACCGTTTAACAAAGGTAGCCCATTTCATTCCAAATCAAGACTACCTATAGCGGTGCTAAGTTGGCAAAGATATACATGACCAGAATTGTATGCTTACACGGAGTTCCGAGGAGCATCGTATCGATAGAGGAACCCAATTTACCTCGAAATTTTGGAACCAGCTTGTACCGAAACATTGGGAACTAGATTGAATTCAAGATGTTTTCCACCCACGCATCGATGGATGACCGAGAGAGTCAATCAGATTTTGGAGGACATGTCGAGAGCTTGTGCACTAGATTATGGATCTAGCCGGGATGATAATTTGCCGTATGCAGAATTTTCCTACAACAACAGCTACCAAACCAGTTTGAAGATGGCACCTTTCAAGCTTTGTATGGAAGAAGGTGCAGGACACCATTGTTATGGGACTAAACCGAGACCGCCGCTTGTTCGGACCAGATTTGATTAAGGAGTCCGAATGTAAAGTTAAGTTGATTCGAGATGTGCTCAAGGTAGCCCAGTCCTGCATAAAAGAGCTATGCCGATTCAAAGCGCAGCGATTGAGTATGAAGTTGGAGACAGAGTATATCTCGAGTATCCCCGCCGAGGAGTTAAGCGCTTTGGAGTCAAAGGAAAGTTAGCACCTGCTTGCTTGGACCGTATAAGATTTTGCAACGCATGGGAGAAGTTAACGTATAAGTTGGAATTGCTGTAAGGACTGTCAGAGTTCATGATGTATTCCATGTTTCTCGATTGAAGAGATGTCACCCGAGATAGCAGAGGTACCGTTAAGAGACACAGTACCATTGGAAGCAATTCAGTTGAAGGATGACTTGACATATGAGGAAAAACCGTTAAGATTCTCGATTATGCCAAGAGAGTTACCCGCAACAAGGTTATCAAGTTTTGCAAAGTTCAAAGGAGCCACCACATCGAGGATGAAGCCACCTGGGAAAGAGAGGAAGTTTTGCTCAAGGACCACCCTCACCTATTTTCTAGTTAACCCAATCTCGAGGGCGTAGATTCATCTTAAGGGTAGGTTTGTAACATCCCAAATTTTCAATTTGGAATGTTATACATTAGATCATCATGCATATCATATTTTTCTCGCATTTCTCCGATCCTAGAAATTTCACGCAACTCAAGGACCCTCGGAGAGAGTTGGAAGTTTCATTATTTTCATATTTGGGATTTTCCAAATCTTGAAAATAGGATTATTGGATTTATTTAAATTATCTTCATAACATCTTTCCTATAAAAGTATTTCGAGAGGGAATAATATGAAGATATTATAAATAAACCAAATTTGGTTTTGGAAGATTTATTTTGTTTAGGCAAAAATGAGCATTTTAAAAATTTTATGCAAGTATTTTGTTTTTAATGTTCATTTTGTTCACTCATTTTAGGAGTCGGGAAAATTTGTTTTAATTAATTTGGAGTTCATTTGATATTTATTTTATTTGTTTTGTTTTAATTTTATTTAAAAAAAAAATCGCCACTGGACCGAGGCCCACCCGGCCAGCCAGCCCGGCCCAGCGCCCCACCTCCTCCTCCTCCTCCTCGCCTTGAGCGGACTCCCGCCGCCAGACGCCATCGCCGCGCCGCCCGAGTCCCGCCTCGACCCGGCCTCCCTTGCCCCTCCCAAGCAACCGGAGCCCCCTTTATAACCGCCTCTCTCACCTCACCCCTTGAGCCACGCCGCCGAAGCCGCCACACGCCCAAGGAGCCGCCACGACGCCGCCCGACGCCGAACCCCGCCCGAGCCCCTCCCGACCTCACGGACCCCTAACCGAGCCTCACGGACCTCGCCGTGAAGAGCCCGAGGTAGCCGACCACCACGATCCGGTTTTTGAGAAAACCCGATCCGGTTTTTAAAAAAATGTTCGGTTTTTTTAAAACCTAGATTGGTTTTATTTTTATTCGGTTTTCTTAATTAACGAACGCTCACCGAACCGCTCGTTTCAATGAACGTGTTCGTTGGATTAGTTCTGTTAACGAACGTCCGTTATTTAGATCGCTCGTCGCTTTCTTTTTAAATCGGATTTAATCCGTTATTTTTCGATTCGATTTCGATCCGATTTTCAAAACTGTTTTATTTCTTGCTCGCTTTGTCGAATCGTGATTCAAGCGCACCGAGTTTCGTGATTTAAACCGCCGTTCCGACTAACCTATTTTCACAGAGTTTTGCTACTGTGAAATTTTGACCTAATTTCAGATTTATAAACCGAGTCGTTCTCTCTCGAGTTCCGACTTTCGATGCTTTATTGAGTCGATTCTTTTGCAACCGTGGTTCTTAAGTTGAACTATCTGGTTAGATCTTTTATTCGAGTTTTCCTGTGCATTAGATGAGTACTTATTGTATGCTTGTTGTTTGTCTGCGTTAGATCACCCGAGTGCGCCGCTTGTTATTTCAATCTCTAGGACTCATGGATCATCGCAAGGCAAGTAACACTTTGATCATACCTTTTCTACTACCCAGCTTTTTATGCATTAGATCAAACCCTCAAACCCTTGCATGTTTAGGATCTAATTAAATTGTGGGATGGGAAGTAGATTGAGGTAGTACCTATTACCTGTTTTACTTATGAAACCTTGGGAGTTACTTCTACGTTTGCTTGATTATGCCATGCTATGCTAGTAGACGTGGATTGGGTGAGTGAATATCCATGACAGATGTGAGATTGTTAATTAATGGTTTTTTTAATGTGGCAACCTAAACACACATCTGGGTGGATTGAGGCTCCTGGTTTCTATCAGATTTGCTCAGATTTCTTCTGACCGCCACCTGTGCTCTAAGGGATCATGAGATTATTCAAACTAGAAACTTACGTGTGCAGCCACAAGCCAATTATGGGCTCTGGCGTAGTTGACTAAGTTGTGCGAACTCTTACGGGTAGGCTAGCTGATGTAGGGGATGTAGGTTGGTACGGTCTACCCACATGTAAGGTGCTAGCGCTTCGAAAGACTATGTCTCGGTCATCCGCTTCTCAAACACCATGTAGTGCGAGAACCAAGCGGAGGCGATCGAGTCTTGTGGGGAAAAGTGCAAACCTCTCGCAAAGTGTATAAACTAATCATGATTAGCCGTGTCCCCGGTTATGGACGTTTGAGTATCTAGTACTTGATTATCATGTGAATCTCAACATGTTACCTCTAAAATAAATGTATTGGGTTTTTAATGAGTACTTTTTAATTGGGATTGAGGATGCTGTCAACCATCTTCAATGTTTAACAACCACCATGATAGTTAAATAAAATTATTCCTTTGATGTAGGAAAAAATTGGCTTTTCGCAAAAATGTAAATCAGAGAGCCTTACCACCAGCCATATATGCATGTAGTATAGGCTTATTCATTCATTGCTCTTTACGTGTTACATTGCCAAGATATTCCATGTGTTGACCCGTTTTCGGGCTGCAACTTTTCATGTTGCGTACTTTTCGCATCGCATTTAGTAAGAGGTTAGGTTGTGGTTCTATACTCGGTGATGCTACCGGAGTTGATGGACTCACTCGCTTTCCAAGCCTTCCGCTGTTATTATTAGATGGCCTTAAGCCATATTATTGTATTAAGTTCCCTCGTGGACAACGATGTAATAAGTGTGTGATTGCTACTCTGCTATAAATCCTTCGGCATCAGGTCAGGTCAAGACATCGATCCAGGATGACACTGAGTACAGAGCGCTAGATCCATTCGGGTCTGGTCGCGACAGCAAAGTACTTGTCAGAGGTCTCATACCTCTCGACTCGGGCATGAGTCTGAAATACCAATTTTATCTCTTGAAACATCTTATATGCTCCGTGGCGTTCAAAACGTTTTTGAAGTCCCGGTTCTAAGCCGTAAAGCATGGTGCACTAAACTATCAAGTAGTTATCATACCGAGCTTGCCAAATGTTCATAACGCCCCGTGATCTCAGACTGCAATAGGTCCGTCACCTAGCGGTGCATCAAGGACATAATTCATATGTGCAGCAATGAGGATAATCCTCAGATCTCGGACCTAGTCCGCATCATTGCTACTATCATCTTTCAACATAGTTTTTCTCTAGGAACATATAAAAAATAAACGGGGAGCTACATCGCGAGTTATTGATCTACAACATAGTTATGCAAATACTACCAGGACTAAGTTCATGATAAATTAAAGTTCAATTAATCATATTAATTAAGAACTCCCACTTAGATAGACATCCCTCTAATCATCTAAGTGATCATGTGATCCATATCAACTAAACCATGTCCGATCATCATGTGAGATGGAGTAGTTTTCAATGGTGAACAATCACTATGTTGATCATATCTACTATATGATTCACACTCGACCTTTCGATCTCAGTGTTCCAAGACCATATCTGCGTATGCTAGGCTCGTCAAGTTTAACCCGAGTATTCTGCGTGTGCAAAACTGGCTTGCACCCGATGTATGTGAACGTAGAGCTTATCACACCCGATCATCACGTGGTGTCTCGCACGATTTAATCAGAGTAACGGTATGCATCGTGGAGAACACTTATACCTTGAAATTTAGTGAGGGATCATCTTATAATGCTACCGCCATACTAAGAAAAGTAAGATGCATAAAAGATAAACATCACATGCAATCAAATAGGTGATATGATATGGCCATCATCATCTTGTGCCTTTGATCTCCATCTCCAAAGCACCGTCATGATCACCATCGTCACCGGCTTTACACCTTGATCTCCATCGAAGCATCGTTGTCGTCTCGCCAACTATTGCTTCTACGACTATCGCTACCGCTTAGTGATAAAGTAAAGCAATTACATGGCGATTGCATTTCATACAATAAAGCGACAACCATATGGCTCTGCCAGCTTGCCGATAATCGTTACAAAACATGATCATCTCATACAACAAATTATATCACATCATCTCTTGACCATATCACATCACAGCAAGCCCTGCAAAACAAGTTAGATGTCCTCTACTTTGTTGTTGCAAGTTTTACGTGGCTGCTACGGGCTTCTAGCAAGAACCGTTCTTACCTACGCATCAAAACCACAACAATTTTTCATCAAGTGTGTTGTTTTAACCTTCAACAAGGACCGGGCGTAGTCACACTCGATTCAAATAAAGTTGGAGAAATAGACACCCACTAGCCACTTGTGTGCGAAGAACGACGGTAGAACCAGTCTCATGAACGCGGTCATGTAATGTTGGTCTGGGCCGCTTCATCCAACAATACCGCCGAATCAAAGTATTACATGCTGGTAAGCAGTATGACTATTATTGCCCACAACTCTTTGTGTACTACTCGTGCATATAAATCTACGCATAGACCTGGCTCGGATGCCACTATTGGGGAACGTAGTACTTCAAAAAAATTGCCTACAATCACACAAGATATGTCTAGGAGAAGCATGGCAACAAGCGGGGAGAGTGTGTCTACGTACCCTCGTAGACCGGAAGCGGAAGTATTTAGTTACGTGGTTGATGTAGTCGAACGTCTTCATGATCCAATCGATCAAGTACCGAACACACGTCACCTCCGTGATCTGCACACGTTTAGCTCGGTGACGTCCCTCGTACTCTTGGTCCAACTGAGGCCGAGGGAGAGTTTCGTCAGCACGACGGTATGGTGACGGTAATGATAAAGTTACCGGTAAGGGCTTCGCCTAAGCACTAAGACGATATGACCGAGGTGTGTAACTGTGGAGGGGGGCACCGCACACGGCTAAAAGATCTACTTGTGTGTCTTGGGGTGCCCCCTTGGCCACGTATATAAAGGAGGGAGGAGGAGGAGGCCGGCCTAGGAGGGGCGCGCCTATAGGGGGAGTCCAACTAGGATTCCCAATCGTAGTTGGAGTCCCCTTCCTTTTACAAGAGGGGAGAGAGGGAAGGAGTATAGGAGAAGGAGAAGGAAAGAGAGGAGGCGCCGCCCCCTACCTAGACCAATTCGGACTTGCCATGGGGGGGCACCCCATGAGGCCCTTCTCTCCTTTCCCGTATGGCCCATTAAGGCCCACTACTTCCTCCGGCGAATTCCCGTAACTCTCCGGTACTCCGAAAAATACCCGAATCACTCGGAACCTTTCTGATGTCCGAATATAGCCTTCCAATATATCGATCTTTATGTCTCGACCATTTCGAGACTCCTCGTCATGTCCCTGATCTCATCCGGGACTCAGAACAACATTCGGTACATTAAATCACATAACTCATAATACAAATCGTCATCAAACGTTAAGCGTGCGGACCTTACGGGTTCGAAAACTATGTAGGCATGACTGAGACACATCTCGGGTCAATAACCAATAGCGGAACCTGGATGCTCATATTGGCTCCTACATATTCTACGAAGATCTTTATCGGTCAAACCTCATAACAACATACGTTGTTCCCTTTGTCATTGGTATGTTACTTGCCCGAGATTCGATCATCGGTATCATCGTACCTAGTTCATTCTCGTTACCGGCAAGTCTCTTTACTCGTTCCGTAATGCATCATCGCGCAACTAACTCATTAGTCACATTGCTTGCAAGGATTATTGTGATGTGCATTACCGAGAGGGCCTAGAGATACCTCTCCGATACACGGAGTGACAAATCCTAATGTCGATCTACGCCAACCCAACAAACACCTTCGGAGAGACCTGTAGAACATCTTTATAATCACCCAGTTACATTGTGACGTTTGATAGCACACAAGGTGTTCCTCCAGTATTCGGCAGTTGCATAATCTCATAGTCAGAGGAACATGTATAAGTCATGAAGAAAGCAATAGCAATAAAACACAGCGATCATAATGCTAAGCTAACGGATGGGTCTTGTCCATCACATCATTCTCTAATGATGTGATCCCGTTCATCAAATGACAACACATGTCTATGGTTAGGAAACATAACCATCTTTGATTAACGAGCTAGTCAAGTAGAGGAATACTAGTGACACTCTGAAATGTCTACGTATTCACACATGTACTAAGTTTCCGGTAATACAATTCTAGCATGAATAATAAACATTTATCATGATATAAGGAAATATAAATAACAACTTTATTATTGCCTCTAGGGCATATTTCCTTCACTTAATACACTAGATGCATGCTGGATAGCGGTCGATGTGTGGAGTAATAGTAGTAGATGCAGGCAGGAGTCGGTCTACTAATCTTGGAAGTGATGCCTATATAATAATCATTGCCTGGATATCGTCATGATTATTTAAAGTTATATCAATTGCCCAACAGTAATTTGTTCACCCATAGTTTGCTATTTTTTCTCGAGAGAAGCCACTAGTGAAATCTACGGCCCCCGGGTCTCTTCTTTATTATATTTTCCTTTGCGATCTATTTTTATTTACTTTTATTTTCAGATATATTTAAACCAAAAATACAAAAATACCTCGCTGAATTTTATTTGCTTTTATTTGCATCTATCAATCTACTACAACTTTTATCCCGTCTACTAGCCAATTTCTAGCGCCGTTGCCCAAAAGGGATTGACAACCCCTTTAATACGTCGGGTTGCGAGTATTTGTTACTTGTGTGCAGGTGTCGTTCACGTAGTCTTGCGTGGTTCTCCTACTGGTTTGATAACCTTGGTCTCATCACTGAGGGAAATACCTACTATTGTCCCTTCCTCTTTGGGGAAATACCGACGTAGTTCAAGCAAGCATCAAAAGGAATTTCTGGCCCCGTTGCCGGGGAGGATCACATCAAGATAGTTTCCCGTCAACTCGCCAATTTATGGCGCCGTTGCCTGGGAGGCATCATCAACATCTACCAGGTTCCTAATCACAAATCTCATCTTCTTGCAATTTACATTATTTGCCACTTGCCTTTGGTTTTCATCTCCCCCACTTCACAAAATTTTTCCATTTTATTTGCCTTCTTTTTCGTTCGCCTTTTTTCTCATTAGATCTCTTGTTTGCTATATTTGCTTGTGTTGCCACGTGTCTTCTATTTGCTTGCATCTTCACTTGCTAAAAATCAATTGATATGGATCCTCATCCACTTGCTAATCTTTTCAAGAGGTCCAATTATGATGAACCCATTGCTAGTGAATTGAGCTCACTAGATTATCTTTATGAAGTTTTGCTTGAGATTCATGAATCTGAAAATTGTGAAGAAGTGTTAAAAGAAGGAATTTATAAAGTGATTCATGATAGCTCCTTAGATGAAACACATGATTTCAATGATGTTATTATAAGTTCTATTAATGTAAATTGTGCTAATAATATGCAAAACCCCAAGCTTGGGGATGCTAATATTGCTATGTCCGCTAGTTATTGCAAAGATCATGATTGGGGTGATAATGATTCTTATGATCTTAAATTTTTTATTTAAACCTCATGATGAATATGCTTGCGATAATATTAAAAGTGGGTTTGGAAGAGAGTCAGCTTTAGGTAAAAAATAATCCCACATATATGAAGAGTGTTCAATCTTATGATTGTTTTTATGAAAGTGGGCTTGGAGAGGTCATGACTTTATTTGATGATAATCCCACTATTTTGGAAGAGTGTCAATGTTGCATGCATGTGGATCATATAGAGAATATGTTATGTGATAGCTATACTGTTGAATTTGAATATGATACCACATATAATTATTATGAGAGAGGTAAATATGGTTGTAGAAATTTTCATGCTAGTAAATTACCTCTCTTCATGTTGAGATTGTCTATGTTTTATTCCTCTTCCGTGCATATGCTAGTCTTTGCTTGTTTTGATAATTTTTTTGCTTATAAAATGCCTATGCATAGGAAGTATGTCAGACTTAAATGTGTTTTCACATGCTACATGATGCTCTCTTCGTGTTTCGGTTACTATCTTTCATGTGAGCATCATTGAAATCTTATGTCTAGCTAGGGGCGTAAAACGATAGCGCTCGTTGGGAGGCAACCCAATGAATAAAATTTATTTTTGCATTTTGCTTGAGTGTTGGCACAATTATGCTACTGTTATGATTGTGTTTTTGTGTTTAATTAGTGTTTGTGCCAAGTAAAGCCTTTAGGATGATGTTGGGTGATAGTTGATTTGATCTTGCTGAAAAACAAAAACTTTTGCGCTCACGAAAATAATTTTCATTTTTAACAGAAGCGTGATAAAGTATCAATTCTTTTTGCAGAAGATTCTTGTTTGATTTGCTTCTTTTGTGCTCTCTCGTGTGTGTCCTTTTGTTCGAAGCTTATTTGGTTTGTCTTTGTGTCCTTGTGTCTTCAAAATCTTTTCAAAAAAATTATTACAACGACCTTCTTTCTTTTTCTCCCGGACCAACCTTTCCTTGGCAGTGCGGGACTACCGTGGCTTGCCACTATACTACCGCTGGAGAGGGGTTACTACTGCACTAGTGCATCAGCAGACCCGGCACGGTACTACCTCATCCAGCGCGACAGTAATTTTTTACTGCCACTGGAGGAGTGGTACTAGCTACCACCCAGCAAGCGACATTATTTTTTTACTGCCGCTAGATGTGTGGTACTACTTCGATGACGTGCGGTACTACCGTGCCGTCGAGACTGCGAGGGGGTCAAGGACGGGCAGGGGGGTTTCCAACTCCCCCTTACCCATTCTTTCCTTATCCTCTCGTGACTCTCTCTCTCTCTCTCTCTCTCTCTCCTCTCAAGGAACGGCACCGGAGGGCCTTGCCGGATCTCCATCTCCGGCCACTCTCCTCCCATTCCGACCGGTGGGATTGTTCCCCACCCCTCCCTCGTGCTATGGAACCCGGTATTGCCCCTAGTTCTTCTCTCCTTGCTCCTTTCTTTTTGAATCTAGGTTTGGGGGCCATATGAGTTCGTTTCATTGATTTTTGACTAAACCATTGCATGAGTTGCTGGTTGGAGAGTGCTTGTGCGGTAGAAACGTTATTTTGTAGGATACAACATGGTAGTTTTGATCCACGGTAGTATCGATCTGATATTTCGGTTGTTCAGATCTTCGGTTCTTGCGAATTCCGCCTCGTGCGGTACTACCGCACCTGATGGAGCGATACTACCGAGGTATGCGCGGTACTAAAATTTTACCATCGCATGTTCTGCGGTACTACCGCACCTCCTGGAGTGGTACTACCGTTGTAGGCGCGGTAGTAATGTTCTACTATTGCGTTACCTGCGGTACTACCACTCGCTCTAGAACTGCCCTATTTTGTCCTACCAATCCTCATCTCTATGTGGTTCTCTTGTTTGCCTTGGCTTTTATATCGATATTTATTGCAGTATGGGCTGTTATTTCACGTTATGTCACAATACTTATGGCTATTCTCTCTTATTTTACAAGGTTTACATGAAGGGGGAGAATGCCTACCGGAATTCTGGGAAAAAGGAGTAAATATTGGAGACCTATTCTCAGGCAACTCTAAAAGTCCTGAAACTCCACGGAATATCTTAAAATAAATAAAGAAAAATCGTCACCAAAGATGAAGGCCAGGGGGCCCACACCCTGCTCATGAGGGTGGGGGCACCCCCCCTGGGGCGTGCCCCCCTACCTCATGGGCCCCCTGGTGGCTCTCTGATGCCCATCTTCTCCTATATGAAGTCTTTCGATGAGAAAAAAACATTAAGCAACCTTTCGGGACGAGACTCACGCCACGAGGCGGAACCTCATGGAACCAATCTAGGGCTCTCATGAGCTGTTCGCTGGGACACTTCCCTCCGGAGGGGTAAATCATCGTCATCATCATCACCAACGCCCCTCTCATTGGGAGAGGGCAATCTCCATCAACATCTTCACCAGCACCATCTCATCTCCAAACCCTAGTTCATCTCTTGTATCCAATTCTTGTCTCCAAGTCCGGGATTGGTGCTAGTAGGTTGCTAGTAGTGTTGATTACTCCTTGTAGTTGATGCTAGTTGGTTTATTTGGTGGAAGATCATATGTTCAGATCCTTTATGCATATTATTACCCTCTGATTATGAACATGAATATGCTTTGTGAGTAGTTACGTTTGTTCCCGAGGACAAGGGAGAAGTCTTGCTATTAGTAGTCATGTGAATTTGGTATTCGCTCAATATTTTGATGAGATGTATGTTGTCTAGCCTCTAGTGGTGTTATGTGAACGTCGACTACATAACACTTCACCATTATTTGGGCCTAGAGGAAGGCATTGGGAAGTAATAAGTAGACGATGGGTTGCTAGAGTGATGAAGCTTAAACCCTAGTTTATGCGTTGCTTCGTAAGGGGCTGTTTTGGATCCATATGTTTCAAGCTATGGTTATGTTTACGTTAATACTTTTGTTGTAGATGCGGATGATTGCAAAAGAGGTTAATCATAAGTGGGATGATTGTTCAAGTAAGAAGAGCACCCCACCGGGTCCACCCACATATCAAATTATCAAAGCAATTTAACGCGAATCATATGAACGTGATGAAAACTAGCTTGACGATATTCCCATGTGTCCTCTCGAGCGCTGCTTTCCTATTATAAGAGTTTGTCTAGGCTTGTCCTTTGCTACAAAAGGATTAGGCCACCTTGCTGCACTTTATTTACTCTTGTTACTTGTTGCTCGTTACAATTTATCTTATCACAAAACTATCTGTTACCACTTATTTCGATTTGCAAGAGAATACCTTGCTGAAAACCGCTTATCATTTCCTTCTGCTCCTCGTTGGGTTCGACACTCTTACTTATCGAAAGGACTACGATAGATCCCCTATACTTGTGGGTCATCAGCCTTTGCAATGACTTCTTTCACTATTCTCTTGTGTTTGCGTTGTGTGTCATGATACGTCTCCAACGTATCTATAATTTATGAAGTATTCATGCTATTATATTATCCATCTTGGATGTGTTATGGGCTTCACTATGCACTTTTATATTATTTTTTGGGACTAACCTATTGACCCAGAGCCCAAAGGTGCCTCGCTTTTTCCCTTGTTTCAGTGTTTCGAAGAAAAGGAATATCAAACGGAGTCGAAACGGAATGAAATCTTCTCGAGAAGTTATTTTTGGAAGGAAAGCTACCTCGGAAACTTGGAGTCCACGTCAAGGAAGTTCGAGGAAGCCACGAGGTAGGGGGCGCGCCCACCCCCTAGGGCGCGCCCTCCACCCTCGTGGGCCCCTCGTGGCTCCCCTGACATACTTCTTCCGCCCATATATATCCATATACCCTAAAAACTTCGGGGAACAGAATAGATCGGGAGTTCCGCCGCCGCAAGCCTCTGTAGCCCCTAAAAACCAATCGGGACCCTGTTCCGACACCCTACCAGAGGAGGGAACCCTCACCGGTGGCCATCTTCATCATCCCGGCGCTCTCCATGACGAGGAGGGAGTAGTTCACCCTCGGGGCTGAGGGTATGTACCAGTAGCTATGTGTTTGATCTCTCTCTCTCTCTCTCGTGTTCTTGATTTTGCACGATCTTGATGTATCGCGAGCTTTGCTATTATAGTTGGATCTTATGTTTCTTATCCCCTCTACTCTCTTGTAATGGATTGAGTTTCCCCTTTGAAGTTATCTTATCGGATTGAGTCTTTAAAGATTTGAGAACACTTGATGTATGTCTTGCCGTGCGTATCTGTGGTGACAATGGGATATCACGTGATTGACTTGATGTATGTTTTGTTGATCAACTTGCGGGTTCCGCCCATGAACCTATGCATAGGGGTTGGCACACGTTTTCGTCATGATTCTCCGGTAGAAACTTTGGGGCACTCTTTGAGGTTCTATGTTGGTTGAATAGATGAATATGAGATTGTGTGATGCATATCGTATAATCATACCCACGGGTACTTGAGGTGACATTGGAGTATCTAGGTGACATTAGGGTTTTGATCGATTTGTGTCTTAAGGTGTTATTCTAGTACGAACTCTAGGGCTGTTGGTGGCACTTATAGGAATAGCCCAACGGATTGATTGGAAAGAATAACTTTGAGGTGGTTTCGTACTCTACCATAATCTCTTCGTTTGTGCTCTGCTATTAGTGACTTTGGAGTGACTCTTTGTTGCATGTTGAGGGATAGTTATATGATCCAATTATATTATTATTGTTGAGAGAACTTGCACTAGTGAAAGTATGAACCCTAGGCCTTGTTTCCTAGCATTGCAATACCGTTTTACGCTCACTTTTATCATTAGTTACCTTGCTGTTTTTATATTTTCAGATTACAAAAACCTATATCTACCATCCATATTGCACCAGATCACCATCTCTTCATGAACTAGTGCACCTATACTATTTACCATTGTTTTGTGTGTGTTGGGGACACAAGAGACTGTTTTTTATTTGGTTGCAGGGTTGCTTGAGAGAGAACATATTCATCCTACGCCTCCCACGGATTGATAAACCTTAGGTCATCCACTTGAGGGAATTTGCTACTGTCCTACAAACCTCTGCACTTGGAGGCCCAACAACGTCTACATGGAGAAGGTTGCATAGTAGACATCATGTCATATGTGGTGGCTCTAGGTCTGGTTCCAGACGCTTGAATCCCTCTCGTGATACAAGTTCCAAGCGCCTTCGCAATCAAGATGTACCTGAGGGGTCCAATGCTCCGAAACGCAACTTCAAGACGACCGCAACCAAGATCAAGGTGCCCGCTATCAGTTTGGAGGGGATGCCTCAAGCGGAGTTGCAGGTTTGCCGCAAGATCAACCCATATGTCAACCCTAGGGCTCATATCAAGGGAAATCACTTATTCAAGAGCAAGAAACAGACTCTCATCTTCCTAGATGCGATCAAGGAAAACAAGAACATCTATGTACCTGTTCAGTGGATTGACATGTATCATCTGAGGAAGGACCACACATACTTTGGTGAACCTCTGGAGATGGTGGAGCAGCTTCACCTCGAGGAAATCATCTCTTTTCATCTTGAATATGATCTTGAAATTGTGGCTCGGTTCTTTGCTTCCGTCCACTTCCACACTAATGAGGGGCGGACAATGACTTGAATGACCAATGGTGAGAGGATGTCTGCTACCTGGAAGGAGTTCATGGATCTTTTGCACATTCCCGATGAGGGGCTTGAGAAGCCCATTGGTTTTCTCCCGCATGAAAACCCTCAAGCTACCCCCCAAGGAGAAGCATGTTGAGAAGGTTCCTGCCTCTGGAGAGGTATCTCATGTTCTGAACGCGTTCCTTGATGTCATGCACAGGATCTTTCGCAACACTCTTTCCTCGTATGGGAAACAAGGACCGGGTGCATTCCTATTTGGTGGATATGCTTCTCTTTTGTGAGAAAGGGTGGATTCACGTTCCTGGACCGCTTGATATTTCCCATGTCATGTGGAGTGATCTTTAGTCGACTGTGTTTCACCGAAAGGTCCCCATCTATGGACCTTACTTGTTCTACTTAATCTGGGAGAAGTGGGCGGAGACCTTTCCTCAGGCTCCCAACTGGATCCGTCATGAGCCCATTCGTCTTCGTCTCAAGGACAAGTGGGCTAACACTACCACTAAGCCTGCTGCTGCCAACATGGATGTGGATGAGGATGAGTTTGAGGATGAGGACAGTCCCGAGATGTATGAGCCTCCCTGTGCTGAGCCATCTTGGGCCACCAAGCTCAAGGACAAGATGAATACTCTGTTTTGCATGCAGGCTAAGGGGCAGTATCTGACACATTTTTTTCTCGGAAGGAGAGTCGTCAGCGCGACAAGCTGACTATGAGGGAGCTTGGCGAGACCATCTCGAGTGGTTCTGAGAAGAACATTACACCTGAAGCTTCTTGAATGAAGAATAAGAACTTTCAGTGGGATGACTCTGATGAGGAGGAGTTCAATGGTTGATCTCTCTGTAGTGGGAACTACCACCTATGTGTTAGGTGTCCTCTCTGCCTTTTTGGTGTCTCATTGCCAAAGGGGGAGAGAGTGTAGGATTTGCGAGTGATGTCGTTTTCATTGTCTCCTTGCTTTTGTTGAACCTTCGTTGTTGCTGCTTTGGTTGGTTTTATTTGTGTGTGAGACCAGGAGAATTATTCTATCATATGGTGTGAGACATATGCTATCACTCTTATATCATTATTGTCCAGTATGTTTAGTAGCTTGTGAGTCTATTTGTTATGAGCCCTTATCTTCATGCTCACATGCTATGCCTTGCTTCCATGCTTAGTCTTTAAAATTTAGGGGGAGTGTTGATCATAGGTTGTGTGCTTCGCAGTCCAAAGCATATCTAAAGAATGCGCACATCTAGGGGGAGCCTGCCTATATTTTATAGACTTTGAGTTTGCATTTGCTAAATTACATATCCTTATGTGCAAATCCTGTATTGTCATCAATCCACCAAAAAAGGGGGAGATTGTTAGGGCATATTTCTCCCTAAGTAGTTTTTGTTGGGAAACGTAGTAATTTCAAAAAAAATCCTACGCACACGCAAGATCATGGTGATGCATAGCAACGATAGGGGAGAGTGTTGTCCACGTACCCTCGTAGACCGAAAGTGGAAGCGTTATAACAACACGGTTGATGTAGTCGTACGTCTTCACGGCCCGACCGGTCAAGCACCGAAACTACGACACCTCCGAGTTCTAGCACACGTTCAGCTCGATGACGATCCCCGGACTCCGATCCAGCAGAATGTCGGGGAAGAGTTCCATCAGCACGACGGCATGGTGACGATCTTGATGTTCTACCGTCGCAGGGCTTCGCCTAAGCACCGCTACAATATTATCGAGGAGAACTATGGTGGAGGGGGGCACCGCACACGGCTAAGAGATCTCAAGGATCAATTGTTGTGTCTTTGGGGTGCCCCCCTGCCCCCGTATATAAAGGAGCAAGGGGAGGCTGGCCAGCCCTCTATGGCGCCCCCAAGAGGGGAATCCTACTAGGACTCCAAGTCCTAGTAGGTTTCCACCTAAAGGTGGAGAGGGGGAAGGAAGGAGAGGGAGAGGGGGAAGGAAAGGGGGCGCCGCCTCTCTCCTAGTCCAATTGACCCGGAGGGGAGGCGCGCGCCTGCCCCGGCCTCCCTCTCTCTCTCCACTAAGGCCCGCCGAGGCCCATTAGTTCCCCGGGTTCCGATAACCTCCCAAGACTCCGGTTTTATCCGAAACTTCTCCGGAACACTTCCGATGTCCGAATATAGTCGTCCAATATATCAATCTTCATGTCTCAACAATTTAGAGACTCCTCGTCATGTCCGTAATCACATCTGGGACTCCAAAAAAACTTCGGTACATCAAAACTCATAAACTCATAATATAACTATCATCGAAACCTTAAGTGTGCGGACCCTATGGGTTTGAGAACTATGTAGACATGACCTAGAACTGTTTCCAGTCAATAAACAATAACGGAACCTGGATGCTCATATTGGCTCCTACATATTCTACAAAGATCTTTATCGGTCAAACCACATAACAACATACGTTGTTCCCTTTGTCATCGGTATGTTACTTGCCCGAGATTCGATCGTCGATATCTCAATACCTAGTTCAATCTCATTACCGGCAAGTCTCTTTACTCGTTACGTAATGCATCATTCCGTAACTAACTCATTAGTTACATTGCTTGCAAGGCTTATAGTGATGTGCATTACCAAGAGGGCCCAGAGATACCTCTTTGACAATCGGAGTGACAAAACCTAATCTCGAAATACGCCAACTCAACATGTACCTTTGGAGACACCTGTAGAGCTCCTTTATAATCACCGAGTTACGTTGTGATGTTTGGTAGCACACAAAGTGTTCCTCCGGTAAACGGGAGTTGCATAATCTCATAGTTGTAGGAACATGTATAAGTCATGAAGAAAGCAATATCAACATACTAAACGATCAAGTGCTGAGCTAACGGAATGGGTCAAGTCAATCACATCATTCTCCTAATGATGTGATCCCGTTAATCAAATGACAACTCATGTCTATGGTTAGGAAACTTAACCATCTTTGATTCATGAGCTAGTCAAGTAGAGGCATACTAGTGACACTCTATTTGTCTATGTATTCACACATGTATTATGTTTCCGGTTAATACAATTCTAGCATGAATAATAAACATTTATCATGATATAAGGAAATAAGTAATAACTTTATTATTGCCTCTAGGGCATATTTCCTTCAGTCTCCCACTTGCACTAGAGTCAATAATCTAGTTCACATCGCCATGTGATTTAACACCAATATTCACATCTGTATGTGATTAATACCCATAGTTCACATCGTCATGTGATCAACACCCAAAGGGTTTACTAGAGTCAATAATCTAGTTCACATCGCTATGTGATTAACACCCAAAGAGTACTAAGGTATGATCACGTTGCTCGTGAGAGAAGTTTAGTCAACGGGTCTGTCACATTCAGATCCGTATGTATTTTGCAAATTTCTATGTCAACAATGCTCTGCACGGAGCTACTCTAGCTAATTGCTCCCACTTTCAATATGTATCCAGATTGAGACTTAGAGTCATCTGGATCAAGATCAAAATTTGCATTGACGTAACCCTTTACTTACCTAACCTTTTGTCACCTCCATAATCGAGAAACATATCCTTATTCCACTAAGGATAATCTTGACCATTGTCCAGTGATCTACTCCTAGATCACTATTGTACTCCCTTGCCAAAATCAGTGTAGGGTATATAATTGATCTTGTACACAACATGGCATACTTTATAGAACCTATGGCCAAGGCATAGGGAATGACTTTCATTCTCTTTCTATCTTCTGCTGTGGTCGGGCTTTGAGTCTTACTCAATTTCACACCTTGTAACATAGGCAAGAACTCTTTCTTTGACTGTTCCATTTTGAACTACTTCAAAATCTTGTCAAGGTATGTACTCATTGAAAAACTTATCAAGCGCCTTGATCTATCTCTATAGATCTTGATGCTCAATATGTAAGCAGCTTCACCGAGGTCTTTCTTTGAAAAAGTCCTTTTAAACTCTCCTTTATGCTTTGCGTATAATTCTACATTATTTCCGATCAACAATATGTCATTCACATATTCTTATCGTAAATGTTGTAGTGCTCCCACTCACTTTCTTGTAAATACAAAGCTTCTCCAAAAGTCTCAGATAAAACCATATGCTTTGATCACACTATCAAAGCATTTATTCCAACTCCGAGAGGCTTGCACCAAGTATATAAATGGATCGCCGGAGCTTGCACACTTTGTTAGCACCTTTTGGATCGACAAAACCTTCCGTTGCATCATATACAACTCTTCTTCCGTAAATCCATTAAGGAATGCAGTTTTGATGTCCATTTACCAGATTTCATAATCATAAAATGCGGCAATTGCTAACATGATTCGGACAGACTTAAGCATCACTACGGGTGAGAAAGTCTCATCGTAGTCAACCCCTTGAACTTGTCGAAAACCTTTCCCAACAAGTCGAGCTTTGTAGATAGTTACATTACCATCAGCGTCAGTCTTCTTCTTGAAGATCCATTTATTCTTGATGGCTTGCCGATCATCGGGCAAGTCAACCAAAGTCCATACTTTGTTCTCATACATGGATCCCATCTCAGATTTCATGGCCTCAAGCCATTTTGCGGAATCTGGGCTCATCATCGCTTCCTCATAGTTCGTAGGTTCGCCATGGTCAAGTAACATCACTTTGAGAATAGGATTACCGTACCACTTTGGTGCGGATCTCACTCTGGTTGACCTATGAATTTCGGTAGTAACTTGATCTGAAGTTTCATGATCATTATCATTAGCTTCCTCACTGATTGGTGTAGGTGTTGCAGAAACCGGTTGCTGCGGTGAACTACTTTCCAAAAAGGGAGTAGGTACAATTACCTCATCAAGTTCTACTTTCCTCCCACTCACTTCTTTCGAGAGAAACTCCTTCTCTAGAAAGGATCCATTCTTAGCATCGAATGTCTTGCCCTCGGATCTGTGATAGAAGGTGTACCCAACAGTCTCTTTTGGGTATCCTATGAAGACACATTTCTCCAATTTGGGTTTGAGCTTATCAGGATGAAACTTTTTCATATAAGCATCATAACCCCAAATTTTAATAAACGACAACTTTGGTTTCTTGCCAAACCACTGTTCATAAGGCGTCGTCTCAACGGATTTTGATGGTGCCCTATTTAACGTGAATGTAGCTGTCTCTAATGCATAACCCCAAAATGATAGTGGTAAATCGGTAAGAGACATCATAGATTCCACTATATCCAATAAAGTACGGTTATGACGTTCGGACACACCATTATGCTGTGGTGTTCCAGGTGGCACGAATTTGTGAAACTATTCCACATTGTTTTAATTGAAAACCAAACTCGTAACTCAAATATTTGTCTCCGCGATCAGATCATAGAAACTTTATTTTCTTGTCATGATGATTTTCCACTTCACTCTGAAATTCTTTGAACCTTTCAACTATTTCAGACTTATGTTTCATCAAGTAGATATACCCATATCTGCTCAAATCATCTGTGAAGGTCAGAAAATAACGATACCCGCCACGAGCCTTAATACTCATTGGCCTGCATACATCAGTATGTATTAATTCCAACAAGTCAGTAGCTCGTTCCATTGTTCCGAAGAACGGAGTTTTAGTCATCTTGCCCATAAGGCATGGTTCGCAAGCATCAAGTGATTCATAATCAAGTGATTCCAAAAACCCGTCAACATGGAGTTTCTTCATGCGCTTTACACCAATATGACCTAAACGGCAGTGCAAAAAATAAGTTGCACTATCATTATTAACTTTGCATCTTTTGGCTTCAATATTATGAATATGTGTATCACTACGATCGAGATCCAACGAACTATTTTCATTGGGTGTATGACCATCGAAGGTTTTACTCATGTAAAGACAACAACAATTATTCTCTGACTTTAATGAATAATCGTATTGCAATAAACATCATCAAATCATATTCATGCTCAATGCAAACACCAAATAACACTTATTTAGGTTATACACTAATCCCGAAAGTATAGAGAGTGTGCGATGATGATCATATCAATCTTGGAACCACTTCCAACACACATCGTCACTTCACCCTTAACTAGTCTCTGTTTATTTTGCAAATCCCATTTCGAGTTACTACTCTTAGCAACTGAACCAGTATCAACTACCGAGGGGTTGCTATAAACACTAGTAAAGTAGACATCATTAACATGTATATCAAATATACCTTTATTCACTTTGCCATCCTTCTTATCCGGAAAATACTTGGGGTAGTTCCGCTTCCAGTGACCAGTACCTTTGCAGTAGAAGCACTTAGTCTCAGGCTTAGGTCCTGACTTGGGCTTCTTCACTTTAGAAGCAACTTGCTTGCCGTTCTTTTTGAACTTCCCCTTCTTCCCTTTGCCCTTTCTCTTTTAACTAGTGGTCCTGTCAACCATCAACACTTGTTGTTTTTCTTGATTTCTACCTTCGCCGATTTTAGCATCGCGAAGAGCTTGGGAATTGTTTTCGTCATCCCTTGCATATTATAGTTCATCACGAAGTTATACTAACTTGGTAATGGTGACTAGAGAATACTATCAATCACTATTTTATCTGGAAGATTAACTCCCACTTGATTCAAGCGATTGTAGTACCCAGACAATCTGAGCACATGCTCACTGCTTGAGCTATTCTCCTCCATCTTTTAGCTATCAAACTTGTTGGAGACTTCATATCTCTCAACTCGGATATTTTCTTGAAATATTAACTTCAACTCCTGGAACATCTCATATGGTCCATGACGTTCCAGACATCTTTGAAGTCCAGATTCTAAGCCGTAAAGCATGGTGCACTTAACTATCAAGTAGTCATCATACCGAGCTATTGTCAAAAACGTTCATAACGTCTGCATCTGCTCCTGCAATAGGTTTGTCACCTAGCAGTGCATCAAGGACATAATTCTTCTGTGCAGCAATGAGGACAATCCTCAGATCACGGATCTAATCCGCATTATTGCTACTAACATCTTTCAACACAGTTTTCTCTAGGAACATATCAAAATAAACATACGAAAGCAACAACGTGAGCTATTGATCTACAACATAATTTGCAAAATACTACCAGGACTAAGTTCATGACAAATTTAAGTTCAATTAATCATATTACTTAAGAACTCCCACTTAGATAGACATCTCTCTAGTCATCTAAGTGATCACGTGATCCAAATCAACTAAACCATGTCCGATCATCACGTGAGATGGAGTAGTTTCAATGGTGAACATCACAATGTTGATCATATCTACTATATTATTAACGTTATACCATTAGGTCTCCGAGTTACGAGGCCATATCAGTATATGCTAGGCTCGTCCAAGTTTAACCCGAGTATTCTGCGTGTGCAACTGTTTTGCACCTATTGTATTTGAACGTAGAGCCTATCACACCCGATCATCACGTGGTGTCTCAGCACGAAGAACTTTCACAACGGTGCATACTCAGGGAGAACACTTCTTGATAATTAGTGAGAGATCATCTTAAAATGCTACCGTCAATCAAAGCAAGATAAGATGCATAAAGGATAAACATCACATGCAATCATTATAAGTGATTTGATATGGCCATCATCATCTTGTGCTTGTGATCTCCATCTCCGAAGCACCGTCGTGATCACGATCGTCACCGGCGTGACACCTTGATCTCCATGGTAGCATCGTTGTCATTTATGCCATCTATTGCTTCTACGACTATCCCTACCGCTTAGTGATAAAGTAAAGCAATTACAGGGCGTTTGCATTTCATACAATAAAGCGACAACCATATGGCTCCTGCCAGTTGTCGATAACTTCGGTTACAAAACACGATCATCTCATACAATGAAATATAGCATCACGTCTTGACCATATCACATCACAACATGCCCTGCAAAAACAAGTTAGACGTCCTCTACTTTGTTGTTGCAAATTTTACGTGGCTGCTACGGGCTTAGCAAGAACCATTCTAACCTACGCATCAAAACCACAACGATAGTTTGTCAAGTTGGTGTTGTTTTAACCTTTGCAAGGACCGGGCGTAGCCACACTCGGTTCAACTAAAGTTGGAGAAACTGACACCCGCTAGCCACCTCTGTGCAAAGCACGTCGGGCGAACCGGTCTCGCGTAAGCGTCTGGCGTAATGTCGGTCCGGCCGCTTCATCCAACAATACCGCCGAACCAAAGTATGACATGCTGGTAAGCAGTATGACTTGTATCGCCCACAATTCACTTGTGTTCTACTCGTGCATATAACATCTACGCAGAAACCTGGCTCGGATGCCACTGTTGGGAAAAGTAGTAATTTCAAAAAAATTCCTACGCACACGCAAGATCATGGTGATGCATAGCAATGAGAGGGGAGAGTGTTGTCCATGTACCCTCGTAGACCAAAAGCGGAAGCGTTATAACAACACGGTTGATGTAGTAGTACGTCTTCACGGCCCGACTGATCAAGCACCGAAACTATGGCACCTCCGAGTTCTAGCACACGTCCAGCTCAATGACGATCCCCGGACTCCGATCCAGCAGAATGTCGGGGAAGAGTTTCGTCAGCACGATGGCGTGGTGACGATCTTGATGTTCTACCGTTGCAAGGCTTCGCCTAAGCACCGCTACAATATTATCGAGGAGAAATATGGTGGAGGGGGGCACCACACACGGCTAAGAGATCTCAAGGATCAATTGTTGTGTCTTTGGGGTGCCCCCCTGCCCCCGTATATAAAGGAGCAAGGGGGGCCGGCCGGGTCTCTATGGCGCGCCCCCAAGAGGGGAATGATGAAGTCATGTACCTGGGGTAGGGTCATAGACCTGCCCAAAGGTACCTTCCACAAGGACACTCACAAGAGAAGCAGCCTTCCAGTCGACCTGGTAGGCTCCCACTCGACAGATTCAAAGACACTCGACTATGAAGACCCACTCGACCACCAAGAGTCCAAGAGCCACTCGGTGTCCAAACGGTCTGTAGTTAAATAGTCTTTATGACCTTAATGACACTTTATGTAAGGCGCTACCAGTAATGCCTAGCCTTAACGTACCTTAAACCCTCATCATGGGCTGGCTGGGGTCTGGCGTACTCTATATAAGCCACCCCTCCACATGTAGAAGGGTTCGCAGTCCTCAGAACACATACGTAGATGATCCAAATGACCGCCTCGGGGCTCGAGACGTAGGGCTGTTACTTCCTCCGAGAAGGGCCTGAACTCAGAAATCCCTTGCGTATACAACTACTCCATAGCTAGGATCTTGCCTCTCCATACCTACCCCCATTCTACCGCCGGACTTAGAACCACGAAGTTGGCGCCCACCGTAAAGGTGTGTTCTAGCCAATTGTTGGAGAAGTTGGGATTCTCTCGATCTCCGGCATCATGGTTTCTGTGGAGTTCTGGTCGACGGCCACGAGATCCATCTCGGTGCCACGCTCGTCAGCCGACGACTCCGCTTGGCTTCAGGAGGCTCCACTCGGCGTGGACGCGCGCTCCCCATCCGCTGGGCGACGCACTCGCGTGTGTGTCCGCATGGCGTCCTCCTGCGGCAACCGTCGACCCAAGATGGGTCGGCTCCTGCGCTATCTTCACTCCCAGCCTCCCACCGCGCAAGCGTTCGGTCGGTCGAGGCTTCAGCGGTGGGTGAGGCATGCGGTGGCCCGCCAGTCGGCCATCCCCCAAGTCGCGGTGATCGAGCCCGACGAATCTCTCTACGGCCTGTTCGACTGGCTCCGTAGAGACCGCGTCCGAATGCGATAGCAGTGACCCGGCGGCAGAGGTTCTGATGGTCGATGGACCATGCAGTCCCCCTAGATTCACCCGCACCAACGAAGGTGGCGGTGGAGGCGATCCGGCGCAAGCCCACGAAGAGTACTTGCCCGAGCCCCTCACTTCGCTCCATAGGGAGGAGCTTCGTCGTCGGAACATGGATGCACTTCACACTCCTATCGTTGGAGAAACCCCCGAGGCCCGTGCCTTGGAGGATGCGCGCTTGGTCAATTCCGGCTGGCGCACTCGACCGAGAATCTTCAGCGAGCATCGGACGAGCGTCTGTGACCGAGGGTTCCAGAATCCAAATGACGCCAAGCTCTTTCAACCGCCAACCTGTATATCGAACTCCGATTCAGAATTTAGCAAATGCCGCCCGTATAGCGAGAATCAATTCAGCCTTCCCAATGGAGGCAGGTAGAGGTTTGCAGCAAATCAGGGTTTTGTTCCAGCGCAGGAGATCAAAACTCAGTTGTATCCCGATCCGGAACAGGGTTCACAGCCGATCCGTCGCTGCGAATTCATTCCAGTCGGCCCATAGTCCAAGATCGCCCTCGAGGCATGAGGAACATGGAGGCCGGCGTGATGATCAATACAAGGGTCGCGAGCAGTACGAGCACCGATTCGATCGTAACGATCGACGTCGAGTGCCCACTCCTCCCCCAAGGGGTGGATCATACGCTCCTCGGCAGCAGGATGACAGACGCCAAAACAAGTCTTTGGACGAAGAGTTCCAATCGACCCTGTGGAACCAGGCTTTGATGCGAGATCCATTATCGTTCAAGGTTTGGTCGACAGAACAGAGCTCACCGAGACGGCCATGATAGAGATGTTCCTTCCAAGAGTAGAGTCCATGTCTCGGGACCAGAGTGTTTCAGCAGAGCCATCGTGGCTGCAGTGATTCCCCCAACTTCAAAGTTGGCGACTGGAGTCAGCAAGTTCACTGGAGAATCCAAGCCTGACACTTGGCTTGAAGATTACCGACTGGCGGTTCAGATCGGCGGTGGCAAGGATGAGGTAGCCATGAAGCATTTACCTCTTATGTTGGAGGGTTCAGCCAGGGCGTGGTTGAATCAAATAGCACCCAGCAGTATTTACACTTGGGAAGATCTTGCCCGAGTGTTTGTCAGGACATTTGAAGGAACTTGCAAACGACCAGCAGGTTTGACAGAGTTGCAGTCATGCGTGCAAAAGTCGAGTGAAACCTTGAGAGATTACATCCAGAGGTGGATCACTTTGCACCACACAGTGGAGAATGTATCGATCACTGGGCGATCTGTGCCTTCAAGGAAGGCATCAAGAATAGAGAATTGAGTTTGAAATTTGGTCGAACCGGAGATATGACCCTGAGTCGGATGATGGAGGTTGCCACCAAATATGCAAATGGTGAAGAAGAGGATCGGCTTCGGAGTGGTAAATATAAATCTGCCGCCAATGAGACCGGCGGAGGAAATTCCAGCCAAGGTAGCAAAAGCCGAGCCAACGGCTCCGGAGAGGCCTTGGCAAGGACCCCTGTGAAAGTTCAAGGGGAAACCCAAGGGTCCTTGGAACCCTAAGAAGGTGAAAGACCAGGATGGGAACGACGTGTTGGATTTACCATGTCATATTCATACAAACAAAGATGAAGAGGGTAAACTCATTTAACCGAAACATACCACTCGACAGTGTCGGCTCTTGATTCAGCAGTTCCAAGGGAAACAACCCAAGGATAAGGATAAGGAGACAGACAAAGTTGAGGATAGAGATGACAGTGATGGTGGATATCCCGTGTCAATTCCACCTGATGATTTTTGGCCGACGCCGAAAGCAAAAGTCGATTGGAGGTTATCAATCGTGAAGTAAACTTGGTTGCTCCGGCGACTCCCAATTATCTGAAATGGTCCTGCATCGCCATCACATTCGACCGGTCGATCACCCGACGCACATTGCCACCCTCAGGAGGCAAGCATTGGTGGTCGACCCATTGTCGAAGGCACTCGACCGACCAAAGTCCTGATGGATGGTGGTAGTGGTTTGAATATATTATACGCGGAGACGTTGAAAGGGATGGGCATTCCGATGTCCGGACTCGATTACCGATAACATGAGCTTCCACGGAGTCATTCACGGAAAGAAGGCTGAGTCACTCGGCCAAATTGCTCTTGATGTAGTTTTTGGTGATTCAAAGCATTTCCGAAAAGAAAAGTTGACCTTTGAGGTCGTGGATTTCCAGAGCGCTTATCACGCTATTCTGGGGAGACCAGCTTATGCATGTTTCATGGCCCGACCATGTTACGTGTATCTTAAACTGAAGATGCCTGGTCCCAAGGGCGTGATCACTGTCACGGGCAATCGGAAGAAGGCAGAAGAGTGCTTCCGGAAAGGCTCTAAGATCGCCGATGCTCTGTTGGCCGTGGTAGAGTTACAAGAGTATCGTAAAACTGCAGATCCGAGTGATTTGTTGCGAGCTAAGAAGCCCGCCACGGAGTCAGCATTCCAAATGACCGGCGAGACGAAATAGGTTCACATTCACCCGACCGATCCCGACGCTGCTCGACCAACATCTCAACAACACTCGACTCAAAATAGGAAGAAGCGCTCATCCGGTTCCTCCGCGAGAACTGGGACATCTTTGCATGGAAGCCTCACGACATGCCGAGTGTTCCTGTGGGCTGGCTGAGCATCGCCACTGAAGTCGACCCAAAATTCAAACCAGTTAAAGAGTATCTTCGGCGGTCAGCCATCCAGAAGAGAAAGGCCATTGGCGAGGAGGTGGCTCGGCTCTTAGCAGCAGAGTTCATCCGAGAGATCTACCACTCCGAGTGGCTCGCCAACGTTGTCATGGTCCCCAAGAAAGACAAGTGGTTGCGCATGTGCATCGATTTGAAGCATATCAATCGGGCCTGCCCGAAAGATCATTTCCCTCTTCCTCGCATCGACCAAATAGTCGACTCAACTGCGGGATGCGAGAGGTTGTCTTTTTTAGACGCCTATTCCGGGTACCATCAGATCCGTCATATGGACCCGATGAGATTAAAACAGCGTTCATCACTCCATTCGGGTGCTTCGTTATGTCACCATGCCATTCGGTCTCAAGAATGCCGAGCCACATTCATGAGGATGATTCCAGTGTTTGCTAAATCAAATCAGTCGGAATGTGGAAGCATACATGGATGATATAGTTGTAAAGTCACGAAAGGGTTCCGACCTGTTGACTGACCTTGCTGAAACATTTGTCAATCTCAGGAGGTATGATATCAAGCTTAACCCATCAAAGTGTACATTCGAGTCCCCGTGGAAAGTTACTCGGTTTTCGTTTACGGCGAGGAATCGATGCTAACCCGTAAAAGGTTGGCACCATACTCCGAATGAAGCGCCTTTGTGCATGTGCATGATGTCCAGAAACTTCTTTGGATGCTTGGCCGCTTTAAGTCGATTCATCTCTCGCCTCGGTGAAAAGGCATTGCCTCTGCACCGATTGATGAAGAAGTCGACAAGTTCGAGTGGACTCTAGAAGTCGATGCAGCGCTTGCGAGCTCAAAGCTCTGCTCTCCACCCAGCCGGTGCTTGCTGCTCCAATCAGCAAGGAGCCTTTGCTGCTTTACATTGCAGCCAATCGGACAAGTCGTCGATGCATTTTACGGTCGAAGGGAAGAAGAAGGAAAAGCCTTCAAAGTTCAACGCCCATTTATTATCTTTCAAGCATCGACCTGGCCAAAGCAAAGATACCCTCACTATCGTAAGCTTGTTTATGGGATCTATATGACCACGAAGAAGGTTGCTCATTATTTCTCCGATCATTCCATTACGATCGTCGGACGCCCTTTGTTGGAAATTCTTCATAACGAGAGATGCAACTGGTCGAGTGGCAAAATGGGCGATTGAACTCCTTCCCTTGATATCAAATTCGAGGCAAAGAAAGCCATCAAGTCCCAAGCAATAGCAGATTTCCTCGCCGAGTGGATCGAACAGCAGCTTCCGACCCAAGTTCACTCGGAACACCGGACTATGTTTTTGATGGTTCCAAGATGCTGAACGGTTACAGTGCGGGGTTGTATTGGTTTCCCCCCGAGGAGATAGGCTCAAGTATGTTCTCCAGATTCACTTTGATTCTTCCAACAATGAAGCAGAATATGAAGCACTCCTGTATGGGTTGCGCATGGCCATTTCACTTGGCGTCCGTCGCCTTATGGTTTATGGCAACTCAGATCTGGTTGTTAATCAAGTGATGAAGGAGTGGGATGTCAGAAGCCCAGCTATTACAGGTTATTGTAATGCAGTGAGAAAGCTGGAGAAGAAATTCGAGGGGTTAGAGCTTCATCATATACCCCGACTGAAAAATCAAGCTGCGGATGATTTGGCGAAGATAGGGTCCAAGAGGGAAGCCATTCCCAGTGATGTGTTTTTAGAACACATTCATGCTCCATCAGTACAGGAGGATCCTTTCACAGAAGAAGCCCCACAGCAAAAGAGTGCCAATGATCCGACTGAAGTTGAGGTCCCAGCCATGGTCGACCTAATTATGGAAGTTGTGGTCATCACTCCCGACTGGATAGTGCCGTACATCGCATATATCCTTAGGAAAGAGCTCCCAGAGAATGAAGAACAGGCTCGACAGATCGTCCGTCGATCCAAGGCCTTTACAATAATCAAGGGACAATTGTACAGAGAAAGCGCGACTGGAGTCGGCCAGAAGTGTATCACGCCAGAAGAAGGTCAGATAATTCTTGAGGATATGCACTCGTGGACCGGTGGCCATCATGCGTCCTCTCGGACCATTGTGGATATAGCATACCGAGCGGGATTTTACTGGCAGAAAGCAAATGAAATGGAAAAATAAATAGTCGACAAGTGTGAAGGATGTCAGTTCTATTCCAACATGTCGCACAAGCCACCTCAGCCTTGAAGACCATTCCACCTGCTTGGCCCTTCGCTGTTTGGGGATTGGACATGATTGGACCTTTGAGAACTGGCATAAGCGG
This sequence comes from Aegilops bicornis, assembly GCA_021605145.1. NCBI lineage: Eukaryota > Viridiplantae > Streptophyta > Magnoliopsida > Poales > Poaceae > Aegilops > Aegilops bicornis. Next base: position 173,253,225 of record CM038674.1, read on the forward strand.
CTTCACTCATTTGCTAGTAGCAGTCGACAAGTTCACCAAGTGGATCGAAGCCAAGCCCATCAAGAACCTCGATGCATGCACTGCTATCAGTTTCATCAGAGAGTTGATATTCAGATATGGAGTTCCGCATAGCATCATCACTGACAATGGGTCAAACTTCGATAATGACAAGTTCAAAGCCTTCTGCGCCTCTCAAGGAACGTGGGTCGACTATGCTTCAGTGGCTCATCCTCAGTCGAATGGACAAGCAGAACGTGCAAACGACCTCATTCTCAAAGGGCTGAAACCTCGGCTGATGCGTGATCTCAAACACGCAACAGGAGCTTGGGTCGACGAACTTCCATCAGTTCTCTGGGGATTGAGGACCACTCCTAATCGGTCGACTGGGAGAACTCCATTCTTCCTAGTCTATGGAGCTGAAGCAGTTCTGCCGAGTGACCTGCTTCACAATGCGCCTCGAGTCGAGCTGTACTCTGAAGAGGAAGCAAAACAAGCCCGTCAAGATGCAGTCGACCTCTTGGAAGAGGAGAGAGAGATGGCCTTGATCCGCTCGACTATCTATCAGCAAGACTTGCGTCGATTCCATGCCAGAAATGTGAAGAGTCGAGCCTTCCAAGAGGGAGATTTGGTCCTCCGAGTGGATCAACAGAAACCACACAAGCTTGCTCCCACTTGGGAAGGTCCTTCATCGTCACGAGAGTCCTCCACAACGGAGCATATCATCTCTACAACGTTGATCGCCAGATCGACGAGCCTCGAGCTTGAAATGCGGAGCTGCTCCGCCCCTTTTACACTTAAAACTCACTCGGTTGAGATGTAATAAAAGTACTTTTGTAGTTTGTTTATCTAAGACAAGAATGTTATAATTTTCCTAGTGATTGATATTGCTTTTTGTTGGAATTTCCCCCAGTGGGTGGCTTAGCTGCGAATCCGATTCGCCTAAGTTTGTAAAAAAAATCCTTTCCGAGTGCGAGCCAGTCTCTCACTCGGGGGCTTAGCTGCGAATCCGCTTCGCCTAAGTATTCAAAATCCTACCGAGTGGTGAGCCAGCCTCCCACTCGGAGGCTTAGCTGCAGTCCAAGTACTCGACTAAGTATCCAAAACCCTATCGAGTGGCGAGCCAGCCTCCCACTCAGAGGCTTAGCTGCAGTCCAAGTACTCGCCTAAGTATCCAAAATCCCCCCGAGTGGCGACCCAGCCTACCCATCGGAGGCTTAGCTGCAGTCCAAGTACTCGCCTAAGTATCCAAAATCCTACCGAGTGGCGAGCCAGCCTCCCACTCGGAGGCTTAGCTGCAGTCCAAGTACTCGCCTAAGTATTCAAACCCTGCCGAGTGGTGAGCCAGCCTCCCGCTCGGGGGCTTATAACAGCCCAAGGATTGGCCTCAAACATCCAAAGTGATAAAATCCTACCGAGTGGAGAGCAAACCTCCCACTCGGAGGCTTAGCTGCAGCCCCGCTCGCCTAAGTAATAGAAATCCTACCGAGTGGAGAGAAAACCTCCCACTCGGGGCTTAGCTGCAGCCAGCTGCTCGCCTAAGTAATAAAAATCCTACCGAGTGGAGAGCAAACCTCCCACTGGAGGCTTAGCTGCAGCCCGGTGCTCGCCTAAGTAATAGAAATCCTACCGAGTGGAGAGCAAACCTCCCACTCGGGGGCTTAGCTGCAGCCAAGTGCTCGCCTAAGTAATAAAAATCCTACCGAGTGGAGAGCAAACCTCCCACTCGGAGGCTTAGCTGCAGCCCAGTGCTCGCCTAAGTAATAGAAATCCTACCGAGTGGAGAGCAAACCTCTCACTCGGGGCTTAGCCGCAGCCCAAGTGCTCGCCTAAGTAATAAAATCCTACCGAGTGGAGAGCAAACCTCCCACTCGGGGCTTAGCTGCAGCACAATACTCGCCTAAGTAAGGAATTCATCCCAATCCATAAGGACGATGAGGTGCAGGTCGATCGCTACCTTCTCCTTCTTGAGCTTCGCCACAAGTAAAAGCGTGCGGTCCATCCCAATCCATAAGGACGACGAGGTGCAGATCGATTGCTACCTCCTCCTTCGAGCTTCGCCACAAGTACAACATGTGGTCCATCCCAATCCATAAGGACTGACGAGGCATGTGTCGATCGTTACCTCCTCCTTCGGAGCTTCGCCACAAGTACAACATGCAGTCCGTCCCAATCTGTAAAGACGACAAGGTCAGTCGCAGTCTATGTTCCATATCTACATGCAGGATAGATGAAGCTCAAGTCGATTGGAATTTCAACGGAATATCTTCCGAAATGAAGAGTAAGTTCTCTCGAAGGCAAGCAAAGCATGTTAAAGGAAAAATCAAGTTCGGATAAACGTCCTACTGATCCAAAGGTGCTCAGGCCTTAAGCCCATTAAAGTTTATCGATTACGTAAACCACTCGGCATTCCGAGGCAAATTTAAAGTGGGACTTAGAAGTTTTTACTCCTCCGGTGGAGGACCGGAAGGTGCAACAAACTGGTCGAGGTCGATTCCGTCGGCAATACGGGTAGCAAGAGCGATGAAAGTCTCCATGAAAGATCTGAAGTCGTGCTTCCTTGTATTGGCAACCTTGAGAGACACCAGCTTGTCCTCTTGCGCTTCTTTGCAAAGGACACGAACCGTAGATAGAGCAACATCAGCACCACACCGCGGATGACTTCTTCCATTCTTGCACTTGACTTGGAATCTCATTCAATGAGTCATCAAAGATTCAAGATCATTCTCGAGAGTCTGCTCGGCGGAGAGTCGAGTCGATCCGCGACATCGCAACTTTCAATCGAAAGCAAGATAATCCACTGCGCTTAGCAACACGAGACTCCAAATGGAGCACATTCATAGCAGCTTCATTCTTCACAGGAGAGTTGATGGGGTCCAAACTGGTTTCCACTCGACTGGTTTCTTCTTCAAAGTTTTGGCAGAATTCTGAAAACACAACTCAGGTTCAAAATGAAGATCATATGATGAGCCGGTGAGAGCAAGACAGTTGGATAAAAGAGATTACCTTCAAGCATGAGAAATGACTTCTTGGCGAACCTTCCAAGATAAATCTCCGTGTCGCTTTCGCTTCCCCGCCACCGCCAACCTTGTCGAGCGTAACATTCTTGTCGTTCTTCACCGATCGACTTCCTTGTTAGCCACAAGAGAGGCTTTCAGCTTGGCATTTTGATCTTCAAGTTTGTCGACTGAGGCAAGCTTCTCTTCAGCGAGCTTTGTTTTCTCCAAAGACGCCTTCTGTGCCTCTGCAAGGTCAAGGTCCTTCTTCTTCAAAGTCTCTTCCAGTTTATCTGCAAAGCAACAATGAGAACAGAGTTGAGAATGAGCAGAAAAATAGAGGCAGCCGTCAAAAATTCTCACCAGCCATACCTTTTGCTTCATCCTGTGCCTTCTGCAAATTCTCCTGAGCAAGCTTCAAATCGAGGTTGAACTGAATCTGCTTTTTCTCTAGCTCAGTATAGTGAGCCACAAGCTCGCAAGATTTCTACAAAGAGTCAACCAACGAAAGACATCAAAGACAGATCACTTCCGAGTGACTAAGGAAAAATAGTAGCATTTCTAAGACTACGGTCGAATAAAACATTCGACAGTAGTCTCGGGGACTACACCCAGCGGGTGCACTCAGCGTGCCCCCACTGGTTTACCAATTTGGTTCGATCAGTCGACCAAAAGAGGCAAAACGGCTATGATTCTAAAAACATAGCTAATTGCCAGCGGTCAGCCGCAGTAAAAAAACAGTTCTTTAGACTATAGTCAACTGCACGTAGTCGACCATAGTCTCGGGGACTACACCCAGTGGGTGCACTTAGCGTGCCCCCACCATTTTTTCAGTTCCATTCGACTTGGTCCGGCCCAAGTCGGTGAAGAAGATCACAACATAAAGACCATAGCCGATCGCACGCATCGACCATAGTCTCGAGGACTACACCCGGTGGGTGCACTCAGCGTGCCCCACAAAAGTTCAACGACACACACACCCAAAGGTGTACAGATATGGAAATCTCCGTAAGAAAGCAGTTTCAGATAGTATATCCTAACAAAGCAAGCGACGATCGACTTACTTGGACATTGCTCGAGAGCTGAACTAGCATCATAGGTCATGTGACTTGCCTCTCGAGCCGCTTTCACCTGCTCCATCATGATCCCTCGTCATGGCGTATGGCCTCCTTAGCAGCACTTACTTGTTCTTCCGGACGTGGTGTGTAGCAAAGAGAGATGGTGGATCAGCGATTTAAGTGGGTCGGGCACTTGTCAGCCGTACAATGAAGATACATGTAAGTCCGAGTGGGGTTGCCTCTCGAAATCAACGCCTCGTGAGTCGCCATGAAGTTGAGCAGCCTTGCCAGCAGGCACTTTCTTGTTCCTCCTCTTCCTCAATGGCGCTTCCTCGTCATCATTGGGAAGATCAATGACGTGAGGCGGAACTACAAGAGAGATCCATAAGTAAACATGGAAGCCCAATCGACTAAAAAGCTCCAGTCGGCTAAAAGTGAAATCTCAGAGATCTTACCAAGATTGGAAGTGGCCGCATCCTCCATTTCCTGATCATCGTGCTTGGCTGAAGTCTCGGAGGTAGCGGCGCTGTAGATTTCAAGAGTCGGCTGATCAGTCATCAAGTCGACTTAAAGTTCACTCATGTTGAAAAAAGGAAATACAAGGTTACATTGGTTACCCGGAGATGGTGGGGATGACCATTCGCATCTTGGGCAGGGCCTTCACGGCTTCGACGATGTCGCCGAGGTTGCTTGGCGGCTTCTCGATCGGGCGCGGGAGAAGTTGTCCTAGGTCGCTTGCCGACCGACCGGTGGGCACAACAGCTTTACCGCTACCGGCCCGGGTCGTAAGGCCGACTTGGACCTTCCCTCCGAGCGTGGAGGGTCGACGTCTTCCTCCTCTTCTTCCTCCTCCTCCTCATCATCAGAGGCATCATCCTCCTCATCCTCTTCGCCATTGGACTCCCATTCCTCCGGACTCTCACCTCCACTTCCTTCTTCTTCTTCGGTTGCTTCCTGCGCCCGTTGGGCATCGAGTACATCTCAAGGTGACCTAGAAGACAACAAAACAAGGTGAAAGTCACGATTTAAATTGACATCAAAACAGAATGAATGCAGCAGAATCACAAATGGAGATAAGTAGTGATACCTTGTCTGGTTGGTAACTCTGGTCGAGTGGTGGAATCCTCCTAGCTCCGCTAGGGTTGTCTTTATTTCCTGTGATGGCAGTCATCCACGTCTCCAGTATGGCGTCATCAACCTCCTCCGGATGGACCCGAGTGGTATCATCCGTACCGGAGTACATCCACATCGGATGACCTCGGTATTGGAGTGGCTGAATACGCCGTCGAAGAAAAACCTCCAGGAGATCCATGCCGGTCACCCCTTCGCGAATAAGCTGGACTACACGCTCCATCGTAAGCTTTACTTGGGCCTTCTCCTCCGCAACACCTTCAGGGAAGATGGCTTGTTCACTCGACTCATGGAGAAAGGAGGGAGCCGACCGCCCAAGGCCGGCTAGTCTTGGCAGTAAAACCAGGTCGACCGCCACCCTCTAACCGAGTCGGGAGAGTCATAGCTGGAAAGGCGCTCTTCCCCTCATCCGACTCCGAGTCCCCCACACATTTGGATTACTTGGGTCCTCTCGTCATTCAGGCTCGTTTTCTTCACCGTCCGAGAGCGACATGTGAATATGTGCTTGAAAAGACCCCAATGCGGTCGACAACCCAAGAAATTCTCGCAGAGCGAAACGAAAGCAGCAAGATACACAATGGAGTTTGGAGTGAAATGGTGGAGTTGCGCTCCAAAAAGTTCGAACCCCCGGAAAAAAGGATTTGGCGGCAGAGAAAACCCCCTATCTATGTGGGTGGCCAGGAGGACGCACTCACCCTCTTCAGGCTGCGGTTGCCACTCCGTGCCCGGAAGCCTCGCCGACCCATGGGGGATCAGTCCTTCGTTGGCCAGATCGGTGAGATCTTTTTCGGTGATGGTCAACCGGATCCAGTCTCCTTGGACCCAGCCCTGCGGCAGCTTGGACCGCAAAGAGGAACCGCCCCGACTGGGCGCTCTCCCCTTGGCCTTCGCCGCCTTCTTCTTCACCCGTTCCAGGGCGGCAGTCTTCTCCTTCACCATGGTCGCCGGCGAGAAAGGTACCGAGCTGTGGCGCTGGGCGGACGGAGAGCGTGGCGAGAAAGTTTTGGAGGCGGGGAGAGGAGAAATCTGAGGGCGCACTGTTCAAAATGCCCGGTCCAACGCCTTATATGGGGTCGCCTGAGTGGTCAATCGGTAGGCCCAGTAATCCCGCCACGATCCCGCAACAGCACGCCGCATACGATACGTGCTGAAAAAGGCATAGCGAGGATCAAGGCGTCAACGACTTATACCATCCGAAAGTGCCGCGGTTTCTCGCTTCGCCGCTTCCCAAAATTCGGATCCCGCGAAATCCGCTAACCGCAGAAAGCAACTCGTCAGATAACAGATTTCCTCGGATCCATCGCCGAAATCCTCAGGTTCACAAAGTTCACTCGACAAACGTGAAGAATGGATCAAGGCGACTGAAAGAAAGGTTGATGCCATCACCAAAAGGTCGTTGATCCAGAGTAAGACGCACTCACAACACGAAGAACAGGTCGGAAAGATTATCAACTCCTTCCTCACTCAAACCTCGATCCATTCGGGGGCTAATGATGAAGTCATGTACCGGGTAGGGTCATAGACCTGCCCAAAGGTACCTTCCACAAGGACACTCACAAGAGAAGCAGCCTTCCAAATGGACCTGATAGGCTCCCACTCGGCAGATTCAAAGACACTCGACTATGAAGACCCACTCGACCACCAAGAGTCCAAGAGCCACTCGGTGTCCAAACGGTCTCAGAAGTTAAATAGTCTTTATGACCTTAATGACACTTTATGTGAGGCGTTACCAAGAACGCCTAGCCTTAACGCATACTTTAAACCCTCTCTGCGTGGGCTGGCTGGGGTCCCGGCGTACTCATATAAGCCACCCCTCCACAGTAGAAGGGTTCGCACTTCGTAACATATACGCAGATAATCCAATCGACCGCCTCGGGGCTCAAGACGTGGGGCTGTTACTTCCTCTGAGAAGGGCCTGAACTCGTAAATCCCTTGCGTATACAACTACTCCATAGCTAGGATCTTGCCTCTCCATACCTACCCCCATTCTACTGTCAGACTTAGAACCACGACAGGGAATCCTACTAGGACTCCAAGTCCTAGTAGGTTTCCACCTAAAGGGAGAGATGGGGAAGGAAGGAGAGGGAGAGGGAGAAGGAAAAGGGGGCGCCGCCCCCCTCTCCTAGTCCAATTCGGACCAGAGGGGGAGGGGGCGCGCGGCCTGCCTTGGCCGCCCCTCTCTCTCTCCACTAAGGCCCATCGAGGCCCATTAGTTCCCCCGGGGGTTCCGATAACCTCCCAAGACTCGGTTTATCCGGAACTTCTCCGGAACACTTCCGGTGTCCGAATATAGTCGTCCAATATATCAATCTTCATGTATCAACCATTTCGAGACTCCTTGTCATGTCCGTAATGACATCCGGGACTCCGAACAAACTTTGGTACATCAAAACTCATAAACTCATAATATAACTGTCATCGAAACCATAAGCGTGCGGACCTTACGGGTTCGAGAACTATGTAGACATGACCTAGAACAGTTTTTGGTCAATAACCAATAGCGGAACCTGGATGCTCATATTGGCTCCTACATATTCTACGAAGATCTTTATCGGTCAAATCGCATTACAACATACGTTGTTCCCTTTGTCATTGGTATGTTACTTGCCCGAGATTCGATCGTCGGTATCTCAATACCTAGTTCAATCTCGTTACCGGCAAGTCTCTTTACTCGTTACGTAATGCATCATTCCGTAACTAACTCATTAGTTACATTGCTTGCAAGGCTTATAGTGATGTGCATTACCAAGAGGGCCCAGAGATACCTCTTCGACAATCGGAGTGACAAAACCTAATCTTGAAATACGCCAACTCAACATGTACCTTTGGAGACACCTGTAGAGCTCCTTTATAATCACCCAGTTACGTTGTGACGTTTGGTAGCACACAAAGTGTTCCTCCGGTAAACGGGAGTTGCATAATCTCATAGTTGTAGGAACATTTTTGAGAAGTCCTTAATGAACCTCCTATAAAATCCGGCGTGACCAAGGAAACTTCTTATACCTTTGATGTCCTTGGGACATGGCATATTTTTAATAGCATCAACCTTGGCTTTATCAACTTCAATACCTCTTCGTAAACTTTGTGCCCCAAGACAATACCTTCATTAACCATAAAGTAGCACTTTTCCCAATTCAAGACAAGATTAGTTTCTTCACATCTCTGCAAAACTCGATCAAGATAGCTCAAGCAATCATCAAAAGTGGATCCATAGACGGAAAAGTCGTCCATGAAAACCTCACAAATCTTTTCACAAAAGTCAGAGAATATAGCCATCATGCATCTTTGAAAGGTAGCAGGTGCATTACATAAACCAAAAGGCATATGTCTATAAGAAAAAGTACCAAAAGGGCATGTAAAAGTAGTCTTTGATTGATCTTTAGCCGACACAGGTATTTGAGAGAAACCAGAATAACCATCTAGAAAGCAATAATGTGTATGTTTGCATAATCTTTCTAGCATTTGATCAATAAAAGGTAAGGGGTAATGATCTTTCTTAGTAGCTTTATTTAATTTATGGAAATCAATTACCATCCTATAACCTGTGATAATTCTTTGCGGAATCAATTCATCTTTATCATTAGGGACAACAGTAATACCTCCCTTCTTAGGGACACAATGGACAGGACTTGCCCACTGACTATCAGCAACGGGATAAATTATACCTGTCTCCAAAAGCTTAAGTATTTCTTTTCTTACGACTTCTTTCATTTTAGGATTCAAACGTCGTTGAGGATCGCGAACTGGTTTGGCATCCGCTTCCAAATTTATTTTATGTTGACATAGATTGGGACTAATGCCCTTAAGATCATCAAGAGTATACCCAATAGCGGCACGGTGCTTCTTCAGAGTTTTCAATAATCTTTCTTCTTCATTCTCTGAAAGGTTAGCACTAATAATAACAGGATATATTTTCTTTTCATCAAGATAAGCATATTTAAGATTATCAGGCAACGGTTTAAGCTCAAACACGGGATCACCCTTGGGTGGAGGAGGATCCCCCAGGATTTCAACAGGCAAATTGTTGCAGAATAGGTTCCTGATTAAAGAATACTTCATCTATTTCCCTTCTTTCATTCATGAACATCTCATTTTCATGGTCTAGCAAATAGTGTTCTAAAGGATCACTAGGAGGTACGGCAATAGAAGCAAGACCAATAATTTCATCCTTACTAGGCAATTCTTCCTCACGATGTTGTTTACTAAATTTAGAGAAATTAAACTCATGAACCATATCATCCAAGCCAATAGTAACAACCTTCTTTTTGCAGTCTATCTTAGCATTAATAAAGTGTTCAAGAAGGGTCTACCAAATATAATGGGACAAAAGCTATCTTGTGGAGAACCAAGAACAAGAAAATCTGCGGGATATTTGGTTTTTCCACACAAGACTTCAACATCTCTAACAATTCCCATTGCAGATATATTATCTCTATTGGCAAGTTTAATTGTAACATCAATATTTTCTAACTCAGCAGGTGCAATGTCATGCATAATTTCTTTGTATAAGTCAATGGGTATAATACTAGCACTAGCACCCATATCACATAAGCCATGATAACAATGATCTCCTATTTTAACAGAAATAACAGGCACGCCTACCACAGGTCTATGTTTATCTTTACCACACGGTTTAGCAATTCTAGCAGTTTCACCACGTAATTGAATAACATGCCCATCAATATTATCGCACAAGAGATCTTTAACAATAGCAATATTAGGTTCTACCTTGACTTGCTCAGGAGGTGTATAAGTTCTAATATTGCTTTTACGAACAACAGTTGAAGCTTTAGCATGGTTCTTTACTCTAACAGGGAAAGGTGGTTTCTCAACATAAGAGGTAGGAACAATAGGATCATTATAAGTGACAGTCTTTTCTTCAACTTTAATAGGTGCAGCTACTTTTACTTCTATGGGAGGATGATATTTAAACCACTTCTCCTTAGGGAGATCAACATAACTAGCAAAAGATTCATAGAAATAAGCTACTATCAAAGAGTCAAGTCCATATTTAGTCCTAAACTTACGGAAAATATCAGTATCCATAAAAGATTTAACACAATCAAACTTAGGTGTCATACCTGACTCCTTACCTTCGTCGAGGTCCCAATCTTCAGAGTTGTGTTTAATTCTATCCAATAAATTCCATTTAAATTCAATAGTCTTCATCATAAAAGAGCCAAAGACAAGAAGTATCGAGCATGGTGCGATTGTTATCAGAAAGCCGAGCATAAAAATTTGGAAGAATTGTCACTCTTGGGAGCTCATGATTGGGGCATGAATATAACATTGATTTAAGCCTCCCCCAAGCTTGAGCGATGCTTTCTCCTTCACGAGGCCAAAAATTATATATATAATTGCGATCACGATGAACAAGATGCATAGGGTAATACTTTTGATGAAATTCCAATTTCAATCTTTTATAGTTCCATGATATCGTATCATCACATAGCCTATACCATGTCAATGCGACTTCCTTCAAAGATAAAGGGAAGAACTTCTTCTTAACAACATCATCGGGTATACCTGCAAGCTTAAATAATCCACAAACTACATCCACATAGAGTAGATGTTCATCAGGATGCTTTGTTCCATCTCCTGTAAAAATATTAGCTAGCAGTTTTTCCATCATACCTGAAGGAACTTCAGAAGGAGTTTCATTTTCAATAGGTTTAGTAGGTTGAGGAGAAACTCTTTGCTCTACTGGACGGGGTGAAGATACCCCGAACAAAACCCTCAGAGAATTACTTTCCATAGTAACAAGTGACAGAAAATTTCAGCACACTATATAAAATTTTCCTTACCAAATTCCTCCTACCAAAGGCGCTACACTCCCCGGCAACGGCGCCAGAAAAGAGTCTTGATGGCCCACATGTATAGGGGATCTATCATAGTCCTTTCGATAATTAAGAGTGTCGAACCCAAGGAGGAGCAGAAGGAAGTGATAAGCGGCTTTCAGCAAGGTATTCTCTGCAAGTACTGAAATAAGTGGTAACAGATAGTTTTGTGATAAGGTAAATTGTAACGAGCAACAAGTAACAAGAGTAAATAAAGTGCAGCAAGGTGGCCCAATCCTTTTTGTAGCAAAGGACAAGCCTGGACAAACTCTTACAATAGGAAAAGCGCTCCCGAGGACACATGGGAATATCGTCAAGCTAGTTTTCACCACGTTCATATGATTCGCGTTCGGTACTTTGATAATTTGATATGTGGGTGGACCGGTGCTTGGGTGCTGTTCTTACTAGAACAAGCATCCCACTTATGATTAACCTCTATTGCAAGCATCCGCAACTACAACAAAAGTATTAAGGTAAACCTAACCATAGCATGTAACATATGGATCCAAAACAGCCCCTTACGAAGCAACGCATAAACTAGGGTTTAAACTTCTGTCACTCTAGCAACCCATCATCTACTTATTACTTCCGAATGCCTTCCTCTAGGCCCAAATAATGGTGAAGTATTATGTAGTCGACGTTCACATAACACCACTAGAGTCTAGACAAGATACATCTCATCAAAATATCGAACGAATACCAAATTCACATGACTACTAATAGCAAGACTTCTTCCTTGTCCTCAGGAACAAACGTAACTACTCACAAAGCATATTCATGTTCATAATCAGAGGGGTAATAATATGCATAAAGGATCTGAACATATGATCTTCCACCAAATAAACCAACTAGCATCAACTACAAGGAGTAATCAACACTACTAGCGCACCAATCCCGGACTTGGAGACAAGAATTGGATACAAGAGATGAACTAGGGTTTGGAGATGAGATGGTGCTGGTGAAGATGTTGATGGAGATTGCCCTCTCCCGATGAGAGGAGCGTTGGTGATGATTGTAGGACCTTGAAGTATGTCTAGAGCGGGGTGATTAGACTACTTGACTAATTAAAAACTTAGCCTTTTCCCAGTTTTAGAGTTTGGCAGATTTTAGCTATCTTAGGACAAGTCAAGCAATCATCACTCAATTCAAGAAAGCATGCAAAGTGTGTATGAGCAGCGGAAATTAAAGCATGCAACTTGCAAGAAAGTAAAGGGAAGGGTTTGGAGGATTCAAACGCAATTGGAGACACGGATGTTTTTGGCGTGGTTCCGATAGGTGGTGCTATCGTACCTCCATGTTGATGGAGACTTAAACCCACGAAGGGTAACGGTTGCGCGAGTCCACGGAGGGCTCCACCCACGAAGGGTCCACGAAGTAGCAACCTTGTCTATCCCACCATGGCCGTCGCCCACGAAGGAATTGCCTCACTAGCGGTAGATCTTCACGAAGTAGGCGATCTCCTTGCCCTTACAAACTCCTTGGTTCAACTCCACAATCTTGTCGGAGGCTCCCAAGTGACACCTAGCCAATCTAGGAGACACCACTCTCCAAGAAGTAACAAATGGTGCGTTGATGATGAACTCCTTGCTCTTGTGCTTCAAATGATAGTCTCCCCAACACTCAACTCTCTTTTATAGGATTTGGATCTGGTGGAAAGAAGATTTGAGTGGAAAGCAACTTGGGAAAGGCTAGAGATCAAGATTCATATGGTAGGAATGGAATATCTTGGTCTCAACACATGAGTAGGTGGCTCTCTCTCAGAAATGGTAAGTTGGAAGTGTAGGTTTGTTTTGATGGCTCTCTCCACGAATGAAGAGGAGGTGGAGGGGTATATATAGCCTCCACACAAAATCTAACCGTTACACACAATTTACCAATCTCGGTGGGACCGAATCAACAAACTCGGTCAGACCGATTTTAGTAAACCTAGTGACCGTTAGGGTTTTCGGTGGGACTGACATGCAACTCGGTAGGACCAATATGGTTAGGGTTAGGGCATAACGTAATCTCGGTGTGACCGACATACACAAACTTCGGTGAGACCGATTTTGGTAATTAGCTAACCAGAGAGTTGGTCAGGTAAACTCGGTGGGACCGATTCGCTCTTTCGGTGAGACCGAAACGTTACGAAAGGGAAACAGAAAGTTTACATTGCAATCTCGGTGGGACCGATCCGCTCTTTCGGTGAGACCAAAAAGTTACGAAAAGGAAACAGAGAGATTACAATCCCATCTCGGTGAGACCGAGATCCCTATCGGTAGAACCGATTTGCCTAGGGTTTGTGGCAGTGGCTATGACATTTGGAATCGGTGGCGCCGAATAGGAAGAATCGGTGAGGCCGATTTTGGCTTTAGGTTTAGGTCATATGTGGATGTGAGAAAGTAGCTGAGGGTTTTGGAGCATATCACTTAGCACATGAAGCAAGAGGCTCATTAAGCAACACCTCATCCCTCCTTGATAGTATTGGCTTTTCCTATAGACTCAATGTGATCTTGAATCACTAAAATATAAAATGAAGAGTCTTGAGCTTTTGATCTTGAGCCAATCCTTTGTCATAAGCATTTTGAGGGATCCACTTTCATCATCCATGCCATGCCATTCATTGAGCTTTCCTGAAATGTTCATCTTGGAATAGTATTAGCTCAATGAGCTATATGTTGTTATGAATTACCAAAACCACCTAGGGATAGTTGCAATTTCAATCTCCCCCTTTTTGGTAACTGATGACAACATATAGATCAAAGCTTCGACAAATGATAATGAGATTGAAAAACATCGTCGCTTTGAGAAGTATGTGGTAAGCAAGAGCTCCCCCTAAATTTGTGCATAGTTTACGATTTGCTTTGGACTGCAAATGCACAAGGAATTAGGCTCATGGGTTACTCTTCCATGTCACATACATCTTGGTGGAGCGCTCAAAATGATACGGATTGAATACATGCACTCATCACCAAGCACGTTGAATGATCACATAGGATAGATAAGATAATATCATCAAACATGCATAAGTGTAGCTTATGATCAAACACATGATCATCAATGTCTCACAAACATAGTATCTCAAGCAATCAAAAGCAAACAAGTTTAAAAACCACCAAACCAAGAGAGAACAAAAGCAACACACTCTCTCTCGAAGCCTATGATCTATACATTTTTCTCCCCCTTTGGCAACAAGTTACCAAAAAGTTCATAGAAAATGCATAGTGCTAGATCGACTCTCAGGCTAGATCTTCAGGTGGTGGAGTCCGGATAACGCCGAGGATGAAAGCTTCAGTTGATGTAGATGGAGCTGGAGCTGGTGTAGGTGCTGGAGCTGGTGGCACTGAGGCTGTAGCTGGTGCAGATGAAGTGGCTCTGGTGTCAGGAACTGGCACAACAGATGACCTCTGGTCTCTAGGCACTCCCAAATGCGCCGCTTGTTGTTTTGCCCTTCCTCTCCTGCATGTCATCCTGTAGTTGCTCCACGCCAGACTGAATCTCAGTTACTTTTACATCGAAGTCATAGAACTTTTGTTCCATGATTCTTTCCAAGCTCTCCTGATTTTGAGTGAGGGTGGCCAATCCCTTCTCAATCCTCGGTGTTGATGCTATTAAGTATCCAAGCTGCTCCTGCTTGTTCTTCAAGAAATACTCAGATGCCTCCTCTTGAGTTGGCATCCTGGCAGCCTTCTCCTTCCTTGCCTTCTCCTTCTTCTCTTGTGCTTGAACTGACGATGGATCATTCTCATTCATGACAACCTCATTGTCCTCAAAGTCTGGATAAATTGGAAAATGTTCTTTATCCAATAGGTATTTGCCTGTGCCCATCTTTGAGTTTATCAACTCCTGGATCTGAAGGGCATATCCACAACTTCTTTTCTGGTTTGCTGCAGTCCTCTTAATGGTTTCAACCATAAGGCTCATGACTTTGAATTTCTGTGGCACATCAAACAAATGCAACATGTTGATTGCATGCCCTCTATGTTGGGGAACGTAGCAGAAATTCAAAATTTTCCTACGTGTCACCAAGATCTATCTATGGAGAAACCAGCAACGAGGGGAAGGAGAGTGCATCTAAATACCCTTGTAGATCGCTAAGCGAAGCGTTCAAGAGAACGGGGTTGAAGGAGTCGTACTGTCGTGATCCAAATCACCGGAGATCCTAGTGCCGAACGGATGGCACCTCCGCGTTCAACACACGTACAGCCCGGTGACGTCTCCCATGCCTTGATCCAGCAAGGAGAGAGGGAGAGGTTGAGGAAGACTCCATCCAGCAGCAGCACAATGGCGTGGTGGTGGTGGAGGAGCGTGGTAATCCTGCAGGGCTTCGCCAAGCAGCACGGGAGAGGAGAAGGGAGAGAGGTAGGGCTGCGCCTGGAGAGGTGAAAAACCATGTCATGGGCAGCCCCCACACCTCGTGTATTTATAGGGGGAGGGGAGGGGCTGCGCCCCCTCTAGGGTTCCCTCCCCAAGGGGTGGCGGCAGCCCCTGCATCTCATCTGGGTGGCGGCCAGAGGGGAGAGAGGGAGGCGCACTGGGTGGGCCTTAGGGCCCATCTCGCCTAGGGTTTGCCCCTCCCACTCTTCCCTGCGCCTTGGGCCCCTTGTGGGGGGCACACCAGCCCACCTGGGGCTGGTCCCCTCCCACACTTGGCCCATGCAGCCCTCCGGGGTTGGTGGCCCCACTTGGTGGACCCCTGGGACCCTCCCGGTGGTCCCGGTATGTTACCGAAAAAACCTGAAACTTTTCCGGTGACCAAAACAGGACTTCCCATATATAAATCTTTGCCTCTGGACCATTCCGGAACTCCTCGTGACGTCCGGGATCTCATCCAGGACTCCGACCAACATTCAGTAACCACATACAAACTTCCTTTATAACCCTAGCGTCATCGAACCTTAAGTGTGTAGACCCTACGGGTTCGGGAACCATGCAGACATGACCGAGACGTTCTCTGGTCAATAACCAACAGCGGGATCTGGATACCCATGTTGGCCCCCACATGTTCCATGATGATCTCATCGGATGAACCACGATGTCAAGGACTCAATCGATCCCGTATACAATTCCCTTTGTCTAACGGTATTGTACTTGCCCGAGATTCGATCGTCGGTATACCGATACCTTGTTCAATCTCGTTACGGCAAGTCTCTTTACTCGTTCCGTAACACATCATCCCGTGATCAACCCCTTGGTCACATTGTGCACATTATGATGATGTCCTACCGAGTGGGCCCAGAGATACCTCTCCATTTACACTGAGTGACAAATCCCAGCCTCGATTCGTACAACCCAATGCACACTTTCGGAGATACCGTAGTGCACCTTTATAGCCACCCAAATACGTTGTGACGTTTGGTACACCCAAAGCATTCCTATGGTATCCGGGAGTTGCACAATCTCGTGGTCTAAGGAAATGATACTTGACATTAGAAAAGCTTTAGCATACGAACTACGATCTTTGTGCTAGGCTTAGGATTGGGTCTTGTACATCACATCATTCTGCTAATGATGTGATCCCGTTATCAACAACATCCAATGTCCATGGTTAGGAAACCGTAACCATCTATTGATCAACGAGCTAGTCAACAGAGGCTTACTAGGGACATGGTGTTGTCTATGTATCCACACATGTATCTGAGTTTCCTTTCAATACAATTTTAGCATGGATAATAAACGATTATCATGAACAAGGAAATATAATAATAACTAATTTATTATTGCCTCTAGGGCATATTTCCAACAGTCTCCCACTTGCACTAGAGTCAATAATCTAGTTCACATCGCCATGTGATCAACATCGATAGGTCACATCGCCATGTGACCAACATCCAAAGAGTTTACTAGTGTCTTAAACTAGTTCACATCACCATGTGATTAAGTCTCAATGAGTTCTTGGGTTTGATCATGTTTTGCTTGTAAGAGAAGTTTTAGTCAACGGGTCTGCAACATTCAGATCCGTATGTACTCCGCAAATCTCTAAGTCATATTGTAAATGTTGCTTCTACGCTCCACTTGAAGCTATTCCAAATGGTTGCTCCACTATACGTATCCGGTTTGCTACTCAGAGTCACTCGGATAGGTGTTAAAGCTTGCATCGACGTAACCCTTTACGCCGAACTCTTCATCACCTCCATAATCGAGAAACATGTCCTTATTTACTCCAAGGACAATTTTGACCGCTGTCCAATGATCCATTCCTAGATCATTCTTGTACCCCTTGACTGACTCATGGCAAGGCACACTTCCGGTGTGGTACACAACATAGCATACTACAGAGCCCACGTTTAAAGCATCGGGGACGATCTTCGTCCTTTCTCTCTTTTCTGCCGTGGTCGAGCTTTAAGTCTTAACTTCATACCTTACATCTCAGGCAAGAACTCCTTCTTTGACTGATCCATCTTGAACACCTTCAAGATAATGTCAAGGTATATGCTCATTTGAAAGTACCATTAAGCGGTTTTGATCTATCCTCATAGATCTTGATGCTCAATGTTCAAGTAGCTTAATCCAGGTTTTCACTTGAAAACACTTTTAAAATAACCCTATATGCTTACAGAAAATTATAAATCATTTCTGATCATAAATATGTCAACGACATATTCTCATCAGAAATTCTATAGTGCTCCCACTCAATTCTTTGGAAATACAAGTTTCTCATAAACTTTGTATAAACCCAAAAAAATTGATCATCTTATCAAAGCACACATTCCAACTCCGAGATGCTTACTCCAGTCCTTAGAAGGATTGCTGGAGTTTTGCATATTTGTTAGCGTTCGTCAGGATTGTCAAAACCTTCTGGTTGTATCACATACAACCTTTCCTCAAGAAATCTGTCAAGGAAACAATGTTTTGACATTGTATCTGCAAGATTTCATAAATGATGCAGTAACTGCTAATCCATTTCCAACAGACTCTTAGCATCGCTAATTGTGAGAAAGCCTCACCGTAGTCAACTCCTTGAACTTGTTGGAAAACATCTTAACGACAAGTCGAGCTTTCTTAATGGTAATTCTTACCATCATTGTCTGTCTTCCTTTTAAAATCCATCCGTACCCAATGGCCTTACGACCATCAAGTATTTCTTCCAAAGTCATGGATCCGTTCTCGGATTTTATGGCCTCGAGCCATTCGTCGGAATCCGGGCCCACCATCGCTTCTCCATAGCTCGTAGCTTCATTGTTGTCTAGCAACATGACCTCTAAGACAGGATTGCATCACTCTAAAGTAGCACGCATCCTTGTCACCCCACGAGGCACGTTAGTGACTTGATCCGAAACTTCATGATCACTATCATAAGCTTCTACTTCAATTGGTGTAGGTGCCACGGGAACAACTTCCCGTGCCCTGCTACACACTAGTTGAAGTGACGGTTCAATAACCTCATCAAGTCTCCACCATCCTCCCACTCAATTCTTTCGAGAGAAACTTTTCCTCGAGAAAGGACCCGTTTCTAGAAACAATTACTTTTGCTTCTGGATTCGAGATAGGAGGTATACCCAACCATTTTGGGTATCCTATGAAGATGTATTTATCCGCTTTGGGTTCGAGCTTATCACGATGAAACTTTTTCACATAAGCGTCGCAGCCCCAAACTTTTAAGAAACGACAACTTAGGTTTCTCCAAACCATAGTTCAAACGGTGTCATCTCAACGGAATTACGTGGTGCCCTATTAAAGTGAGTGCGGTTGTCTCCAATGCCTAACCCATGAACGACAGTGGTAATTCGATAAGAGACATCATGGTACGCACCATATCCAATAGGGTGCAACTATGATGTTCGGACACACCATCACACTATGGTGTTCCAGGCGGTATTAATTGTGAAACAATTTGAACGAGGTCTTAATTGTGTGCCAAAGCTCAGAACTCAGATACTTATCTCCATGATCATATCATAGACATTTTATCCTCTTGTCACAATGATCTTTAACTTCACTCTGAAATTACTTGAACCATTCAATAATTCAGACTTGTGTTTCATCAAGTAAATATACTCAACATCTACTCGAATCATCTGTGAAGTCGTAACATAACGATATTCATCGCATGCCTCAGCACTCATTGGACTGCACACATCAAAATGTGTTACTTCCAACAGGTTGCTACCTTGTTCCATCTTACTGAAACCGAGGCTTTTCAGTCATCTTGCCTATGTGGTATGATTTGTATATCTCAAGTGATTCAAAATCAAGTGAGTCCAAACGATCCATCTGCATGGAGTTTCTTCATGCGTATACACCAATAGACATGGTTCACATGTCTCAAACTTTTCAAAAACGAGTGAGTCCAAAGATCCATCAACATGGAGCTTCTTCATGTGTTTTACACCAATATGACTTACATGGCAGTACCACAAGTAAGTGGTACTATCATTACTATCTTATATCTTTTGGCATGAAGATGTGTATCACTACGATCGAGATTCAATAAACCATTCCTTTAGGTGCAAGACCATTGAAGGTATTATTCAAATAAATAGAGTAACCATTATTCCACTTAAATGAATAACCGTATTGCGATAGACATAATCTAATCATGTCTATGTTCAACGCAAACACCAAATGACAATTATTCTGGTTTAATACTAATCTTGATGGTAGAGGGAGCGTGCGATGTTTGATCACATCAAACTTGGAAACACTTCCAACACATATCGTCAGCTCACCTTTAGCTAGTCTCCGTTTATTCCGTAGATCTTTTATTTCGAGTTACTAACACTTAGCAACCGAACCGGTATATTAATACCCTGGTGCTACTAGGAGTACTAGTAAAGTACACATTAACATAATGTATATCCAATATACTTCTATCGACCTTGCCAGCCTTCTCATCTACCAAGTATCTAGGGTAATTCTGCTCCGGTGGCTGTTCCCCTTATTACAGAAGCACTTAGTCTCGGTTTTGGGTTCAACCTTGGGTTCCTTCATTAGAGAAGCAACTGATTTGCCGTTTCATGAAGTATCCCTTCTTGCCCTTGCCCTTCTTGAAACTAGTGGTTTCACCAACCATCAACAATTGATGCTCCTTCTTGATTCCTACTTTCGCGGTGTCAAACATCGCGAATATCTCAAGGATCATCATATTTATCCCTGATTTGTTATGGTTCATCACGAAGCTCTAGCAGCTTGGTGGCAATGACTTTGGAGAAACATCACTATCTCTGGAAGATCAACTCCCACTCGATTCAAGTGATTGTTGCACTCTGCCAACCTGAGAACAAGCTCAACGATTTATCTTTTCTCCCTTAGTTTGCAGGCTAAGAAAATCGTCGGAGGTCTTATACCTCTTGACGTGGGCACGAGCCTGAAATCCCAATTTCAGCCCTCAAAACATCTCATATGTTCCGCGATGTTTCGAAAAACGTCTTTGGTGCCTCAACTCTAAACCGTTTAACTGAACTATCACGGAGTTATCAAAACGTGTATGTCCGATGTTCGCAACATCCATAGACGATGTTTGGGGTTCAGCACACTGAGTGGTGCATTAAGGACATAAGCTTTTTTCTGTCCGCATAATCGCTACTGTCAACTTTCAACTATATTTTCTCTAGGAACATATCTAAACGGTGGAACTAAAGCGCGAGCTTACAACATAATTTGCAAAGATCTTTTGACTATGCTTACGATAATTAAGTTCATCTCATGAACTCCCACTCAGATAGACATCCCTCTAGTCATCTAAGTGATTACATGATCCGAGTCAACTAGGCCGTGTCCGATCATCACGTGAGACGGACTAGTCATGATCGGTGAACATCTTCATGTTGATCGTATCCTCCATACGACTCATGCTCGACCTTTCGTTCTCTTGTGTTCCGAGGCCATGTCTGTACATGCTAGGCTCGTCAAGTTAACCTAAGTGTTTCGCGTGTGTAAATCTGGCTTACACCCGTTGTATGTGAACGTAAGAATCTATCACACCCGATCATCACGTGGTGCTTCGAAACGATGAACTTTCGCAACGGTGCACAGTTAGGGGGAACACTTTCTTGAAATTTTAATGAGGGATCATCTTATTTACTACCGTCGTACTAAGCAAATAAGATGTATAAACATGACAAACATCACATGCAATCAAATAGTGACATGATATGGCCAATATCATATTGCTCCTTTTGATCTCCATCTTCGGGGCTCCACGATCATCATCGTCACCGGCATGACACCATGATCTCCATCATCATGATCTCCATCATCGTGTCTCCATGAAGTTGTCTTGCCAACTTATTACTTCTACTACTATGGCTACCGTTAGCAATAAAGTAAAGTAATTACATGGCGTTGTTCAATGACACGCAGGTCATACAATAAATAAAGACAACTCCTATGGCTCCTGCCGGTTGTCATACTCATCGACATGCAAGTCGTGATTCCTATTACAAGAACATGATCAATCTCATACATCACATATCATTCATCATATTCTTCTTGGCCATATCACATCACATAGCATACCCTGCAAAAACAAGTTAGACGTCCTCTAATTGTTGTTTGCATATTTTACGTGGCTGCTATGGGTTTCTGGCAAGAACGTTTCTTACCTACAGAAAACCACAACGTGATATGTCAATTGCTATTTACCCTTCATAAGGACCCTTTTCATCGAATCCGGTCCGACTAAAGTGGGAGAGACTGGCACCCGCTAGCCACCTTATGCAACAAGTGCATGTCGATTCGGTGGAACACATCTCACGTAAGTGTACGTGTAAGGTCGGTCCGGGCCGCTTCATCCCACAATGCCGGCGAATCAAGATTGGACTAGTAACGGTAAGCATATTGAACAAAATAAACGCCCACAACTACTTTGTGTTCTACTCGTGCAAAGAATCTACGCAATAGACCTAGCTCATGATGCCATCATGGGGAAACGTAGCAGAAATTCAAAATTTTCCTACGTGTCACCAAGATCTATCCATGGAGAAACCAGCAACGAGGGAAGGAGAGTGCATCTACATACCCTTGTAGATCGCTAAGAGGAAGCGTTCAAGAGAACGGGGTTGAAGGAGTCGTGCTAAATGCGTGATCTAAATCACCGGAGATCCTAGTGCCGAACGGACGGCACCTCCGCGTTCAACACACGTACAACCCGGTGACGTCTCCCACGCCTTGATCCAGCAAGGAGAGAGGGAGAGGTTGAGGAAGACTCCGTCCAGCAGCAGCACAATGGCGTGGTGGTGGTGGAGGAGCGTGGTAATCCTGCAGGGCTTCGCCAAGAACCGCGGGAGAGGAGAAGGGAGAGAGGTAGGGCTGCGCATGGAGAGGTGAAAAACCATGTCATGGGCAGCCCCGACACCTCATGTATTTATAGGGGGAGGGGAGGGGCTGCGCCCCCTCTAGGGTTCCCTCCCCAAGGGGTGGCGGCAGCCCCCAGATCTCATCTGGGTGGCGGCCAGAGGGGGAGAGGGAGGCGCACTGGGTGGGCCTTAGGGCCCATCTGCCCAAGGGTTTGCCCTCCCACTCTTTCTGCGCCTTGGGCCCCTTGTGGGGGGGCGCACCAGCCCACCTGGGGCTGGTCCCCTCCCACACTTGGCCCATGCAGCCCTCCGGGGTTGGTGGCCCCACTTGGTGGACCCCCGGGACCCTCCCGGTGGTCCCGGTACGTTACCGAAAAAAACCCGAAACTTTTCCGGTGACCAAAACAGGACTTCCCATATATAAATCTTTACCTCCGGACCATTCCGGAACTCCTCGTGATGTCCGGATCTCATCCGGACTCCAAACAACATTCGGTAACCACATACAAACTTCCTTTATAACCCTAGCGTCGCCATCGAACCTTAAGTGTAGACCCTACGGGTTGGGGAACCATGCGTACATGACCGAGACGTTCTCCGGTCAATAACCAACAGCCGGATCTGGATACCCATGTTGGCTCCCACATGTTCCACGATGATCTCATCGGATGAACCACGATGTCAAGGACTCAATCGATCCCGTATACAATTCCCTTTGTCTAACGGCATTGTACTTGCCCGAGATTCGATCGTTGGTATACCGA
This sequence comes from Aegilops bicornis, assembly GCA_021605145.1. Taxonomy (NCBI): domain Eukaryota; kingdom Viridiplantae; phylum Streptophyta; class Magnoliopsida; order Poales; family Poaceae; genus Aegilops; species Aegilops bicornis. Next base: position 173,276,224 of record CM038674.1, read on the forward strand.
TACCTTGTTCAATCTCGTTACCGGCAAGTCTCTTTACTCGCTCGTAACACATCATCCCGTGATCAACCCCTTGGTCACATTGTGCACATTATGATGATGTCCTACCGAGTGGGCCCAGAGATACCTCTCCGTTTACACGGAGTGACAAATCCGATCTCGATTCGTACCAACCCAACAGACACTTTCGAGATACCTGTAGTGCACCTTTATAGCCACCCGATTACGTTGTGACGCTTTGGTACACCCAAAGCATTCCTTCGTATCCGGAGTTGCACAATCTCATGGTCTAAGGAAAAGATACTTGACATTAGAAAAGCTTTAGCATACGAACTACGATCTTTGTTCTAGGCTTAGGATTGGGTCTTGTCCATCACATCATTCTGCTAATGATGTGATCCCGTTATCAACGACATCCAATGTCCATGGTTAGGAAACCGTAACCATCTATTGATCAACGAGCTAGTCAATAGAGGCTTACTAGGGACATGGTGTTGTCTATGTATCCACACATGTATCTGAGTTTCCTTTCAATACAATTTTAGCATGGATAATAAACGATTATCATGAACAAGGAAATATTATAATAACTAATTTATTATTGCCTCTAGGGCATATTTCCAACACTCTAATCATGTTGTGGTCACCAGACTTAGGCAGTAGAGTATACCTTAAGATGCAGTTGATAGTTGGCAGCCCTGACAGAAGGAAGTGGACTGATCCAAACTTATGTGTCTCAATGGCTGTGTCTGGGATCTCCTTGTACATGTGTGCCATGGAATTGTGGTCCATTTTCTTCTTGGCATATACATCCAGGTCATCTTCATTCTCCTTTGGGGCATTATTAGCTTTGCCCACTCCTCAACAGTTGACTGGTACCTTGTACCTTCAGACATCCACACTATCCTGCCATCTGGATAAAAGTGTGTCTTTGTGGAGTAATCTTGCATGATAAGTTCATCATTCCAGTTGGTGATCTTTTGCCCAACGAAGTCTGCAACTCCAACAGCAACAAAACTGTCTTGCACTCCGTGATAGTGCTCTACATTTTCTTTCATGTAGGTCCAAATCGACCCACCTCATATCACACACTATGGGCTTCTTATCCAGCAGAATAGTCTCATAAAAGTGTTGTTGTTCCTTGGTGTGGAACACATAGTCCACAACAGTTCTTCTCCTTGTGGCATATGGATCTGTCATCCTCCATAGCCTCAACCCATTGTCTCTTCGATCTTCATGTCCTCAGCCACAGGATGGGCATCATTGTGGTCTGGTATCTTGGGCTTGAGCTTCCTCGTAACTTGTCCTTCTTCATCTTCTTCATCGGCAACCTCGAGCCACTGGGGCCTTGTTCTTCTCAGAAATTGGAATACTCTGGTATTCCTCTTTGGTGCAGACTAGGCCTTGGGGGCAGCTTTGGGTGCTTCCTTGGGCTTAGATGTGGCAGCCTCGATCTTATAGCATCACCCATAAGCTTTGGTGCCTTGGGTGCTGGTGCAAGAATCTCTTCTTCCTCTTCCATCATGGAAGGCTTCCCAATAACTCGATCGTGGTCTTCTTGACCCTTTCTTTCCTTTTCTTTCCTTCAGCAGAAATGGCTCTTTGGGATCAGGCTTTTCAGGAATTTGAGTTGATGCTCGACCTTTGGCATAGGTGTCCTCTTGGCATGAACCTTCCTATTGAGTCCGTGCTTTGTGCTATGTCTTTGAGCCATACTCCTTTTGAGCACCGCCTTCTTGGAGGTTGCCTCATCCTCTTCGCCCTATAATCCTCATCTTCAGAATCTGAGGTTTTCTTCTTCCTTTGCCTGGTGGCAGCTTTAGGCAAATTGCTTGGGGTGCTCTTGCTGCCTTCATCTAAAGTGCTGGAGGGACTAGTGCCCTCACTCATGTTCACCTGCTCCTCGACTGCTCGACTGTCACTGGTCTGACATGCTGCAAACGCTGACTGCTGACCCTGTGAAGAGTTATAGATGAGGTAGAGTTGATGAGCATCACAAAATGCAGAGATTTTTGCAAAAGAATGACTCAAAAATTCAGTTTGAGTTTTCCACAGAAAGCATTTCGGATCAACCGATTTTCAAACTCGGTGATACCGAAGCAGTTTTGGAACCTAAACTGATGAACTCGGTCGACCGAGTCACAGCCGGTGGCACCAAGACTGCTTGGGTTTCACAAAGTCCTAAAATTGGTCTCACCGATTAGCAATTCTCGGTCAGACCGAGTCTCACTAGTGCAATGGCATAAGCCAAATCGGTGGGACCGAGTTTTTCAACTCGGTGGGTCCGAGATGGTTTTGGCGGAAACCTAACCCTAAATTTTTCGAATCAAAACTATTCTAAGGATTGCATTGACTGGATAGGAGTGTTTCAATCGTGGCAAGAATCAAATAAGAACATAATGTGCTGAGAATCGGACGAGGAAAGCACTTTTATCGAGTCCATACCCTAGTTCGGCGGAGACTCGCTACGACGGCAACGGCGGGGTTGAATTCCGTTGACGGCGGCGGAGACCAGCGACAGGAGGCGGCTGGCGACAAGGAGACGATCCGGAGACCACAGAGGCAGAGCGAGCTATTGCGCGGGCGAAGAGGTTCGGAGAAATTTCCAAATTTTTGCCCGTGACTATATATAGCCTGACCCTGTCAGTGTGACCGAGTGGAATAACTCGGTGGCACCGAGATGCAAAACTGTGTACATTTATTGCAACTCGGTGTGACCGAAGAGTTCAAATCGGTTGCACCGAGATTGAAAACCTAGATCGACTTAGTGATCTCGGTAAGACCGAAATGGAGGAATCGGTCAGACCGAGAATCACAAAGAAGTTTTGGAAGTTTTAAGTCTATGACGAATCGGGGACTCCGAGTGCTCCTCACACAGAGTGGTTCGAATCTGACTTGATCAAATTTTGTGATGTAGCATGAATAGAGTTTGAGAGGAGAAAAGCATAGATAGCTAGAGAAGGTTCTTAGGCATTCTTGTCCATCCACTTGGCCAAAGAAAAAGAAGCTAATCAATCAAAACAACAAGTTGATGTCCTCGAATGAGTAAAGTATGCAACCAACATGCTCACACAATAAGATGGCAAATGAAATATGTGGCAAAGCATGCACAACCAATTCTAGCATCTATCAACCAATTGGCGATGACTAGGTCATCTATATATGAGTATATTGACTTAGGAGTCAAATGATAGACATTTGATCATAGGTCATACTCATCGTTTAAGCTCAAGTGGGGTTACCACTTTTACATAAAGAATTTATGTGTTCACATCATTAGAGTTGCATTGACTCAATTCTTTGAGTTAAGCTCCCCCTAGATGTGAGATCCCCCCTGTCGGTGTCAAAACCGGCGGATCTCGGGTAGGGGGTCCCGAACTGTGCGTCTAGGCGGATGGTAACAGGAGACAAGGGACATGATGTTTTACCCAGGTTCGGGCCCTCTTGATGGAGGTAAAACCCTACGCCCCTGCTTGATTAATATTGATGATGTGTGTTACAAGAGTGGATCTACCACGAGATCAAAGAGGCTAAACCCTAGAAGCTAGCCTATGGTATGATTGTTGTTCGTCCCCACGGACTAAAACCCTCCGGTTTATATAGACACCGGATAGGGTTAGGGTTACACAAAGTCGCCATTACAATGGTAGGAGATCTACATATCCGTATCGCCAAGCTTGCCTTCCACGCCAAGGAAAGTCTCATCCCGACACGGGACGAAGTCTTCAATCTTGTATCTTCATAGTCTTGGAGTCCGGCCAATGATGATAGTTCGGCTATCCGGACACCCCCTAGTCCGAAACTCCCTCAGTAGCCCCTGAACCAGGCTTCAACGACGACGAGTTCGGCGCGCATATTGTCTTCGGCATTGCAAGGCGGGTTCTTCCTCCGAATAATTTATAGAAGATTGTGAACACCAGGATAGTGTCCGGCTCTGCAAAAAAAGTTCCACATAACACCGTAGAGAGAATAATTTTTGCACAGATCTGCTGACGTATTCCGCGGCGTGACATCGCACCACGGCCAGGCCTTTATATGAATCGTTTTTTATTGTTCCACCTTAGCGTGTTTAGCGAGGCGGTTTCCTTGGCACGTCTTATCAAAGCGTAGATCGTGCCCCCTTATCCCGGGATTCTCATCAATACGGACGTGGGTAACCCAACCGTGCCCGTTGGCATGCCTCCTCTATCAAAGGAGAGTCCTAGTCGACCACGGGGTGGGCTCTTGGTATTCAACCTCTTTATAACGAGAACAAGGCCCTCTCCTTTTTACACCCTCTATCGAGTTCGCCTCGCGCTTCGAGTTCCAACACCCAAAGCTTCAGATTCAGCGCCGGACTTTCGACGATGTCCGCTCCGACCAAAGACGGGCCGATGGATGTCTTCCTCCGCCACGTAAGAAGATGTGCTAAAGCTGCGAGACGCAAGGTATCTAACCCGAGATCTCGACAGGCTGCTCGCCTGTGGCAGGTCATTCCCACTCCCGAGCCCGGCGAGAACGTGGTGTTCAGTGTCTCACTTCCGTCGGGTTTAGGCTTCCGATGGACCCCTTTGTGCGGGGGGCTCACGTTTTATTATGGTCTTGATTTCCATGACTTGAATCCGGAGTCCATCCTCCATATCTCGTCATTCATTGTCGTATGTGAGGCCTTCCTCCATATTACCCCCCACTTTGGATTGTGGCTCAAGACCTTCAAGGCGGAGCCAAAGATGATCGAGGGGCAACAAGCAGAGTGCGGAGGGGCGGTCATAAGCAAATGTGCTGATGCTCCGTGGCCCGAGGGCTCTTTTCAAGAGGAGCTTGGTTTGTGGCAACGGGAGTGGTTTTATATCACCGCCCTGTGGGCACCAAATGGGCGGCTCTCCCTGCCTTCCGCTCAGGTCCACCACAGCGGCTGGCGTCATGGGTCAACAAGGGGCTCGACTGGGGGCCATCCAAGGATGTTCCCCTGCTGCAGGGCCGTATTCGAGATCTTCAGGAAAGAGGGATCAATCTGGTTGCAGTAGCGCAGGTTATGGTGATCCGGCGCCTTCAGCCCTGCAAACGTCGCCCCTCCGCCTGTGGGAATTCAATTCGGAGGGACCACGAGCTCTCCAAAATTTTATGGGCACGACGCCCATGGAGATGTATAAACTGTTCTTCGGATCACAAGAGAAGTGTGCGGACTTGACCGAGGACACAGGACTAAGCTGCAATCGCCCAGATACTCAAGTATGTAGTCCTGTAACCGGACAAGCTGTTCATTCATTTATTCTATATATATGCCCTTTAAAGGAGACGTTTCTTGAACATGAGTGGATAGCCAAGGCAAAGTTGATAAGGTGTCCGGCTCCCCTCCCAGAGACCACGCCAGATCCCATGTTGATCAAGATGTTGAAGGTCGCGCCTTTTGAAGAAGGCGAAGGGAGGAGCGGGGGAGCAACTCCCTCTGCGAAGGAGGCTATCAAGGAAGGAGGGATTAAGAGTCCCACCTTCCGAGGAGAGAAGAGGACCGCTTCAGAAGATCCGGAGGTCAAGGCCTCAAAGAAAGGAAGGGAATCTTCGGCAGAGAGTCCAGCGCTGGGAAGTAACCCAACCGCATTATTTCCCCAAGAGGATCAGCCCTCCAGCGAGCCGTAAGTAGAAAGAAGGGGTCTTGTAAATAAGGAGCATCCCTATATTTATTTATGAAGATAACCGAAATTGTACCTTGTAGTTCGGACCTCAGCCCTTCTCAGCAGAGCTCGTCTTCGAGGGATCTTCTTCCGGAGATGATGGAGAGCGAAACGCCTCCACCTGTCGCACCCTCATGTGAAGCGGATGACCCGGAGGTGTCGTCATGAGGGTTCCCCAAGTCCGGCGGGGCGGAAGGTCCGCTGAGTGGTGTCTTGATCGGAGGAGTCAAGGATTTGCTCGGCGAAGCGGGTTATCTCGTAAGATCACCGTGCTCTAATGGGTACGGTGATTGAAAGGATTGCATCCGCAGAGAGCGGATTGCACGGTCAGCCGAAGCTTCTTGGCTGTGGTTTGAGGTACGCAAAGAATAATGTACCTTCTGACAGTTATGCATATAAAATGCGCCATGTATAGATAGTAGCCCCTGAGACTCGGTATGTTGTCAAAATTGACGACGTGCCGAGGATCAAATTCTCAGTTTTAACATATCGCCACTCCTAAACAGGTGGCGGGGCGTCCGGAGGCCAGCCGGACTGATGAATATGCCGAACTAAAGCGGCAGCTTGATGAGGCGGATGCGGACATCGCTACCGTCAATAAACGGTTTGACGAGTCACAAGGTATGCGACTTCTATGCGGACACCTCGTAAGGGAGCTTGACGCCCATGTCTTCATCGTTTGTATGCTTAATGCAGATGAAAGCATCGCTGCTGAGGAGCTGCGGGTAGAACTCGCCCGAGCGAAAGAGCAAGCCAGAGAGTAATGTCGGCCGCTTTAAAGGCGTCAAGATCTAGAAGCTGAACGGGCTGCTCCTTTGCCAAGAAGAGGAGATGGCCGATATGGCCAAAAGTTAAGGAATACTACCGATCGCTGCGAGGTTCTTGAAAAAGAGCGTCGGCGGAACAAGAGGGCCTAAAGAAGGCCGCCGAATCCAAGAATGCCCAATCGGCTTTGAGAGCTGCCAAGGAGGAGCTGAGTCGGGGCCAGGGCAATTGCGGCTGGAAAACCGTTTTCACTGCGGAGGAAATATACAGATCCAAAGTATGCTCGCTGGATAAATTGTGGAGTGCAGAGGATGCTTATCTGGACTTGGCGGCGAAGCGCCAGGACGCTGTTGAGCACTTCCGGGGCCAAGGGGCACATAAGGGAAGAGCTATATTGGTCGCAATTCCATAGTCCGGAAGGCCCTCTGCCGCTGGCCGATCGGTTGGCGAATGGGCCGAGCTGAATCGATTGTCCGGATTTGCCATGAAGCATGTCTTGACTCACTTGTGGCGGACGGACCCCACCAAGAGCTATTTTGGTTTAGTGCAGCAGTTTCTTGGTGCGGTGCAGCGTATCGACGCAATGAAGCGATCGGGCGTGCATTGAAGGAGCGCGGATGGCTCTTGCCCGTGTCAAGACATACTGGGCAGAGATGAAGGCCACTGACGTTGCATCCCAGGATTCGGACAGAGGCCGAGTACCTGCCGAGCACTACTTTGAAGAAGTCCTGCCGGGCGCTCGTTTAATAGAGACGCAATGCTCGAAGGATATTATGTTTAAATGACATGTATGATTTGTGAAAACAATGTTTTCAATGTAATATAAGTGCTTTTTATACTTGTGCGTTCAAGTAGAAAACTACTCCCCGTGCGGCCGTTTATGTATATGTGTATATAACCTGAAAGATGGCAGTCCTTGGCTTCAGCCCCCACGCACATAGTGTGGGGGTGTTTGCAAAAAAAGGCGCTTTTTCACACTTAATCCAACGTCTTGGTCCTATTAAGGAGGTGATAGCGTAGCAAACCAGGCAACCGGACTATAATGCTTTATCACTTTCACTTAGCCATAGGAGTTCGAGGGTGGGGCTACTATATAGCCCCTGGGGGCACCGCACTCTCCCGAATTCGGGGTGCGTATGTGCTTGACCGAAAACCGGTCCTTCGTTAATGCGGAGGAATTCTAAACATTCCTGTGAGTCATCGAGTGGTTGACCAGTCTCTCGCTATATCATGACAGTCAGTTTTCGGCTTTCTCTACTGAGGTGCTCGCTCGGCCGAACCGGGGCACAATCGCAGTAGTTCTCCGGTGCCGTTAGCCATGAAAACGGAACGCATAAGGCAGCAAAACACAGGAGCCGGGCAACCCAACATTTGACCAAAGACAATGATTCGGAGCTGATGCATATAAGGCCTAACTCGAGACGCCGAATACTCCCTAAGGTATTTGGTCTTTATGAAAATGGGCAAAATAAGGCCCTAAGCCCTTCGTGTCCAGGTACGCGCAAAAATTCTGGTGCGGCCAATGCCAAAGCACCAGCCTCCTCCTCAGTTATATTTAAGGAACTGGGGGAATGTATATCAACAAGAGACAATGAAAAAGGTTTACGCAGGGTCTTAATCTGAAAAGAATCCTTTGCAACGGGTCCCTGCTGCACGTCTGCGCTTTGTGTCTCCGTTATGCCGTATCTCGGCCGGGTGTAGCACGTTGTTCATCTGTAAAGAGAGGAACTTAGTTTGAAAGAAAAGGAGCGTCTGAAAGATGTACTTAATATTAAATGAACAGAGTACGGTTCAAGAAGTGAACAAAATTGAGCTTTATTGTCTCTTGTTATATATGCATGCGGCCCTCAGATGGGGGTATGTCATTGGTAGGCGCCGGACTCGTCTAGCCGTGTCCGGGGTTTGAATGACCAATTCAGGTTCTTTGCCTAGCGAGCCGGATAGCTGTGGGGCTGTCAAGGCAGTCTCCCGTTCTCCCTTTCGAGTAACACTTAATACTTCCTTTTAACGAGATGATGTCGCGTGGACCGGGCATTTTAAGTGTTAGAGATGCATAATGCGGTATTGCGTGAAAGCGGGCGAAGCTTCAAGGTCCCAATAGTGCTTGATGGCTACTTTTAAACGGGTGACATGGAAGAGTAACCTTTCGCGACGGAAGTTGTCGGATGAACCAAACACAACTTCTAGCAAAGTATGGAACCCGTGGCAGAGGGCGTATGGGCGGGCAAGACTCCTTTAAAGGAGGTGTTGCTACGGCGAATTTTGGTTGGGTTTATCCCCATCCTGTGGATTGTGTCCTGATATATCAGGTTTATGTCACTGCCACCATCCATGAGGACATGTGTAAATTGGAATCCGTCGATTATAGGATCCGATATCAAGGCAGTCCATCCTGCGTTCCGGATATTATCGGAATAGTCCTGATGGTCGAAGGTGATTGGTTTTGACAACCGGTCTTGTGACGCGCTTTTTAGGGGTGCCGCTTTGTTTTTCCTTTTGATCACGTGAAGTGAGTTTACTGTTTTAACCTCCCGTGGGAAAGTTTTTGTTTTCCGGGTTCTGCTGGTGGTGCTCGTCGTCATCTTTACTTGGTGTGTCGAGCCCCTTGTGTTCGGGCGTTCACCGCCAGACTGTTTGAAGACCCAACAATCTGTGGGTATGGTTTGCGTGCTTCCGGAGGTACCATGTATTTGACACAGTCTATCCGTAATCTTGTTTAGGTTGGATAGCTCGTCACGGTTATCCTTTAGGGGCAGTGTTTTGTTGTTCGCCGAGAGCTTTTGAATCCAGCGTTGACCGCCGCATTATTAGGGCCATTTTCCTTATTCCGCGCCGATATTTTCAAGGCCGTGATTTCCCATTTCCATCCCTGATTTCGGATGTACTCGGTGGTCGGTGTCAGCATCTAGCCAGCCAGCTGTCCTCTCCTGCAAAAGCGGGTCATGAGGCTTGTCAATGCGACCATTGTTCTTGGCTTTTCTTGGCCGAGGTGTCTGGCGAGCCATTCGTCTCGGACGTTGTGTTTGAAAGCTGCTAAGGCTTCGCGTCCTGGACAATCGACTATTTGGTTCTTTTAGTAAGGAACCTGTTCCAAAATTTCCGGGCTGACTCTTCGGCTGTTGAGTTATGTGACTTAGATCGCCTCAGATCCGGAGGGCGGACATAAGTCCCCCAAAATTTGCCCTAAATGCATCCTCGAGCTCTCCCAGCTTCCAATGGTATTTTCGGGAGGCTTTTAAGCCAATGCCGAGCTGGCCCTTTGAGTTTAAGGGTAAGTATTTTATGGCGTGAGATCGTCTCCTCTAGCCATGTGTATGTGGAGGATGTAATCCTCGATCCGCACTCCGTGGTCTCGTTGTTCCGTCAGATGCCTCTATGTTTACGGGTTTGAATCACCGGAAATTCATGATCCAGCACCTCATCGGTGAAACATAGGGGGTGTGCGGCGCCCCTATATTTGGGTGTGCCGTGATCTTCGGAATTTTGGCGTATTGCATTGCTTTGACGAGCCTGCTTTCTTGGCCCATAGATGGACCTAACTAGGCCATCCTCTCGAGGTGAATCCTTATGCGGATCGCATATTGGCTTGTGTGCGGCGCCATTCACCGCTCTCTTTTTGCCGTGGGGTCGTCCGTCCGACCGGGTGGTGTTCTTGCTTTTTAATTGTGGGGGCTCTAAGGCCTCCTCATCGAATTCGGGCAGTAGCTTTCTTTTCGGGTAGCTCTTTGTTCGGCCGATCGTCGCCCGTACTTATATGCTTGCTGAATACTTTGCTCCATCTAATCCTCGAGTGCATCTTCCGCTGTTTTGAGCTTCCGCTTCGCTTTTTTAGGCTACGCAGCGATGATTTGAGCCTTTTCTGGAGGTCATTTTGCTCCAATGGTTTGTCCGGTGTGAGATCGTTCGGACTGTTGTCTTTGCTGGGGACAGATTGTTTATCCAAGTTGTGTTGTTCGGACGCTTGCTCGATAGCTTGTTGGTTGTCCACCGGTTCGCCCTGCTCTATGGCTGGGTCTTTGCTGAGGCGGGACTTTGTTCGGCGTTTACGTTGCCGTTTGGACTGCTTTTCGAGGGATTTATCCTTCATAGCGTCCCGTTGCTCCTCGTCTTCATTTCCTTTGGGCGTATCCACCATGTATACATCATGGGATGAGGTTGTCCAGCATCCAATAGGTGCTGGTTCATTGTTATCTCCTACATCGTCGTCCATACCGTCGATGTCTTCGGAGTCAAAATCGAGCACGTCGTGTAAGCTTTCGATAGTGGCTATGAAGTGGGTGGTGGGTGGGCATTGAATTTCTTCGTCGTCCGTATCCCAACCTTCCTGACCGTAGTCCGGCCAGGGTTCTCCGGATAAAGAGAGAGACTTTAGTGAATTCAGGATGTCGCCAAAGGGCGAGTGCTGAAAGATGTCCGCGGTCGTGAAGTCCATAACGGGCGCCCAATCGGATTCTATTGGCAAGGGCGCGGAGGGTTCGGAGTCCGGAGAGGAGTCCGGCTTCCTAGAGCCAAGGTCTTCGCAAAGGACAGGGATGGAGTTTGGCTCGATCGCCGTAGAGATTGTAGCCCCTGAAGTGGTGTCCAACCACTCGTCCTCGATCGGGGAATCCGGCTCCAGATTAAGGGTCGGAGCGGATTCTGGTGCGCCTGTGGCAATCGCTCGCCGCAGAGCTAGATCATGCCCATCGAGACAATGCGGGCGCTTGGCTGCGGCTCGAATCCGTCGAAGATCAAGTCTCCGCGGATATCGGCCAGATAGTTTAGACTTCCAACCGACCGACGGCCAGGGCGTAGCTTCGATCTGCTCCGGATGGCTGCGAATTGGCCCGCAGCAAAGCCGCCGAACACGAAGTTTTGTCCGGGAGAAAAGTCTCACCTGGACCGCGTCGTTGTTGATGATCGAGGAGCCATCGGGCCCTATCGGTGACGACGTAGGAACTCTCAATGAAAGCACCAATGTCGGTGTCAAAACCGCGGATCTCGGTAGGGGTCCCGAATCGCGTCTAGGCGGATGGTAACAGGAGACAAGGGACACGATGTTTTACCTGTGTTCGGGCCCTCTTGATGGAGGTAAAACCCTACGCCCCGCTTGATTAATATTGATGATGTGTGTTACAAGAGTGGATCTACCACGAGATCAAAGAGGCTAAACCCTAGAAGCTAGCCTATGGTATGATTGTTGTTCGTCCCTACGGACTAAAACCCTCCGGTTTATATAGACATCGGATAGGGTTAGGGTTACACAGAGTCGGTTACAATGGTAGGAGATCTACATATCCGTATCGCCAAGCTTGCCTTCCACGCCAAGGAAAGTCCCATCCGGACACGGGACTAAGTCTTCAATCTTGTATCTTCATAGTCTTGGAGTCCGGCCGATGATGATAGTTCGGCTATCCGGACACCCCCTAGTCCGGAAGTCCCTCACCCCCTAAGAGGGATGAACAAACCTTGGTTTTTGTCGATGATGACTTCATGTAGGTGTTGAAGATGTGGATGCTCAATGTTGATGTAGATCTTTTTGGAGCAATCCTTTGGAGTGAGTTGCACTTTCAATACCTACAGGGTTAGTCCCACAAGGAACAAACAAGTATATCCATAGACATAGAGTGATGCACACACAAAATGATGTCCATGAAATCATTAGGTTACCTTGTCCCTTGCCTTACCAACATGAGGGTTTGTGACTCCTTGAACTAGTGCAAGATATGGAAGTTGATTGCACTTGTCCTTGCCATAATGATATGAGTGAAATATGTTGGCGGAGTCACCCTCAAGAACTCTCTAGTTCCTCTTCTTCGGGATCCACATCATCTTGATGGGAATCCTTGGAGTTGTAGTTGTACTTGATGAGGTAGAACTTGACATAGTCTTGGGAATCCACTTGACCGAGACCTTAGGTGCCTCTTCAAAAGCATCAATCTCTTCTTGAAGCTTGTCCTTGCCTTTGTTCTTGTGGTCTTGTGGTGGAAGATCATATTGTGCTTGTGTTCCCTTGAAGGAAGTAGGATCATACTTCCCTTGTTGAGGAACAAACTTCGTCTTGGGGTATTGATCTTCTTCCCACTCAACTCCATTGGCATTGAACTTTCGTTCAAAACCAACACCTTGATTCTTCCGGTGCCTTCCTTGCTTAATGCATAATTTCCTCGAATTGCTTACTCCCGGCAAGGCTCTTGTATACACCTTTCTCTATAATTCCCTTCAATAAGCTATTTTCTTGCTCAAGTGTAACTTGGCTAAGAGAATCATTAGTGGAATCAAGAGAACTACTAGAAGCAACAATATTGGATTTGACATTATTATTGTTACTACTAGAGGAAGAATCTTTCTTAATCTTGTTACTAGACTTTACTTGAGGCATGTAAGTGGATAAGAGTAAACGCTTCACAATGTAAGAAGAACTTTTCTTACGGAGATCATCATTGATTGCTTTTAAGAACTCATGCTCTTGCTCAAGATTGAGCTTTTCAAAGCGTAACTTCTCATGAGCCCTTAAAAGTTCTCGATGATCTTCGAAGATAGTTTCATGAGCTAACTTAAGAGAGTTTAGTTGTTTAGTTAGACGCTCAATATTCTCCTTATCATTGTCATTCGTTTTATCTTGATTAGCATGATTAATTGACGTTTCATCATAGTATTCATCACTAGAGTTGTCAACAAGTAAATCATCATCCACAAGCAAGTCATCTTCATCACTATTGAAATCAACATACTCAGGATGTGTTACCTTTGGACCTTTGGCCGTGAAGCATCTTCCAATTCCTTCATTTGGTGATTCAAATATGTCGTAGGACTTGGTTGACACAAGTGCTAGACCGGCAACACCTTCATCTTAAGTATATTCGGAGTCGAAGTGATAGCTTCTCTCGGAGTGATTGTCGGAGTCGGAGCCGGATACCCATTCACCAACATGAGCTTGATGTCTTCGTTTTATGTAGCTCTTTGATGACTTGTCCTTCCTTTCCGAATCCTTGCTTCTCCGTGAGGGTCTTCGTTCATAACGATCATCTCTACTCCTCCTCTCTCTTTGTGGTGATTCCTCTCTTCTACTTCTTCTTTTTGGAGAGTCTTCTCTTCTTTTGTAGGGTGCCGTACACTCATTGGAATAGTGTCCGGGTCTCCCATAATTGTAGCAATTTCGCTCCCGACTAGAAGATCTTTTGTCATTGTAAGACCTTGACTTGGAGCTTCTTTCTTTGCTTCTACTCTTGTAGAATTTGTTGAAGTTCTTCACCATTAAGCTCAATTCTTCATTGAAGGTGTGTTTCTCACTTGTTGATGTGGGGGTTTCACTTGAGGCTTTGTAAGCACCACTTGACTTGTTGTGAAGTTCCTCCTTATCCTTAAGTGACATCTCATGAGCAACAATTCTTCCAATGACTTCTGTTGGCTTGATATCTTTGTAGTTTGGCATCATTTGGATCAATGTGCACACGGTATAATACTTTCCATCCAATGCTCTTAGGATCTTATTGATGATGAATCTATCAATCATCTCTTCACTCCCTAAGCCGGCAATCTCATTTGTGATAAGTGCAAACCTAGAGTACATTTCAGCGACACTGTCGGTGTCAAAACCGGCGGATCTCGGGTAGGGGGTCCCGAACTGTGCGTCTAGGCGGATGGTAACAGGAGACAAGGGACACGATGTTTTACCCAGGTTCGGGCCCTCTTGATGGAGGTAAAACCCTACGTCCTGCTTGATTAATATTTATGATGTGTGTTACAAGAGTGGATCTACCACGAGATCAAGGAGGCTAAACCCTAGAAGCTAGCCTATGGTATGATTGTTGTTGGTCCTACGGACTAAAACCCTCCGGTTTATATAGACACCGGATAGGGTTAGGTTTACACAGAGTCGGTTACAATGGTAGGAGATCTACATATCCGTATCGCCAAGCTTGCCTTCCACGCCAAGGAAAGTCCCATCCGGACACGGGACGAAGTCTTTAATCTTGTATCTTCATACTCTTGGAGTCCGGCCGATGATGATAGTTCGGCTATCCGGACACCCCCTAGTCCAGAACTCCCTCAGTAGCCTCTGAACCAGGCTTCAATGACGACGAGTCCGGCGCGCATGTTGTCTTCAGCATTGCAAGGCGGGTTCTTCCTCCGAATAATTTATAGAAGATTGTGAACACCAGGATAGTGTCCGGTTCTACAAAAATAAATTCCACATACCATCGTAGAGAGAATAAAATTACACAAGATCAATCTGCTGACGCATTTTGTGGCGAGACGTCGCACCACTACCAAGCCTTTACTCAAATTGTTTTTATTGTTCCACCTCAGCGTGTTTAGAGAAGCGGTTTCCTTGGCACGTCTTGTCGAAGCAGAGATCGTTTTCCCCTTATTCCGGGATTCCCATCAATACGGACGTGGGTAACCCAACCGCGCCATTGATTGTGACGCTTGGGAGATAAGCGAGTTTTACCAGGCCGGTGGGGACACATGTTTTTGTCCGCCCATATAAGGGGATAAGGATTCACCCCTTTCACCTACGCCTTCTTCCTCCTTAGCTCATCCATTCCCGTGCACTCCAGCTCTAGCGCCCAAGTTCGCACTTTCCTCCTCAACCTTCAGCAACCATGTCAGGAGCGGGAGGCAGATGGATGGCCTCCTCCATCACGGAGGGGCACATCACAAGACTGCGGGAGGCCGGATACTTGTCCGGCGATATCGCGCACAAAGCTGCCTTTCATGGGCAGCTTATTCCAACCCCAGTCCCCATGAGAGGGTGGTATTTCTCCCCACTTCCTCCGCTGGACTAGGTTTTCCGCTTCACCCATTTGTCCGGGGCTCATGTTCTACTACGGCCCGACTTCCATGACCTGGCCTTGAATTTCGTCCTCAACGTCTTGGCGTTTATCGTCAGTGTGAGGCCTTCCTCTGCATCCAGCCCCACTTCGCCTTGTGGCTCAAGACTTTCAAAGGTCGTCAAGCGAAGGTTGTGAAGGGCAGCCAAGCGGAGTGCAGAGGCGCCATGGTCGGCAAGATGGCCAAAGTCCTATGGCTCGAGGTCTCCTTTGTGGAGACTATAAAGGTGGCAATCGGGTGGTTCTACATCACCGAGCCACGCGACCACTGAATGGGTGGCGGCCCCGAATTCAGATCTGGATTCCCCACACGGCTCTCGTCATGGAAAGAGACGGGCCTGAAGTGGGGGGATTCGGACGAGCTATCCGGACTCCAAACACGCGTCCGGAACCTAGTGGACAAGGATCGCAGGCTTGTCGACGTAATCCGGGTGATGCTCATCCGCCGGATTCTCCCATGCCAACAATGGGACTTCAATTTGTGGGAGTTCATTCCGGCACAACACCGAACCTTGAGCCGGCTCTTTGATACCACGTACGAAGATGTCTGGAAGGTGCTGTTCAAGGGTGCCGAAGCCCTCGCATCCGCTAACAAAGATCGTGGATACAGCTCACGGCGTCAAGCCGGCGAGGTAAGTTATTTTACCCTTTACGGGACTCTTTTTCCGTAGATTGACTCTACGTGGGCTCTAAAAACTCCCTATTCTTCGACAGGTCTGGCTGAAGACGTCCGGACAGATTAACTGTCTGGCTCCTTTGCCATAAGACCCAGCGGACGCCCGATTGACGGGACTGCTGGCTCCGGCACCCCATGTGGTGCCGGAGAAGAAGGCCACGGGAACCCGAAGGAGCTCCCGACGCCAGGTGCTGTCGGATTCTGAAGCAGAATCTTCTCCTGAAGATGAGGAGGAAGAAGAAGAAGCTTCTCCCCCAGCGGGGGAGGAGAGGAAAAGGAAGGCCGCCCCAACTAGGGAGGCCGGAGGGTCCAAGAAGGGAGGAACCCTTAGTCCGGACTTCTCCACCAACGTCGACGACGACGAGGGAGATTGGCCTACAAGGGCCAAGCCCCTGGCGAGATCGTAAGTGTCCGGATACCCATGGCTTTTTATTATTGCAGAGTGTTCTCTAATGTCGAACAATCATGCAGCCCGCCCAAAGGCGAGCTCGTCGATTCATCGAGCGGGTCCCTGGGCTCGTCGGAAATGGAGAGTACTGCCTTCGACCGCCTCTTCTTCGCCTCATGTCATGGACAACGCCACATGGCGGGCTCCAAAGGGGCTTGGTCACGAGGAGGTGGCGCAGGAGGTGCCATAAGGCAACCTCCCGGACTCAGCGCGTGGGGGCAAGACCCCTAGGGCTCTAAGCCCGACCCTTGTCCGGACTCCATGCCGGAACCTTGATGGTTCCGGAGTCCGGTAAGCGATCCCTTCGTAAGAAGGGTAAGACGCCAGTGTCCTTCGTCCAACCGGAGGCACCGGATAGCTTACTGGAGGCGCTCAACGGCGCCTCCATCGAGGAGGAGCACCACACTGTTATGAGTGCGGTGATCCGGACAGTTCAGTCCGCCAAGAGCGGGCTGACCGAAGCCTGTACCAGTCTTCTAACAGGCTTTGACGTAAGAAATTTCAATATATGTAAAATGGTACTGCATAGACAGTAGCCCCCGATGCTCGGTTCGGTGTTTGGAAAGAAAAGCCGGACTGAGGATCTTTAAAAAGATAAATGCAGGAGTCATATAAAAAATATGTCAATATGGGATTGCAGGCTGTGCTGCTGACCTCCGCCGCACTGACTGCGGAGGTCAATACTTTGAAGGGAAACCTCGAGCGGTCCAAGAACGAGCTCGGCCAAGCCAAGAAGCAGCTCGAGGAAAAAGAAGGTGAGTAATACATTATGGAAATTGTACCTTACAGAAAAGGATTTGGTTGCAAGAAAAATGACAAGGATAACGTGGGTATTGTAGGGGCCACTAACAAGGTGGCGACCCTGAAGGAGGCGGTGGCCGCGGCCGAACGTAATGCGGCCGCGGAACGCACCGAGCGAGAGAAGCAGGAGGCGTGGGTGGCGGAGGTACAGCAAGAGCTCCAGGATCTCGTGAAAAAACATGAGAACTTGGAGCGTGACTCGAAGACTCGAGAGTCTGAGCTTGCAACGGCTCTTGAGAATGCCAAAGCCGCTAAGGCCGAAGCCTACAAGGCCCTCCAGTAGATTGAGGCGGTGAAGAAAATAGCAGCGGGCAAGGCATTTTTCATGCAGAGTAAGCATGCGAGTGTTAATTACCTGTTGCTTACCCGAATTCGGAGCTCTCTGTATGCGTTCAGAGATCTTCCTCGCAGCGTGTCCGACACCGCCGCATTCTACCGGGCCGAGGAGGGAGCTCGACGGAGAAGGTCTTCTGGTCTCGAGATGTCGAGGCCGGACATCCGGTGCCCCTTAGCGATCAGCTGAAGCAGCTGGTTGAGCTCCACAAGGCGGCCGAACAGGCCATGAAGGGCCTCATAGTTCGGCTGTGGCCTAAGGAGTCCATGCCTCGGAGCTACTTCGGCCTGGTGCGGCGGCTGGTGGATGCGTGCCCGTGGGTTGAAGTTACCAAGCATTCCGCTTGTATCGAGGGTGCCTGTCAGGGCCCTTGCCCGCAAAGGTGCACTGGGCAAGATGGATGCCCGTAAGCTTGTGACGGACCCGCCACCAGAGGGCAAGGAGCATCGCACGCCCGAGATGTATTATAAGAGTGTCTTTGAAGGGCGCCGCACTATTGCGGGTGAGTGCTCGAAAGATGTAATATTTGAGTAGACTCGCATTTTGTTATCCCGTGCGCTGAAAACTTAGTTCATATGCGCTAAGCAACGCTTGTTAATTTAAAATATTACCTTCAGGCGGCTGTTTATCAAATCGAGAGATGGCAAGTCGTCGGCTTCAGCCCCCATGCCACAAGTGTGGGGTGTTCGATAAACTTGAGCGCTCTTGTTCCCATTTTTGGGTCCATCTAGGGAGGCGCTCAACACAGCGAACAAGGCAACCGGACTTATAATGCTTGAACACTCTCACTTAGCCATAGAATCCTATAATTTTAAATTTCGCGAAGCCCCTAGTCTTCGGAAGGTCAATTTGGGGCGCTATCCACGCCTTGGCCGGACAAGATCCAGCTCCTCGCTCTAAGCGGCATAAGTCTTTAAGGACTCGCAAAAACCTCTCGAACAGCGACCGGTCTCTCGCCTCATCATGACGGTCAGTTTTAGCTTTCTCCATCGAGGCATTAACCCAGCCAAATCATGGGCGGAATCGCAGTGGTTCTCCGGTGCTACCTTAGCCGATATAACGGAACGTAAGGTACCAAAACACGGAGCCGGGCAAACCCAACTATTGACCCAAGACATGATTCGGAGCCGATGCATATAGTGCTATAAGTTCGGGGTGCCGCACTTGTGAAAATGTTCGGACTCATCACACCATAACGCGGGAAACATAAGCCCCTGGTGTATATTAGCCGTACCAAAGTGTACGGATGCAACATGTCATGAATGAACATATGTATGAAAAAGAAATGCAATTATAAACAAAAAGGTGCTGCATTGTTTTATTCAATTAGTGCTGCTACGAATGCGGAACGATACAAATAGTACGATAAGCAAGGTATGGAACTGTTAAACATGTCCCCCTCCAGTGGTAGGCTGCAGATTGGTGTATGAAAATGCTCGTAATGGAGACCACCTGTATATTCGTTGTAGCCTTTATCCTTCCCTGGTTTTTGCATCGTGAGTTCGGCAGGTCTGCTGCCGGACAGGCTTCGACAAACGGAGTCCTGTGGGTAAAAAGTAAAAGGTAAAAAGAAAAGAAAAGGAACGACACATGTGAGAGCCCCTGGTGTGGTTGAGCCGCATGCAGGTTTATCGTGGTCGTGCCCCTCTCCCCATGCCCATGGTATCTTCAGAGCGTAATGGTGTACGTGAAGGACCTGCTTTGACGTTTCGCAGGGGCTGGGGTTGGGGCCGCACTGCTACGCGTGCTCTGAACGTGCCAGGTGGTCTTGTTGTAAGTTACTCCGGGCGCGCTTAGCTGTGTCCGGCCGCTTAACGGCCGGACTCAAGAATTGCCTTAAGAGGCTGCATTGCACTTCTGCCGCGAGAGCCGCTGTATGTTCCTCCGTGCGGAGAGAATGTTCAGTGTTTCCGTTGA
Source organism: Aegilops bicornis (assembly GCA_021605145.1). Lineage (NCBI taxonomy): Eukaryota > Viridiplantae > Streptophyta > Magnoliopsida > Poales > Poaceae > Aegilops > Aegilops bicornis. The sequence goes on from CM038674.1 coordinate 173,295,632, forward strand.
CCGTAATGACTCCTCGAGGGCCTGGCATCTTGAGCTTGAGGTATGCGTAGTGCGGCACCGCGTTGAACTTTGCAAACGCGGTACGTCCGAGAAAGGCATGATAGCCGCTGCGGAACGGGACTATGTCGAAGATTAACTCCTCGCTTCGGAAGTTATCCGGGGATCCGAAGACCACTTCCAGCGTAATTGAGCCTGTACAATTGGCTTCTACACCTGGTATGACGCCTTTAAAGGTCGTTTTGGTTGGTTTTATCCTTGAGGGGTCTATGCCCATTTTGCGCACTGTATCCTGGTAAAGCAGGTTCAGTTGCCGCCCGCCCATCGTGACTCGTTAGTTGAAATCCATCGACGATTGGGTCTAAGACCAGTGCGGCGAATCCGCTGTGGCGGATGCTGGTGGGGTGGTCCCTTCGGTCAAAAGTGATCGGGCAGGAGGACCATGGATTGAACTTCGGGGCATCTGGCTCCATCGCGTAGACATCCCTGAGTGCACGCTTCCACTCCCTTTTGGGTATGTGCGTTGCGTATATCATGTTCACTGTCCGCACCTGTGGGGGGAAACCCTTCTGTCCTCTATTGTTCGGCAGTTCGGTCTCGTCCTCATCATCGCTATGCAGCCCCTTGTCATTGCTTTCGGCAATTAACTTGCCTGCCTACTTGAATACCCAACAGTCCTTGTTGGTGTGGTTAGCTGGCTTTTCGGGGGTGCCGTGTATCTGGCACAAGCGGTCGAGTATTCGGTCCAAATTGGACGGACCCGGAATTGTTCTTTTGAATGGCTTTTTCCACGACCGGGTTTAGAGCCTCACGAATCCGGCATTGACTGCCGTATCTTCAATATTGTCGCCGTTAATGCGGCGTTTGTTTTTGTTACGACGCGGCCTGCCATTTTGGTCCTTGAAGTCCGGACTGCCATAATTTTTGCTGAGGTTGTTGCTGCGTGCTAGCCAGCTGTCCTGACCCGCGCAGAAGCGGGTCATGAGTGATGTGAGGGCTGCCATGGATTTTGGATTTTCCTGTCCTAGGTGTCGGGCAAGCCACTTGTCGCGGATGTTATGCTTGAAGGCCGCGAGGGCCTCCGCATCCGGACAGTCAACGATTTGGTTTTTCTTGGTTAAGAACCGTGTCCAGAATTGTCTGGCCGATTCGTCTGGCTGCTGAATTATGTGGCTTAGGTCATCGGCGTCTGGTGGTCGCATACAAGTGCCCTCGAAGTTATCGAGGAATGCGGCTTCCGTGTCCTCCCAGCTCCCAATTGACTCACCGGGCAAGCTGTTGAGCCAATGTCGGGCTGGTCCTTTAAGCTTGAGGGGGAGGTATTTGATGGCGTGAAGATCGTCACCGCGGGCCACGTGGATGTGAAGGAGATAGTCTTCGATCCAAACCGCGGGGTCTGCTGTACCATCATAGGATTCAATATTGACGGGTTTAAACCCTTTGGGGATCCGATGATCCATTACTTCGTCTGTGAAGCATAGTGGGTGTCGCGCCTGCATCGGGCGATGTCACGATGGAGCTCAAAAGAGCTTTGTCTGCTTTTGTTCGGCCCGGCCGACTTATCAAGCGTCCGCCGACGGTTGTCGCCACGCATCAGGCTCCCACGCCGATCCATAGATCGATCTTGATTGTCTTGCCTTGTCCTCCAATATATCTCGCAGGTCCGGAGTGTTCCCCTTTGGCCGTGTGCTTTTGGAGCGATGCCGGGGTACGGTTCTAGTGAAGGGCCTAGAGGCCTCTCTGTCGCGACCACGGGGTGGTCGGTCAGCCGTATTGTCTCCTGGTGATGCGGGTTCATAAGCCTCCTCCTCTAATCAGGGGAGCAGCTTGCGTTTAGGGTAGCTTTTGGAGGGGCGTTCGAGCTCGTGCTCTTTGGCCGCGAGGACTTCAGTCCATCTGTCGGCTAGCAGATCCTGATCAGCTCTAAGCTGTTGCTGCTTTTTCTTGAGGCTGTTCGCCGTGGCTATAAGCCCGCGCCTAAAACGCTCTTGTTCGACGGGATTCTCGTGCACGACGAATTCATCGTCGCCGAGGCTTGCTTCAGATCCGGAGGGAGGCATATAATCCTCTACCTCTTCTTCTCGCCGCCTCTCGTGAGGGTCTGGCGTCTCCATCTTCCTGCTACCGGATCTTGCCGAGTGGATTGTCTTCGCACCGTCCGGTGTATTGTTATCTCCGGTGCCGGAATCTTCATTCTTGCCGTGGCGGGATTCAGAGCGGCGCCACGACGCCGGGCGCTTCGGTTGCTTCTTGGAGGGTCATCCTCCGTTGTTCCATCGCCGTTCCCATCTTTTGGGATGTCCACCATGTATATGTCGTATGACGAGGTGGCCTTCCAGTGCCCTGTGGGCGCTGGGTCTTGGTCGTCTCCGGCATCGTCGTCCATACCGTCGATGTCTTCGGAGTCGTAGTCTAGCACGTCGGTTAGATCGTCGACGCCGCTACCAAGTGGGTGGTGGGTGGGCGTTGAATTTCTTCGTCGTCCGCATCCCAACCTTCATGACCGTAATCCGGCCAGGGCTCTCCGGATAAAGAGAGAGACTTTAGTGAACTCAGGATGTCACCAAAGGGCGAGTGCTGAAAGATGTCCGCGGCCGTGAACTCCATAACGGGCGCCCGATCGGATTCGATTGGCAAGGGCGCTGAGGGTTCGGAGTCCGGAGAGGAGTCCGGCACCCTGGAGTCGAGGTCTTCGCAAAGGACAGGGATGGAGTTCGGCTCGATCGCCGTAGAGATTGTAGCCCCCGAGGCGGTGTCCAACCACTCGTCCTCGATCGGGGAATCCGGCTCCGGATTAAGGGTCGGAGCGAATACTGGTGCGGCCTCCAGGGCACTGTTCGGCTGCAGAGCTAGATCATGCCCATCGAGACAGTGCGGCACGCTTGGCTGTGGCTCGAATCCGTCGAAGATCAAGTCTCCGCGGATATCGGCCGTATAGTTTAAACTTCCGAATCTGACCTCGACGGCCAGGCGAAGCTTTCGATCTGCTTCCAGATGGCCTGCTTAATTAGCCCGCAGGTAAAGCCGCCGAACACGAAGATCTGTTCGGGAGAAAAGTCTCACCTGGACCGCGTCGTTGTTGATGATCGAAGGAGCCATCGGGCCTATCGGTGACGACACGAGGAACTCCCAATGAAAGCACCAATGTCGGTGTCAAAACCGCGGATCTCGGTAGGGGGTCCCGAACTGCATGCGTCTAGGCGGATGGTAACAGGAGACAAGGGACACGATGTTTTACCCAGGTTCGGGCCCTCTTGATGGAGGTAAAACCCCACGCCCCGCTTGATTAATATTGATGATGTGTGTTACAAGAGTGGATCTACCACGAGATCAAGGAGGCTAAACCCTAGAAGCTAGCCTATGGTATGATTGTTGTTCCTCCTACGGACTAAAACCCTCCGGTTTATATAGACACCGGATAGGGTTAGGGTTACACAGAGTCGGTTATAATGGTAGGAGATCTACATATCCGTTGTTATCCCAAAATTCTAAATTTTGGAATGTTATAATAAATAGATAATTTTGGTTGATTGTTTGATTGATTGACTGAAAGTGAGTGAATTTGAAACTATTGAAAGTTAAATGAGAGGTAATAAAAGGACTTTCCCAAACTTTCACTTTTGATTTTATGATTTTCTTGAATTCAAATTCTTTTCACCACAAAACCCTGGAGAGAAGATGACATGACTTCTTCCATTTATTTAAATGACAAGGGGTGTTGAAAATATTTGAATTTCATTTTGAAAATATTTCCAATTCTGAAACTTTATGCAACTCAATGATTTTCAAGAGCGAAGATAAAATGACTTCTTCAAATTATATGAAATATGAGTTGGGAGTTTCAAAGAATTAAATTCAAAGTTCCTTTGAATTTATTTTCAAAATATTTTTCTCCAAAAATAAAACATATGGAAAATAGGGTAACATGATTCCCTACATCAGAAAAATGGAGAGAAATAAATTTGAATTAATTTTGGTATTTTTAAAATGATTTTTATTGGATTTTATTAGAGCAGAAGCACTCTTTGCTTTATCTGAATTTGTGTGTATTTTATTTGAAGCTAAAATAATATTCATGTTGTAGAAAATATTTTTCTGAAAATTTTGATATATTATATGTCCATATAATATTTTCATTTAATTTGTTTTATTATTTCATTTGTCTGGAAATTATTTATTTTTTAAAAAAAAATCCTCTCGCCGAACTGGGCCGGCCCAGCTCCCAGGCCAGGCTGCGGCCCAGCCCACGTCGCCGTCGCCCTCGTCCCCGAGCGGGACTCCGCTCGGGAGTCCGCCGCCACCACGGTCTCGCTGCCGCCTCCGTGCGCCGCCACCTCTGCCTCCCAAGCAGCTTCCCGGCCCCTCTTTATAAGCCGGACCCCGGCCCCCGTTCCCCTCTCTATTCTCTCTCCTCGCCGCCGCACCGCAAACCACTTGCCGCGCCCGGCGAGATACACCACCGCCGCCTCCCGTCCCGTCCCATGGACACCGCCGCCAACCTCCCGTCTCGCCTGGCGTCCACCGTCGCCTCCGCCGTTGCCCTCGGCCACCGGAGCGCTGCCGGCGACCACGCCCGATGCCGGACTTGCCGGAGTTCGCCGCCTCGCCGGAGCCGCCAGTTTATTTTTCCCCGAACCGGTAATAAACCGCTTTGGTTTTTTTTTCTTTTCTTAGGTTTTCTTTTCAAAAACCCTAGATTAGATCGGTTTTATTTGGTTTTGTTAAAAAGCGAGCGTTCACCCGTTTAGATTTGTAGCGAACGGTTTTCGTTCTCTAGCGTTCGGTAGCGAACGTTCGTTCGGTAGGTTTTTTTTTCTTTCTCTTTTTCTTTTTAATTCCGGCTAGGGACCTATCGGTGAGTTCCTTTCTTACAGATTAGTCCCCAATTTTAAAACGATCATAACTTTTTACTCGTTAGTCCAAATCCAACGAAACCAACGCCCACTTCTTTGTTATGATCCCCTCTATCCAGTAATCCAACTTAAACATGTTTTTGAAAGTTCTAAAATTTGAATTCAAACAGATTTGTATTTAAACTTCGTTTGATCATAACTTGAGTTTCGTAACTCCGATTTAGTTGATTCTTTTTGCAAATTAAAGATCTTGACCTGATCTTTCTAATAAGGCCAAATTCACATAATTTTGGTACTGTTAGAAATTGTTTTATGTTGCAAGAGTTATTTGCTTGGTTTTGATGTTTTCTGAATTGTTTTCTTCGATCTTTCCGATCTTTTGAGTGATTGCTTATGTGTGGTTACTATTGATTGCTTACGATAGATTGACCGGAGTGTGATGAGTAGAACTATCAAGAGTTTTGAGTGTGAATCATCTTCATCAACTTTGCAGGCAAGTAACACTTTGATCATACCTTTTCTCATACCCAGTTTTAATGCATTAGATCTATCCTCAAACACTTGCATGATTAGGATCTAATTAAATTGTGGGATGGGAAGTAGATGAGGTAGTACCTATTACCTGTTTTATTATCAAACCCTTGGGAGTTACTTCTACGTTTACTTATTACGCCATGCTATGCTCGTAGACGTGGATTGGGTTTGAGTGAATATCCATGACAGATGTGAGATTGATAATTAATGGTTTATCTAAGGTGGCAACTTAAACACACATCTGGGTGGATTGAGGCACCTGGCTATTCCAGGATTTTCCTATCAAGGCACCTGGGTAGACAGGATTTGCCTGTATTTCTTCGGACTACCACCCAGGCTCAAAGGGATCATGAGATTATTCAAACTAGAAACTTCCGTGTGCAGCCACAAGCCATTATGGGCTCTGGCATAGTTGATTAAGTTGTGCGAACTCTTACGGGTAGACTAGCGGATGTAGGGGATGTAGGTTGGTACGGTCTACCCACATGTAAGGTGCTAAGCGCTTACGAAAGACTATGTCTCGGTCATCCGCCTCTCAAACACCATGCAAAGGCGAGAAACCAACAGAGGCGATCGAGTCTTGTGGGGAAAAGTGCAAACCTCTGCAGAGTGTATAAACTAATCATGGTTAGCCGTGTCCCCGGTTATGGACATCTTGAGTATCTAGTTCTTGGATTATCCTGTTGATCTCATCATGTTACTCTAATTAATATTGTTGGGTTTTAATTAGTACCTTTTAATTGGGATTGAGAATGCTGTCAACCATTCTCAATGTTTAACAACCACCATGATAGTTAAATAAATTTATTCCTTTGTAGTAGGGAAAAATTGGCTTTTCGCAAAACAAAACTGTAACCATAGAGCTTTCCACCAGCCATATATGCATGTAGTATAGCTTATTCCTTCATTACTCTCTATGTGTTATATTGCCAGCATATTCCATGTGCTGACCCGTTTTCGGGCTGCAACTTTTCATGTTGCATACTTTTCGCATTTACGAGTAAGTGATACGTTAGGGTTACGATTTCCTATACTCAACTTTGCCGTTGGTGTTGATGGGAATCCACAACCTTGTTGCTTCCGCTATATTTTGGATTGAGGTAATAGTAATTACGTTATTTATACATGTGATTTACCTCTGATATAAATCCTCGAGTACTGTGTGTGTCAGCATACCGATCCAGGGATGACACATAAGCACAGAGACTTGATCCATTCGGGTCGGGTCGCTACAAGATGGTATCAGAGCACATGTTGACTGTAGGACGTGACCCTAGAAACTGACAAGCCCATAGGAAAGGTTTTTCTCTACAACTTCATTTTCAAAATGATCTTTTACCTCTCTTCTCTTCTGAGCTTATTCAAATATTCCCTTTTAGTGAGACCATACCCCTTTTCCCTCTTGACCACTCAAAGATTCGACTGATGAGACCACTCCAAGGAGAAAAGATATCGGACAACTAAGACCATTTGGAATGAAGAGGATTTTACCGAGCATTATAATGATGGAAACTACAATTGTTGAAGACTCCGAAGACTATGAGATTTTGAAGGCTCTGAAGAATTCCCAGATTTTTATGACCTAGTAAGGTTACGCTTATGGAAATTGACAGACTATGGAAGCTGTCAATACCCGAGATCAAGGTGTATTGGAGTAAGACCGGAACATGGAGCATCAGAACTCAAAGTTTTGTCAAGAAATCCTAAAGCCGGAGATATCAACTATGGAATGATAGCTCTTGGAAATGACAAGAGCAGAAACACGCTATCCATGATGTTATCGCCCGCTTATGCTATTGTCACCGTGCTGAGTTAAGCATGCATATGCATGGAAGGATTGGATGGTAGAAGGCTGATGGAGCACCTATCAGCAAGATGAAGTTTTAACCTTAGCCGGTGTATCACCAGGATCTGGAGTGTTACATCAAGAAGTTAAGATGGACCTACAAGAAGCAGTATTTGATAAGGAAGCAGTTCGTGAAGAACTCAGGGCCCAGAAGCTGAAAGCAGACAAGCTGGAAGAGCTAAACCTTGAGACATCAAAGACTCCGTCGGGAAGGAAGGGATGAGGATCATCGTTCATGTCGAGGTTGATGAAATCCAGAAGTTGGAACGTAACTCCAGAATATTAAAGGACGCCACGAGAGACTTTGTGTCAACAGAGATGATTTGGCAAACGAACTTGAGAAGGACAAGCATGATCAGAAGGAGCCATCGGAGACATGACCAAGACTTGAAGAGTTTGACGACATTGACCTTTAGAAGGCCAAACCCCTGTTGCATACCTGCGTTAGATGAGACGTTTGTGAGATGTCATTCGTTTGATGTTTTTCCGACAGCCACAAATAAAATCTGTCTTTTCAAAACTTTTGTTTGTATTGTGTGCATCCCTCTCGATCTCTCTTATCCCACCCCAAACCCATGGACCCGTTAGAGGAAGAATGGAGATGAGCTTGTATTTTCTGGACCAATGAGTCAATTGGAGACAGACGGATGGATTCAGAACATGGAGGATCACATGGAGAATAATCCTGTAGTCGGAAAGGATATGGCCCAGCAAGCTCTTCAATGCTTTGAAAGAGGTGCTGCTACTTGGTGGAGGATGTACCAAACCATCAATGGATGGCAAGGAGTAACCGTTTGAGAAGAATTTAAGTTGACTTTGCTAAAGTCTCGGTTTGTGTCCCAGAAGTTGAGGCCTTATGGAAAAGGATATGAAGAAAACTTGTGCATACAAGCTTTGTGGAGAAATAGGACACAACCATAAAGAAAATAAGGACAAATACCCTCATAAGCAGAGGATTACCAAAGGAGTTAGCCGAGGATTTTCAGGGAACTTCGATTGGAGATTGTTCCCAAAAGGTTTTGTTGCAGTAATGGAAGTTCAGTCTACATTGTTGGAAGAGATCAGTGAAGCTCAGAAGGATGACAAAGAGATTGCTGAGGTAAAATAGAGGATGAGCAAAGGAAAGGCCGAAGGTTTTCGTAAGGATGAGCACGACACCTTATGGTTTGAGGATAGTGTACATGTACCCAATAATGCAAAGATCAGGAAGTTAATACTTCAGGAGGCTCATGACTCACCATACTCGATTCACCCTGGAAACACCAAGAAGTATTTGGATTTGAAAGAGTGTTTCTGGTGGAATGGTATGAAGAAGGGTATTGCGGAATATGTAGCCGTAAGCGATGTATGCCAGAGAAAGTAAAAGCAGAGCATCAGAAGCCAGCAGGATTACTACAGCCTATGCCGATACCCGAATGGAAGTGGAATAAGCTTGGCATGGATTTCATTGCCGGATTTCCTAGAACCCGATTGGGATATGATTCTATCCGGGTAGTAGTTGATTCGCTTGACCAAAGTGGCTCACTTTATCCCAGTGAAACCACCTATACAAAGTGACGAGTTGGCCAAGTTATATTTGACTAGGATCGTATGTCTGCATGGAGTTCCGAGGACCATCATACCAGATAGAGGAACACAGTTTACCTCAAAGTTTTGGAATCAGCCGCACCAGACTTTAGGTACTAGGCTAGAGTTCAGTACAGCCTTTCATCCGCAGACAGACGGATAAATCAAGAGAGTCAATCGGATTTCAGAGGACATGTTGAGAGCGTGTGCGCTAGATTATGGATCTAGTAGTGATGATAATCTACCCTACGGGGAGTTCTCATACAACAACAGTTACCAAGCCAGTTTGAAGATGGCCCCTTTTTAAGCTTTGTATGGGAGAAGTAGCCAGACACCGTTGATGTGGGATGAAGTTGGAGACCGTCAGTTGTTTGGACCAAATGTGATCAAGGAGTCGGAAGAGAATGTTAAGTTGATTCGAGATAGACTGAAGGTAGCTCCGTCCAGGCATAATAGTTATGCATATTCAATAACGCAAGGAGTAAGTCTGAAATCGGAGACAGAGCATATCTTTGTGTGCCACATCTGTGAGGAGTTAAACGATTTGGAGTTAAGGGAAAGTTAGCCCCGAGATTTGTAGGACCATACCGAGTTTGGAACGTATGGGAGAATTGGCTAACAAGTTGGAGTCACCCGAAGGACCGGGGAGTTCATGATGTGTTCCATGTTTCCCAGTTGAAGAAGTGCCATGCAGAGATGGCCAATATTCCCCTGTAAGGACGCTTGACCCTGGAAAGGATAATGATGTTCCACGAAGTGGAGTAAGGATTTCATAAGTATAAGTTTTTTTCTCGGTATGTGGGACATCCCACGAGGATGAAGAGATGAAGTATTATTGGATATAAAGGAGGTATGATGTTGGAAATATGGATCAATGGAAATTCCATGATGAGTCTGAGAAATCACGTCTCAGTTTGGTACAAATAGAAGGAAGAAAGACATTGCAATTGGATGGATTTTAAGTAAGCTTGGAAGCTGGAAGTTGGATGTGGAATAATGATCGATTGCCCGAGGATGTGTTCAAGGATTATAAGTGATGAGATGGGCCATAACCCACAGGCCCCTGTGATTCTGCCAAGAAGCAAGCACACTCTTGCTGAAGGAGAAACCCTGGAAGAGGAAATGCCTTTATCAACCGACGATTCTATAGGAGTTTACGCAAAACCCGAGAGTTGTTAAGGAACGATAGTTGTTTGTTTGGCTTGCAGAATCAATGGATTTTCCGAACTTGGTTCACGACAAGAGAAATTCTGCAATGCTTGTGAGGATGACCGAAGCGTTAGAATGCGAGATTCGCTAAACCATGTACAAGGTAATGATTTGGGTGCGGGATGGATTGATCACCATACCGACTTACTCTTATTATTCGCTTTGCTATGTGGGATGGTAAATCTGAGTGACTTACCTATAGTTGCGAGACGATGATCAAAACCTTGTTTGAACCTTAGAATGGTATAAGTATTTTTCCCTTGTACACGGCAGCTGTTGCCAATCGTAGGATATACGGTGAGGTTCAACCCAGACCCGTTTTCTACAGACAAACCATAAATTGATGACCACCATGAGATATCGATAGTTGATTAGTATTGGCGCCCGGACCGACTATGAAGACCCAATCTCGTAATAACCTTACCAAAAGGAAAAGGACAAAAGTATTGAGGAAAAGGTTATGCCGCTACAGGAAGAGCCCAGAGAAGGAATTTTCCTTACGATCTGAGAAGACCGACACTGTCAACAATAAGGATGGAGTATATGAGTTTTGATGGAACCGTAACCATGCTTTTAAGGGTGGTAGCATCCGAGAACCCCGGAGACGATCGATGGATTTTGAGAACACCCCAAACCCTAACATATTTCTTTCTAGCCTCTCCGAATCTCGAGGACGAGATTCATTTTAAGGGTGGTAGTTTTGTAACATCCCAAGATTCTAAATTTTGGAATGTTATAATAAATAGATAGTTTTGATTGATTGTTTGATTGATTGACTGAAAGTGAGTGAATTTGAAACTTTTGAAAGTTAAATGAGAGGGAATAAAAGGACTTTCCCAAACTTTCATTTTTGCTTTTATGATTTTCTTGAATTCAAATTCTTTTCACCACAAAACCCTGGAGAGAAGATGACATGACTTCTTCCATTTATTTAAATGACAAGGGGTGTTGAAAATATTTGAATTTCATTTGGAAAATATTTCCAATTCTGAAACTTTATGCAACTCAATGATTTTCAAGAGCGAAGATAAAATGACTTCTTCAAATTATATGAAATATGAGTTGGGAGTTTCAAAGAATTAAATTCAAAGTTCCTTTGAATTTATTTTCAATTTGGAGTTATTTGAGTTTTATTCAATTTTCTCCAAAAATAAAACATATGGAAAATAGGGTAACATGATTCCCTACATCAGAAAAATGGAGAGAAATAAATTTGAAATAATTTTGGTATTTTTAAAATGATTTTTATTGGATTTTATTAGAGCAGAAGCACTCTTTGCTTTATCTGAATTTGTGTGTATTTTATTTGAAGCTAAAATAATGTTCATGTTGTAGAAAATCTTTTTCTGAAAATTTTGATATATTATATGTCCATATAATATTTTCATTTAATTTGTTTTATTATTTCATTTGTCTGGAAATTATTTATTTTTTAAAAAAAAATCCTCTCTCGCCCGGCTGCCGGCCCGGCTCAGAGCCAGTGCTCACCCGGCCACGCCACTGTCGCCCTCGTCCCGAAGCGGGACTCCGCTCGAGTCCGCCGCCACCACGGTCTCGCTGCCTCCGTGCGCCGCCCGCCACCTCTCCCAAGCAGCTTCCCCCCCCGCCCCCTCTTTATAAGCCGGAGCCCCGGCCCCGTTTCCCCCTCTCTCTTCTCTCTCCTCGCCGCCCTTATAAACCGCCGCCGCCGGCGAGATCCACCGCCGCCGCTTGTCCCGTCCCTCATGGACACCGCCAACCTCCCGTCTCGCCCCGCCGCGTCCACCCGTCGCCTCCGCCGTTGCCCTCGGCCACCGGAGCGCTGCCGGCGACCACGCCCAACGCCGGACTCGCCGGAGCCACCGGTTTATTTTTCCCCGAACCGGTAATAAACCGCTTTGGTTCTTTTTCTTTTCTTAGGTTTTCTTTTCAAAAACCCTAGATTAGATCGGTTTTATTTGGTTTTGTTAAAAAGCGAGCGTTCATCCGTTTAGATCTGTAGCGAACGGTTTTCGTTCTCTAGCGTTCGGTAGCGAACGTTCGTTCGATAGGTTTTTTTTCTTTCTCTTTTTCTTTTTAATTCCGGCCAGGGACCTATCGTGAGTTCCTTTCTTACAGATTAGTCCCCAATTTTCAAACGATCATAACTTTTTACTCGTTAGTCCAAATCCAACGAAACCAACGCCCACTTATTTGTTATGATCCCCTCTACCCAGTAATCCAACTTAAACATGTTTTTGAAAGTTTTAAAATTTGAATTCAAACAGATTTGTATTTAAACTTTGTTTGATCATAACTTGAGTTTCGTAACTCCGATTTAGTTGATTCTTTTTGCAAATTAAAGCTCTTGACCTGAACTTTCTGATAAGGCCAAATTCACATAATTTTGGTACTGTTAGAAATTGTTTTATGTTGCAAAAGTTATTTGCTTTGTTTTGATGTTTTCCGAATTGTTTTCTTCGATCTTTCCGACCTTTTGAGTGATTGCTTATGTGTGGTTACTATTGATTGCTTACGATAGATTGACCGGAGTGTGATGAGTAGAACTATCAAGAGTTTTGAGTGCAAATCATCTTCATCAACTTTGCAGGCAAGTAACACTTTGATCATACCTTTTCTCATACCCAGTTTTTATGCATTAGATCTATCCTCAAACACTTGCATGATTAGGATCTAATTAAATTGTGGGATGGGAAGTAGATGAGGTAGTACCTATTACCTGTTTTATTATCAAACCCTTGGGAGTTACTTCTCGTTTACTTATTACGCCATGCTATGCTCAGATACGTGGATTGGGTTTGAGTGAATATCCATGACAGATGTGAGATTGATAATTAATGGTTTATCTAAGGTGGCAACTTAAACACACATCCGGTGGATTGAGGCGCTGGCTATTCCAGGATTTGCCTATCAAGGCACACAGGTAGACAGGATTTGCCTGTATTTCTTCGGACCGCCACCCGTGCTCAAAGGGATCATGAGATTATTCAAACTAGAAACTTCCGTAGCAGCCACAAGCCATTATGGGCTCTGGCATAGTTGATTAAGTTGTGCGAACTCTTACGGGTAGACTAGCGGATGTAGGGGATGTAGGTTGGTACGGTCTACCCACATGTAAGGTGCTAGCGCTTCTGAAAGACTATGTCTCGGTCATCCGTCTCTCAAACACCATGCAGTGCGAGAAACCAACAGAGGCGATCGAGTCTTGTGGGGAAAAGTGCGCAAACCTCTGCAGAGTGTATAAACTAATCATGGTTAGCCGTGTCCCCGGTTATGGACATCTTGAATATCTTTTAATTGGGATTGAGAATGCTGTCAACCATTCTCAATGTTTAACAACCACCATGATAGTTAAATAAATTTATTCCTTTGTAGTAGGGAAAAATTGGCTTTTCGCAAAAAAAATTTGTAACCATAGAGCTTTCCACCAGCCATATATGCATGTAGTATAGCTTATTCCTTCATTACTCTCTATGTGTTACATTGCCAGCATATTCCATGAGCTGACCCGTTTTCGGGCTGCAACTTTTCATGTAGCAGACATTTCAGACGACGAGTAAGTGATACGTTAGGGTTACGATTTCCTATACTCAACTTTGCCGTTGGTGTTGATGGGAATCCTCAACCTTGTTGCTTCCGCTATATTTTGGATTGAGGTAATAGTAATTACATTATTTATACATGTGATTTACCTCTGATATAAATCCTCGAGTACTGTGTGTGTCAGCATACCGATCCAGGGATGACACATAAGCACAGAGACTTGATCCATTCGGGTCGGGTCGCTACATCCGTATCGCCAAGCTTGCCTTCCACGCCAAGGGAAGTCCCATCCGGACACGGGACGAAGTCTTCAATCTTGTATCTTCATAGTCTTGGAGTCTGGCCAATGATGATAGTTCGGCTATCCGGACACCCCCTAGTCCGGAACTCCCTTAGACACCTTCACCATCCTTCATTTTGAACTTGTCAAGCTGACTTGTGAGCACATCCAACTTGGATTCCTTGACGGATTCGGTACCTTCATGCATATCAATCAAAGTATCCCAAATTTCCTTTGCATTCTCAAGACGGCTGATTTTGTTGAATTCTTCAGGACACAATCCGTTGAAGATGATATCACAAGCTTGAGCGTTGTATTGCAACATCTTCAATTCTTCCGCATTAGCTTCACGGTTCGGCTCTCTCCCATCAAAGAATTCACCTTGCAAGACAATACAAATAATTGCCCAAACGGCGGGGTTATGTCCGAGAATATGCATTTTCATCTTGTGCTTCCAACTAGCAAAATTAGTACCATCAAAGTAAGGACCTCTACGGTGATAATTTCCCTCGCTAGACGCCATACTCTCCTAGGTTGTGAAACCAAGGCTATGACCACCAAAAGCTATGGAAATCAAAGCAAATGGAGACCCAAGCTCTAATACCACTTGTAGGACCTTGAAGTATGTCTAGAGGGGGTGATTAGACTACTTGACCAATTAAAAACTTAGCCTTTTCCCAGTTTTAGAGTTTGGCAGATTTTAGCTATCTTAGGACAAGTCAAGCAATCATCACTCAATTCAAGCAAGCATGCAAAGTGCGTATGAGCAGCGGAAATTAAAGCATGCAACTTGCAAGAAATTAAAGGGAAGGGTTTGGAGGATTCAAACGCAATTGGAGACACGGATGTTTTTGGCGTGGTTCCGATAGGTGGTGCTATCGTACCTCCACATTGATGGAGACTTCAACCCACGAAGGGTAGCAGTTCTTGTGAGTCCACGGAGGGCTCCACCCACGAAGGGTCCACGAAGTAGCAACCTTGTCTATCCCACCATGGCCGTCGCCCACGAAGGACTTGCCTCACTAGCGGTAGATCTTCACGAAGTAGGCAATCTCCTTGCCCTTACAAACTCCTTGGTTCAACTCCACAATCTTGTCGGAGGCTCCCAAGTGACACCTAGCCAATCTAGGAGACACCACTCTCCAAGAAGTAACAAATGGTGCGTTGATGATGAACTCCTTGCTCTTGTGCTTCAAATGATAGTCTCCCCAACACTCAACTCTCTCTCATAGGATTTGGATCTGGTGGAAAGAAGATTTGAGTGGAAAGCAACTTGGGAAAGGCTAGAGATCAAGATTCATATGGTAGGAATGGAATATCTTGGTCTCAACACATGAGTAGGTGGCTCTCTCTCGTAAATGGTAAGTTGGAAGTGTAGGTTTGTTCGATGGCTCTCTCCACGAATGAAGAGGAGGAGGAGGGGTATATATAGCCTCCACACAAAATCTAACCGTTACACACAATTTACCAATCTCGGTGGGACCGAATCAACAAACTCGGTCAGACCGATTTTAGTAAACCTAGTGACTGTTAGGGTTTTCGGTGGGACTGACATGCAACTCGGTAGGACCGATATGGTTAGGGTTAGGGCATAACGTAATCTCGGTGAGACCGATTACACAAACTCGGTGAGACCGATTTTGGTAATTAGCTAACCAGAAAGTTGGCCAGGTAAACTCGGTGGGACCGATTCGCTCTTTCGGTGAGACCAAAACGTTACGAAAGGGAAACATAAAGTTTACATTGCAATCTCGGTGGGACAAATCCGCTCTTTCGGTGAGACCGAGAAGTTACGAAAAGGAAACAGAGAGATTACAATCCCATCTCGGTGAGACCGAGATCCCTATCGGTATAACCAATTTGCCTAGGGTTTGTGGCAGTGGCTATGACATTTGGAATCGGTGGTGCCGAATAGGAAGAATCAGTGAGACCGATTTTGGCTTTAGGTTTGGTCATATGTGGATGTGAGAAAGTAGCTGAGGGTTTTGGAGCATATCACTAAGCACATGAAGCAAGAGGCTCATTAAGCAACACCTCATCCCTCCTTGATAGTATTGGCTTTTCCTATAGACTCAATGTGATCTTGAATCACTAAAATATAAAATGAAGAGTCTTGAGATTTTGAGCTTGAGCCAATCCTTTGTCATTAGCATTTTGAGGGATCCACTTTCATCATCCATGCCATGCCATTCATTGAGGTTTCCTAAAATGTTCATCTTGGAATAGCATTAGCTCAATGAGCTATATGTTGTTATGAATTACCAAAACCACCTAGGGATAGTTGCACTTTCAATGATGATGACGATGATTTCCCCCTCCCGGAGGGAAGTGTCCCTGGCAGAATAGCTCCGCCGGAGCCCTAGATTGGTTCCGCCAAGGTTCCACCTCGTGGCCGCGGAGTCTCGTCCCGAAAGGTTGCTGAATGTTTTTTCTCATCGAAAGATTTCATATAGGAGAAGATGGGCATCGGAGACACCGGGGGCTCACGAGGTGAGGCGCACCCCCACCCTCGTGAGCAGGGTGTGGGCCCCGGCCTTCATCTTTGGCGATGATTTTTCTTTATTTATTTTAAGATATTCCGTGGAGTTTCAGGACTTTTGGAGTTGCATGAGAATAGGTCTCCAATATTTGCTCCTTTTCCAGCCCGAATTCCACACAGCCGGCATTCTCCCTCTTCATGTAAACCTTGTAAAATAAGAGAGAATAGCCATAAGTATTGTGACATAACGTGAAATAACAGCCCATAATGCAATAAATATCGATATAAAAGCATGATGCAAAATGGACGTACCATGTGCTACCAAACGTCACAACATAACTGGGTGATTATAAAGGAGCTCTACACGTGTCTCCAAAGGTACATGTTGAGTTGGCATATTTTGAGATTAGGTTTGTCACTCCGATTGTCGGAGAGGTATCTCTGGGCCTTCTCAGTAATGCACATCTGAAAGCACAAGTGCTCCCTGGGTGGTTTTGATAATTAATGTCAACATATCTCTTGTTGGACTAACACTTTTATCTAGTATGTTTCAGACAAGTTCAACAATGGAGTGGCATGGACTAAAGGATGTGGAACCCCTTCAAGATTCTAAGGACAAAGGATTGGCTCAAGCTCAAAAGCTCAAGACTCTACATGTTTTCCATTTTAGTGATCCAAGATCACATTGAGTCTATAGGAAAAGCCAATACTATCAAGAGGGGATGAGGTGTTGCTTAATGAGTTTCTTGCTTCATGATGCTTAGTGATATGCTCCAAAAACCCTCAACTACTTTCCCACATCCACATATGTCCTAAACCCAAAGTCCAACTCGGCCCCACCGGCTCTTTCTATCCGGCGCCACCGAGTTCAGATGTCTTAGCCACTGCCACAAACCCTAGGCAAATGGGTCTCACCGATAGGGATCTTGGTCTCACCGAGATGGGATTGTAATCTCTCTGTGTATGTCCATTACAAAAATCGGTCTCACCGAGTTTGAGCAATCGGTACTACCAAGATTACAATGCAAACTTTCTGGTTAGCTTATTACCAAAATCGGACCCACCAAGTTTGTGTAATCGGTCTCACCGAGTTTGCCTAACTAACTCTCTGGTTAGCTTATTACCAAAATCGGTCTCACCGAGTTTGTGTAATCGGTCTCACCGAGATTACGTTATGCCCTAACCCTAACCATATCAGTCCTACTGAGTTGCATGTCGGTCCCTGCTATGTCTTGAGCTTGCGTTGGTTTTCCCCGAAGAGGAGAGGATGATGCAGCACAGTAGCTTAAGTATTTCCCTCAGATTTTGAGAACCAAGGTATCAATCCAGTAGGAGGCCACGCACAAGTCCTTCGTGCCTGCACAAAACGATAGCTACTCGCGACCAACGCGATTAGGGGTTGTCAATCCCTTCACGGTCACTTACGAGAGTGAGATCTGATAGAGATAATACTTTTGGTATTTTTGGTATAAAGATGCAAAGTGAAAAGTAAAAGGAAAAGTAAAAACAAAGCAAGTATAGAAGTGATGGAGATTGATATGATGAGAATAGACCCCGGGGCCATAGGTTTCACTAGTGGCTTCTCTCAAGAGCATAAGTATTCTACGGTGGGTGAACAAATTACTGTTGAGCAATTGTGAGAATTGAGAATAGTTATGAGTATATCTAGGTATGATCATGTATATAGGCATCACGTCCGAGACAAGTAGACCGAAACGATTCTCGCATCTACTACTATTACTCCACTCATCGACCGCTATCCAAAGCATGCATCTAGAGTATTAAGTTAATGAAAACAGAGTAACGCCTTAAGCAAGATGACATGATGTAGAGGAATAAATTCATGCAATATGATAAATACTCCATCTTGTTATCCTCGATGGCAACAATACAATACGTGCCTTGCAACCCTTTCTGTCACTGGGTAAGGACACCGCAAGATTGAACCCAAAGCCATGCGCTTCTTCTATTGCAAGAACTACCAATCTAGTTGGCCAAACCAAACGGATAATTCAAAGAGACTTCCAAAGATAACTCAATCATACATAAAAGAATTCAGAGAAGATTCAAATATTATTCATAGATAAGCTGGATCATAAACCCACAATTCATCGGTCTGAACAAACACACCGCAAAAAGAAGATTACATCGAATAGATCTCCACGAGAGAGGGGGAGAACATTGTATTGAGATCCAAAAAGAGAGAAGAAGCCATCCAGCTACTAGCTATGGACCCGAAGGTCTGAAGTAAACTACTCACACTTCATCGGAGAGGCTATGGTGTTGATGTAGAAGCCCTCCGTGGTGCATGCCCCCTCCGACGGAGCTCCGGAACAGGCCCCAAGATGGGATCTCGTGGATATAGGAAGTTGCGGCGGTGGAATTAGGTTTTTGGCTCCTGTTCTGATCATTTGGGGGTACGTAGGTATATATAGGAGGAAGGAGTACGTCGGTGGAGCATCAGGGGGGCCACGAGGTAGGGGGCGCGCCCCCCACCCTCGTGACCGCCTCTGATGTTCCTTGGCGTAGGTTCCAAGTCTCCTGGATCACGTTCGGTGAGAAAATCACGTTTCCGAAGGTTTCATTCCATTTGGACTCCGTTTGATAATATGTTTCTTCAAAATACTGAAAAAGGCAAAAAACAGCAATTCTGGGCTGGGCCTCCGGTTAATAGGTTAGTCCCAAAAGTAATATAGAAGTGGAAAATAAAGCCCATTATAGTCCAAAACAATAGATAAAGTAGCATGGAGGAATCAAAAATTATAGATACATTGGAGACGTATCAGTCCCACCGAAAATCCTAACGGTCACTAGATTTGCTAAATCTGTCAGACCGAGTTTGTTGATTCGGTCCCACCGAGTTAGGTAAATTGTATGTAACGGTTAGATTTTGTGTGGAGGCTATATATACCCCTCCACCTCCTCTTCATTCATGGAGAGAGCCATCAGAACGAGCCTACACTTCCAGCATCCTATTTCTGAGAGAGCACTACCTACTCATGTGTTGAGGCCAAGATATTCCATTCCTACCATATGAATCTTGATCTCTAGCCTTCCCCAGGTTGCTTTCCACTCAAATCTCCTTTCCACCAAATCCAAATCCTGTGAGAGAGAGTTGAGTGTTGGGGAGACTATCATTTGAAGCACAAGAGCAAGGAGTTCATCATCAACACACCATTTGTTACTTCTTGGAGAGTGGTGTCTCCTAGATTGGCTAGGTGTCACTTGGGAGCCTCCAACAAGATTGTGGAGTTGAACCAAGGAGTTTGTAAGGGCAAGGAGATCGCCTACTTCGTGAAGATCTACCGCTAGTGAGGCAAGTCCTTCGTGGGTGACGGCCATGGTGGGATAGACAAGGTTGCTTCTTCGTGGACCCTTCGTGGGTGGAGCCCTCCGTGGACTAGCGCAACCGTTACCCTTCGTGGGTTGAAGTCTCCATCAACGTGGATGTACGATAGCACCACCTATCGGAACCACGACAAAAACATCTGTGTCTCCAATTGCGTTTGAATCCTCCAAATCCTTCCCTTTACATTCTTGCAAGTTGCATGCTTTACTTTCTGCTGCTCATATACTCGTTGCATGCTTGCTTGATATGTATTGTGAGTGTTAAACTTGTGCCTAAACTCCACTTAAACCTAAAGAAGTTAAAAACTGCAACTTTGGTACTTAGTGTCTAATCACCCCCCCTCTAGACACCTCTTCTCGATCCCTTTCAACATCACTATAAGACTTGCAAGCAATGCAACTAATGAGTTAGTTACGAATGATGTATTACATAACGAGTAAAGAGACTTGTCGGTAACGAGATTGAACTAGGTATTGAGATACCGACGATCGAATCTCGGGCAAGTAACATACCGGTGACAAAGGGAACAATGTATGTTGTTATGCGGTTTGACCGATAAAGATCTTCGTAGAATATGTAGGAGCCAATATGAGCATCCAGTTTCGGCTAATGGTTATTGACCGAAAACATTTCTAGGTCATGTCTACATAGTTCTCGAACCCGTAGGGTCCGCACGCTTAAGGTTTCGATGACAGTTATATTATGAGTTTATGAGTTTTGATGTACCGAAGTTTGTTCGGAGTCCCGGATATGATCACGGACATGACGAGGAGTCTCGAAATGGTCGAGACATAAAGATTGATATATTGGACGACTATATTCAGACACCTGAAGTGTTCCGGGTGATTTCGGAGAAAACCGGAGTGCCGGAGGGTTACCGGACCCCCCCCCCCCCTGGGAGAAGTAATGGGCCTTATGGGCCTTAGAGGAGACAGAGGGGCAGCCAGGGTGGGCCGCGCGCCCCCTCCCCCTCTGGTCCGAATTGAACTAGGAGAGGGGGGGCGGCGCCCCCCTTTCCTTCTCCCTCTCCCCCTTCCTTTCCCCCTCCTAGTAGGAGTAGGAAAGAGGGGAATCCTACTCCTACTATGAGGAGGACTCCTCCTCCTGGCGCGCCTAGCAAGGGACGGCCGGCCTCCCCGCTTGCTCCTTTATATACGGGGGCAGGGGGCACCCTAGAGACACAATAATTGATCCTTGAGATCTCTTAGCCGTGTGCGGTGCCCCCATCCACCATAGTCCTCGATAATATTGTAGCGGTGCTTAGGCGAAGTTCTGTGACGGTAGAACATCAAGATCGTCACCACGCCGTCGTGCTGACGGAACTCTTCCCCGACATTCTGCTGGATCGGAGTCCGGGGATCGTCATCGAGCTGAACGTGTGCTAGAACTCGGAGGTCCCGTAGTTTCGGTGCTTGATCGGTCGGGTCGTGAAGACGTACGACTACATCAATCGCGTTGTTATAACGCTTCCGCTTTCGGTCTACGAGGGTACGTGGACAACACTCTCCCCTCTCATTGCTATGCATCACCATGATCTTGCGTGTGCGTAGGAATTTTTTTGAAATTACTCGTTCCCCAACAAAGTGGCATCCGAGCCTGGTTTTATGCGTAGATGTTATATGCACGAGTAGAACACAAGTGAGTTGTGGGCGATACAAGTCATACCGCTTACCAAAGATGTCATACTTTGGTTCGGCGGTATTGTTGGATGAAGCGGCCCGGACCAACATTACGCCAGACGCTTCTGGCGAGACTGGTTCTACCGACGTGCTTTGCACACAGTGGCTGGCGGGTGTCAGTTTCTCCAACTTTAGTTGAACCGAGTGTGGCTACGCCCGGTCCTTGCGAAGGTTAAAACAGCACTAACTTGACGAACTATCGTTGTGGTTTTGATGCGTATGTAAGAACGGTTCTTGCTCAGCCCGTAGCAGCCACGTAAAAATTTGCAACAACAAAGTAGAGGACGTCTAACTTGTTTTTTAGGGCATGTTGTGATGTGATATGGTCAAGACGTCATGCTATATTTTATTGTATGAGATGATCATGTTCTGTAACCTAGTTATTGGCAACTGGCAGGAGCCATATGGTTGTCGCTTTATTGTATGAAATGCAAGTGCCCTGTAATTGCTTTACTTTATCACTAAGCGGTAGCAATAGTCGTAGAAGCAATAGGTGGCGAGACGACAATGATGCTACGATGGAGATCAAGGTGTCGTGCCGGTGACGATCGTGATCACGACGATGCTTCGAAGATGGAGATCAAAAGCACAAGATGATGATGGCCATATCATATCACGTATATTGATTGCATGTGATGTTTATCCTTTATGCATCTTATTTTGCTTTGATTGACGGTAGCATTATAAGATGATCTCTCACTAATTATCAAGAAGTGTTCTCCCGAGTATGCACCATTGCGAAAGTTCTTCGTCTTTGAGACACCACGTGATGATCGGGTGTGATAGGCTCTACGTTCAAATACAACGGGTGCAAAACAGTTGCACACGCGGAATACTCAGGTTAAACTTGACGAGCCTAGCATATTCAGATATGACCTCGGAACACGGAGACCGGAAGGTCGAGCGTGAATCATATAGTAGGTATGGTCAACATAGTGATGTTCACCATTGAAAACTACTCCATCTCACGTGATGATCGGACATGGTTTAGTTGATTTGGATCACGTGATCACTTAGATGACTAGAGAGATGTCTGTCTAAGTGGGAGTTCTTAAGTAATATGATTAATTGAACTTAAATTTATCATGAACTTAGTCCTGGTAGTATTTTGCAAATTATGTTGTAGATCAATAGCTCGCGTGGTTGCTTCCCTATGTTTTATATGTGTTCCTAGAGAAAACTAAGTTGAAAGATGTTAGTAGCAATTATGCGGATTGGATCCGTGATCTGAGGATTGTGTCAGGACCCCGATTCCAAGTCACATCGATCTAGTAGGTAACACCTCATATCACTTTGCGGCCTCACGCACGGTATTCCCATGGGTGTCGCCTTACCATGGCCCGGGACCGTTTGCGCCTTTTGGCTCACGTATATGATAGTGTCGCTAGCATCCATATGACAGAGAACCGGGCCGACATGGCTAGTCGTGAACCCAAAGGGGCACTAACCCATGGGGACAGGCATACATGAATCACATCGAGCATGTCGGTCATCAACGTGTGAATCGAAATTTGTAACCTTTGGGCTAACAGGACTCTGGTAACCCGGTACATGTAGCAGGCTAAGCGAGGACTCCGGATGTCACCGCGTGACATTTCCCGAAGGGACAAACACAGAACGAAGTGAAACACATGCCGGCCGATCAAGTGTCCGGAGCAAGTAGTCTTTGGGCTAGCGGGACTACAGTGAACCGGGCTGTAGCGGACTACTATCGCTCAGGAAGCACTAGACTACATTTCCCCATATGAGAGTCTGCCAAGGATAAACAACTAGATTGTCGGATCCCACACATACCAAGCATTTCAAACATACACACAATATGCTCAATATGTGTAAATACAACATGGCATCACAACATAACTCTACGACTCAAATATTTATTCATTAGGCTCCGAGGAGCGAGATATTACAAACATGGGTCTCATGACCCAACATTCAGAGCATACAAACAACAAGCACAAGCGAAAGCTTAACATGTCTGAGTACATACATCTACAAATGAAAAACGCTGAGAAGCCTGACTCTCTACCGAGATCTGCCCGAGGGCACAAGATCGTAGCTGAGGTAACAAGCTAAACATCGAAGTCCACACGGAACTACTAGCGAGACTGACGTCTCCCACAAAACGTAAAATAAGAAAACGTGAGTACAAACGTACTCAGCAAGACTTACATCAGAACTAGCTACATATGCATCGGTTTCAATAAAGGGGGTGGTGGAGTTTAACTGCAGCAAGCCAGCTTTGACTCGGTAGCTAACCTAAACTACGACTGCAGGTAACTCTTTGAGGTGGCGCACACGAGTCCACATATTCACCAATCAATACACCACTATGGATTCGATCCCGTCTTCCTACGAGAACACCATCCATAGCACTCACGCTTATCTTGTGCATTTCAGAGTATCCACTTTCACTTGTCTATGAACTGTTATAGGCAACCCAGAAGTCCTTTACCGCGGACACGGCTATTCGAATAGATCATTTATAACCCTGCAGGGGTGTACTTCTTCACACACGCTCTCACCACTTACCACCATTTACACGACATGTACTCGGCAACCTTCAAGCGGAAGCCCAACGTGGGTGTCGGCCACAGCCTACCTAAACACTCAAGTCTCTAGTCCAGGTTTATCGCCTATTCAGGTTCCATCCGCAGGAGTCCAGCCGAGGTTTCCACATACGGCCCCGAGCGATGTGTGCAGGGTTCCCGAGATACCAAACGGGCATTGATTTTGCAAGACACGGTGTATCTACCGCATCATAGCCCACCCCTAGGGTCAGCGCCATACGGCCTCCAACACATATCCTACAAACACCAGAAACTAGTTGCAACTCCTGACAGAGAACAAGGGTGGTTAAGAAGCCGAGAGAGTCAATTAAGGATCCCAATGTGTGGTAGTAACTTTTCATGGATCACAAACACAGAACTCAGTTCCTGAGGACGGTTTCAATGAGACAACCCACCATGTACTCCTACATGGCCTCTCACCGCTACCTTTACCAAATCGTGTTCACACACTTAGCTCACACACAGTAGGACATGTTCACACACCTCTGGTTCATCCTCGATGAACCAGACCCGACTCAACTCTAAGCAGTAGCAGGCATGACAAACAAGCATGAATGAGTAGGCACATCAGGGCTCAAACAACTCCTACTCATGCTAGTGGGTTTCATCTATTTACTGTGGAATGACAGGTCATCACGAGAGGATAAAGGGTTCAACTACCGCAGCAAGTAACAAATAAATCGTTGTTGTCCTAATGCAGTAAAAGAGAGCAGGAGCGAGAGAGTAGGATTGTATCGGAATGAACAAGGGGGTTTTGCTTGCTTGGCACTCCTGAAGATAATATAGCTCTTCATCGGTGTCAACGAACTCATCGTCGGAACCACGTCTATCGAGAGGGGACAAACACCTAAGAATCGAGAAAGAACACAATCAATGCAATGCCACAATATGATGCATGATCATGACATGGCAATATGCTGTGATTTGAGCTAATGCATCTAGCTAAGATTTAAATGAAGTTGGTTTGAATACATGATTCAAATTCCAACGCCATATATGATTATTTAAATGCCCTTTATTTGTTTTGTCCAAAACAGAGGACCAACATTGTTCAAACATGCATGAAAATGGTACATATGGATAGATTGGATTTTTTTGATAAGTTTTCATATATAAATTATTTCATTTGGAGTTACGGTTGAATTTCTATGATTTTTAGAAGTTTTAAACATTTTCTGGAATTTCCTGAATTAACATTAATCCAGAAAATGAGTTATGGCGTCAGCACTACGTCACTGTGACGTCAGCAGGTCAACAGGGGCTGGTCCGGGTCAAACCTGACCAGTGGGGTCCACTGGGCAGTGACACGATCTTTGGTTTGTGTGGTCGACGGTGGGACCAGGTCAACGCCACGTCGGCCAGTCAATCTTGCCGACGTGGGTCCATAGATTTTATTAGTTAATCTAACTATTTGGTTGGCGGTAACCTAACTAAGTGTCAGTGGGGCCGGGGCCCACATGTCAATGACCCACGGGAGGTCAAATCCCCTGGTCAACCGGGGCTAAACCACCGGTGGTCAAAGAGGTCAACCCGCCGGCGTTTAGCCGCCGGCGAGGCTAGATGCGGCAGTGGGCTTCGGATTTGGTCCTCTGTCGACCAAATCGACGGTGGAGACGCGCTACGGACTGCTGGTGAACTCGCGCATCCAGTGGTGGTGGCGGTTGGGCCTAGGGTGGCCGGAGTTGTCGCCGGCGTCGACCTTGGCGGTCGCCGGAGCTCGGGTGAGCTCGGGGTCGACGCTACGGTGGCCGAGGAGGATCGTGCGGGGCACCTATGTGCTCTTCGTGATGCGGGAAGGGAGTTGAGCACGACGGCCGGACTGCTAGGTGGCCGGAGGCTCGTCGGCGGCGGTCACAGGCGGCGGCGCGTGCGGGCGAGCAAGGTGCGGCGGCTATGGCGCACGAAAGCGAGAACGGAGAGGGGGAGAAGGTTTGGTGGCTCACGGCGGTTGCAGCAGACGTCGAAGCAGGCTCGGGGAAGGCCGGACGGCGACGAGTCGACGATGGGGATCCGCGGCGCCCGACGATGAAGAAGAGGTCGGTGACGGTGTTTTGAGGCGTCCGGCGTCGAGTGAGTCGAACGGGAGGACGACGGCGTCGAAGCGGAGGCCATGGACACGTCGGCGAGGCGAGGGAGGGCCTGTGGCCGCGGTGGTTCTAGTCGGCAGCGACGACTGCGCTCGGGTGAGCTCAGGGAAGAGAGTCATGGGGAGGAGAGAGAGAGCAACGAGTGAGGGAGAGGGTCCAGGGGGTCGCGGGCGTCTCTAGGCGCGGATAGGCTCGAAGGGGAGGTCGCCAGCACGAAGCAGGAGGTGGAAACCTCAGACGCGCGCGCCCAACCAGGTTTGTGGCCTCCTGGCCTTTCTCTCTCTCTTTTCTTCATTTAGTTTGCTTTTTCTAATTTTCTGTAAATGTTGGGCTTTATTAAAAATACTAAAACGTTTCCAAAAATTTGCAAATAATTGTGGGCTCTGTTGGGATTATTCCTGATAGCCCACACTTAAGTTCAGAATTAATTGAGCACTTAAAATAATATATAGCATTTAAATGCCCAATTGCAAATACTAAATGATTTAATTCAGTGACCAAATATGTCATGGAAAAATGTGCAACACCTCTGGTTATCGCTTCTAGCATTTTCCAGAAAAGATGAACATTTTTTAAAGCCATTTGGATTCACTGAGAATATTTTGGTTGAACCTAGTGAATTCCTTTAATGCTAGGGTTTAGGCAATCCCCATTTCAAGTTTCTTTCAAAGTTTAAACATGATGCACACATGAAGTTAGCCTAGTGCATTGCCAGAAGCTAGGGATGTGACAAATTGTCCTCATTGCTGCACAGAAGAATTATGTCCTTGATGCACCGCTAGGTGACAGACCTATTGCAGGAGCAGATGCAGACGTTATGAACGTTTGGCTAGCTCAATATGATGACTACTTGATAGTTTAGTGCACCATGCTTAACGGCTTAGAATCGGGACTTCAAAGACGTTTTTGAACGTCATGGACCATATGAGATGTTCCAGGAGTTGAAGTTAATATTTCAAGCAAATACCCGAGTTGAGAGATATGAAGTCTCCAACAAGTTCTATAGCTAAAAGATGGAGGAGAATTGCTCAACTAGTGAGCATGTGATCAGATTGTCTCGGTACTACAATCGCTTGAATCAAGTGGGAGTTAATCTTCCAGATAAGATAGTGATTGACAAAGTTCTCTAGTCACCGTCACCAAGTTACTCGAACTTTGTGATGAACTATAGTATGCAAGGGATGACGAAAACGATTCTCGAGCTCTTCGTGATATTGAAATCGACGAAGGTAGAAATCAAGAAAGAGCATCAGGTGTTGATGATTGACAAGACCACTAGTTTCAAGAAAGGGCAAAGGGAGAGAAAGGGAACTTCAAGTAGAATGACAAGCAAGTTGTCACTCCTGCGAAGAAGCCCAAAGCTGGACCAAAGCACGAAACCGAAAGTGCTTACACTGCAAAGGAAATGGTCAGTGGAAGCGGAAATGCCCTGAATATTTGGTGGATAAGAAGGATGGAAAATTGAACAAGGGTATATTTGATATACAGGTTATTGATGTGTGCCTTACTAGTGTTTATAGTAGCCCACAGTATTTGATACTTGTTCGGTTGTTGTGATTAGTAACTCGAAACAGGAGTTACGTAATAAGCAGAGACTAGTTGAAGGGGAAGTGACGATGAGTGTTGGAAGTAGTTCCAAGATTGATATGATCATCATCACACACTCCCTATATTTTCGAGATTAGTGTTAAACCTAAATAAACGTTATTTGGTGTCTGCGTTGAGCATAAATATGATAAGATCATGTTTATTGCGACATGATTATTCATCTAAGATAGAGAATAAATTGTTATTCTGCTTACATGAATAAAACCTTCTATGGTCATACACCCAATGGTGATGGTTTATTGAATCTTGATCATAGTGATACACATATTCATAATGTTGATGCCAAAAGATGCAAAGTTAATAATGATAGTGCAACTTATTTGTGGCACTGCCGTTTGGGTCATATCGGTGTAAAGCGCATGAAGAAACTCCATAAAGATGGATTTTCGAAATCACTTTGTTATGAATCATTTGATGCTCGCGAACCGTTCCTTTCGGGCAAGATGACTAAAACTCCGTTCTTCGGAACAATGGAATGAGCTACTGACTTGTTGGAAATAATACATACCGATGTATGCGGTCCAATGAGTGTTGATGCTCGTGGCGGGTATCGTTATTTTCTGACCTTCACAGATGATTTGAGCAGATATGAGTATATCTACTTAATGAAGCACAAGTCTGAAACATTTGAAAAGTTCAAAGAATTTCAGAGTGAAGTGGAGAATCATAGTAACAAGAAAATAAAGTTTCTACGATCTGATCGTGGAGGAGAATATTTGAGTTACGAGTTTGGCCTTCATATAAAACAATGTGGAATAGTTTCACAGCTCACGCCACATGGAACACCTAAGCATAATGGTGTGTCCGAACGTCATAATCGCACTTTATTGGATATGGTGCGATCTATGATGTATCTTACCGATTTACCACTATCGTTTTGGGGTTATGCATTAGAGATAGCTGCATTCACGTTAAAATTGGGCACCATCTAAATCCGTTGAGACGACAGCGTATGAACTATCGTTTAGCAATAAACCTAAGCTGTCGTTTCTTGAAATTTGGAGTTGTGATGCTTATGTGAAAACGTTTCAACCTGATAAGCTCGAACCCAAATCGGAGAAATGCATCTTCATAGGATACCCAAAGGAGACTGTTGGGTATACCTTCTAATCACAGATCCAAAGGCAAAATATTCGTTGCTAAGAATCGATCCTTTCAAGAGAAGGAGTTTCTCTCGAAAGAAGTGAGTGGGAGAAAAGTAGAAACTTGATGAGCTAATAGTACCTTCTCCCGAATTGGAAACTAGTTCATCACTGAAATCAGTTCCAGTGATGCCTACACCAATTAGTGAGGAAGCTAATGATGATGATCATGAAACTTCAAATCAAGTTACTACAGAACCTCGTAGGTTTTTTCAGAGTACGGTCCGCACCAGAGTGGTACGGTAATCCTATTCTGGAAGTCATGTTACTAGACCATGATAAACCTATGAACAATGAGGAAGCGATGATAAGCCCAGATTCCGCGAAATGGCTTGAGGCCATGAAATCTGAGACGGGATCCATATATGAGAACAGAGTGTGGACTTTGGTGGTGTTGCCCGATGATCGGCAAACCATACTGTATAAATGGATCTTTAAGAGGAAGACAGACGCTGATAAGTAGTGTTACTATCTACAAAGCTAGACTTGTTGAAAAAGGTTTTTGACAAAGTTCAAGGTGTTGACTACGATGAGATTTTCTCACTCATAGCGATGCTTAAGTCTGTCCGAATCATGTTAGCAATTGCCACATATTATGAAATCTGGCAAATGGATGTCAAAACTACATTCCTTAATGGTTTTCTTAAAGAAGAGTTGTATATGATGCAACCAGAAGGTTTTGTCAATCCTAAAGGTGCTAACAAAATGTGCAAGCTCCAGCGATCCATCTATGGACTGGTGCAAGCATCTTAGAGTTGGAATATACGCTTTGATAACTTGATCAAAGCATATAGTTTTATATAGACTTGTGGTGAAACCTGTATTTACAATAAAGTGAGTGGGAGCACTACCGTCTTTCTGATAAATATATGTGAGTAACATATTGTTGATAAAAAATGATGTAGAATTTCTCTGGAAAGCATAAAGGAGTATTTGAAAGCAGTTCTTTAAAAGAAAGACCTCAGTAAAGCTACTTGCATATTTAGCATCAAGATCTATTGAGATAGATCAAGACGCTTGATAAGTTTTTTCAATAAGTACATACCTTGTCAAGATTTTTGAAATAGTTCAAAATGGAACAGTCAAAGAAAGAGTTCTGGCCTGTGTTGCAAAAGTGTGAAATTGAGTAAGACTCAAATCCCGACCACGGCAGAAAATAGAAAAGAGAATGAAAGTCATTCCCTATGCCTCAGTCATAGGTTCTATAAAGTATGCTATGCTATGTACCAGACCTATTGTATACCTGGCTCTGAATTTGGCAAGGGAGCAAAATAGTGATCTAGGAGTAGATCACTGGACATTGGTCAAGAATATCCTTAGTGAGGACTAAGGAAATATTTCTCGATTATGGAGGTGATAAAAGAGCCCATCGTAAAGAGTTACATCGGTGCAAGCTTTTACACCGATCCAGATGACTCTAAGTCTCAATCTGGATACATATTGAAAGTGGGAGCAATTAGCTATAGTAGCTCCGTGCAGAGCATTGCAGACAAAGAATATTTGCAAAATACATACGGCTCTGAATGTGATAGACCCGTTGACTAAACTTCTCTCACGAGCAAAACATGATCATACCTTAGTACTCTTTGGGTGTTAATCACATAGAGATATGAACTAGATTATTGACTCTAGTAAACCCTTTGGGTGTTGATCACATGACGATGTGAACTATGGGTATTAATCATATACAGATATGAATATTGGTGTTAAATCACATGATGATGTGAACTAGATTCTTGACTCTAGTGCAAGTGGGAGACTGAAGGAAATATGCCCTAGAGGCAATAATAAAGTTATTATTTATTTACTTATTTCATGATAAATGTTTATTATTCATGCTAGAATTTTATTGACCGGAAACTTGATACATGTGTGAATACATAGACAAACTTAAATGTCACTAGTATGCCTCTACTTGACTAGCTCATTGATCAAAGATGGTTAAGTTTCCTAACCATAGACATGTGTTGTCATTTGATTAATGGGATCACATCATTAGGAGAATGATGCGATTGACTTGACCCATTCCTTTAGCTTAGCACTTGATCGTTTAGTATATTGCTATTGCTTTCTTCATGGCTTATACAAGTTCCTATAACTATGAGATTATGCAACTCCCGTTTACCGGAGGAACACTTTGTGTGCTACCAAATGTCACAACGTGAATCGGGTGATTATAAAGGAGCTCTATAGGTGTCTCCAAAGGTACATGTTGAGTTGGCATATTTCGAGATTAGGTTTTGTCACTCCGATTGTCGGAGAGGTATCTCTGGGCCCTCTCGGTAATGCACATCACTATAAGCCTTGCAAGCAATGTAACTAATGAGTTAGTTACGGAATGATGTATTACATAACGAGTAAATAGACTTGCCGGTAACGAGATTGAACTAGGTATTGAGATACCGACGATCGAATCTCGGGCAAGTAACATACCGACGACAAAGGGAACAACATATGTTGTTATGCGGTTTGACCGATAAAGATCTTCGTAGAATATGTAGGAGCAAATATGAGCATCCAGGTTCCGCTATTGGTTATTGACCGAAAACAGTTCTAGGTCATGTCTACATAGTTCTCGAACCCGTAGGGTCCGCACGCTTAAGGTTTCGATGATAGTTATATTATGAGTTTATGATTTTTGATGTACCGAAGTTTGTTCGGAGTCCCGGATATGATCACGGACATGACGAGGAGTCTCAAAATGGTCGAGACATAAAGATTGATATATTGGACGACTATATTCGGACACCGGAAGTGTTCCGGGTGATTTCGGAGAAAACCGGAGTGTCGGAGGGTTACCGGAACCCCCCGGGAGAAGTAATGGGCCTTATGGGCCTTAGTGGAGAGAGAGAGGGGCAGCCAGGGGTGGGCGCACCCTCCCCTATGGTCCGAATTGGACTAGGAGAGGGGCGGCGCCTTTCCTTCTCCCTCTCCCCTTCCTTTCCCTCCTAGTAGGAGTAGGAAGAGGGGAGTCCTACTCCTACTAGGAGGAGGACTCCTCCTCCTGGCGCGCCTAGCAAGGTCCGGTCGGCCTCCCCCTTGCTCCTTTATATACGGGGGCAGGGGGTACCCTAGAGACACAACAATTGATCCTTGAGATCTCTTAGCCGTGTGCGGTGCCCCCCTCCACCATAGTCCTCGATAATATTGTAGCGGTGCTTAGGCGAAGCCCTGTGACGGTAGAACATCAAGATCGTCACCACGCCGTCGTGCTGACGGAACTCTTCCCTGACATTCTGCTGGATCAGAGTCCGGGGATCGTCATCGAGCTGATTGTGTGCTAGAACTCAGAGGTGCCGTAGTTTTGGTGCTTGATCAGTCGGGCCGTGAAGACGTACGACTACATCAACCGCGTTGTTATAACGCTTCCGCTTTCGGTCTACGAGGGTACGTGGACAACACTCTCCCCTCTCGTTGCTATGCATCACCATGATCTTGTGTGTGCGTAGGAAATTTTTTGAAATTACTACGTTCCCCAACAGTATTATGTTTCCGGTTAATACAATTCTAGCATGAATAATAAACATTTATCATGATATAAGGAAATAAATAATAACTTTATTATTTCCTCTAGGGCATATTTCCTTCAGTTTTGGTGATTGATGACAATGCTTTTGCGGACTAATCGTGTGCATTAAGCATTTCAGAAACTTATGTCTAGGCACAAGATGATTCGGTGCCCCTCGGTGTCTATCAAAGACGGTTGCTTTCTACGTTTCTTTCCGATGGATTTGAGTAATAGGAAAACCGTACTATTAAGAGGGGGTCCGCTTCAGAAAGGTTACAGTGGAATCACACGTACACATCTATTCTTTTGAACCACATTTCCTTCGCTTCATTGGAGCTCCAGTCCGTATTCCAGTCTGGGCATATTGAAGGCAGCAAGGTGCATGTTTTCAGTGGCTAGCGGTAGTACCACTCAAGGAAAGCGGTAGTACCGCAGGTGCCAGCGGTAGTACTGAAGGAAATATGCCCTAGAGACAATAATAAAGTTGTTATTTTATTTCATGATAAATTTTTATTATTCATGCTAGAATTGTACTAACCGGAAACTTGATACATGTGTGGATACATAGACAAAACACAGTGTCCCTAGTAAGCCTCTAATAGACTAGCTCGTTAATCAAAGATGGTTAAGTTTCCTAACCATAGACATGTGTTGTCATTTGATGAACGGGATCACATCATTAAGAGAATGATGTGATGGACAAGACCCATCCGTTAGCTTAGCATATTGATCATTCAATTTTATTGCTATTTCTTTCTTCATGTCATATACATATTCCTTTGACTATGAGATTACGCAACTCCCGGATACCGGAGGAATACTTTATGTGCTATCAAACGTCACAATGTAATTGGGTGATTATAAAGATGCTCTACAAGTATCTCCGAAGGTGTTTGTTGGGTTGGCATAGATCGAGATTAGAATTTTTCACTCCGAGTATCGGAGAGGTATCTCTGGGTCCTCTCGGTAATGCACATCATAATAAGCCTTGTAAGCAATGTGACTAATGAGTTAGTTGTGGGATGATGCATTATGTAATGAGCAAAGAGACTTGCCGGGAACGAGATTCAACTAGGTATGGAGATACGAACGATCGAATCTCGGGCAAGTAACATACCGATGAAAAGGGAATAACATATATTGTCATTACGGTTTGACCGATAAAGATCTTCTTAGAATATGTAGGAACCAATATGAGCATCCAGGTTCCGCTATTGGTTATTGATCGGACATGTGTCTCAGTCATGTCTACATAGTTCTCGAACCCGTAGGGTCCACACGCTTAACGTTCGATGACGATTTGTATTATGAGTTATGTGTTTTTGGTGACCGAAGATTGTTCGAAGTCCCGGATAAGATCACAGAGATGACAAGGAGTCTCGAAATGGTCAAGAGGTAAAGATTGATATATTGGACGACAGTATTCAGATACCAGAATGGTTTCAGAGGGTTTCGGGTATTTATATGAGTACCGAGGGGTTACCGGAACCCCCGGGGAAAGTAATGGGCCTACATGGGCCATAGGGGAGAGAGAGGGCAGCCCCCAAGGGGTGGCGCCCCCCCCCCATGGGTAGTCCGAATTGGACAAGGGGAGTGGGCGCGGCCCCCCTTTCCTTCTCCCTCTCCTCTCCTTCCCCCTTTGCCCCTCCGTAAGAAGGAAGGGGGCGACTAGGACTAGGAGTCCAAGTCGGTTCCCCCACATGACGCACCCCCTATGGCCGGCCTCCTTCCTCTCCTCCTTTATATACGGGGGCAAGGGGGCACCCCAAAGAACATCAATTGTTCTCTTAGCTATGTGCGGTGCCCCCCTCCACAGTTTACTCCTCCGGTCATATTGTCGTAGTGCTTAGGTGAAGCCCTGCACGGATCACATAACCATCACCGTCACCACGCCGTCGTGCTGACCAAACTCTCCCTCGATACTTTGCTAGATCAAGAGTTTGAGGGACGTCCTCGAGCTGAACATGTGCAGAACTCGGAGGTGTCGTATGTTTGATACTTGATCGGTTGGATCGCAAAGACGTTCGACTACATCAACCGCGTTAAACTAACTCTTCCACTTTCGGTCTACGACGTTACGCGGACACACTATCCCCCTCTCGTTGCTATGCATATCCTAGATAGATCTTGCGTGAGCGTAGGATTTTTTTTGAAATTGCATACTACGTTCCCCAACAGTGGCATCCGAGCCAGGTCTATGCGTAGATGATATGCACGAGTAGAACACAAAGAGTTGTGAGCGGTGATAGTCAACATCTTATTTTGATTCGGTGGTATTATTGGATAAAGCGGCCCGAATCAACCTTGCATGACCATGTTCATGAGACCGGTTCCACTGACAGACATGCAACTAGTTTTGCATAAAGGTGGCTGGCGGGTGTCTGTTTCTCCAACTTTAGTTGAATCGAATTTGACTACGACCGGTCCTTGTTGAAGGTTAAAACAGCAAACTTGACAAAACACCGTTGTTGTTTTGATGCGTAGGTAAGAACGGTTCTTACTAGAAGCTCGTAGCAGCCACGTAAAACTTGCAATAACAAAGTAGAGGACGTCTAACTTGTTTTTGCAGGGCATGTTGTGATGTGATATGGTCAAGACATGATGTGATATACATTATTGTATGAGATGATCATGTTTTGTAAAAGTTATCGGCAACTGGCAGGAGCCTTATGGTTGTCGCTTTATTGTATGAAATGCAAACGCCATGTAATTACTTTACTTTATCACTATGCGCTAGCGATAGTTGTAGAAGCAATAGTTGGTGAGACAACCACTACGATGGAGATCAAGGTGTCAAGCCGGTGACGATGGAGATCATGACGATGCTTTGGAGATGGATATCAAACGCACAAGATGATGATGGCCATATCATGTCACATATTTTGATTGCATGTGATGTTTATCTTTTATGCATCTTATTTTTCTTAGTACAGCGGTAGCATTATAAGATGATCCCTTAACTAAAATTTCAAGGTATAAGTGTTCTCCCTGAGTATGCACCGTTGCGACAGTTCCTCGTGCTGAGACACCACGTGATGATCGGGTGTGATAAGCTCTACGTTCACATACAACGGGTGCAAGACAGTTATGCACGTCAAGGAATACTCAAAGTTAAACTTGTGAGCCTAGCATGTACAGACATGGCCTCGGAACACTGAGACCGAAAGGTCGAACATGAATCATATAGTAGATATGATCAACATAGAGATGTTCACCATTGAAAACTACTCCATCTCACGTGATCGGACATGGTTTAGTTGATATGGATCACGTGATCGTTTAGATGACTCGAGGGATGTCTATCTAAGTGGGAGTTCTTAAGTAATATGATTAACTAAACTTAATTTGTCATGAACTTAGTCCTGGTAGTTTTTGCATATCTATGTTGTAGATCAATGGCCCGTGCTACCGTTTCCTTAAATTTTAATGCGTTCCTAGAGAAATCTAAGTTGAAAGATGATGGTAGCAACTACACCGGACTGGGTCCATAACCTGAGGATTATCCTCATTGTTGCACAGAAGAATTATGTCCTTGATGCACCGCTGGGTGAAAGGCCTGTTGCAGGAGAAGATCCTGATGTTATGAACGTCTAGCAAGCTCTATATGATGACTACTCGATAGTTCAGTGTGCCATGTTTTACGGCTTAGAATCGGGACTTCAAAGACGTTTTGAACGTCATGGATCATATGAGATGTTCCAGGAATTGAAGTTAATATTTCAAGCAAATGCCCGAGTTGAGACATATGAAATCTCCAACAAGTTCTATAGCTGCAAGATGGAGGAAAACAGTTCTGTCAGTGAACACATACACAAAATGTCTGGGTATTACAATCACTTAACTCAGCTGGGAGTAAATCTTCTAGTTGATTGTGTCATTGACAGAGTTCTCCAATCACTGCACTACAAAAAAAGACACATCCGTGACATTTTGGGCCGAACGAAAAAAAATTCTGTCATACATATGACACTTCTATGACAATAATTGTGACAAAACCCGGTATCATCATAGATGTGGTGGGCTCGTACTTCTATGACAAAAAATCATGACTGAAAATGGGCTTTTCGTCACAGGCGGGCGGAGACGCAATCGCATGACATTCTTTGGGCCGTCCATGATGAAAAAAAACCGTGGTAGAAGAGAGGGCGAGGAAAATTTCGGGAGTTGCGGTTACGATTGGGAGGTCGGGGCCGAAGCGATGCGCTGCTTTCTCTCGTCGTACGCACGCGTGTGCGAGGCATTGGCCCTAATCAACCCGAAGCGAGACGTTGGGCTCTAATCGAACCCGGCGATTGCACCGCGAAGCTACGCGTTCTATGAACCCGAGCGATCGATCGATGGCTGTTAACTGAACCCGATGGAGCAATTCCTTCGCTGCTGCTGCTAACTGAAGCCGATCGATTGGATGAACACTGAGCGTTGCGGGGGGGTCTGGATGAACAGTGAGCAGTGGCGTTGCCTCTGGATGAACAGGACCCTGTGGTGTGGAGGGCTGGACGAACAGTAGGCGGTGGAGGGGTGGCCGTGGAGGGGTGGTTGAATAGGACCCCGTGGTGTGGAGGGCTGGATGAATAGTGGACGGTGGAGGGAGCCCGTGGAGGGTGGTTGAACAAGAGCGGTGGAGTAGCGCGCGGTGGAGGCTGGATGAACAGGAGCCCGTGGAGGCTGGAGGAGGTCGACGGTAGCCCGTGGAGGCTGGAGGAGGTCGACGGTGGAGATGAACAGTATCCCGTGGAGTCCCGTTTTGTGGTATGCCACACCCCTCCCGATGAATAGGACCCCCGTTTCGACCGTTTTGTGGTACGCCACACCCCTCCCGATCAACAGGACCCCCATTTAGACCGTAGGAGGTCCGTTT
The DNA here is from genome assembly GCA_021605145.1 of Aegilops bicornis. Lineage (NCBI taxonomy): Eukaryota > Viridiplantae > Streptophyta > Magnoliopsida > Poales > Poaceae > Aegilops > Aegilops bicornis. The sequence continues at coordinate 173,332,719 of CM038674.1, forward strand.
CCTCCGTTTTGCGGTACGCCACACCCCACCCGATCAACAGGACCCCCGTTTCGACCGTAGGAGGTCCGTTTCCTCCGTTTTGCGGTACGCCACACCACTCCCGATCAACAGGACCCCGTTCCGAACGTAGGAGGTCTGTTTCCTCCGTTCTGCAATACGCCAGGCCTCATTTCCATCGCCTGTTCCGTCCAAGCCCTCCCGATGAACACGACCACACATTCCGTTCCGACCCAGCCGGTTGGCTCCCACGTGTTTGTTGCCTCCCGATGAACACGACGCATTCCATTGCCTCCCCATGAACACGACGCGTTCCGTTGCCTCCCCATGAACACGACGGCGACGTTGTTTCTCCGTTCCGACCCAGCCATGTACATGAGCCCTCACCGTATGTATGCGCGAGTAGGTGTTCGAGACCCCGCCCGTATGTACACATACGTGGCCGTATTTTCTTTCTTGCACCCTGGCCGTTGTACGTACGTGTACATGCTACGTGCGCGCCTCTACTATGACACGTGCGCGCCTCTACATCCACCAGTATATATGTACGTACACGTTCGCGACCAGAATGACAACGCTACGTACGCTTTGACCAGGTGGGTCCCGACTGTCAGGCACTTGCTTGCCTGCGAAGATGTAGCTGGTGGGTCCCAGCAGTCAGGGGGCGAATCGTTTTGTTACCCGGACGCACTTCCTTGCGTGCGAAGATGTAGCTGGTGGGTCCCAGCAGTCAGGGGGGCGAATCGTTTTTTTTTGCCCGGGCGCACTTCCTTGCGTGCGAAGGTGTAGCTGGTGGGTCCCAGCAGTCAGGGGAAAACGTTTTTTCGCGAAATACGGTGGCCCGTCCGGTGGGTCCCTGCTGTTAGGTTATTATTTTGCACTTAATAAGGAGGCACTTACTTGTTGCGGCCATGGACCCAGCTGTCAGCCTCTCCACGCACAGTACTCTTTCGATGGAAGTCGGTCGTTGACCACATTGACCACGCCGTGCCGAGAGCACCACGGCGGTGGACGACGGCGAGGCCTAAGAAAGGGACGACACAGAGGCAGGGAAGACTCGGCAGCTGGTTCGTCTACCGTCGCCGGAGAATAACAGCAGGTGTGGGTGAGTAGAGGGATGGCTAGGTCAGCGATGGGAGTATGGTGGGGCGGTGAGGCTGTGGCAAAGACAACCGGCCGCTGAGGAGGAGGGAGCAGGCAGTCCCGCCGGCGCTTGTTTGAGCGGCTGGAGCAGGAAGAGCAGAGATTGAAGAAGCACGATGGCCATTGGATGGACATCCAACCGTCACTGCTTGTGCGTCAACCTTTTTTTTAGGAAAGCCTCAAATCTGTGGAAATTAGCATACAGCCCATCTGCCATTATTTCTAATAATTTACAGCCCATTTGCTAATTCTTAAGGTTTTTTGGAGCCCATATTCTTTTTGTTAGCATTACAGCCCATATTGTGGCCACGGTTAAAAAATTATACGAAATTTTGCATATTTCGGAGCGGTCCGAACTGTTTTTAATCCCGAAATTTCGACTCACATTCAAACTGATTTTAAAAATAAATGTATATCAATATAAAATCCAACAAATTCTCCACGCATAAAAATTAATGTAATTTAAAATCTTGAAATGAAAAAAATATATTTGAAACTAATTCCGGTTTGATGTGTTTTAAAATGTACAGCCCATTTCTCATTCTTGATGGGCCATTTTCTCGGCCACCGAATGAAAGCTCTCCTCGTCTTGAAAGATTTGCAGACAACAGCCCGACAAAGCGACTTACTTGGCAAATCACAAAAAACTAGGCTGTGGCCATGGACCCGGTATCGGCCTCTCCACGTCTGATACTCTTCCGATCAAGTCGTTCCTTGACCACGTTGACCACGCCATGGAGAGCACCACGGCGGTGGACAACGACGAGGCCTAACAAGGGACGACGCGGGCGGGAAGATGCGGCAATGGAAGCCCGCACGGAGAGAAGTACGAGGGTTCACCGGTTCGGCTGCGGTGTGAGAGGCTGCGTCGCCCATGAGGGCATGGCCAGCGTGGGAATAGTAGGGGCGGTGAGGCCTCCGGCAGCACAGCCGCCACGGAGGCAGGAGCATGCGGCACGACCGGCGCTGCTTTGGGCGGCTGGAGCAAGAAGACCAGAGGTTGAAGAAGCACTACGACCGTTGGATGGACATTGTACAGTCACTGGAGCTAGAATCGTTCATATTGACTAAGTTGAGAAAGCCCTTCGTCCCCGTCAACTTAGTAGGCCCACAAGACAACCTCCCACCAAGGTGGGTCCCAGCTAGCCGGGGGAGTATTCATTTTTTTGTGCGTAATAAGGAGGCACTTCCGGTGGGTCCGAGCTGAGAGCGGGGGAAACGTTTTTTTTGCGAAATACGGTGGCTCGTCTGGTGGGTCCCAGCAGTCAGGGGGAAATGATTTTTTTCACAAAATATTGTTGGCCCGTCTAGTGGGTCCCCGCTGTCAGGAGGAGGAATAATTATTTTCCGCGTAATAAGGAGGCACTTCCTTGCGGTTGCCGTGGACCCAGCTGTCAGCCTCTCCACGTACAGTACTCTTCCAATGGAAGTCGGTCGTTGACTACATTGACCACGCCGCGCCGAGAGCACCATGGCGGTGGACGACGGCGAGGCCTAGGAAGGGGACGACGCGGAGCCAGGCCACGGGAGGCAGGAGCAGGCGGCACGACCGGCGCTACTTTGGGCGGCTGGAGCAAGAAGACCAGAGGTTGAAGAAGCACTATGGCCGTTGGATGGACATCATACGGTCACTGGAGTATTGACTAAGTTGACAAAGCCCTCCATCCCCGTCAACTTAGTAGGCCCACAAGTCAGCCCAACAATATTGTGGGTCCCAGCTAGCAGGGGGTATTCATTTTTTTGGGCGTAATAAGGAGGCACTTCCTTGCGTGCGAAGATATAGCTGGTGGGTCCGACCTGTCAGCGGGGGGAACATTTTTTCGCGAAATACAAAGGCCCTTCCTGTGGGTCCTAGTTGTCAGGTGGAGGAATCATTATTTTGCGCGTAATAAGGAGGCATTTCAGTTAATTCAATAGCGGCCCCTACTCTTAATGATTGCTTTGAGATTTGTAACAATTTTGGCCATGTTAGTTTTGAGCATTGTGCGCGTGATTCGAATCGCGTGGCTCATGAGCTGGCTAGAAGGGCTAGGGTTGATCCTCGGTGTGTCTGATGGGGCGGTGAGGCCTGTGATGGGAGTACGGTGGGCGGTGAGGCTGTCTTGACAGCACCGGCCTTGAGGAGGAGGAGCGAGCAGTCCCTTGGCGCTTGTTTGAGCGACTGGAGCAGGAAGAACAGAGATTGAAGAAGCACGACGGCCGTTGGATGGACATCCAACAGTATACAGGCCATCTGTGGAAAGCCTCAAATCTGTGGAAAACTGCATACAGCCCATCTGCCATTATTTCAAATAGTTTACAGCCCATTTGCTAATTCTTACAGGCTTTTTTTTGGAGCCCATATTCTTTTTGTTACCATTACAGCCCATATTGTGGCCACGGTTAAAAAATTATACGAAATTTTGCATATGTCGGTGCTGGTTTTTAATCCCGAAATTTCGAGTCACATTCAGACTGATTTTAAAAATAAATGTATATCCATATAAAATCCAATAAATTGTCCACGCATAAAAATCAATGCAATTTAAAATCTCGAAATGAAAAAAAGATATTTGAAACTAATTGCCGGTTTGATATGTTTTAAAAATGTATAGCCCATTTCTCATTACTGATAGGCCATTTTCTCGGCCAGCCGAATGAAGCTCTCCTCGTTTAAAAGATTTGCGGCCCAACAGGCCTGATAAAGTGACTTACTTGACAAATCACAAAAAAACTGGGCTAGCCATTTTCAAAAAGAAAAAAAACTACTGGGCTGGTCTGTGGTAAACATAAAAGAAAAGGTTGTCTAGACAGGCCAGAGTGTCCCGCACAGCCTAGTTGACACCATGCTTCCGTCTCAAAAACAAATTAGATAAATGCCACTCCAATTATGGCGATTCATAAAAATGCCACTGCAATTTCCAAACTTTGAAAAATGCCACTGCAATTTTTGCAAACTTTGAAAAACGCCACTGCAGTTTGCAAACTTTGAAAAACGCCACTCCAGACTTCAAAAATGCCACTAGAAATGGCATGAAATGGCATTTTTCAAAGTTTGGAAATTGCAGTGGCATTTCTCGGAGGAATTTATCAAATTAACCCAAAACAAAAATAACTGGGCGAGCTGCTGGGTCCCTGGTGTCAGCCGCTCGTTGTGCAATTCTCTCGTTTATTGACAACCATCATAGCCAAGTTAACTATCTACTCCCACTAGACAAGTACTAACTTACTCTTAGCTAACTAGACGATGCCGGCGGTACATGCTAACGCCCGGCACCGGCGTCTGCGCCTCGCCTCGGACTTGCGGAGGTGCGATAGGGCGCGTTGCTCGCGCACGTTGGCCCTTTCCATGTCGGCGTGGTCCACCGAAGCTTCGGCTTCCAAGCGGGAAACCCACTTGACGAGCTGGAAGTAAAAATTGGCGTCGCGAATGCGTGCGTGCCCGTCAGCCTCCAGGGCTATTTGCCGGGCGCCGGCCTCCACGTAGTTGGCCTAGTTGCGGGCGCTCTGCTCGCCACTCAGAGCGTCGGTGCGCTGCTGCTCCATGTCCTGGCGGCGCAAATCGGCGATACGCTGCTCCTCCGCCAGGCGGTCGTGCTCCAACAACTCCTGCTCCTCCGCCATGCGGTCGCGCTCCAACAACTCCTCGATCTGCGCATTGCCATCTAAAGACAGATAGAATGCCTCCTCCCTCCGTCTGCCTTCCGGTGAAAAACCGAACACTAGTTCCGGCGGTGACCGCCTCCGGCGTCGCCTACCGCGGACGAACGGGGGCATGGCGGACGTGGAGAGCGACGTCGGGCCGGTGGGGGCTTATGAGGATATGGCGAGTTGGGTCACGGTGGCACTGGAGAAGGCCGGGAAACGGTACTTATAGGGGGAAGGTAGCGCGACGGTCATCGGTATTCAATGCATAATGGCTTAGCGCGCCAGCTTGCCGTGGAAAACTAGGGAAACTGAAATTATGACTGTGATGTCCCGTCCCGTCTGGGTCGCACGCCGGCATGGTGGTCAAACGAGTGCACTCGAATCATCTCCCTCCTTGTCAATAATGATTTCACGGATTTAAAAAGCCCGCAACAATTAAAGCATATCTTTTTTTGCATCAGTTAGCTGCCTTAGTTATGGCCGGCTCCATGCAGGCACTCAGAATCGCCGCGAGCAAGACGCAGCAAAGATGCAACGAGTCGCAGCCGAGGGCACGCATGCAGCCACTTAAATTGCTGCAATTAATTATGCTTATACGTCTGCATGCCGTTAATTATTGCCATGCCTTGGTCTTGCTGCTTTGCTCACGGGACTAATAAAACCGGACGGAGGGAGTACCTTGGTTGGTAAGAGGTTTGAATTAAGCCCCGCAAACCGGAAAGGAGGTACTAGTACGTGTGTGATCCACTATTTATTCGTGTAGGATCGAGTAGGTCGTTTCTTGAGTTGAGCCCTGCAAACCGGAAAGGAGGTAGTACGTGCGTGATCCGCTATTTATCTGTGTAGGATCGATAGTGTAGCTTGTCAGTTTCTTCAGAGGTGGGCATTTTTATCCGTGTAGGATCGATAGTGTAGCTTGTCAGTTTCTTCAGAGGTAGGCATTTTTATTCAAAAAGCTGCCACTTCGCATCTTGTGTCGCAAATAAAACTGCCAGGAGCGCATTTGTAGCCTAGCTAGTGATCGATCAGTAACTTGTAAACACTGAGCGAACAGAAATAAGTAACTGTAATGCATCTCAATGATTCACAGATCATATACAAATATGTAGCTCCAAAAGCAAAGATCAGCCACTTCGGATCTTGCGTCACAACTAAAACTAACTAGTACGATTCCCATACATAAGATCAACATGTTAATGCATCTCAATGATTCACAGATCATATACAAATATGTAGCTCCAAAAGAAAAGATCTAGAAAAACATTTGTTCTTCCTACTAACATGGATGCTTCTCTTGGCCAACATTCAAGATGCAGATGAAAAGAAAAATTTGTTTGTGAAGTCTACAATTCCTCTTGCAAACGTAAGTGGTTTCACCAAAAACTGGAACCATGAGAATGAACCACACATGATGGAGGAACATCCACTGCAATATGATTTGGTCTTCTCTCGATCACACCGCGAGACTATTTTCGGAATACAAACTTTAACTTAGGGAAAATGATGCCCATTGTATAATCAGACCAAAGCAATGAAGCACCTAGTGTTGGCCAATAAATAGTACAATACTACTTTTCTGCAGTCCATGAAGAGACTATCCAATTTTGTGTCTATTTTCAAATGGCACTTGCATGCAAAGATGACTATACTATTCTCTTGTGCAGTTCAACCAAAATTGCGGACACTTTGTTTGTTTGCCAAATAGCAACGGGCGGAACATCTCTCTGCATACAAATATCAAGCAGCTAGTAAACATATACCACACCATGTTCGCATGTGATGGAAGAGGTGAAATCGATACAACCGAAATTGAGCATCCAATCATTGAGTCATGTCCTGCACCTCCAATGTACGTCCACCCTGCCAATAAATTCACATGCAAACCACTAGTATTACTATCTAATGACAAGACAAAAGAGTAGCAAGATAGTAGCAAACCATGTACCTTCATAATGAACAGCTCATAGTGCCACCAATTGGATATAAAGGTTTGGAAAAACATGCTCCTAATGTTGAACCAGTTGGACTTTTGTGCAGCTCCACTAAAATAGAGCATCCCTGTTTGCATAGATATTGAAAGTGTGATTACTATAAAAGTGGCACTAGTTGAAGCATAGACTCACAAATATAAGCATTCCAATTTCTTAATGGGAAAAGGTAGAAAGACTGTTTCTAACCACCTGTTTGAAGGAATAAATAAAGCAACAACGGCTGATGTTAGGAAGGCATACATAGTTTTTTTTTGAAAAATTGAGCCATTCCGGACCTTTCCTCTTCTTTTAAGCAAATTTTGTGCAGTTCTACTAAAATAAAACGCCATCACCGCCTTGACAATTTAGGGACACTGTACAAGAGGAAATGACTTAACATTACATCATGATGTCGGGTATGCAGTAGACAGGCATTAGAGACAAACATACATACCTCCTCCGATAACATAATGAACATTAATTTTAACAAAGGTGTGACTAGCTTTACCGGGATAATTTAAGTGAACTCTACACCCTCTGTTCCTTAATATAAGATGTTTTGGCGGTTCAATTTAAAGTACCCAAACGTCTAGTATTTAGAAAAACAGGTAGTAGTTTTCTTGAGCACATATCTGGGAAAGCTTGCCACACTTTATTTATGTCCATACGCTAATGCAACACCATTCAAATACTACAAATATACACTAATCCAGTGGCTAGTGCAACAATAGAGTAGTTAGTTTATTACGAGTGCAAGTACAATGGTTTCTTGAACAGATTTCAATAAACTCTAGCACCGCAAGGTTTCTATAAGAATTAACAATACAAAATGTAAAGGTAACAAGTTTCAGCATTGGTATACTAGGCGTGCATGAGCATTAAACCAAATCTGAAGTCTGAAGGTAACTAGCATTACTAACTAATGACAGTATAAAAATTGCAAACCATGTACCTCCAAGGTAAATATCATTTCGAACTCGGGGACCTTAAAATTGCTATCCCAATCTTGATAATCGATCAAACATAAAAACTTGATCGAGCGAATCAAGAGAACAGCCGGAGGAGGAAGTGCCCACTCTTGACCTTTCCTCTTGTCTTCATAATTGTCTGTGCAGTTTAACCAAAATAAAATGACATCAGCGCCTTGGCATTTTGGTGACACTGTACAAAAAAATTAACTTATCTCATGAAAGTGAGTGAGGGAGTCCCGGATTAGGGGGTGTCCGGATAGCCGGACTATCACCGTTGGCCGGACTCCTGGACTATGAAGATACAAGATTGAAGACTTAGATCACGTGTCCGGATGGACTTTCCTTGGCATGGAAGGCAAGCTTGGCGATACGGATATGTAGATCTCCTACTTGTAACCGACTCTATGTAACCCTAACCTATCCGGTGTCTATATAAACCGGAGGGTTTTAGTCCGTAGGACGAACAACAATCATACCATAGGCTAGCTTCTAGGGTTTAGCCTCCTTGATCTCGTGGTAGATCTACTCTTGTACTACCCATATCATCAATATTAATCAAGCGGGAGTAGGGTATTACCTCCATCGAGAGGGCCCGAACCTGGGTAAAAACATCGTGTCCCTTGTCTCCTGTTACCATCCGCCTAGACGCATGATTCGGGACCCCTACCGAGATCCGCCGGTTTTGACACCGACATTGGTGCTTTCATTGAGAGTTCCTCTGTGTAAATGCGTCGCCGTCGAGGAAGGATGCCACATCTAAATCTTTAAAGATGATATTATCGCCAAAGAAGCCTTGGCCATCGGGTCGCACTCTTCGCTAGGTGGTTTTCTCATGACCGCCCGGTTCGGCCGCGCTACCGACGATGACTTCTCGAGTCATCGAAACCAATCTCCACGTTAATTCGGAACTTGCCGGACAGTTAAATCTGATCGAGCTCTCCTCCGTAAACGAGCTCTTGGATCGCATCGCCGCTCTGGGAGTCGCCACAGACTGCGACCGGATCGGGCCTAAAACCGATCTGAGAGAGATCAACTCTCCCCAGGCTACCCATCATGTTGCTGTGATAGAGGAGCAATGCGGCGATTCTTCTTCTATCTTAAGGACTAGCTACGTCCGGATTCCCGGTCCCTCCATGCCGGATTCCCGTAGAGGGACGGATGTCGATCAAGCCCTGAACTTAAAGTCAGGCGGTGGGTTGGATTCATTGGATATCATTCAAAAATCCAAACTTCCGAGTTCGGAAACTTCTCGGCCCCTGAGTCTTAAATTGGACGGGGTTCGGATCTAGTTCCACCCGCCCACCCAAACATTAGCGATCTATCCCGAATTCGGCAAGAGCCGGTGAAAGCAGTACCTCATTCTTGTGCGATTCCTCCTGGTTATGGACAGGATAAAGGATTTGCCGAGAGGAGGACGCAATCCCACTTTTGCAACAATTGCACGGACAAGGGAATCCTAAACGCCATAAGTCGCATGAAATTACACGCTTTCTTGACTTGGTGACCATAGTACAAAAGTATTGTGCGATGGAGAGTGCTTGGAAAACCGAAAGTAAATTTTGGGATAATCCGGCCCCGAATACATCCCTAGTCCGAAATAAAAGGGTGCATCATCACCAAGCACCTGGGTTAAACACCAAAAAACCAAAACCCCCTAAAGGTGCGGAACCGTCTTGGAGGGTTGGCTAAACGGACCTGCAAAATTCATAGCACAGGGCGCCACTCCAACTCATAGCCTTGAGCATGTTGGATACTACGTCGGTGGCCAAAAGTGGCGAAGAGCTTCTAGCTTCGTAATCCCAGCCCAACAATACCGATGCGGTGTTAATAGTCTTGAGACTTTCGCATCAAATAATATGCGAGCGAACACTCCATAACCTTGCGAAGTCTACCAAGTAGCAACAATAAATCCATGGGTGACACAGCTATTACCTTTAATGCCGGTGATGAACCCAAATTCCGAACAGCCCGAGCACCGGCCGCATTGGTCCTTAGTCCAATAGTGGGCGGCTTTCATATACTAAGGTACTCATGGATGGCAGCAGCGGACTAAACCTCATCTATGAGGAAACCCTCCGAAAATGGAAATAGACTGGAACCGCAGTGAGCGAAGCAGCACAACCTTTAGAGGAATAATCCCCAGCTGGGAAGCATGCTGCACAGGAAAAATCACACTAGACGTAGTGTTATTTCGCCCGGACAATTACAGGTCCGAGGAGGTCACATTTCAAGTGGCCCCGTTTAGCAACGGATATCATGCTTTATTAGGGCGAGAGGCCTTCACAAATTTTCAAGCTATACCCCACTATGGGTACATGAATCTTAAAATGCCCGGACCCAACGGAATCATCACTCTCGCTAGTGATCCAAACATAGCACTCCGCGCAGAAAACAAGACAGCCGCACTAGCCCTCGAGGCACTATCCGAAGCCCTAGCGGCCGAGGAACTCACTGCGATGCGCTCCACGGTGAACAGAGACGATGTGATACTTGATAAAAGATCCAAGTCCACCTCTTTTAAACCACCGAACGAAATAGTCAAATTCCAAGTCCACCCAGCGGACCACGCAAAGACGGCTTCCATTGGGGCACAATTAAACCCTGATGTAGACGCCGCTCCGAGAATTTCTACGAGAAAACTGGGACATTTTTGCCTGGCACCCTTCAGATATGCCAGGAATCCCACGTCGGCTGGCCGAGCACAGCCTAAATATCCTAAAAGGATTCAAGCCAGTCAAACAGGCTTTTCGGCACTTTTCCGAACCCAAGAGATAGGCCATGGGAGAGGAGCTAGCCAAACTTCTGGAAGCCGGATTCATCAGAGATATTAAACATCCGGACTGGCTAGCAAACCTGGTGATGGTACCAAAGAAGGATAAATCCTGGCGCCTATGTGTTGATTTCAAAGACCTTAATAAGGCTTGCCCAAAGGATCCCTTCCCTCCCTCGCATCGATCAAATTATCCACGCTCTGACAGGACACGACTCATCGTGCTTCCTCGACGCTGCATACTCGGCTACCACCAAATCAAGATGGCGGAGCCCGACCAAGCTGCAACAACATTCATCACTCCATACGCCCATTCTGCTTCAACACAATGCCCTTCGGGCTCAAAAATGCCGGCGCAACATATCGGTAGCATGATTCGTACATGTCGGCAAACCAGATCGGCAAAAGCGGTGGAAGCATATGTAGATGACGTGGTCGTCAAATCCAAGCATGTCGAGACTATAGTAGACGATTTGAGGCTCACATTCGATAATCTTCGAAAATATGACATCAAGCTCAATCCGGAAAAATGCGTCTTCGGCGTTCCAGCAGGAAAGCTCCTGGGCTTCATTGTGTCCGGTAGAGGAATTGAAGCAAACCCAGCCAAGATCCGAGCTCTGTCACAATTGGATATTCCAAAAGACCTCAAACAAATACTAAAATTGACGGATGCGTGGCGGCTCTAAGCCGCTTTATTTCCCGTTGGGAGAAAAGGCGTTACCCTTTACCGCCTCCTCCGCCGCATCGAACACTTGAGTGGGCCGGATGCCGCAACGGCCGGACTCGAAGAGATAAAAGCCATATTGGCAACAAATCCGGTCCTGGCCGCGCCCAACATGGGCGAACCAATGCTATTATATATCGCCGCAACACATAAAGTTGTCAGCGCAGTGCTCGTTGTCGAACGAGAAACGGACGGACACTGGTTCCCTCTTCAAAGACCGGTTTATTACGTGTCCACTGTCCTCACTCCATGCAAGTCCCGGTACCCACATTATCAAAAGATAGCATACGCGGTGTTCATGGCATCCCGGAAGCTGCGACAATACTTTCAAGAGTGTTCGATAACGGTAGCCTCCGGCAAGTACCTCTTAACGACATTATAAACAAGCTGCGATCGACGGGCGGATTGCTAAATGGGCCATAGAGCTCCTTCCATTCGACATAACCTATAAGCCATGGCGAGCTATCAAATCGCAGGTTTTGGCCGACTTCGTGGCGAATGGACCGGCCGAACTCCCTAAAGAGTACGGCGCGATACTCCAATTGGATCATGCACTTTGACGGCTCCAAAATGTTGGCTGGCACAGGGGTGGCGTCGTCTGGCGTCCCCAACGGGGACACAAATTCCAATCGTCCTTGAGATAATGTACACAGACTCCAACAATGCAGCCGAATCTGAGGCCCTTACGCACGGCCTCCGGATGGCGATCTCCATGGGCATTAAACGCCTAGAGGTGCGCGAGATTCAACCTCGCGATATCTCAAATAAGCGAGACTTTGATGCCAAAGATCCGAAAATGGCAGCATACTGAAATGCGGTCCTAAAAATGTCGGCCGGTTCGAAGGGCTCGAATTTCATCATATAGCCCGGGTAACAACCAAGCGGCGGACATATTAACGCATCGGTACAAAACACGATGTCGTCCCGCCCAACATCTTTCTGGAACGGCTGTTCAAGCCATCCGTACTATGGGAAGGGGAGTCCGGCAATAACAATCCGGACCCAACCGCACTGCCTGACGCCGAACACTGACACAATCAGAGGCTCTGCCACCGAGATAACACCCTTCGCCCATGAAATAATGGCGGTTATCGCCCCGTGGACGGAACCACTCCTAGCCTACCTAACTAGGCAGGAACTCCCCGAAGACCAAAATGAGGCTCGCTGCATAGTATGGCGATCGAAAGCCTATAAAGTCCATGAGGGAGAGCTTTATAAGAAAAGCACTACCGGAGTCCTTCAAAGGTGTATCTCCGAAGAGGAAGGGCGAAACCTCCTGGCTGAAATTCATGCCGGCTGGGTGGGCACCACGCCGCAGCCCGGGCCCTTGTAGGCAAGGCCTTCCAGACAGGATTTTATTGGCCGACGGCCCGGGCAGATCTTGAGGATTTAGTCCAACGATGCGTCGGTTGCCGACTTTTGCTAACCAAAGCCACATGCCACCCACCGCCCTCAAAATTATACCCATCACTGGCCGTTCGCGGTGCAGGGGCTTGACATGGTTGGACCCCTCAAGGGAGGAACCCACAAGCAAAAATACCTATTGGTCATGGTGGATAAATTCACCAAATGGATAGAGGCCAAGCTGTTAAAGCAGACGAATCCGGACCGGTGATAGACTTCATATCGGGGTAGTGCACCATTACGGTGTCCCCATAGTATCATCACTGATAACGGCACCAACTTCACGGCCGATGAGGTCAAATTATGGTGCAAAAACATGGGCATCAAGCTCGATTACGCCTCAGTCTATCAACCTCAAACCAACGATCAAGTCAAGCGAGCAAACGGTCTAATCATGAGCGGCATTTAACCCAGACTAGTGCGGTCCCTCAAGGAATCTAACACGCACTGGGTTGAGGATCTCGACTCCATACTCTGGGGGCTGCGGACCACGCCAAATCGTACTACCGGATTCACACCATTTTTTATGGTGTACGGCGCAGAGGCGGTCTTGCCCTGCGACATAATACATGACTCACCTCGCGTGCGCATGTATGAAGAAAGAGAAGCCGAGCTCGATCAGCAGGACAGTTTGGACGCATTGGAGGAGGAGCGCGACGTGGCAAAAGCTCGTTCCGCATTCTATCAACAAAGAAGCTCGAAGATATCAAAGCAGGGAAATGCGGGCCAAAGCTTATAACGTTGGCGAACTAGTTCTCGCTCACGGACAAGAAAAAGGACAAACTCAAGCCCAAATGGGAAGGTCCCTTCATCATCGACCAGGTCCTGACCGGCGGAGCATACCGTCTGCGGCGCATCGGATAACCGACTCGAGCCGAACCCAGGGAATGCAGCCCGTCTCTGAAGATTCTACGCCTAAGCGCCGGACTCCAAGTTCGTCTCCTTCCTCCGTCCACACTTTCTATTTTTGCTGTCTTTTATTTCTCTCCTTCCTCCTCCTTCTTCCTGAAGCCTTTAGAGGCTCGTTTGCACTTTATTCGCACATACTTGACGCGCTGTACGCGCTCATTATACCTGGGGGCTTCTTTACCAGAAGCTTATTTATATGGGCTTTATGCCCAACACATGCGTCAAACTTCCGCATGTACCTTTTATTCACCATTATATGCATCGATATGACTTAAGTTTTGGCCAAGCTGGGTTGTCGGCTCCTGCTTACCCCTCGTTCCCGATTGTTCGGCTAGGTGGTAAAGGAGCACCTCTGCGATTGTTACTACCGGTCAGCCGGATGTGTACCTCAGTACCGGTGAAGCCGAAGCTAGCGTTCTTAAGGGAATATTCGGTCGGTGGAACTGAAGATGATTTTAACTATTTACCCATCTGCCCCCAGATGATTTTCTGCTTTCCTAGCAGTTTTGACATGCACTTTAGGGCATGCATCCCAGCGAAAGGAACCCTTAATGGAACTATTCTCCCTGGAAAATGTTTCTTACTATCCATGTAATATAACATAACTAGTTGGGCACTTGTCTTATACAGCAATAATGACCCCTACGCCTTGTCTCCATGCATACACCGGTTCTTATATAACCACAAAGGTATTCGGACACACTCCGGACTATTGGGTCCCGAGGTCGGGCGAAAAAGGTCCGCTATGACAAACGATCTACAATCCGGCTAGAAGACATTTTTCATGTCATATTTAAATTACATAGTCAACTCGACTCATTGTATTCCTCCTCAATGCCATCTAATAGGCTACATATTTACAATCTTGCTGGCAATACTTGGCGGCCAATTCTACTTGGCCGTACACTAAGCTTACAGGGATCTCCTTCCCATCAGGCCCACAGGTCCGACCTCGGCCATGTGGTTTGGGTCAACAACCGTGTACCGCGTCTTTACCATGGCCCGAGCCTCCTGGCGCCTTGACGGCAGCCAATATCTTCCACAGTCGGAAGCGCCGCCGTGCTCCTTGAAGCCGCTCTGCCCGGCTCCCCAATGCCTTGAGCGGGGAGATAGATGGCCACAAGGCCTGGCCGACGCCTTTCATCACCTGCTGAACTCGTTCGTGCGGTAGCCTTGATTCGGGAAGAAGATCACCCGAAGAACTGGGCATCTCCTCTTCAGGCGACTGTGAGCAAACCTATATACATGTTTATGTTAGTCGCCTTCCTCGCCGAACTCTTTCAAAGTTCGCTCAAGCACTTACTGAAAATGCCGCGACGAAGTGGTCGATTCTCCTTTACGGAGTCAGACAACTGGGCACGAACATCTTTTAGTTCCTCACCCAGTCTGGTGTTGGCATCTTGGAGGTTATTTTTCTCCTGCCGCACCCTCGTAAGCACGCTCTCGCCGGCCTTTAGCCGTATAAGAACTGTTGCTTGTCCGGATCTAGTCCGGCGCCATCTGCAATATTTTTGTCGATTTACACACCGCCGCACTTCATAAACTATTTATCTTTTGAAGCATATATTACCAGAGGGGGTCTCTATGGCTCCCCTCAGCGGCTAGTGCGGCCTCAACTTGGGCCTTGCATTCTTCAAGCTCACTGGGGACGATCGGGTATTTTTTTGTAAGATCCTGCATAACAAATGATCCTTAAATCAGTTATTCTAACTATTTTAAGTCTCGGGGCTCTTGGCATATATAATCACAAATTTCCTTACCCGTATGTCCTTTACATACTTGCCGTGGCTCTGGCTAGACCATCTTGAGCGGCACGGAGGTGCGCATCTCGAATTGAAGGCATTCAAGGCCTCTTGGGAGAAACATGCGTCACAAAGAAGCTGTCCGTGGCGCCTGTGATTCATGGCGCTCTCCACCTCGGAGTTGGTGGCGGACAATTTGTCGGCATCCTCTGTCGGTGGAGCATCCGACGCACGCCTTGTGCTCGCCTCCGCTTCCGGACCCGGCTTTGGAGCCTGGCCGGCGGAGGCTCGATGGGCAACCTCTCCGGACTCAGTCCGGCGAGCGCTCTTTTTCCTGAAAAAAGCACCAGCGTTAGTACACCTTCCAGGAATCAATCCTGGGAATATGGTGACGCGCCATACCATTGCGGCGGAGTTTCGATCCGGACCGCACTTCTTTTTAGCCTGCGGGGCCGTACTGCCCCTTGTTGGCCAGCCGCCGCGGGCTCGGCCTCCTGCCTCGAAGGCGCCCCCTGCGAAACACCATTGGTATACGGTGATCAAGAAATTAGCACGGATGGGTCATTATCTAAGTATTGGGACCTCGGTCTCAGCTAACTGTGAGGCTGGAAGTATTCCGGGGTAATCGGCCGTAATGGCAAGCAAAGCATTGTCGATGCTAAGTTGGTAGAACACCCCGTTGATCAACTCCACCTTTATATCCGGATCCTCTTCGGAGGCCGGATCGAGGGACCGTTCCAGATCCTCGGGTTGTGGGGGCGGGCTGTGTATCTTCTCCACCGATGCAGTGCAGTTCTGTGCGTAAACCGAGAAATGAGATATTTAATCACGGGAACATGGATCGGACAGGCCACAAAGATGTTTGCTTACCCAACCGAGGATTATTCAAGAAAACTTCGCTCAGCGGGTTGACACGGAGGAAATCTTCCTCCTCCCTTTATACATGGCGCAAAGGTCTTCACCGGTTCGGTGACCGATCCCACCCTTTGCGGCCATGGCGGGTGGCATCGTCCTCCCGTTGAAATCCCACATGGGGTGGCCCCTATATTGGAGCGGCTGCACTCCCCTCATAATGCAGATTGCCATGACTCCAATCATGGTCAATCCGGCATGAGCCAGTAACCTTATTCGGCTCATCAAGTAAAGGACATCCCGGTCAATTTCCCTCTGTGGGCTCCGCGGGCGCCAGCTTAGGCGCTTCTTCATAGGAGCGTTGCTAAACTCCGGAAGGCCGATCTGAATAGGATCCGACAGCGGGACGTCCTCCATGTAAAACCATTCCGAAGGCCAGTCTTCGGACGCCTTCTTCGGGGTTCCGGATAGATAACCGGTCCAGGCGATGCGCCATAGTTCGGCTCCGCCCACTTGATATATTGACCCCTCATGAGAACGGGGTACTAGGCAGAATAATCTCTTCCACAGCGCAAAATGAGCCTCGATACCCAAGAACAGTTCGCAAAGGGCCACGAAGCCCGCGATGTGCAAAATAGAGGCAAAGTAAGGTGGTGCAATTGGAGCCGTAGAACTCCAAGAGCCCCCGGAGAAACGGATGGATTGGAAATCCGAGTCCTCTTACTAGATAAGAGATGAAGCACACCCGCTCTCCTTTAGAGGGATCGGGGACACTCTCCGCTTGCTTTCCGCCCTTGTAGGTGGAAAGTCTGGCTCGAACCGGAACCATAAAGGCCGGGGGAAGAAATCCCTTGGTTTGGAGTATAACTAGCTCGCTATGCGGGACTGAGCATCTCTCCCAATTTCCAGGCTAAGGGCTGGGAGCCTTGAAGGAGGAGCCGCATCGACCGTCCATGATGGAATGGGCTTTGGTCGAGGCACTCAGGTGAAAGCTTCGCGAAGGGGGATGGTGTGACTCAGATCTAGATCCTCGCCTTTTATAGGCAGCTCATTTGCGCAGCTAGGGGTAAGTGTAAAAATACCTGGCTTTTAGCATTCATTCAAACACGTGGAAGATGGCCATTATTGGGCGTAGAAGCAAAGGAGCGCAGCGTTTATCGGGCCGGACACTATTCGACAAGTATATGGAATTTGGAGAAGAACCCGCCTCGCAATGCCGAAGACAATCAACGCCACGGACTCATCGTCATTGAAGCCTGGTTCGGGGGCTCTTGAGGGAGTCCCGGATTAGGGGTGTCCGGATAGCGGACTATCACCGTTGGCCGGACTCCTGGACTATGAAGATACAAGATTGAAGACTTCGTCCCGTGTCCAGATGGACTTTCCTTGGCATGGAAGGCAAGCTTGGCGATACGGATATGTAGATCTCCTACCATTGTAACCGACTATGTGTAACCCTAACCTATCCGGTGTCTATATAAACCGGAGGGTTTTAGTCCGTAGGACGAACAACAATCATACCATAGGCTAGCTTTCTAGGGTTTAGCCTCCTTGATCTCGTGGTAGATCTACTCTTGTACTACCCATATCATCAATATTAATCAAGCAGGAGTAGGGTAATACCTCCATCGAGAGGGCCCGAACTGGTAAAAACATCGTGTCCCTTGTCTCCTGTTACCATCCGCCTAGACGCACAGTTCGGGACCTCCTACCGAGATCCTCCGGTTTTGACACCGGCGGTGAGGTATGTAATCTATAAGCATTAAAGGCAAAAATCTGAAGGTAGTAACAAGTTTCATCGTTGGTATCTTTGGTACGTGCAATAGCATTAGAATGCTTTGGCTGAAAAATCTTTAATACATCCACAATCAATAGCTAACCCTGAAATGATCCAGTGACATTAAATGGCGCTGCTTAAATTTATCTATGGCATTAGACTGAGAACGACATTAGTTAAATGTGGCATCACTTTAGCAGTAGCATTGCTTGACTTGATCTTTGGCGTTATACTAACAACAAAAAAGTGGCAATAAGAGCATGGGAGGCCCATTCGGACAAGCATTCAAGACGATGTATGTACCTCCACGGACGCAGAGTGGTGTCGGAGGTATGGTTTCCCGGAGCAACAAATATCCAGGCAGCATATGTGGATTACGTCCCATTTTTGTTCTCCTTAGCCACCTTTTTCCTATGTGAGGACAACAAACCGATCGACCTGTCATTCTTTATTCCGTTGTCATGCCTTTATACCCTTCTTCAACCAAGAGACACGAGACTCGTTCCTTAGCTACTGATTTTCCCCTTTTCAACCTAGATGCGGGTTCGATGCCTACTCTCTTGGACAGTACAATCTCCCTTCCTTTCCTTATTTAACCCAGACATGCATTAGTGTGCATGAAGTAGGGTTTCCTTTAATAGTGCAAATTATGGTTTTCGTTTGCATGGCTAGCAGAGCAGAGGATAACAAATTGGGAAGATGGTGGAGTGGAAAAAGATCCATATGCAACGACGTGCCAGATGGGGCAATAGAACAAGGGTATGGTTCGAAAAGAGGTAGCATACCTGAGGGTCGGCGGGAAGTGGCTTCGCTCGTGGTCGTCGTCCTCCGCACACACTACGGCAGCGAGCTTGAGGACGGAGGCCATCCTGCGTTGGCGCTAGGTCTGAGAGCACGGTCTTGTCGTCAGTGCGTGACCTCGCTCGCCGATGACGAGTGCGTCAATGTTTCACATCCTTTTCTTCCCCGGCGTATCTAAGACCATCGGTGAGGAGGGAGAGAGGGGCCATCTTTTTTAGATCTGGAGAGAGGGTGGTAGTGTGAGAAGAAAGTGGGCAGCCCTTGGCAAGAAAGCGCTGAAGCTCCAGCCTATATATCTTCTTTATACTACTAGTAATCTTGGAGGTGGAGTAGTGGTAGAGTAGTTTATATTTTCTCTGCGTCTGATTACCGAGTTAGTCGTGTTTCAAAACTGAACGGCACGCCTTTAATAAAATAAAGGTCGATAACTAATGCGGCACCTCGGGCCAACGCGGCCAGATTGCATTTTGCACGAGAAATTACACACCATGTTTCGTTGACATGTGGTCCCGTTCCACATATCAGTGAGACGACGGCGAGTAGTAGGAGTATTTCCGAACCGGCGTGTGTGGCGAAGCGCCCTTCGTGAACGGTGGCAAACTGGCAACCGTCCACCGACTCTTCTCCTTTCCCTCTCGATTTGGAACTGCTGTCGTACGCTCTTCCTCTCCCTCCTCCATTTTCCTTCAGCCCTTCACCCTTTCTTCTGCCATTGTTCGATTGTCTTCTCCATGGAGGAACAGACGGAAGCGACCTGTTATTCTTGCCCCGACCTGAAAGATGACGTGGTGGAGGAACTCATTGATCGGTGCGATGTCATCACCTTGGCTAGCATGGCAGGTTCGTTCAAGCCCATTCTCGACTCAACTAATAACATCATTACAAGGAACCCAAGAGTCAAGGAGCGGTTTGATCTCCCCTATCTTCTTCGCCGTGACCCTGATGACTGGCGCCGTCACGACGGAGGCCTCGCCCTGTGCAAGTTGATGCCGCTTGATAATGATACGTATGATGTTAAGATGCCACCGCTTGAGGGCAAGGCTTGGGCAAGCGCAAATGGAGATTGGGTTGTTTACATTGGGTCCAACTGCGAGTGGGAACTTGTGAATGTGTACACTCGTGACCGGGTTCCACTTCCAAAAATCTCAGCAGACTGCCTAGAGGTTGAGCACACCGGTATTGTACGCACATTCAAATACAATCATGGTGACTGTCTTCTACGGAAGATAGCAATTTCTCGAGTCCCCAACCGCTCTTGGAATTACAACAACTATGAAGTTGTTGCTATCTTCGACAAGCTTGTTGCCGTCCTCGATTGGTTTATTTGGATGGATATTGCTCAAAAATCAGTTTATGTACACGGATGAGTCTTGTGATGCAATTCAATACGAGGGCCTTGTGTTTGCTGCCACCACTCGTGGCACTGTTTTTGCATGGCATCCTCGTTGTTTCGGTATGTTTGTCTTCCACCGTAATTATAATTGTTTCATCCACATGCATGCGGGTTAGCAAGTTTCCCTTTAGTGCATAGTATCTTAGATTAGTATCATAGGTGGTCTCATTTATTGCCATGCATGACACATAGTAGCATCACATTTATTATGTTACGGTATCTACCTATGTCACTATAACGATCTCTCTCTTCCTTAATTGCCTGCCACATAAGACTAGCCACAATGGTGAGTAACATACACTAGTAACATACACATATCCCTAGACTATGTTACTACCTTCATAGTGGGTAGTAACATAAGTGTAGTAACATGCAAAGCTTCATTTATTAGGTTATAGACTCATATTGCATTGGGACATGTGATGTTATAGTAACTAGCTAAGTTACTATAACTACCTCTCTCCTCATTAACTCACTGCCACATAAGCAAATTTGCTGAGTTGGACTCGATGTTACTATTGAAGTTACTCCCACTGTGGCTAGTCTAAGCATGTTTGCGAGTCCCAAGTGCATGTACTTATGTTACCCCCACTATGGCCAGCCTTACTAATTAACCTTCTTCTTGTGTTTCCAAGGTCCTGTGAACATTCCACCACCTATACTTGAAGATTTTTATAACCAAGGGGAGATGATGATGGTGATGATCACGAGCATGAGGATGAGCAGCACCCATATACTATTTGGCGCCTGGCAACTAATTCCGATGGATCACCTCTTCTCGTGTGTATACAGCCCACTGATGATGTTACGCTAAGGAAGCGGTGTAGTCTCACATGGTCGCACTCTCCGGACCTATTCCAACACCCGTTGCATGGTATTCGAGATGGATACTAGTGTGCTAGCGCCAACTCCTTCTCCACAGTGCAATTGATAGTCTTGGAGAAAACTTCGCTCTTCCTTGGACAAAACTATCCAATGATGGTGAAAGGCGATCCAACTGCTGTTGACACAATGTTAATACCATTTATGAGAAGCAAGCGTGTCTATACCTCGGACATTTGGGTGGTTCCCTACCCTAGTAATCTTGATATAGTAGGCCGCTTCAGCCTGGATGATCGATCCTGCGTTGGTCTCGGATCGACAATGGATGGCCCGTCGAGAGAATCACTTGTGGTTCAAAGCAAGCGTTTCAACGCCGAGGAATGGTTGAGTTGAAGTTCATTTCATTGCTTGTTATTTGTTGTGTGGTGAAAACTTTAGTATTTATAATGTATCCTCGTTTTCGATGTGGGTTGATGACCTGTTGTATGTAATAAAATGATATGCACTGTGATAAACTTACTAAATTTATGAATGGCTTTCGAGTTATACATGAGTGAGTGGTGCGACGAGGCAAAAAATATTTTCCAAATACATAATTGTATGCGTGCATTGCAACAAGGTTATCGGATGAGGCCAATCAACAATAGTAGTACACTATTTGTACTAGCTTCACATGCTTGGCAGCGTCGTGCGGGTGTTTTTCAGTAGCCATATTGTACTACGTAACCAGCACCTCGAATCCTCGATACTAGTAGTACTATATAGTAAGTAGTAGGAGTAGTAGGGTGGCATGGGTCGTAACAAGCATTCACGTCCGTGAGTACGGCACACGCCACCAAGACAACTTCCATCGACACCATATTTCTTGGAGTCCGTGCTAGAGCAATCTCTTCAACCTCATCGTTTCTCTAACTCAGCCATCGCCGGCGGGCGGTGGGGGGGATTTGCCGATAGTCGGTTTCCTTAACTGCGGTCCCACTTGTAAGGCCAACTGCAGCATACGACCCCAAAGCGGACCTCCGCTTTGCACGAACTCCAACGATAATTTTGCCTAGAAAAGCAAGACCAAAGAAAACAAGAACCACAAGAATACATTTTACTACTCACGTAAGTTGGATTAGTGCCTTCTCGATGCATTCATTGTTGATCTGCGGAGGCTCGATCTTGCGTGCTTCTTTCTTCTTCGAGTGTAAAGAAGTAGACGTTGCTTCCTCGCATCTAGTCTCATGTCTAGCCTCTATTTTAGTACTCCCTCCGGTCCGTTTTTCTCTGCGTCTAAGCAGCAACACGCATACCAAGTAGGAGTATCAACAAGTGCACTAATCTCATCTATAGCCTCTGTGCTAGCTAAAAGTGATAGAACATCTACTAAATTGCGCTCTATCAATATATGGATGTACTCTTCTTCCCAATACAAAAACTTGCATCCATTCTACTCCCTCCGCTGCACAATACATGCCTTCTATTTGTCAAAATATATATGTATCTAGACATGTTTTAGTATATAGGTACATCCATTTTTGGACAAATGGAAGTCAAGTATTTTGGAGCGGAGGAGTACACAATAAAATTTTAAGTTAGCACAACTAGTCTAATCCGAGAGCACAACCGAAGATTTGGTCGGGTTCTTCCTCCTTTTGCCGACACGTGGGACATCCAAAGCATCCAGGTCATGTAATGAAAGAAAATAGAGTGGTAGTTGAAGCCACGAGATGTGCATCTTGGGTTAAACTGTAAATAGAATCTTACTACTCCTGAGTAACTCCAAAAGCGGCCACTGAAGATCTTTCTTGGATTTGTTTTTCATCACCAACACGTCGAGGTGAAAGATGTGCAGGTTCCATGGGTCCGCTTGCGTTTTCACTGACATGTGGGACCGCATGTGAGCAAACAGACGATGGGCTCCGCGCGTCCGCTGGCTAGCTGAGAAGAGAGATACAGGAGTGCTGAGCATGGACTGCGGGAAATTTGTTCTACGTACCTCGATATAGGCTCGATATAGTGGGGTGGCATGGGCCATAACTAGCATTCACGTCTAGCAGTACGGCACACGCCACCCACACGAGTCCCATCCGACACCAATTTTCTTGGAGTCCGTGCTACAGCCATCTCTTCTCCCTCCTGTTTTCTCAGCCATCGCGGTGGGCGGGATGGGGTTTGCCGATAGTCGGTTTGCTCAACTACGGTCCCACTTGTAAGTGAAAATGCAACACCGCACGCATTCCCGCTTGAGCGGGCGTCTTGAGACCAACCGTGTGGGGGTGCGGCCGAACACGGCAGGCTTTTCCTTTTGAACTCGTAACTTGTAAAATTTGGTTCTGCTCCATGGCGCGATCGATAGAGTAATGAGAAGTTTGGTTCTGGCGCTGTTCATGCATGGAGTATGTACGAAAATTATGAAGTTGATGCAAAAGGTAAGATAATTACTGTAGTATCATATACTACTACATGGATTTGACGGAAAGATAAAAATACATTCGGATCCATCAACGACATCCTCACGCCCTAGTGCGCCGGGTCACCAACCGACGTGTGAGGAGCAGCGGCGTTGGCGGCGAGCTCAACGTGCTTACGAGCGATGTCGTCCAAGGTTGCCCTGCGGTCCAAGAAGGCCGGCGTCCTATCGTCCTCCTCTTGCATGCGCTTAGACGTGGGTGATTATGTCGATGGTGTCTTGCTTTGCGCCCGGTATTTGCCTTGTGACGCGACCTCGAGGTGGACATTCTCCGTGTGACGGGCGATCTCGGGGCCACCGGTCGTCGAAGAGGTTGTCACCATAGTATTTATTCTGAGAGGGAGTAGTACATTTTTGTGACATGCATTACTAGATATTGCTAGTCATATACTAAAATCCAGATGGACGTGGTAGTACTCCTAAATCCAGATGGTGGTGCTACTAGTACTAGTAGTAGTACTACCAATGTAGTACTCCTAGGAGTACTAGCGCTGTACTACCCGTTGGTCAAATTATTACGTGCTGCTCCTCATAGTGAAGTGACAAGATCCTGCGCCAGAGATGACACCTGAGTATAGGCACCGTGTTCGGCATACCATAGTCAGCCTCACCGTCTGCAGTCACTATCATCATGGCTGTAGAGCTAGCCTGCTTACAACTAGCCCTGTTCGACATAATTTCCCGTGCGTAGATGCCCGTGTATTGCACGGAACACCAAGATTGGGGGTGGACGGCTCCGGCAGCGACCATCGCGCCAGATTTTTCCACGGCCTTCTAGATGTGGTGGGGAGGAGATATGGCTGATTGTGAGAGACAAGGAGTTGTTTGTAAATAGGGAACAAGTGCAGGCATCTTTCTGCAAAAATGGAGAAGCTTGGTTTGTAGGCGCCAGATCTAGATCTGACGGCTATTGGTGAAAGATGGGGGGCACAACATCATCACCAACTCAAGACCTGTTTGATTCGCAGGATTTTGAAAACGCAAGAATAGGACACGACAATATTACAAGTTTCAAACTGATATTACAAATGTTAGGAGTAATGCTGCACCTAGGAAGAGGGAATTACTAGGAAGTTTACGTAAGAACTTTCGTTACTTTAGGTTGATGCAACGTTATTGTACAAACTAAAATCCACCGCCCTGACAAGTCACTAATGGGCAAATAAGTTTTCGAGTCTCTGGCCACTTGATGTTCAAAAACAAATTCAGCTTCTGCGGAGACTTTGTCATTTAGGCTTAGACGCTTGCGGTGATCAGCACGCCATTCATTGTTGCGCCAGAGAACGCCAAACCTCATTACCTTGAAAACACTTGCCTCCAGAACAAAGAACCTGGCCAATTTAATCTCAGATGTGCTGCCTCGGTAGTCGATCAAATCAATTTACATAAGATGGAGATCAAGGCATTCGATGAGATTGTTATAGTGCAGCACATTTTTCACTTTCGGGTCTTTTTTATACGCAAAAGAAAAGAACATATTAGAGAAGCTGGCTGCATAAGATTGTCGTGTCATCAAGAGGTACCAATATCATTCGCTCATACGATAGGGTTGGCTGGCTAGTGATATTTTCTCTCTCTCTCTCTCTCTCTCTCTCTCTCTCCCTCTCTCTCTCTCTATCTTTCTGTTTCCTTTCATTTAACTAGGAGCACGTGAAGAGCTTGGGCATTTTTTGCCTTCCACTATGTGGCCGATGCCATATTTCGCAAAAGTATGCCACATAATACGCATCGATGTCAAATCAAAAGATTTTGGCACCGCTCTCGCGATGTGAGAGAGTTGGCACCGCTGTGCACATAGACCCACATGTATAAACAAATCAATCAAACCAACTACACCAGCCTCTCACTCTCACAAACAAGTGTTTTTTATTGCCTCGGTCCTCTCTCTCTCTCCCACGCAGTGTTTTTTCATTGCGTGAGTTAATTTGGCACCGGAGCAAAGTAGGTGATCCAGATTGGGGCACTAGGTGAGCAATGGAGGGGCATCGATGCCAAATGCATCACAAGTGAATTTGGCACGTGTTTTGGCCTACATAGCCCACTTTTGTACTCCCTCCGTCCCAAAATTCTTATCATAAATTTGTCTAAATACGGATGTATCTAGTTACATTTTAGTGTTAGATACATCCGTATCTAATCAAATGTAAGACAAGAATTTACCTAAGAAAATGCCAATGCATGTCACTAAAAATTACACCATTTGAAATTATGTTCAAATACGAATCCAACGATGTAGTTCTTAGTGACATGCATTAACATTTTGTCAGTTAAATCTATGGTCAAATTTTGATACTACAAAATTGGAAGAGTAAACCAGGACGGAGGTAGTACTTGCCCTTAGGGTAACCATAGAGTTATTGGAGTAGTCTAAGTTACTTTCCACTATAACTAGCCTAGGCTACTACAGTAGTACAGCATAAAAATGATGCAGGTGATCACGTGAGAAAAAATACTAAAAACATTTCTTTCGGTGCAGTGCGTAGATGTAGTTTTGAACACTACACTTGTCATCGTAATTTGGGAAAATTACGAAAAAAATTGAGCTACGTTGTGATTACCGTTTACTAATAGGAAAGAAGTTTCACCTCGATGAGTAGCTTCTCCATGCATGGAAAGCATGTAAGGAATCCAACAACTTGATCCAGATTGGGGCCGATAGATTTTAGTGCTAAGATCTTCACTGTGCACAATCGTAAA
This sequence comes from Aegilops bicornis, assembly GCA_021605145.1. Taxonomy (NCBI): domain Eukaryota; kingdom Viridiplantae; phylum Streptophyta; class Magnoliopsida; order Poales; family Poaceae; genus Aegilops; species Aegilops bicornis. Next base: position 173,358,773 of record CM038674.1, read on the forward strand.
TACATCAAGAAGAAATTTAAAAATGTGAATTTCAAGAAGACGGAGAAGAAGATGAGTGTTGTACCTGAACGATTATGGATCCAATAAAGAGTTCAGAGAATTTGGCAGATGAGTACACCAACGCTGTCAATTTCGGCGCGTCAATGACCCTGATTTTTGTTGGACCTTCTAGATCCGATACAAGCAATCTCTCAAGGAAAGACGCATTCTCAATGACCATAACGTGGAACAGCTGGAGTGATCTCTTCCCGATTGATGTCTTGTTGCTGGGCCAGCAAGACACATAAATCCATCGAAGATTCGTCGAGGCGATGTGGAGGCTAATGAACCCGTGGATCTTCTCAAGACGAAGGTACTCGAGCGCAGTACAGCTACGGAGCAGGTGCTCCATAGCCTTCTTCGAGATTACAACGTCGAAGAGGTCGAGCTGCTTGAGTTGATAGCAGGAGCTGAAGCTGGCGCGGCGCGGCGTTGGCGTGAGGCGGAGCGCGGAGGGCGACATCGTCCAGCTTCAAAGCTGAGCTCCTCGAGCTGATCTAGGGCGGGGGATAAGAACCACTCGTCGAACTTGGGTTGGACCTTGCAGTTGGTACTGAACATGCGGATGTCAAGGCGTTCGGCTGGCCCAGCGTGCGATGCAAGGATCTTGGAGACTGCGGCCATGCGTTTGCAATCCCCATCGCAGAGGCAGCTGTCGACGGTGAGGTTGAGGGGGACGCAGCGCCAGAGGGGGCGCCATCACCGGGAGAGCAGGGCGGTCCGCATGGAAGATTTGGTGGGGAGGAGGCCGATGATGACGAGCAGCATGTCATCGGGGAGGCTGATGATGAAGTCCAGGCTCGCCGGATGCGGTTTTGGCTCGAGCCGCCTCCGCTTGTTGGCTGCCTCGCCGTCCATCTCAACCGGCGGCGACGCCGGTGTACACGCAGCCTGGTGTGTGTTGTGTTCGGGTGTGCGCGAGTCGTCATACATGCATGCCGCCGCCAGCGGGTGAATTAGGCGCGAAAAGGCCCTTCGCACGCAAGAAGTTTGCCCTCTAGTTCACTTATTTTCACCCACTGCCACATGGGCCAAAGACACCAAGATATCTGTAACACGAGCTGACAACGCAGCATGTGGATTGGTTGACCGGTCAACTAAACAATATACGGAGCTATACGCTGACACAGTGAGTGTATAATCCATCGGTATAGAGAGTTCGAGTGAGAGGGGAGGCCCGTGAGAGATAGCAGAGAGAGAGAGAAAGAGCTACTCCCTCCGTTCGATAATGTAGTTACAACATTTTTTTAAGTCAAACTTTTGAAACTTTGACCAAGTTTATAAAGAAATTAATTATATCTGCAATACCAAAGATAAATGATAGTATGAAGTAAGTACATGTTGTGATGAATCTAATGATTGTTCCAGATGTAAATGTTTTTCTCCACATATACCTGGTCAAACTTTTCTGAGGTTTGACTTTTTCAAAACATCCATATGCTTATGGACGTGACAGAGTCCCTAACAAGAGAGAGATAGAGAGATAGATAGATAGAGAGAGAGAGTGAGTGAGTGAAAAAAGTGTGTGTGCGTGTGTGAAAGAGACATGGACAACACACGATGAAAGTGGAGAAAAGGCGTGCGTGTCTTATGCAAACATATCACACATGCATCTTCGACAACGGAGGCAAGGTGAGGAGATAGTGTGTGGTTGTTTGGAACCGAGAGAGGAAGACCCCTAGCACGTGGCCAAGAGGGGTCTGACAAACAAGGGAGAGAGGTCGAGAGAGACGTATGGAGAAAATGCAGACATGGGGAGGAGAGAGTGTATGTTTGTCATAGAGAGATCCCCTGGAGATCGTGATGGGACTGCATGGGTGGGAGATCGAGTGACAAGGTGTGTGCGATAGAAGATGCCCCGGAGATATCGAGATAGACGTATGGATGGAAGGAGACAATACGTGTGTTCACGATGGCTAGTAAGAGATAATCATACTTAGGAGGGGGGGTGCTTGCGCCTATGGCCCTGTTTGGATACTCTAACTCAGTTAGAGGTTAGAGTTAGATTCTAACCCTGAACTAACTCTAAGTAAAGAGGTGTTTGGATGGCAGGGCTAGATGGAGCGCGGATACGGCGAGGCACCTTCACGCACGGTGCGAGAGGGAGGGAGGGAGAGGACGAGAAGCTTCGAGGAAGTGGGGAGGGATCTGCTGTGGGGAGAGCGAGAGAAAAAAGTGTTTATTAGTGGTCCCGAGAAGAACTAACCCAAATAAGCACCTCTTGGATGGGTTAGATGCATCTAACCTAAACTAACCCTCCTGTTTGGATCTTTTTGGGTTAGTTGACTCCAAACTAACCCAAACCAACTCTAACCCATGGATCCAAACAGAGCCGATGATGGAGTGAGGGATTATGGTACTTAGGGGGTGCGTGTCACATGGAGAGAGAGAACAAGGCGGAGAGTGTTGGATTGCGAAGCGAGACATGTGTATGTGTGAACTAGGGAGATATAAGGCCGCTTTGGCTTGCGTCGTGAGCATCTTTTTGCGTGGCACAGGGTTGTGGCTGGATTTCATGCACGCTTGTTTGGTTGCTACCTGTGAAAAAGAAAGCCCGCTGGGTTGGGTTCCTTGCACTTTAATTAGCTTTGGCTGAACTCCGGACACCGCAAGTAGCCTTGGCCCAAGCGACCGATTTGAATGCTGGCCGTGCACAGTCGGTGCGACCACGAGGCTAACAACAACATGGATGGATATTAGCATTAAATAATTGATGCATGGATTGATTGATGGGACGTTGATGCTTTGCTCGCCTGTGCATGAACCAAACGCTTCACCACCACACAAGCCCTGGCCAGCAGAAATATTTTACATCTCACGTCCACACCAGCGGACCGGCCATCAAGGCATGAGGGTCAGTCACGAACCAAACTGACCAATAAAGTTTGAGAGAGATTGAGGAGCCCCGATAAGGCTGAGTGGAAAGGCCGATAGCTGAGAGGGGAAAGAGATATTCCATCCGCTCGATAATGCAAAGGCATGTAATTTTTTAGGAGTCAAACTTTGGAAACTTTGATCAGGTTTACATAAATGTTATTTATATCTACAATACCAAAGATACATCATACAAAACTACATCTCATGGTGAATCTAATGGTATATGTTAGTCAGATTAGATGTAATTCTTCTTCTCCACGTACATGGTCAAACTTTGTGATGTTTGACTTTTCAATAAATCTATGTGCTATGGATTTGAGGAGAGTGCCTCAGTCGAGACAGATCAAGTGCGTGTGAAGGAGAATGAGTAAGTATGCAAAAAGAGTATGTGTGTGAAAGAGAAAGTGACAATAAACGATAAATTAGAGAGAGAGTGTGTTTTTTCATTTCTTATGCGAACATATCACGCATGCATCTCCGAGATGGAAAAGCGAGGCGAGGAGATACACGAAGATAGCTAGTGTGTGATTGTTTGCAACGGAGAGACACCCACAGCACATGTCCAATAGAGGTCTGGCCAACAAGGAAAAAGGTCGAGAGGGACACATGGATGGCATGGACGCATGGGGAGGGAGAGAGGGTGTGTTTGTGATAGAGAGATCCCCTCGAGATCGTGAGGGACTATATGGGTGGGAGATCGAGGAGTGCGTCTTGTGATAGAAAGATGCCCCGAGAAAAATGGAGATAGACCATGCACATGTTTGTGATGGAGACTAAGATTAGCTAGTCATATACATATAGGGGGGACTGCGTGTGCCTACAATTGAGTGAGAGACCATCATACTTGGCTAGATGGGCATGAGATTGTGTGTGTGTGTGTGTGAGATGGAGAGAGAACGAGGGAGAGAGATAGAATTTTAGATGGGCCTATCGAGTGCGAGTGAGATATGCATGTGTATGTGTGACCCAGGTGGATGGAGAGTTTGAGAGGGGGGGAGAGCTCCGAGACGACATAGTGGTGCGTGAGAGAGTTACGGGCAAAGAGCCAAGGAATTTGTGTGCGTACGATGAGTGCACCCAAGATATCTAGATTGGACTAGCTAGAGTATCATACATAGTGTGCGAGAGAGACCTATAGATGGTGTATATATGAATGCGAACTAGAAAGACCCCCCCCCCCCACACACACACACAGAGAGAGAGATAAAGGGAGAGGGACCAACAAGGTTTTTGTGTCGGATGCGTGCGACAGAATTGAAGATTGTCGGCGAGAGAGTGAGAGAGAGAGAACAGGAGTCCGGGAGAGGGGGAGGTCGCGTTTTATGCATCAAAGACTGATATAAACCATGTTTCGATATGAACTTGCATTCAAATATTTAAATTGGAGAACATGTTGTCTGCAATCCACACATGAACGGATATATGCGTATATCAAAAAAATTCATTAATTTGACTTTGAACATGTTCATGGAGTACTATAACACTGTACAACATGCTACTCGATTGAGGTGTACAATTTTGGATTTAGTTCACTATTTTGACCTACTGAACGAGCTAGTTCATTGAATCGAGATATTTCATTTTTGGTTTGAATCGCGATTATGAGTGGGTCAACTATTTGTCATATAGTAAATCGCTAGCAACGAGCATGTAAAAACACATTATTCACGAGCATCATCTCTCCATCTAAAAAAGAAGTGGCAAGCTAATATTTCAAAATTTGATTCGAATCGACTTGGTAAGGTAGACGTGGATGCTCGTTCTCCCAAAATTTGAACGAACCGTTAAACATCCTCTCTGCTCGGTGGAATTCGCCCGAGCAAATAAATGGGAGACACGAAATTACCGTCCTATGTGGGACACGCATCAATTGGCCCGTTGTACATCGAGGGTAGGTTCGTAACTTCATCCAAGCGTGCCTTCTCCTCGGCCGAAATGACATGTGCCGAATAATTTATAAACCATGGTCGGCAAAACACGCTCTCCTCGCCTCAAATAGCTCGCGCCCACTATTTCAAAACACGCTCTCCTCGCTCAAATCGCTCGCGCCCACTATAGTTCAAAACACGCCCTCCTACCTCAAATCGCTCCCGCCCACTATTTGGGGAGAAGCAAAGTTACTCTATTATCCCCGACCCTCGATTACAGACCCGGGCCGAGAAGCCAATAGGCAAGGGTAGAATCTGTAACTCCCCTCACATTCCGCATAAATGCGTCCGTAAGACATGGTTCCACTCCTCCCAATTCCCCCGCCCGCCCCATTCATACCTCGTGGGCGCCAAATCACCTTCTCCCCAAGCTCCCTTCTCCCGAGCATGAAACCTCAGCCCCACCTCCATGGCGCCCCCACCGCACCAATATCACAGCCGCCCTCCTCCCTAATGCCGGAGACGTTGTCCAATTGCCGTCGTGCACTGGGCCGTGTGCCTCTTACTCCGTGTTGCTGGTGCTGCCTTGACGACGGCCAGTGAACTGCATCGAGCCGATTCACCCCCGCCGTTGTTCACGGCGCCGGAGCGGCTCCAACTTCGGATCCGTCCAGAGTCCTGGCGCTGCTTCCGCGTAGCCGTCGACCGTGGCGACATCGCTCTTTCCCTGCCGTCGGTCGCCACCGCAGCCGCGCCGGCCTCACCGACTCGGCAATGGACCTGCCTACTTCACCATGCCGCCGGATAGGTCGCACCCTCATCTGAAATCACTTTATTTAGGCGTCGGTTATGCGAATTTTTATTCTGGGCCAATCGATTCCCAATGGGAAGCAGCACCCCTCGAGGCGGCGGAGCTCCTAGGCTGTCGGTTGGCTGGTGTCTAATGTAAGGGTGTGGGGCCGCAAGTTCGCCGCGGAAGCAGCGCTTAGATGGCTATCTTTTAGAGTTGCGTGGGATAAAGGTACTGCCGCCGCCGGATCTGGATGACGGGGAGTCTTTGTGGATTGTCCCGGGGGCGGCGCAACCACGGCAGTGCGGTGGGGCGGGGAGTGGGGTTTTGGCCGGGGCCACGGATGGCGGAGGCAGGCTGCTCTGCTGTTGGTCGCTGGCTCTTCGGGGAAGATTCCGAACAGTGTCAGCCGGAGGCACAAGACGGCCATCAAGCCATCCGGCGTAGATCGGACAGTACCAAAATAAAATAAAATTGTGTGACCCCAATTTAGTCTTCAGTCAACAGACGTGTGACCACTCTCGTACCTTGTTGTTGATCTCTTAGTGTATTTCTTCGGATCGAAGAGATATGTCGTTCTTAACATTACGCGTTATCTGCATCTTCAGACACACCGTCTTCTGACTCACCACAGCTGCTCCAACAAGGGAAGCATACACCAGAAGGGAGCTACAGTCCCCACTCAACAGTTCCCTGCATTGAATGCGTGTGCCCGACATGGACAGCCACAACAATTGCAGGGCCATCGACAAGTCAGCACATGATGCTCACTCGTATGGATGGCAGCCAGATAGGTTGTACCCTCATCTTACTTGTGTGCAACATTTATGGCTTTGTTATTCATTTAAGCACGGAAAATAGATCATCACATTTGACTATATGTTCATGCTGATCTCTTACGGGTCTTGTTCAGGAGTTCACGCTGTTCCATAGTTCAGCTAAGATACTTGTTCTTTAGGTAACGTTGTTCCATAGTTATCATCCATCAGCCAATGCTATCCCACAGGCTGGTGATTATAGTATTATACCACTTCTAGTATTACCTATGTTGTTCTTTAATACTTTTGTGTGCCATCTAGTTAATCTCGAGTACAAACGATACATATTACGTAGCTTTCATCATGTTCTCCCTTTAGTTTATGAGACACATTGCTGCTAGTTAACCCCAGTCCTACTATTTATGCCGTCTCCTCTGTGCACTCATTTACATAAATCTAACTACTAGTTGTCTTCCATGCATGTCGAGATATAATTGCACACACCGATATATCCACAAGAACCTCACGGAGCAATGTAAAGGCCAATAAACTTGATGTCAATGATACCCAATATGATGGAACATGTAAAGGCGGTTCTTCGTAAGACTTGCGTAAATATGATGAATCCTCTTCACCCCACAAGGTCCTTGCTCTAACTTGGCCCGTGATATGGGTACAACATGCATATAATGTCACAGGTGTATCTACTCTGTTGCAATGCCATGTGCTTAGCATGTCGATCATGCATGTAAATATGTCATGCCTTCCTGTTTTTCAAGACCTATTCCATTCATGATAACATGTTTTCAAATTCAAATCTTGTCATTCTACTCTATCGCAATGCCATCTCGCTTAATTTGGACATCATGCTTCCAATATCTTATGCATTGTTATTCATCGGTATGTACTTCATCATCTGCCATACCATGTTTTTTTACATTGAAGTGTTGTTCTAGTGCTCTGTTGCAATGCCATCTTATTTTCCCAATCATACACGTGTATGTTGCCTTAGTTATTTCTGTACGTATTCCGCTAGCATATTGTTTTACATTCAACTAGTGTTTTTTTTGCTGTGTTATCCTGTCGTATCCCTAGCTCTTACACCATACTCCCTCCGTCCGGATTACATGTTGCCGAAATGGATAAATAAGGATGTATCTAGGACTGAAATACACCTAGACCCATCCATTTTTTTCCGGATGGAGGGAATACATGTCAATATGTCATGCCTTTCTATTCTTCAGTACCTATTCCATCTCTCTGCTGTCGCATGTTTTATAATTAAAGCACCATTCTTCTATACAAGGCATGCAAGGGCAAGAAGACTATGTTAGAATCTAAAGGGTTACAAACAAGGCCTTTGCAAAAGATCCAAATGCCAGGAGATAATAAACCAACTCTAGTTTTTATAGATATCGCTCCAAAGACAGTGGAAACCCAACTCCTCACGATAATAAGCGATTCCAGTGGCCAAAGAACTAGTCCGCTCGATGAGCAAAAATATGTCAACTCAATTCTAAGAAGCGTGTGTGTATCCTTGCATCATGAAATTTTATAGCATGCTGATCATATTTTCTACATGTTTCTTACCCATCTCTCTTTTAGAAAATAAGCTTAACAGATAGAAGAATTCCTGCAATGGTATCGTTTATGAGGAAAGATTCTTGCAGGAATTCTCTGTGCTCCAATGTAGATGTAAGTACCTGTTGTATATCACTATATTTTTACATCAGCATGTATTTTGTTAATCGACGTGAATCCAACACTTATCTGATCTAAATTTAGTTGTAGCAAAATGTATGATTAAAGGCCACAATGTTGATTTTTGTAAGGAAAACTGCCTGGTAGTTTTGCATCCTGAGCTGCATGAGTGTACTATCTCATATTAGTGGGTTTGAATACTTTGGTTCTACAGTGGGTTTTTCGGTGTTTTTTTCCTATGTTGTCCTGTCGTATCCCTAGCTCTTACATCATACTCCCTCCATCCGGATTAAATGTCGTAGAAATGTATAAAACTGGATGTATCTAGAACTAAAATACGCCTACCCGTCCATTTATTTCTGGATGGAGGGAATACATGTCAATATGTCATGCCTTTGTATTCTTCAGTACCTATTCCATCTCTGCTGTAGCATGTTTTATAACTGAATCACCATTCTTCTATATAAGGCATGCAAGGGGAAGACGGCTATGTTAGAATCGAAGGGTTACAAACTAGGTCTTTGCAAAAGATCCAAACGCCAGGAGATAATAAACCAACTCCATTTTTCATAGATATCGCTTCCAAAGACGTAGAAACCCAAGTCCCACCGATAATAAGCAGATTCCAGTGGCCAAAGAACTAGTCCGCTCCTCAAAGAAAAGAATGTCAACTCCATTCTAAGAAGCGTGTGCGTATCCTCGCATCACGAAATTTTCTAGCATTCTGATCATATTTTCTACATGTTTCTTACCCATCTCTCTTTTAGAAAATAAGGTTAAACGATAGAAGACTTCCTCCATTGGGATCGTATTCGAGGAAAATATCTTGCGGGAATTCTCTGTGCTCCAATGTTGATGTAAGTACCTATTGTATATCACTATATTTTTACATCAACATGTATTTTGTTAATTGGCATGAATCTAACGTTTATCTGATCTAAAATTAGTTGTAGCAAAATGTTAAAGGCGCCAATGTTGATTTTTGTAAGGAAAACTGCCTGGTAGTTTTGCATACCGAGCTGCATGAATGTACTATCTCATATCACGCACATCATTGAATTGTAGTGCTTCTATGGTTGCCCATTCATTCATTGTGTCAATGTTGCTTTCGTACTACCTTACCTGGCTGATGATAGCTGTGCCATATTGTGTTAATTTTGTGTAGGCTAGTTTCCCAAATGTTCGTTGTGTCAATGTTGCTTTCTTATTATCTGACTTGGCCAATGATAGCAATGCTAGTGTGTTAATTTTGTGCAGGCTGCTGAAGATAAGAAGACAAACTCTGAAAATAGCAAGGCAACCCCATTTTTCTTTCCAAGAAATCTAGGCCGTAATATGGCAATAACTCATGATTAATCTGTTTGGTTCCGTCCTAATTTATGTTATGATGCAAAGTGGTCGAGACACTCTCCACTATCAATAATACAAGCCTGCCAAAATCGCCATCTGAATCATTCAAGATCCTCTCATCTTGAATGCAACGGAATAAATGTATGTTTGTGAACCAATTAATGGCTGAAGCAATGATGAAAATGGTGGATGAATCAAAGGTGCAGAGTCGTGCGACACAACAACTGATCAATGTTTTCAGAGAAAGTGTAGCAAAGCAGAAAGAAGTTGCCAACATGCTTATGGGCGTCATCTGTGTTGAGGTTGCAGATTGTGACGTTGTAGATGGTTAGGTTACGCTCATTTATTTGCACCGCATCAATCTTTGATTGCCCGGTGGATGTAATTTCTGTAGTATATGCTGGATGTGCAACGTTATTCCCTGTATGTCGTACCTTTGCGTGATCGGTTTTGGTCATGTGCATAATTGCTCGTCGTAATGGGCTCAAATTATATAATTTGGCCTAAAGACATGTACGAACTTTAGTGGGCCCATTAAGTTAATGGGCCGTTACTAAACGAAAGTTAATGGTCGGCCCTCTTACCTCCCGGTCGTTAACGGGCCGACATCGAAGCGGGCAACAGGTGGCCCTGGTTTATTTCACGGGCCGTTAATGCACCGTTACAAAGTTTGGGCTACATATGGCCCAACTATCTTTAGAGGCCTTTAGCAGGCGAAAGAGACAAATGGGCTTGTCTTGGACCATGAAGACCATGGGCCGCTAAGAGGCCGAAAGTCGTCGTATTGTAAATGGCCCAATCAGGTTGTGGGCCTTTAGCAGCCGAAGAGAAAGCTGGGCTGGTATTGGACCATGAAGGGCATGGGCCGTTAAAAGGCCAAAACTAAGGTCCGACTACAAATGGCCCAACTCATTTATGGTCCGTTAACAGCCGAAAGGCACATAGGGCTGGAATTGGCCCAACACTTAAATGGGTCGCTAAAAGGCCAAAACTCAGGTCCGACTACAAATGGCCCAACTGATTTATGGGCCGTCAGCAATTTGAAAGTGACACCGGGCGTAAAATTGGCCCAACACTTAAATGGGCCGCTAAAAGGCCGAAACTCAGGTCCGACATCAAATGGCCCATCAGATTTATGGGCCGTCAACAGGCTGAAAGACACACCGGGCCGTAAACTAGCCCAACATTTAAATGGGTCGCTAAAAGGACGAAAGATGTACATCCTGAAAATTGGCCCATCCATTAAATGGGTCGTTAATAGGCCAAAATCTCATCGGGCCAATATTGAGCCCAAATATATAGTGGGCTATTAACGGGCTCGAACTGACGATGGGCTGCAATGGTGTCAAATCTTTAACTGGCCGTTGACGGGTCGAATTGGCACATCTCGTATGGGTCGTGGGCTTAAATGGACCTGACACAAGTAGGCCTTATATGGGTTGTCCTGCTAATTTTCTTTGGGCGGCCTTTTCACGTGAATGGGCCTCTGTTGGGCCGTGCCATGTGTCGACGTATCATAGGCGCCTTCTGTCCAATGAGTGGATGACATCTGTCCCAACGATGAGCCGACACATGTTTCCTCCAGCCAATGATGATTTTACACGTGGAAAATCCCCATTGGTCGGGGCTGTTAACGGGTTATCGGATCCAAAACCCGACCCGATAGCTTAACGGTGGATGTCACGTGTCGGTCACCCTTGACGAAAAGCACTTCGTGACGCGATTTATCGTCATGGAAGTGGACACTTCCGTGATGATAATTTTGGTAATGTCATGGAACACTTCTACGACAGCACAGGTATGACTATCTTGATTATGTCATAAATTTTTCATGGATGTACATGCATGACAAAAAATGTGACCTACTATGACAAACACGTATCATCACGGAAGTGTATTTTTTTGTAGTGCTGCCACCAAGCTACAAGAGCTTCGTGATGAACTATAATATGCAAGGGATGGACAAGACCATCGTCGAGCTCTTCGCAGTGCTCAAAGTTGCGGAGATAGAAATCAAGAAGGAGCATCAAGTGTTGATGGTTAACAAGACCACTAGTTTCAAGAAAAAGGGCAAAGGAAAGAAGGGGAACTTCAAGAAGGATAGCAAGCAAGTTTCTACTCTCGGGAAGAAACCCAAGTCTGGACCTAAGCCTGAAACTGAGTGCTTCTACTGCAAAGGGACTGGTCACTGGAAGCGGAACTTCCCCAAGTATTTGGCGGATAAGAAGGATGGAAAGGTCAACAAAGGTATATTTGATATACATGTTATTGATGTGTACCTTACTAATGCTCGTAGTAGCGCCTGGGTATTTGATACTGGTTTTATTGCTCATATTTGCAACTCGAAATAGGGGCTACAGATTAAACGGAGATTGGCTAAGGACGAGGTGATGATGCGCGTCGGAAATGGTTCCAAGGTCGATGTGATCGCTGTCGGCACGCTACCTCTACATCTACCTTCGGGATTAGTTTTAGAGTGAATAATTGTTATTTGATGCTAGCGTTGAGCATGGACATTATATCTGGATCTTGGTTGATGAGATATGGTTATTCAATTAAATCAGAGAATAATGGTTGTTCTATTTATATGATTAATATCTTTTATAGTCATGCACCCTTGAAGAGTGGTCTTTTTTTTGTTGAATCTCGATCGTAGTGATACACATATTCATAAAATTGATGCCAAAAGATGCAAAGTTGATAATAATAGTGCAACATATTTGTGGCACTACCGTTTAGGTCATATCGGTGTAAAGCGCATGAAGAAACTCCATGCAGATGGACTTTTGGAATCACTTGATTATGAATCATTTGATGCTTACAAACCATGCCTCATGGGCAAGATGACTAAGACTCCGTTCTTCGGAACAATGGAGCGAGCTACTGACTTATTGGAAATTATACATACCGATGTATGCGGTCCGATGAGTGTTGAGGCTCGCGGCGGGTACCATTATTTTCTGACCTTTACAGATGATTTGAGCAGATATGGGTATATCTACTTAATGAAACACAAGTCTGAAACATTTGAAAAGTTCAAAGAATTTCAGAGTTAAGTGGAGAATCATCGTAATAAGAAAATAAAGTTTCTACGATCTAATCATGGAGGGGGATATTTGAGTTACGAGTTTGGCCTTCATTTAAAACAATGTGGAATAGTTTCACAACTCACGCCACCTGGAACACCATAGCGTAATGGTGTGTCCGAACGTCATAACCATACTTTATTGGATATGGTGCGATCTATGATGTCTCTTACCGACTTACCACTATCGTTTTGGGGTTATGCATTAGAGACAGCTGCATTCACTTTAAATAGGGCACCATCTAAATCTGTTGAGATGACACCGTATGAACTGTGGTTTGGCAAGAAACCTAAGCTGTCGTTTCTAAAAGTTTGGGGTTGCGATGCTTATGTGAAAAAGCTTCAACCTGATAAGCTCAAACCCAAATCGGAAAAGTGCATCTTCATAGGATACCCAAAAGAAACTATTGGGTACACCTTCTATCACAGATTCGAAGGAAAGATCTTTGTTGCTAAGAATGGAACCTTTCTAGAGAAGGAGTTTCTCTCGAAAGAAGTGAGTGGGAGGATAGTAGAACTTGATTAGGTAATTGTACCTTCTCTCAAATTGGAAAGTAGCTCATCACAGAAAACCGTTCCGGTGATGCCTACACGAACTAGTGAGGAAGCTAATGATAATGATCATGAAACTTTGGATCAAGTTACTACCTAACCTTGTAGATTAACCAGAACACGTTCCGCACCAGAGTGGTACGAAAATCCTGTTCTGAAAGTCATGTTACTAGACCATGATGAACCTACGAACTATGAGGAAGCGATTATGAGCCCAGGTTCCGCAAAATGGCTTGAGGCCATGAAATCTGAGATGGGATCCATGTATGCGAACAAAGTATGGACTTTGGTTGACTTGCCCAATGATCGGCAAGCCATAGAGAATAAATGGATCTTCAAGAGGAAGACGAACGCTGATATTAGTGTTACTATCTACAAAGCTCGAACTGTCGCAAAAGGTTTTTGACAAGTTCAAGGTGTTGACTATGATGAGATTTTCTCACTCGTATCGATCCTTAAAGTCTGTCTGAATCATGTTAGCAATTGCCGCATTTTATGAAATCTGGCAAATGGATGTCAAAACTGCATTCCTTAATGGATTTATTAAATAAGAGTTGTATATGATGCAACCAGAAGGTTTTTTCAATCCTAAAGGTGCTAACAAAGTGTGCAAGCTCCAGCGATCCATCTATGGACTGGTGCAAGCATCTCGGAGTTGGAATATACGCTTTGGTGAGTTAATCAAAGCATATAGTTTTGTACAGACTTGCGGTGAAGCCTGTATTTACAAGAAAGTGAGTGGGAGCACTACAACCTTTCAGATAAGTATATGTGAATGACATATTGTTGATCGGAAATGATGTAGAATTTTCTGGAAAGCATAAAGGAGTGTTTGAAATGAGTTTTTCAAAGAAAGACCTCGATGAAGATACTTACATGTTGGGCATCAAGATCTATAAAGATAGATCAAGACGCTTGATAAGACTTTCGATGAGTACATACCTTGATAAGATTTTGAAGAAGTTCATTATGGATCAGTCAAAGAAGGAGTTCTTGCCTGAGCTGTAAGGTATGAAGTTGAGTAAGACTCAAAACCCGACCACGGCAGAAGATAGAGAGAGAATGAAAGTCATTCCCTATGCCTCAGCCATAGGTTCTATAAATTATGCCATGCTGTGTACCAGACCTGTTGTGTGCCTTGCTATGAGTTTGGCAAGAGGGTACAATAGTGATCCAGGAGTAGATCATTGCACAGCGGTCAAAATTATCCTTATAGGACTAAGGAAATGTTTCTCGGTTGTGGAGGTGATAAAGAGTTTGTCGTAAAGGGTTACGATGATGCAAGCTTTAACACTAATCTAGATGACTCTGAGTCTCAATCTGGATACATATTGAAAGTGAGAGCAATTAGCTAGAGTAGCTCCATGTAGAGCATTATAGACATAGAAATTTGCAAAATACTTACGGATCTGAATGTGTCAGACCCGTTGACTAAACTTCTCTCACAAGCAAAACAGGATCACACCTTAGTACTCTTTGGGTGTAAATCACATAGACATGTGAACTAGATTATTGACTCTAGTAAACCCTTTATGTGTTGGTCACATGGAGATGTGAACTATTGATGTTAATCACATGATGATGTGAACTATTGGTGTTAAATCACATGGTGATGTGAACTAGATTATTGACTCTAGTGCAAGTGGGAGACTGAAGGAAATATGCCCTAGAGGCAATAATAAAGTTGTTATTTTATATTTCCTTATTTCATGATAAATATTTATTATTCATGCTAGAATTGTATTAACCGGAATCTTGATACATGTGTGGATACATAGACAAAACACAGTGTCCCTAGTAAGCCTCTACTAGACTAGCTCGTTAATCAATGATAGTTAAGTTTCCTAACCCTAGACATGTGTTGTCATTTTGATGAACGGGATCACATCATTAGGAGAATGATGTGATGGACAAGACCCATCCGTTAGCTTAGCATATTGATCGTTCAGTTTTATTGCTATTGCTTTCTTCATGTCATATACATATTCATTTGACTATGAGATTATGCAACTCCCGAATACCTGGAGGAATACCTTGCGTGCTATCAAATGACACAACGTAACTGGATGATTATAAAGATGATCTACAGTTATCTCCGAAGGTGTTTGTTGGGTTAGCATAGATCGAGATTAGGATTTGTCACCCCGAGTATCGGAGACGTATCTCTGGGCTCTCTCGGTAATGCACATCATAATAAGCCTTGCAAGCAATGTGATTAATGAGTTAGTTGCGGGATGATGCATTACGTAACGAGTAAAGAGACTTGCCGGTAATGAGATTGAACTTGTATGGAGATACCGACAATCGAATCTCGGGCAAGTAACATACCGATGACAAAGGGAATAACGTATGTTGTCATTACGTTTTGACCGATAAAGATCTTCCTAGAATATGTAGGAACCAATATGAGCATTCAGGTTCTGTTGTTGGTTATTGGTCGGAGATGTGTCTCGGTCATGTCTACATAGTTCTCGAACTCGTAGGGTCTGCACGCTTAACGTTTGATGACGATTTGTATTATGACTTATGTATTTTTGGTGACCGAAGATTGTTTGGATTCCCGGATAAGATCACGGACATGACGAGGAGTCTCGAAATGGTCGAGAGGTAAAGATTGGTATATTGGACGATAGTATTCGGACACCGGAATGGTTTCGGGTATTTATCGGAGTACCGAGGGGTTACCGGAACCCCCGGGGGAAAGTAATGGGCCTACATGGGCCATAGGGGAGAGAGGGCAGCCCACAAGGGGTAGCCCCCCCCCCCCTCCATGGGCAGTCCAAATTGTACAAGGGGAGGGGGCGTGGCCCCCCTTTCTTTCTCCCTCTCCTCTCCTTCCCCCTTTCCCCCTCAGTAAGAAGCAAGGGGGGCCGACTAGGACTAGGAGTCCAAGTCGGTTTCCCCCCATGGCGCGCCCCCTATGGCTGGCCTCCTCCCTCTCCTCCTTTGTATACGGGGGCAAGGGGGCACCCTGAAGCACATCAATTGTTCTCTTAGCCATGTGCGGTGCCCCCCTCCACAGTTTACTCCTCCGGTTATATTGTCGTAGTGCTTAGGCGAAGCCCTGCACGGATCACATCACCATCACCGTCGCCACGCCGTCGTGCTGACGAAACTCTCCCTCGACATTTTGCTGGATCAAGAGTTCGAGGGACGTCATCGAGCTGAACGTGTGCAGAACTCGGAGGTGACGTACGTTCGGTACTTGATCGGTTGGATCGCGAAGACGTTCGACTACATCAACCGCGTTAAATTAACGCTTCCGCTTTAGGTCTACGAGGGTACGTGGACACACTCTCCCCCTCTCGTTGCTATGCATCTCCTAGATAGATCTTGCGTGAGCATAGGAAATTTTTTAAAATTGCATGCTACGTTCCCCAACAAGTACCGCTCCAAGGAGCGGTAGTACCGCTGACGCCAGCACCTGTTGCGTGCGCCTACAATAGTAATTGTGGATGTAGTTTTTACTACCGCTCTCGAGCGGTAGTACTGCAAAACTACGTCCGGTACTACCGTGCCGGATTTTTTGCACAGTCTCTTCTTCAGTGGAGGTTGACACGGAAGTAATTTTTTTACTTCCTTGCACCTCCTGTGGCTGTTGGAAACTACCCTATGGTAGTACCGTAAGGGCCTACGGTAATACCGCTCCAGCGGTTCTACTGCATGTTGCCTCGTGTAGTAGTCCATCCTCTGGTCACTACCGTGCGTGCGGTAGTATCACTGTGCAGCAGTAGGACCGCAACCTCTTATGTAGTACCACACGCAGCGGTAGTACTTGAGGCACGGGCTGAAAGTGGGGGTTAACGTGTGGATCCCCCACACACACACACTATATATATATATATATATATATATATATATATATATATATATATATATATATATATATATATAAAGGGGTCTTCTTCCCAAGAAGACCATCTCTCTCTTCCCCAAGCTCCATTGTTGCTCCAAAGCTCATTTTCACTGATCTCTCCCTAGCCAATCAAACTTGTTGATTTTCTAGGGATTGGTTGAGAAGGCCCGGATATACACTTCCACCAAGAGAAATTTGATTCGCCCCACTAATCCCTTGCGGATCTTATTACTCTTGGGTGTTTGAGCATCCTAGACGGTTGAGGTCACCTCGGAGCCACATTCCATTGTGGTGAAGCTCCATGGTTTCGTTGGGAGCCTCCAATTAAGTTGTGGAGATAGCCCCAACCTTGTTTTGGTCGCCGCCTTCAAGGGCACCACTAGTGAAATCATGACATCTCGCATTGTGTGAGGGCATGAGGAGAATACGGTAGCCCTAGCGGCTTCTTGGGGAGCATTGTGCCTCCACACCACTCCAACGGAGACGTACTTCCCCCCAAAGGGAAGGAACTTCGATAACACATCCTCGTCTCCACCGACTCCACTTGTAGTTATCTCTTCCCTTTACTTTGTGCAAGCTATTATTGTGTTGTATCCTTTGCTTGCACTTGTTGTTAGCATCATATAGGTTGTTCACCTAGTTGCACATATAGACAACCTATTTGTTGCTAAACCTAATTTGTTAAGAAAAACTAAAAACTGGTAGTTGCCTATTCACCCCCCCCCCCTCTAGTCAACTATAGTGATCCTTTCACCGGAGATCCGTAACTCCGATTGGGCTGAAATTTTGAGGGGATTTTCTTCCGGATATTATCTTTCTTGCGGCCTAAGAAGGGCACCAACCGCCTTACAGGGGGCCCACAAGCTTGTTGGGCGCGCCCTGGGTAGGGGGCACGCCCCTTGAGCTAGTGGGCCCCTCGGGCATCGTCTCACGTTGATTCCACTTCTCAAAAATAATTCTCCGTAAATTGTTATCGCGTTTGGACTTCATTTGATATGGGTATTCTGCGAAACAAAAAACATGCAACAAATGGGAACTGGCACTAGGCACTGGATCAATATGTTAGTCCAAGAAAATCATACAAATTGTTTCCAAAAGTATGTAAAAGTTGTAGAATATTTGCATGAAACAATCAAAATTATAAATACGACGGAGACGTATCAACCCTCCAGAAAGTCCCAATCCACGCGGTCATAGGCCTTCGAAAGGTCTAACTTGTAAGCACGCAAAGGAAAGCCCCCTTCAAGGATTGGATATGATGTATACACTCGAAGGAAACTATAGAGTTATCAGATATTAGCCCCCTAGAGATAAACACACTCTTGTTCTCTGAAATAAGCTCACTAAGATAAGGCCTGAGACGATTCACCAAACACTTCGACACGATCTTATAGATCACGTTACACAAGCTAATGGGTGTGAAATCTTTCAATTCTTTGGATATTGCACCTTAGGAATAAACACAATAGTAGTATCGTTAACTCCATCAGGCATCAGACCAGTATAAAAGAACTTTAAAACAACAATAATTATTTATGTTTTAAGAATTAACCGGTTCCTCTGGTAGAACCTAGCAGGTGGAGCTTTAAGCGGTCCCATTTAAAACAAAGCATCTGAAACTTTTTTTTCTTTATGAAAACGGCCTACACAAGGCCTCGTTCATATTCTATCACCCTTGTTTCATCAATAAGCTCAAGCACCATCGTCGGAGAAATAGTGGGATCTTTAGTATATTCCTCTTGAAAATATCTATATGATCATCTTTATCATTGAAGCAAACCGAGAGGTGATTTGAATCCAGTCAAAACTGAAACAAACGGGGGTTTGCTATCCTTGTATGTATGTGTCCTGTAGACCTATACTAAGAAAGTTCGAGCGCATGGGTGCCGCCGAGTAATGCTACACATACATAGGTTTACATAGATTTTACAAATAGGTGGGTTGTGATTGAAGGTTAAGGGGAAGAAGGGGCCCACCTCCATGAAAATCAGGGGGGAGTGGTTAGTTAGAAAGAAAGAAGCCTAGTCGGCGTGTAATTGTGTGTAACTCTTTGTATGTTTAGTATTATTGGGTGCCGTCTGATCTATCTTTTCCCTCACAATAGAAATTTTCTTTTGAGGGGTAGAAAAAATATTATCTACATTCACAGAGACATGTGTGCGAACGTGTCAAGGGTGAGCTGTGCCAGCATGCAAGAAAAGGAGCGGCGGTGCAACCTGGTAAGACTTGTACATGTGATGGGGTGACTTTCCAGCAGTCATTGGATCTTTCATTGCGCACCCAAAGCAAAGAATTGATCTCTGTCTTTTACTTGACTTGTAGTCCAGACTTCTTCTGACAAGCAAAACCCAGTGACACCGCGCCACCGCCCCCCTGCATGCGCATGCATGCATGCATAAAAGCAGGCCAATACGAAGTTCGAACATCGATCGAGCTGCGAACCCAGCGACCGAGCGCCATGGGAACCAGCCTGCTCAACCTTCTCCTCATGGAGGTGGCGGCCATCGTGAGCATCATCCTCCTCTCCCTCCTCGTCGTGCTCAGCTCCTACCGCCGCCGCGCCGGCCACCCCGCCCTCCGCCTCTTCGTGTGGGCCGCGTCCACGCTCTTCCTCCCGCTCGTCTCCTACGCGGTCTCCGCGGCCGCCAAGTGGGACGCCGCGCGCGTGCCCCTCCTCCTCGCCTGGACCGTCTTCCTCCAGATCCTGCGCAACACCATCGACACCGCCCGCTCCTCCTCCCTCACCATCGACAGCAACGCCTCCGGCGGCAGCAAGTTCCGCCCCTCCGTCGAGCAGCTGGCGCGCATGGGCTGGGTGGCGTTCCTCATCATCAGCAGCGGTGGAGAGGCCGGGAGCCCGCAGCTCACCGGCGTGCTCCTTTGGCTCTGGGTGCTCAGCCTCGTCAAGCTCATCCACCGGCTCGTCGCCGCGGAGCTCGCCAAGAACTCGTTCGCCGTCGGCCTCAACGCTTACCTCGTCTCCGACTACATGAAGCAACTCCATTGCCGAGAGCAGGATCATCCAGGAGAAGATAGCGCGCAAGACGGCGTGCCGCCTTACCTGGTGATGGGCGAGGAGAAGCTGCACATCGAGGCCAGGCCGCATGGGTACCAAATTGGCCGGACGTCTCAGGCGCCGTCGTTGTCCGCCGATGCCGGGCACGTGGTCACCATGGACCGGATATGGCGGCTTTTTTCCGCCGGAGACTCGCTCCTCGCGTCCTATCCGCACACCAAGGATCTCTGCCTGTCCTTCTCCCTGTTCAAGCTGCAGCTCCGGAGGTTCCTCGGGTGCCCCCTCGCGGAGGTGGGCTCTCGCCGAGCTCTCGCATTCGTCTACGATGGCCTCCTCGCCGGGAGCCCCGAGAGAGCATTCGGGGTGATCGAGGCCGAGCTGGCCTTCCTCGCCGACTTCCTCTACTCCAAGCTCACCTCCTTCTACGCGAGCGGGTGGTGGTTCCCGGTGCTCAACTCCATCCTGGTGCTCGCCACGTGGGTCAGCTGCCTCGCGGCCGGCGGCGCCATCGTGCACGACATGACCAGCCAAGGCACGGCGCTCGCCGTGGACTACGAGCAGCTCAGGAACTACCTGCAGCGCCACGACACCGTGTTTCACGCCATCGTCGGCCTCGACTTGCTCGTCACCGTCTCCTTCATCGTCGCCATCGTCTTCACGGAAGGGTGGGAGATCGCTAACTACGTCCGCTCCGACTGGATCAAGGTGGCCACCATCTGCGAGTACGCGCGCCGGCCGTCGTGGCGCAGGTCGCGGTGGACGCGCGGCAAGCTCGCCCGCGTCCTCCGGTTCAACGCCGTCCAGCGCTGGGACGACCGGTTCGGCCAGACGTCCGTCCTGCAGACCCGGATGTGCTACTGCGGATGCGTTTCCCGGCAGGTCGACCGGATCTCCAAGACGTCAGTCCCCGTGCCGCCGTCGGTCAAGGCAGCCATCGCGACGACGCTGAGGACGAACCACGGAGCACTCGGGAACGGCGTGCTGTCGTTGCAACGTAGCGGTGTTGCCGATAAGTTTACCTGGGCTTGCCGCGTCGGCGCCGACGGCAGTGGTGAGAGAAGCATCTCCGAGCAGATCCTTGTGTGGCATGTCGCCACGAGTCTGCTCGAGATCAAGCGCTCGGAGGCAGCGGCTCATGGCAGCGACAATGACGTCGAGGATGGCGGCGACACGGTGGTCGTGGCCACTCACCTGTCACGGTACTGCGCCTACCTCGTGGCGCTCAAGCCACAGCTCCTGCCGGACCACCCGGCATGGACGGAGGAGCTCTACGAGGGCGTCGTGGAGGAGGTGGCGAGGGTCCTCGCGCGCTGCGCTGGGCCGTTGGTGCGGTACGAGCGGGCGGCGACGTGCCTCGGCGGGAGCATGAACGAGACGCTGAGGAAGGCTTCCAAGCTCGCCCGGCAGCTGGCCGAGGAGGTCGGCGACGAGGAGGCGGTCTGGAGAATCCTGGCCGAGTTCTGGGCGGAGCTCGTCGTCTTCCTGGCGCCGTCGGAGAACGTGACGGCGCATGCCAAGTCGCTCCGGCGTGGCGGCGAGTTCATCACCGTGCTTTGGGCGTTGCTCGGGCATGCGGGCATTGTTTGCCGTCCCGAGAGTGACGTCGAACACTTGCGTTAGCTGATCATGATATAATTTTATTTATTTTTTACTTGTTTGAGCGTGTATATGAATATCAACTACATGTAACCTAGTATGAATATTGTATATTTGTATGCAACTCATCACGGACACACCCCCACTCATACTCCGTTCATCCTGAGGCGAGCCTGCGAGACGTAGCTCCCGCGGTATATCAGCGCCCTGTGGAATGCCCACCCTCCTTTTCTTTTTGGACGAAAAATACTTCGCCTATATACATATTTCATGGTACAAAATGCGGTGAATTCTTTTTCGGAAACACTAACGCCCATACGTGTGGGCGTTTCCCAACTCGCCAACACGCTTGGATCGTCGTTCACTGTCTTTTGCGCGAATCTTGACACGAAAAGGTAGATTTAGTGTGCTACATAGAACGGGGCTGGTGTGTGGGCGTTGGAGAGTTTGCCCACACGCCCGCACCATGCTATTTGCCGGCTGCGCTGTCTGGGCGAACTAGTTTCTGCCCACACAGCCACCACCTAGTTCATGCGCGTGTGGGCGAACTGCTTTTCGCCCACACGACACTCCTACGTTGTGGATGGCAACTGCAGTTACGCGAACGTGGCAACTAGATAAACACACATGGCAACTGTGATTCTTTGCTAGACGGCGACTGCAGTTGTGCGTACGTGGCAATCAGATAAACACACATGGCAACAGTGATTAACAATACATGGCAACTATGGTTGGACTACATGTGGCAACTAGGTAAACACACATAGTGATGTGGAGCACCTACGGTCATCACCATGTCAAGAGTTCGTTTGGCAAGTGAAACATGCGACCTCTACTTCTCATACATAAAGATAAATCTTCTCCTTTACACGTGTTCACTTGACCCTTCGAGGATGGTATACTACTTGACACTCCACTCGTGTGCATACATAGGTATTGTCGGAACATCATGGACGAGGAGGAGTGTGAGCACAAGTGTACAACTACACCATCCGCGAGTGAAGCCTGGAAGAGAAGGAAGAAGAGGAATCTGCCCAGCCCAGAAGGACCGGAACAACCGCCCAACTACCGCCCGGGCGGTACAACCGGCCGGCTACCGCCCAACAACCGGCCACCTTTCTGTGATCGAGCGGTGCAAGGCCGGTACTGCACCGGATGTACCGGTTTCTGCCAATAGACCGGTACAACCGCCCCTACGACCGGAACAACCGCTGCCCTTCGGCGTACACCTCCGTAACTGTAGTCTGACTCCCAGCCGTACTACCGCTTCACTTGACCGGGTACTACCGCCCATAAAAGCTCCCAGCGGTACTACTGCCACACGTCCGTACTACCGGCCTGCTGTCTTGTGATGAGATGGGTTTCACCCCATGTATCCCCCAATTTACCCCTTGGACTATATATACTTGTCCCTTAGCTCCGTACTAGGGTTAGAAAATATGATAGCTCATTTGTATGTGAGCTTTGCTCCTACCTTACTCTACTCTTGAGAGAGAGAGAGAGACCACTACTTCATTGGAGGCCAAGACCTCCATCTAGGAGAAGATCCTGCGGGATATATCATCAAGACCCCCTCTTGGGCGGCCCCCTTCAAGACCTCCTCACGGAGATGAATTCTACCTTGTATCTTTCCCTTTGTTGTTCATGTACCTTGTGGATCTTGTGTGTTTGATTGTCTAGTGGATGTGTGATCGGACTTGTTCTTGAGTGTTTCCCCTTGTGATTTCTCTCCATTCTTCCCTGCGTTCATCGTGTTCTTCAAGGGATCCCACTCCAAACGTGAAAGATCGGCCTACACCGGGTTAGCCCCGTATCATATGGTATCATGAGCCACGTTGATCACGTTTTTGGAGCCCCTACCCTTTGTTTTCTAGCTTGATTTTGTTGATTTCGTCCTAAAATCCAAAATCTCCACCAAAAATAGCCCCAATTTTTTTTGTGATTTGTTGGTTTGATGATGTTTTGTTGATTTTGATCCGTGGATTTGCTTGGTTTCAAGTGGATCTAGCATCTCCCCAAGTTTCCCCATCTTTCCTCCATGAAATCTCTCCAATTTTGCCGCCGAAATCATCAATTTCTACCCCAAAATCGCGCCCCGATTCGATCTGCGAAAAATCCCGACACGAGTGGTACTACCGCCCATCCAAGCGATACAACCGCTGGGTACCACAAGCGGTACTACCGCCCCCCAAGCGGTACTACCGCCCCTCCCAGTTTCAGCGTTCCGAGTTTCACCGTTTTGGCCATAACTTCCATATCCGGAGTCCGATTTTCGCGTTCTTTAGCTCGTTGAGTAGCTATTGACACCCCCCATCCATCTAGATAGGTTCCAACACCAGTTGACTCCATCAAATTTTCCAAAATTTGTAAAGTTTGTCTAGGCCCTCCACCACATCATCCGCATATCCACCATAGCCTTCCGCAACCTAACCCAATTTGTTCCCTATAGTATTAGCGGTTGCTTGAGTAGTGATTCGAGTCTCCTAAGGTGTTTCGGCTACTTAGGGACGATTGCTTGTTCATCAACCACCTCCATAACTTCCGCATAGGCTTGCCCACCATACACTTCCGCCACCCCAACTTAACCCAATCTTGTTGTGTTGAGAGTTGTGTCTCCTAAGGTGTTTCGGCTACTTAGGGACCGTGCTACCAACTCCGACACCTTGTATATCCCATCATTCCACTTCCGCATTGCCAAGTGAACACTACCACCGCTTTTCGCTAACACCATTTTGACATTTGACGTTTGAGATTTTGAGTTCGCGGTTTTTCCGTTTCCTAAGATGTTTCGGCTACTTAGGGACGAGACTACATCATCTTGGTATCTACATCAAGAGCACCGCCACTCATCATCACAAAGGACGGTAACCTCGACGACGCCATTGTATATTCCCCTTGCAAATTGCATTGATAACCCCTAGCCCATTTTGCGTTACTTGCCTATCGAGACTAGCCATTTGAGTATTGCCGGGCCACGTTACTTGTGCACATTAGTGATCTAAACCATCCATTGCATACATACCATATCATATTGGTATCATATCATACATTGTGTCACAATATCGTTCCCGCATATACACAATTGCTATCTTGGTTTGTGCATTGTGCAAAAGTGGCCATAGAAAAAAATAAATAACTAAGCTTTTAAGCAAAAAGAGAAAGAGCAAAGAAGCTTGTAAGCAAGTACCATAGCATCATACCACATTGCATATAAGATTGTCATATGCGATCATCTTGGATCATCTTGAGAAACATCGGGAACCATACATACATAGCATACTTGGGATATAAAAGTTGCTACATTTTGCATCTTATAGGTTGTGCACAAGTGTCGTATCCGCCTATTGAGCAATCGTGCTAGCGTCTCTCTTAAGTTGTGCAACACGAGCGTTTTGGTGGATTCCACATTTTGAGCTCATTCCTTGGTTGCACGACCCCATTTATCTATCCGTGTGTGTGTTTCCGTGTGCCATTCTTTGCTATTGGTCCATTTGTTTCACTTGCGAATTTGTGAATCTCTTTCAACATTATTGACTCTTGCTAACATTTTGCATCAAATTTTTGTGCCACTATCCTCACCGAGCTCTATCATAAGATTTACTTGATAGGTGTGAGTGAACAAGTCCGGTACCAATTCCACTATTCTTTCATCTCACATTGAGTGAAACAGGATACATCCTCAACTTTGGGAAAAGGTAACTTGGTATTGTTTATCTCATTTCCTACTCACCTCTACTCGAGTCTTCTGATGGATAGGCAAGGCACTTCACCTTCGGTCTACAACAACAACGACGAGTTCGATGCCACGAACAACAACTCCGACGCCAAGATGCAAGCTCAAATGGAGGAGATCAAAGCCCTCATCAAGTCCTACAAGCGATCTTCCTCATCTTCGAGAAGACGCTCAAGAGCACATGCCTCCGAGCTACCATCTCCGGCAAGATCACATCGGCATCAACATCATCACCACCGCCAAGAACGTGAAGGTCATGAGCTCAACACCAACAACCGCTCAATGACTTCACCATCTTCATTGGCATCTTCGCCAAGTGACTTCAAGGCATCTTCGCCTATGGACATACGGCATCTTCGCCAACAAGAACCTCAAGGCTACGCTCAAGAGAAGCTCCCCAAGCTCAAGTCCATGACTTCCACGAGCTACTACGACCTCGACATCGACCATGCGATTCCTTTCTATGGGACTCAAGAACCCGAGGAGTATCTCGAGTGGGAGCGTTTGATGGACGACTACCTCAAGCTACATCAAGTTCGTCCCGAAGATCAAGTGAAGTGCGCCACAAGAAACTTCCACGACTACGCATTGGCATGGTGGCTTCACACACCTTCGGAGTACTACGACATGAGTTGGCCCAAGACGAAGAGAGCTTTGCGGCGAGAGTTTGTGCCTCCAACCTACACGGAACAACTTCTTCGCCAATTGGAGAACACCATCCAAGGATCCAAGTCCATCGACAAGTACTTCAAGAAGATGAAGATTGCCTTGCGACGAGCTGGCGTGGACGACCCCATTTCGATGAAGTTCCACTTCATGATGGGATTGAACAACGACATCTCCAAGACTATCCTCCTCGAGAACTACAAGTCCATCGACGACTACTACATTGGTGCTCTCAAGGCGGAACAATAACTCATGAAGGCCAAGGCTTCTCCACCCCAAGCAAACTTCTCGGCGACCAAGCTCTACGACAAGCATGAGGCTAGTACCACCAAGATGTCCAAGCCCGACAAGCTCCAAGACGATGCTCCCAAGTGCGGCTTCACCGCCATCCCTCTTTGTGTCATTGATGATGCCGAGTCTACCTTGACTCTTTTTCAAGATGGTGCGGCGACAAGTACGACTACGGAGACCTTCAAGGACCAAGCTTTGGAGGCAAGCGACAAGGTGGCGAGCAAGGATGATGCTTCCATCTTAGGAGGCGAGAGTGATGATGTGCCATCTTCGGCCTTCATCCACGGCGACGGTGACGAGATGATCGAGCATGGGATTTTCCCTTCGGTCATGGAGGAGAGTGATGATGTGCCATCTTCGGCCTTCATCCACGGCGACCACGATGAGATGGTTGAGCATGGGATTTTCCCTTCGACCATGGCGACGTATGATGACTTGAGTGACTTGTGCCACCATATTGAGAGTGAGAGTAACTTCACCACTAGCCCCATATATGATGTGTTGCCCCAATTCCCATGTGAGGAGAGCCACAACCCCCACCACTTAAGTGAGATGAGTGACTCCACCATATGTTACTTTGAGTGCACCTACTTTGAGGGAGTGAGTGAACCACCACATAGAGAGAGTGAGATAGTTGATAGGTCTCGTGAGGCCATTTGCATTTCTAACAACTTGACCTCTACCTCTATCGTGTTTTCTCATTTGGTGCTAGGTCCCATTTATGATGATGTGTCGATCCCCGACGACTTCGTCCTCCCTTTGGACAAGACGATGGCCATGGTGGAATATGATGCACCCCCACATGGTTCCATCAAGATGAAGATGACCACCATTTGGTCTTTCCCACCTCACCTACACCACTTGAGTGGAATGACAAAGGTAACAAAGGTGGCGGTGATGTTCTAGTCCCACTAGTGGACATTCTTGAGATTGATTGCTTGCATGATGTTGATCCACCTAGTACCATGCTTCATGCTAGTATGATTTCCCCATGTGATGATTTGCCCATTTATGATGAATATGATGATTCTCATGCGGAGTCTATTAGTTGTGATGCCATGTTACATAGGATTTCTTGTGACAATTCTTTAGGTCACATCATGTTTGCTAATCCGCTTGACTTGTCATATGCTATGCATGAGATCCATCATATGTCTTATTTGCAATCTCTTCATAGTGACTATGCATATGCCATTAAAATAAACCCAATTTGCACATATGGCATAGATGACAAGCCCATGGTTATTGGCATTTGTTTTTCTTGTGATGATATTGACATGCTCCCTTTGTATCCTTTATCTCATATGCCATGCCATGCCCTCCTAGCTTCGGATATGCATTGTTTTGGATGTTGTCCATTTTCTCCATGTGATGTTTCCGCTATTGCTCATGAGGAGGCCCCCATAGTTTCCTCATACATGTTAGGAGAGTTTGATCCATCCCATTCATTGCATGATCCCCATACTTGTGTGCACCATATGCTCCCCATGAATGAAAATGCTATTGATGCGCCATATACTTGCATTCTCAATTTGTGTCCCCATCGTGTCATACACAATAACTATTCTTTCATGATGGATGACATGTTCATATACCATGCATCAAATTTCTTTGAGCAATGCTTATCTTGTGCTAACTCACACACGCACATACACATCATGATGGATGATGTGTACATTTACCACGCCAAGACAATTTCTTTGGTTTGTGTCTCTTTTGTGTAGGTACCCATGAATACTTGTCGACCTCGCAATCCCACGAGTTGACAAAAGCGAGCTCTAGAGAGCAACGATGATTTGGGATCCCATGGATTGTCTTTTCCCACGCTCTCTTCGCGCAAAGACTTCGCGCATTTCTTCTACATGGCCCTCACTTGGCTATGGGTTGTTCTCCATTATATATACTTTGCCCATATTGCCATGTTCACTTTGCATGATATGCCCATTCCTATGCTTTTGCCATGCATTTGTGACCCATGCTTTGCATTACACATGATGATTGATTCTAGTACTTGTATGTGTATTTGCAAGCTTGGTGGAGATATCACTTGTTATTGCCATGTTCTATTCATGACCCATTCCTATGATGATACTTTCGTCTTGCTTTGTGTCTGTGCTTGCGATATGTCATGTGCATTGTTTATGCCTAGTATTTGCTCACATGACATGATTGCCATGATTTACTCTAGTGTGTTGCATCTTCGCTTCACTAGTTTGCACGACTTGATCTCTATGCTTGCTAATGTTGCATCACCCATGACTCATACTTGCTCATCGCATGCGGTTGATGACAACCATCCATATGCTTTGCACATGATTCATATTGCTTCTTGTCATATATCTCCATGTGTTGCCTCTCTCATGCTCGATGACTTGCCATGTATTGAGTGCAACAATGCTTATAGTCTTGCTCATGAGATCGCCCCCATAGCATTCTCACATATGTTTGGAGATATTGACATATTCCTTGTGAAGCATGCTTGTCTTACTTCTTTGCACCATATACCTAGTGCCATGAATATAGCCATTGTTGCATCATATTATTCATGCACTTGTGCTTCTAATGGTTTTGTGCAAAAGATGAGAACCATCATGATGGATGATGTGTTTGTCTACCATGCGCATACTTTCTTTGTTTTGTTTTGTGCATATGTAGGATACTTGGACTTCGAGTCGACTTCCACTTCACATGAGTTGACCATTCGAGCTCTTGAGAGCGAGCCTCATACATTCTACCACGACTCGCTTCTACACCGTATTTGCTTCCACTTTGGCATTGTGAAGAATGCACAAGGACACACCTTCAAGGTGACATCATTCTTGAGCTTGGATATTGTGGATCATACTTCATGTGTTGCTTGCACCATTTGCACGCATATTCGAGATATTGCTTTCACCCATGATTGCCACATTTCCATGCATCATGATGTATATGCCTTGTGTGTTGCATCCAATTGTTGGATTAATTGCTCCTACCATATGTTTGGTTGCAACAATGTCACTTCTTCACATATGCCATGTCCCATTGCTTGTCTCATGTTTGACTTTGCCTCACACATGATGAACAATTACTCTTTATATTGTGTTGAGTGCCACACTATATTCACTACACCCTATGCACATTATGCTTGGATTGTCTTGCACTTGACCCATGTGTTTAGACATCTCATCTTATTTGGTGTTGTGAATGATTCCTATGCCTACCATCGACCATTTGTCGAGCGCTTTATGCATGCTTGCTATAACCTTGAGGTGGATGCTTATGCTCTTTTCACACATATTTGCATCTCTACCTCACATTTACATGCTTCTCCACATGATATCTTTGCTTGTGCTCAATTTATGTGCTTACATGCCATGTCACAATCCTTTGTCAAACCATATGCTATGCTTGATGACAACACTTGTTTGGTGAATCACCTCTTGAATGCTTGGTTTTGCACTAATGCTAACCACATTTATTTTTCCAAGTGTTTGTTGTCCTTGCTCATTTTGAAGGAATCCCAAGACGGTGCGACATTGGAGAGTGCCCATTGCGAGCTTGAAGATGACGAGAACTTGGTGATTGACCAATCCTACACGGCGACGCCATCTCTTTCCCATGGTGATTTTGGTTTTTGATCCGAGGTCGGATCTTTTCCAAGGGGGAGGGGATGATGCAGAGCATCCTACGGCCATCACCATGTCAAGAGTTTGTTTGGCAAGTGACACGTGTGACCTCTACTTCTCATACATAAAGGTGAATCTTCTCCTTTACACGTGTTCACTTGACCCCTTCGAGGATGGTATACTACTTGTCACTCCACTCGTGTGCATACATAGGTATTGTCGGAACATCATGGACGAGGAGGAGTGTGAGCACAAGTGTACAACTACACCATCCGCGAGTGAAGCCTGGAAGAGAAGGAAGAAGAGGAATCTGCCCAGCCCAGAAGGACCGGAACAACCGCCCGGGCGGTACAACCGGCCGGCTACCGCCCAACAACCGGCCACCTTTCTGTGATCGAGCGGTGCAAGGCCGGTACTGCACCGGATGTACCGGTTTCTGCCAATAGACCGGTACAACCGCCCCAACGTCCGGAACAACCGCTGCCCCTTCGGCGTGCACCTCCAGAACCAGAGTCTGGACTCCCAGCGGTACTACCGCCCCCACTTGACCGGTACTACCGCCCCGCAAAAGCTCCCAGCGGTACTACCGGCCTGCCTGTGCGCAGTGAGAGGGGTTTCACCCCATGTATCCCCCAACTTACCCCTTGGACTATATATACTTGTCCCTTAGCTCCGTACTAGGGTTAGAAAATATGATAGCTCATTTGTATGTGAGCTTTGCTCCTACCTTCCTCTACTCTTAAGAGAGAGAGAGAGAGAGAGAGAGAGAGAGAGAGAGAGACCACTACTCCATTGGAGGCCAAGACCTCCATCTAGGAGAAGATCCTGCGGGATATATCATCAAGACCCCCTCTTGGGCGGCCCCCTTCAAGACCTCCTCACGGAGATGAACTCTACCTTGTATCTTTCCCTTTGTTGTTCATGTACCTTGTGGATCTTGTGTGTTTGATTGTCTAGTGGATGTGTGATCGGACTAGTTCTTGAGTGTTTCCCCTTATGATTTCTCTCCGTTCTTCCCTGCGTTCATTGTGTTCTTCAAGGGATCCCACTCCAAACGTGAAAGATCGGCCTACACCGGGTTAGCCCCGTATCACATAGCAACTACTGTTTGACCATATGTGGCAAGTAGTTAATCACACACGGCAACTACGGTTTGATTATGCTCGGCAACTACCATAAATTAGACATGACAACTATAGTTAACCAAAACAGATAGAGTTGCCATGCTTTTACAACTACACTTGCCATCCCGGATAACTACATCTGCCAACCAGGATGGCAACTAAATCGTCATCCTGCGGGGTACCTAACGTAGCTGTGCCAGGACGTGTGGGCATTTTTGCTTCGTGCCACACGCGCGGGGTGGAGATGAGTAGTACTTGTTGGCGTGTGGCACGAAGTAGCCGCGCCCACACGTGTGGGCAATTCTAATGTCCGCCCACACATATCCCGTGTGGGCTGTCTCCTGCTCACACCACATACAGTGTGTGGGCGCATG
The DNA here is from genome assembly GCA_021605145.1 of Aegilops bicornis. NCBI lineage: Eukaryota > Viridiplantae > Streptophyta > Magnoliopsida > Poales > Poaceae > Aegilops > Aegilops bicornis. The sequence goes on from CM038674.1 coordinate 173,390,057, forward strand.
TTGAATATACCACACGTGTGATGGATATCAGCGTCTTTTTTTTTACAAACAAATTGCCCTGATCCTACTCGGCCCAGTATAGCCCGAGTTAGGAACGGGAGAGTCGTTCCTTCCGAGTGCTCCTATACGCCGCTCGCTGCGGCAAGAAGTCGCCGTTTCGCACAGGAGAAGGTTCGCGTGGGCCGGCCCATTCGCTGTCCTACACCGAATGAAAGAGATGCCAAATATAAAGGGAGCGACAGTTCCGGAATCGAACCCGCAATCTCTTCATATGCATGCTATGCCCTAGCCACTCCACCAGGTGAGCTATTTGTGGAAGAGTGGCAGCGTCAATATAAAAATACCAAACAGAAGTAGCACAAAAAAAACAAGTTCACAAAATCTACTATATCTAAATAACTAGCCCTCACTATTAGGAATTCTCTTGCTTCTCCTTAAGCCACATCACCTAAATTAATTTAATTGTTAGATATACTAGATCAGTCTATTATAGCCGTTGGATCTACACAATGAGAGCCACTCCACCACCCACATGTAGTAACCGATGCATGCATGCATGAGATGCATGAGAGCCACTCCACCACCCACATGTAGTAACCGATGCATGCATGCAAATGTATGTAGTATCAGGCCTAAAAGGTGTTTATAATCAAGAAAAATAGGACGCATGCATAGATTGCAGGAGCTTTCATTGTAGAAATCATAGATTCTTCATCCGGTGTATATGCCTCATTTTTCACTTCATATTCTTCCAATAATAAGCGCAGACTAGCAACTATGTCATCAACTTTTTCAATGCATTCATAAGAAGATGGCTCAATGCCATGGAGCATGGCAAAGCAAGCTACCAACATTTTCCTCTTGTATCGAGGATCAAGAATTATAGCTATAGCCATTAGACCTTGGATGTCGCTCCAATACTTATCAAATTTTTCAGTCATGCTTTTTGTCATTTCTTTGATAGTGTTGTTGCTAGATGCTTCCCACTGCCTCATTTTCATTTTAATTTCACATATCTTAGGAAAGTACACATAGGCAGTCACATAATCAGTTCCAGAAAATAGCTCAGTTATTTCATAGAACAACCTAAGCCTCTCTACAACATCTACAAATAAAGCCCATTCTTCCTAACTAGGCAGCCACTCATATTGCTTTTCTTTTTCTTTTGCACGTTCAAAGACAGGTCTATAAGGCAAAGCAATATCAAGCATTACAAAAGTAGAGTTCCACCTAGTCTTGCAATCAAGTTTCAACTTCCTTTTAATTTTCACTTTCTTATACTTGGCCATTTCCTCAAACTTCTCTATCCTTTTTGGTGAGGCGGTCCAATATGCCACACTTTCACGAATGTTTTCTATAGCTGATTGCATGACATCTAGGCCATCCTTCACTATCAAATTCAAAATATGTGCACAACAACGCATGTGAAGTAAAGTACCTTCACAAAGAAGCTTACTTTTTCCTATCTTCCCCACAATCTCCGCAATTGCCTTGTCATTGGTGTTGCAATTATCAACGGTCACAGTCAAGAGCTTTTCATCAAGATTCCATTCAACCAATGACTCAAGGAGCTGCTCAGCTATCACTTCTGCATTATGTGGTGCTGGAACATAAATAAACCTACAATATGCACACAAACGCAATAGTTGATGAAATCTTAATGGGCTGCTGAAAATCTTAATGGGCACACAAACGCAATATATGATGTGGGAACATGTATATACCTCATGAGAATGTTCCTTAGCCTCCAAGACTCATCAATGAAATGGGTTGTAATAGCCATATATCCCTTCTTTTGACTGTCAGAAGTCCACATATCGGTGGTGACTGCGACCCTTGATTGTACCATACTCATATACTCGATGGCCTTCTTCTTTTCTATGTCGTACCTTTCCACAATGTCAATTCTACAAAACAGAAGATAAGGAACAGAGTAAATGTTATTTGCACAAGAGAAACAAGAAACATTACGAGGAAACAGAAAACTAAAGACATAGCAGCATATTACCTAATAGTATTTCTAGTATGCAGCTTGAACAATGGCTGAAGTGCAGCAACAAATCTCCTAAAACCAACATGGTCCACCATAGACAAAGGATAATCATGCAACACCAACATGTTGCCAAGCTCTGCTCTAGCGTACTCTTGATTAAAAGTGTAGCTCTCCATGCTCACTTTCCCATCATTCTCGGCCATCACCTTCAATGAGGCTTGATGCAAAGTTTTACCATCCTTCGTCTTCAACTTCCTAAGAGTACAACTCTGAAGATGCAACTTTAGATGCTTAGTACCATTCCTTGATCCTGCGGTAAGTGTCTTATGACACCAATTACACTTGGCCTTCCATTCTCCATTTATCTTCAACTTCTTCATGTCCAACCAAACCTTAGACGTGAGCTTGCGACTAGATGGTTGATGTGGATGCACCTCTTCCGCCTCATCCTCTTCTCCTTCATCGTCTGAAATGCTAACATGATCTCCATCTTCATCCATTGGTGTCGCTGTGTCCATGGACTCATCTACTTGGCTTCGGCCATTGTTTGTATCACTGCACAAGAAAGTTAACAATTCACTATATAGCACAACCAGATTTTTCCAAACTTAATATACCACACAAAAATGTTTACGAAGCAGTCATAGAAATCGCTTTGTAAAAGTTACGTAAATGATTCACTGTATATAACCTTCTTTTGTATTACAAGATCAAACTACACTAACTGATTTACAGAAACGATTCACTTTATATAACCTTCTTTTGTATATACAAGTTTTTCTCCTAAACTAGAACAAGTCAATGATCTGGAAATAAATTTATGGCATGGCATTCTAACTCCCAAATTTGCTATTCCAATTCTAACTCCCATTCTAACTCCCACATTTAGTACATATTTATCAACACTCACTTTCATTCTTACACCATACTTCATACATAACAGAATCAAATAGATCAGTTCATGCATCATAGAATTTTATGAAAAAGTGAGAAAAATTTCACCGCTTTGGACGCTTTGGTGCCCTTTTCGCTGGTGGGGTCGATCTGTTCCTTGCAGGAGCAGGCAGCCGGACTACTGGGTCTTGGCCACCGCCGTCGCGCCTCCACGGCCACGGCCACGACCCACCTTGTAACCGGGCGCAGATGAGTTGGAGCGGCGCCCGGGATTCTGCCCCGTTGAAGGTGGTTGGAGACGCATGTTCTTGGAGGTAGATGAAGGCGTCGGCGTCCGCACCTGAGAACCACTCCCGCCGGCGCCATCTTGTCCGAGACCGTCCTCATCCACGGGTGTTGAGGTTGAGCGGACGAGGTCCCCATCAGTGCCGAAGTAGTGGGCCTCCTCGACGTCCTCTAGACCGCTTTCCATCCGCGCCGAAGTTGAGGTTGGGAGGTGCTCCGGTTGTCCGGCGGTTGAGATGGAAGAGCTGCGGCAACGGCAAGCGAGATGAGTGGAGGAGGCGCTGTGGAGGGAGGAGATGTGGAGGTGGAGACGAGGGAGATGGCCTGGTTCCCTGCCCAGGCTGCCGCAGCGGCCAGTGGCGGCGGCGGCAAACTAGGGTTGCAGCCCGTGTGAGAGAGATGGGTGTGACGGCGCGATGGGGTGAGGGTGAGGGGTCGAGCTGCCGAGGCGGAGGGGTTTTGTGCGAACTCGTGGGCTAGGGTTGCGGCCGCTGGGTGCTAGGCTAGTTTTTTTTCTTTTTCTACTGAATGACATAGGGGGCCTACATGTAAGATGTATTAACATGCGGGTAGGCGGGTAGACGGTTATGGGTACTGCATTCCCGTACCCATACCCGGCTTACCCGACGGGTATAGATTTTTCCCATTTAAATACCCATGAGTATTTTATTTTTCCATACCCTTACCCTAATAGGGCTTTTACCCGTCGGGTTAGCGGGTAACGGGTATCCATTGCCATGAGGAGCCGTGGGAGCCCCCCGAACCAGTTTTCCACGGCTTCGTGATTTCTAGGCGTTTTTTTTTTCTGGTTCCTTTTTTCCTTTTCTTTTTATTTTCTTAAATGCGCGAACGTTTTTCAAAGTCTTAAACTTTTTTCAAGTTGAATTAACATTTGTTAAAATCGGTGAACTTTTTGAATTTGATGAAAGTTTTTCAAAATCAATAAACTCTTTTTCAAAATTGAATTTGAAAAAATTTCTTTTTTTCGAATTGGATGAACTATTTTCAATATCCAAAATATGTTCAGATTTCTCTAAATTCGTTTGACTTATCAGAAAATGCTTTCAAAATCAAATTTTGTTCATGTTTTCGAATTTTGTTCACGTTTCAAAAATAGTTCTGAATTCCAAATTTTTGTTCACCGTATTGAAGAAAAATGTTCACCATACATTGAAAAAATGTTCAATGTGTATAAAAAAAGTTCATCATGTATAGAAATTTTGTTCAGCATGCATTCAAAAGGAGTTCGTCGTATTTAAAAAAAGTTCTATGTGTATTTGAGTATTGTTCACCATACATTGAAAAAATGTACAGTGTGTATAAAAAATGTTCATCGTGTAGAGAAATTTTGTTCAGCATGTATTCAAAAAAAGTTCAGCATATTTTTAAAAAATGTTCAGTGATTCTTTGAGTAATGTTCACCCTGTACTAAGAAAAATTTCAATGTGTATTATAAATTCACTTTCTAAAAATTGTTCACAGTACAAAAAAGTATTCAAATTTCGAAATTTGTTCAGTTTTTGAAAAACATAGTTCACGTTTAAAAGAAAAGGAATATTCAAATTTTGCATACGATTTTCGAAACATTTGTTCGCATATTTAAGATTTTCATTTTTTTCAAAATCGATTTTTCTTTATTGATGAACTTTTTTTTCAAATTCGTAAACTTTTTTATAAGTTCCTGGACTTTCTTTAAAAATTTATGAAAATTCTTGAATTCACGAAAGTTTTCAAAATTTTCGATTTTTTGTTTTTGTTTTCGTCAAAGTCAATAGCTCAGTGTCGAGATCGAGCTGCACACCACGCCCCCGACGTTCCTCTCCGGCAACAGCCGCACCTCATCGGCGCTCTTTTCCTCTCTTCATCAGCTCCTCTCGGGCCTGACCGCACAGCTCGCTGAGCCACCTCTCTAGCTACCACGCCTTGCGCCGGAAGGCGGGGATGCACACAAAGAAGCGTTATTCCTGATGTAGCAAGATTTTTAGATGAATCTGTTGTCTGGTGAGAGAAAAGGGGAAGAAGACGAATATGACGTGTGGGTCCGAATAGTCTGTTAGATAAGCTAGGTATCCCGGTCGGGATTTTTACTTTCCCGGTGCGACAAATAGGCCTAGGGTCGAAATTGGATGGGAACGTTGAATACAGAGTGCCGAATTCAGGGATTTGGAGTTAAGGGTTTAATTCCGACAGCATCTACAAATACAAGGTTTAAAATAGACTTTACTTCTTAACCGATCCAGGGAGCGAACTAGGCCATTTAGGGAGATTGAGGGAGAATGAACGAGGGAGCGAGGGGAGCGAACGAGCAGAAGTGGAACAAGCGAACGAGGCAAGCTGGGCCGGCCCAGTTCGCGGGCGTGTGGGCGCCAGAACGGGAACCGGCGCCCATTAGGAGCTCCCCATTCGCCGCAGAATAGGGTTTTCCGTTCCTTCCTGCCACGCGCAGGATCATAATCCGCTCTGCCCCGTGCGCTCCGCTGGAAGCCGCCGCCACCCATCCTTCCCCAACGAAGTCTCTCTCCAGCCTCCGGCCTCCGTCTTCCTCCGGTGGTTTTGTGACCCTGTTAATTTGGACGCGTCCCTATGAGTATTCGGCGATTTGTGTATCTGGCGGCGGCCGATGGCGCCAACCGCACCAACACTCTGCGCCGCATAGACACGTCGTCCTTGTTCCGCCCAACGCCGCCAAGACGAATCGTGGACCCGCCGCCGGCCATAGAGGACGCTCCCTTGCCGGAGCCAATCTTGAGCTTCTACCCTCCTCACAAGCCGGAGCTCGACGGCACCATGTGCTTCTTCCTCCTCAAGAACGGGGGAGAGGGCAAGGTGATTGCAGTGGACCACACGGGCCGCTCCGTGCTCTACGATCTCGGCCTGCACGCCATCCGCGCCATGCCCAGCATGAAGGCTCCCAAGTGCATGCCCGTCTCCCTCACCGTCCGGAACCGCCTCTACGTCCTGGACCGGATCCCGTCGCTGCCGGACGGCAGAGAGCAGCAGAGCTTCGAGGTTCTCACATTCCGTCAGCCCCGCTATGACTACGGCGACTGGCGATGGCGCTCTCTGGATGTGCCTCCCTACTTATCGGAGCCAACCTGCGGCCCCTCTGGCTCTGGTCACATTCAATCCTACGCTGTGGTCGACGGCTCAAACATCTGTATATCCACCGGCGGCGTCGGCAGCTACTCCTTCGACACCAAGAAACGGGTGTGGAGCAAGTCGGGGGACTGGGCGTTGCCGTTCAGCGGCCTTGCTGACTATGTGCCCGAGCACAAGCTCTGGTTCGGCATGTCGTTGTTGGACAGAGGTAGGGCCTTCTGTGCGTCCGACCTCGCCGCCGCCACTGCGGTTGCCCCGCCTGAGGTGCACACAGCGTGGGAGGACGCCACGCCACAGATTGAAGGAAACCTGCTGGTCTCCTATGCCGTGCACCTCGGCGGAGGAAAGTTCTGCATCGTCAGGTTTCTTGAAGTTTGTACGTGTGAAAGGTTACTCATGGACTTTGACACTGTGGAGACCATCGTGGTGTTCACCGGCGTGGAGGTGGAGAGATGCGGTCAAGTGCTTCATGCGGTACAGCATAAGTCGATGCGTTACAAGCTTACAGACAACCACATCATCCACTGGGTATTTCAAAGGGACGGGTCTAGCTGGCGGCCGGGCGCTAGCTAGCGTTCGCTATCGGCCGGTAAAATAAAGCAAGTGCCTGTTCTTGGTTCCAGAGACTAGACAATCGCATATAGGCAAAATTACTATAATCCAAAAGTGCTACTCCGGTTTAGAAGGTACCATTCAGTTTTCATGCATTTCCAAAATTGAGAAGGATTAAGGCGTGTTTCATTTACTGCCTAGCACTAGTACATCGTAATGAGTAATTACGAGAATAGTAGTAGTACTACTACTATTGCATGCTGCGTGTGAACGTGGTGTAAACCCATCGATGCATGCGGGAGCCTCCTCATTTAGTGGCTGGGAGGTTTACTCCGCAATAAAATCTCAACTAATTAGGCGCGGGGGATTACTTGATGGATTTTTTTTTCCACTCAATCATTGGAGGAAATAGAGCCAATCTCTCGCTGCCTTGGTCCCAGCGATCTGGGCTAGGTGCCTTCTAAACCGTGACGGAGGGAGTAAAAAGAACACTGTTAATTAATTATCCTGTGTGGTCTTTTTTCACGTGATGAATGCCTGCATGCCACTGCATTAATTTTCCTTATGTTTATATCTTGTGCATCAATTTTTGGTTTTCAAAATTATAAAAGACATATCTTTTAAACCGCGCGTCGAAATTCAGACCCGTTTTCATTGTTGAAACCCTCGCGACGTGATCTTCAAAAGTAGATCCCGCATGAGGATGTTTCGACGAACTAGTCTTCCTGCCAACTAAACATCAATATATATATATATATATATATATATGTGCAACTAGACTACATTGTCGCGCCAACTGTGCATATGTGTGTGCCAAATATTCCTGCCAATTAAATATCAATGTGTGTGCAACTAGACTACATTGCCGCGCCAACTGAGCATGTGTGTGTGCCAATAGTCTTGCCAACCAAACATCAATATGTGTGCAACTAGACTATATTGTCGCACCAACTGAGCATATGTGTGTGTAACTAGTCCTGCCAACTAAATATCAATGTGTGTGCAACTAGACTATATTATCGCGCCAACTGAGCATACGCGTGTGTCAATAATCCTGCCAACTAAACATCAAAGTTGTCATGGTTGCTAGACTGCAATCTCATAGGAAGTTGGATCATGCAGATCCAAAAATTGGTTTTGCAAAAAGTTGCACGATGTAGTACTAAAGTTGGACCATATAGCACCAAAGTTGGCATCAAAAAAATTTCGTCGAAATATACTCATGCGGGATCTAGTTTCAAAGATCTCATCGCAAGAGTTTCAGCAGTGAAAACGGATTTGAATTTCGACGCACTGTTTGAAAGATATGACTTTTTAAAACTTAAAACTCCAAAATGAATATGCGTGGATCTGTTCTGTTCGGAATGGAGTAATCAGTGTGAACGCATTTAATGCTAACAGCCACATACTCCCTCCGTCACGGTTTAGAAGGCACCTAGCCCAGATCGCTGGGACCAAGGCAGCGAGAGATTGGCTCTATTTCCTCCAACAATTGACTGGAAAAAAAATCCATCAAGTAATCCCCCGCGCCTAATTAGTTGAGATTTTATTGCGGAGTAAACCTCCCAGCCACTAAATGAGGAGGCTCCCGCATGCACCGATGGGTTCACACCACGTTCACACGCAGCATGCAATAGTAGTAGTACTACTACTATTCTCGTAATTACTCATTACGGTGTACTAGTGCTAGGCAGTAAATGAAACACGTCTTAATCCTTCTCAATTTTGGAAATGCATGAAAACTGAATGGTGCCTTCTAAACCGTGACGGAGGGAGTACATTAGAAGACAAAAAAATTAACAGCCACATGCATGCTAGACGCGGCCGCTCCATTCAACCAAATAATGCGTATGCACTTTTTAGATTTTAGGATTTTAAAGAACCATACTGTTATTGGGAACTTGGGATATCCTTACTATGTGGGTTAGTACGTGGGATGTAAGCAGAGAATCGGTTTTCTGATATGCTAATTTGTTCTTTTATAAATATCTCCGAATGAGGTTTGGAAAACGCAAACATTTTCTGCATTGCTTGGTTTTCTAAAAACCAAAAACTTTCTAAAATGCATTCCTTTTATAGTGAGGTCATTTTTTTTGAAATATTCAAGCATTAAAAACAGCATCTGAAATTTTCAAACATTTTATAAATTCCACACAATTTCTTTTAATATTTTCAAAAGTTCTAAGCATTTCAATTTATTGGACATTTTTTTAAAAACTAAAGAAAAAGAAGTGAAAGACAAAAAAACAAACAAAAGCATATGGTAGGAGCCTTCTAGAAGGTTCTCAAAACCCAGGTGATGCAGTACGTTTGCTCCGAAATGGGTTGGCCTAATGGAAATCACAACGTGAGTCTCGCTGTTCTTTTGAGAGACAATTGGATGAAGAGAATGTCTAATAGGAAATTGCCTATTCAAGGCCATGGAGGTATATTCATATGGCTCCAATATTCTTTTATGGAAAAGGGAAAATAAAAAACTAAATGAATGATAGAAAACCTGGGGAAATTAAATACATATAGAAAACCAAAAAGAAACAATGAAAAAGAAAGAAAACCTCTAAAAACCCAAAAACTTTTTTTAAAATGGGAAATGAATAAGAAATTATCGCTGGAAAAGCAAAGAAACATGCATGGCTAAAAATCCAGTCTAAGCTCGCCTAAAAAAAATCCTTCACAACTTGAACCAAAGCTGGGGGCAATGCCCCCCCCCCCCCCCCCCGGTATGTACCTAGTTTTACCTCTGATTGTTTGTACAATCTCATAGTATCTCACAAATTATAACACTAAAAAGACATGTGGCATCCAAGCTAGGACTGGTATATGTGCATTCAAGTTGGCATCGATCCAACTTCTGGCGGCGGCCATCCTCCTGAGAGTGCATCACAAAGGTGGTGGCTTGCATATCTTGGGCATGTGGAGGCGGAAGGGCGGCACGAGGCCCGTGTCGCCCGGTGCCTCACTATGTTTGAAGTGGTGCTTGCGAGATTAAGCTTCTCGGGTAAAGTATCAGCTACTCTCATCCTTGGGTACTCCCGGTGCTCCAAACTAAAAAAACCATAGGGAATGTGACTATAAGCCCAAAGTTTCAGGTGCAAACTCGAAATGCATATTGAGAAAAAAAATGTAAAATCTAGCATGAATAGTGTAAGAGAAAAAGACAAAAGCAACATTGACACTGTTCACATCGGGATTTCACTTTTTTGATTCTTAATGTGCATTTCGAGTTTGGATCTAAAATTTTTAGTAATTCTAGTCACATTCCTTATGAACATTCATATATTTTTCTGGAATTTTATGTTACATTTAAGAATGATATTTTTGAATTAGGAGCACCGGAAGTACCCCAAGGACGGGAGTACCTGATACTTTCCCGGGCTTCCCGAGGCGCTAAGACATGTAAGCCATGATCTTCATCTGTTGCAAGATTTAATGCTGAATCAAGCGTCACTAATTGTTTAGTGTAACGTCCGTGCTGGATCTATTGTTCTAGCTAGAACCTATGCTTCTACTTACGAAGTGATCTTTCTTGTGGCTCGTAGTTTGTGTGCTTTGCATTTTGCGGTTTCTTGACGAAACTGCCATACCAAATACCAGTGCCATTTCTTTTTTGTTCACCAGTTAGGTTTCTGATCTAAACCTATATGAATAGTATAGTTTTATATCGCTGTGTTTATCGTTGATGTTAGTTTTGTTGCGGACATTCACTGAAAGATCTTGTTGTATGGATGAAGTCTGGTATTCAGGTGATCAGCCCCACCACCATACGTCCATGTTCTTCTCATCCTTATGTTGGTGGGGGTCTATCAGCAAGATTGCAACCATGTTTAGAGCATGATCAGCTGGGCAAACAAGAACGACATGTCTGTCTGCTTGCGCGTTGTGATTGGCAAATCATCATTTCGTCGCAGGCGTGACAAGTTTGAGACCATGACACAACCCTTTCGATGTTATAGCATGAAAGTGCGGCACCTGTCCCAAGTTTATGACATGCCGGTAATATAGCTCCTATGTATTCTCTCACTATGGCACATGATTAGTTTAGTTACCCTAAAAAACATGATAAGTTTAGTTTAAGATGATCTAGCTTAATTAAGTCATACTCGCGTGATTAGTTTAGTTTAATTCACAGAATCCTGTCGTGCACGCAGGGAGCAACAAAACGGACAAGGCGAGAAGAACATTAAAACACTGGCGGGCCCAGCTGCTTCCCTTATCCGGCCCACGATCGCCAAACCCTAACAAGTGTCCGACCCAGCCGACACTATAAAGACCTCCTCCGCTCGGGATCGGCCACTCCCCTCTCGACACTGCTCGGCCCTCCATTCGCGCTCGCTCCCACTGCCGTCGCCGTCGCCGTCGCCGTCGCCGTCGCCGGGCGCCATGGGCTTGAACGACATCCTGGCGGCGCTCTACTCCTGCCTCCCGGAGACCCCGTCCTCTCCCTTCGCCTCCCTCCCCGCCGCCCCCTCCGACGACGGCGGGGAGGACCGCATCAGCGCGCTCCCGGACGACATCCTGCGCGGCGTCGTCTCCCGCCTCCCCGCCAAGGACGCCGCCCGCACCGCCGCGCTCTCCCCGCGCTGGCGCGGCCTCTGGCGCTCCACCCCGCTCGTCCTCGAGGACAGCCACCTCCTCATCCGGCCGGCGGGCCAGCGGGGCGGGTTCGACTCCGACTCGAGCGCCATCGCCGGCGCCGTCTCGCGCGTCCTCGCCTCCCACCCGGGCCCCTTCCGCTGGATCCACATCTCCAGCAACTTCATGGCCGGCCAGGAGGAGGCGCTCGCCAAGTGGCTCCGCCTCATGGTCGCCAAGGGCGTGGAGGCCCTCGTCCTCGTCAACCGCCCCTGGCCGCTCGACGTGGCGCTGCCGGCGTCCATCCTCCGCTGCGCCTCGCTCCGCCGCCTCTACCTCGGCGTCTGGCTCTTCCCGGACACGTCGCGCGCCAACGCGCCCCCGCGCGGCCCCGGCGTCTTCCCCCGCCTCCAGGAGCTCGGCATCTGCCACACCATAATGCAGGAGCGCGACCTGGAGTACCTGCTCGCCTGCAGCCCCGAGCTCAAGACCTTCGCGCTCATCCTCAGCTACGCCGCCCCCTCGCGCGTCCCGATCAGCAGCGGCAGCCTCTGCTGCGTGCTGGTCTGGCTGTCCATGCCGTGCGAGGTCGACGTCGTGGCCGCCCCACGGCTGCAGCGGCTCATCCTGCAGTGCCTTGGAACGAGACGCACCACCAAGGTCAAGATTGGACATGCTCCTGAGCTCACCGTGCTCGGCTACCTGGAGACGGCGAACCATGTGCTGCAGATCGGCAACACCATCATCAAGGTATCGCTCCACCCCTCTTAGTGATTAGACAAATTATTAATCTTGATGGATGCGATGGCGTGACTTTGCATTGATTTCAACTTCGATCGAATTACTGTACTACGGTTATTGCGTTTGATTTGCAGGCTGGGGTAACAAAAGTGGCCCCGAATGCTGTGGTTCCAAGTGTCAAGGTGCTAGCTTTGAAGGTGGATTTCGGAGTGGCCGAGGAAGTGAAGACCCTGCTCAGTTTCTTGAGATGTTTTCCCCAAGTCGAGACCCTACACGTCATGGTGAGTTGTGAGTTGTGACCAGTGGCCTGGTTGTGACCTTCATCTCCCTCGATTTATACACAGTTAACTAATTTGCCTCATCAGGAGCACTATACATGAATTTGCTTGCACTGAATTCACATGCGATTTTGCAGTCCTCCCACGCGAAGGAAGATGAAGAGGATGAGGAGGACGAGAAAGACGCGGGTGATGCCAGCGGCGAGCAGCTCATCAGCCCCACGTTCTGGCAGGAGGCCGGCCCGATCGGGTGCGTGGAGTCGCGGGTGAAGAAGGTGGTGCTGGACCGGTTCACCGTGGGCGCCAACGAGCTGGGATTCCTCAAGTTCTTCATGGCGAGAGCGCAGGTGCTGAAGAGGGTGGTGCTGGTGCTGGACCCTGCGATGAGCACCACGGCCGCGAAGGAGGCATTGAGCAAGCTGGCCTCGCAGGTGCCTGCGGCAAAGTGTGCCAATGAGAACGTGGAGTTCATGGGACTTCCGCATCCAATGGCTGCTTGGAGCTACCAGATCGCGTCTGATCTCTCCCTGAGCGACCCGTTTCCGGCTGAAGGCGGTATACTGGTGGAGCGTCAGTGAGCATCGAAGAACATTTTGGATGTTTCTCTGAAGAACCTATTAGGAGTAGCTAGCTTGAAGAATTTGCCAGCGGCTAAGCATAAGACTTGTATGACTCGTGTGTTCTATCTGCTGCTTCTTTTTGCTGTGACTCGATTGCACATGTTGTGATCTAGCTGTGACCTGGCTTGGCTGATGTTACCATCATGCGACATTTATCTAGAGACATTTTACGGTGCATCATACTCCTCTAAATAGTGGGTAGTATATAGGTGATCCAATGGTCATTATTGATCCCTGTTTTTTTTCTCTTGAGGACATTTTAGTAATTGGATGTAAGGATAGATTAGTCCTTTCTTAATGATAATGTTATTAATTAATAATATGGGTAATTGCAGTGATTAATAACGTAAGTAATCACAGCTGGGTTTCACTTCTCGTGCGTGCATTCTTCACTTTTGTGCCGCCGCCTATCTGCGCGGCAGCCGTCGCACAGGGGCCGCCTCTCCTTCTCCCGCCATGCGGATCGCTCCGTCGCACACGGGCCGCCTCTCCTTCCCCCTCCCATCGGTCACCGTTGCCTGAGTCGCACTTGGGCTGCCGCTCCGTCTCCCGCCCTGCGGTCGCCGCCGCAAGATCTTGGACGGCCCCCAAGATCTTCAACGGCGCAGCCGGGCCGCGCCCCGCGACGGCCCCCTCTCTCTCTTTGTGGATCTTCAACGGCGCAGCCGGCCAGCGCCGCCCGGCGGCCCTCTCTCTCTGTCGCAGGATCTTCTGACGGCGCCCGAGATCGGTTCCTCCGCGCGTCGTGATTGAGATCCCTCGCATAGGTACGTTGCCTCTGTGCACGCAATACCAATTCAAAAATGGCTGCTGGGTTTTCTGTGCGTGTGGATGCTGAATTAGTAGTGTGCGTGAGGTTTCTAGTTCTTGTACTGTGAGTAAAATGTTGTCAGATTATGTGTTTGATATTGTGGGATGCATGTTCCTTCTTACAAGAACATAATACAAATTTATTGGAACATGAAAAAGATGGGTTAAAAATTACTATGGCCAGTAGGATTCTTGGCTTCTCAGAAAATTAGTAAGGATGTCAGAGATTATTGGTTCAGTTACAGATGATAATCGTTGACAATGTATAATTAATATGTTTTAGTTCCAGCGTATTTTCTTTCATGTAAATATGTAACAGGTTTTGCTGTTTCTTATTGCAAGATATCGGCATGGCTGGTGAAGGCATCTCAATAGATGAATTTATGGAGTACGACTCGATGGTCAGGCAGACATTTAAAAGTGAGAACGGTTGCATAAGTTCTACTTAGCGTATACGAAGAGCAAAGGGTTTGGTGTTAGAAAGGGCGATCTGAAATATAAGGGAAATAAGGAAAATGCATACCGGAGGACGTTTGTGTGCTGCAAACAAGGATATCGTGACGTAAAGCACTTTGATGAAACCGACAAGAAAAGGACGCCAAGGGCACTCTCTCGGTGTGGTTGTCCTGCTCTTTTGCAGGTTGAGCTTCAAGCAAGCACTGGGTTGTGGTTTGTAAAGAATTTTGTTGACCAACATAGCCATCCATTCATAAATCCTGAGTTGTCACCTTTCTTGTGGTCTCATCGTGGCCTGAACGATCCACAGAAGGCGGATGTCATTGAGTACTCGGTTGGTGGACTTCGCACACATCAGATAATGGATGTGATGGAGAAGCAGGCTGATGGTTTCTGCAAGGCTGGATTTATATCTCGCGATCTGTATAACCATGTCGCGTTGGAGAAGAAGAAAAAGATAGAAGGTAGCGATGCTCAATTTATGCTGAACTACATGACAGCACAACAACTGAAAGACCCAGATTTTTTTTACAGATACACCACGGACAGTGATGGGCACTTGCAGAACATATTCTGGGCAGACGCCCAATCTCGCTTGGACTATGTTGCTTTTGGTGGTGTGGTGGTGTTTGACAGCACATACCGGTCAAACAAATATAGGTTACCGTTTGTTCCATTTGTGGGGCTGAACCATCACCGCAGCACAGTCGTGTTTGGGGTTGGTCTTGTATCCGACGAGTCGGCTGACTCATATGAGTGGCTGCTTCAGGTATTTTTGGAGGCAATGCACCAGAAGCATCCCATTTCAGCGATCACAGACGGCGACGCTTCAATGGCCAAAGCCATATCATCAGTCTGGCCTAGCACATATCACCGTCTGTGCAGCTGGCATATCGAGCAGAATATGGTGCTTCACCTCCGAAAGGAAAAGCTTAAGGAATTTAGGAAATTTATTTACTATGCCATGGAGGTTCATGAGTTTGAGAGACGCTGGTTGGCTTTAATGATCCTGAAGAGAGATGGCACAGTCCCGAATTGTACATTGGATGTTTTAAGCGGCAAATCAGGCACTAAATGGGGAGATAACTACCTGCAACATGACATGGTAACAACATCCACCCTTCTGTTATAATAATGAGAAATTTGATTTTTAGGCACTTCCAACCACTTACAAATTTTGCACGCAGATTTTCCTACCTTCAAATATTCCTAAGAACCACTGGTTCCTGGCTGTTGTCAACTCCCAAAAGAGGGAGATTCAAATTCTGGACTCACTCCAATCACGCAACAACCGCAAAGAAGTAATTGCTGCGGTGAGGCTCTAACAACATTTTATATAACTTACAGTTTATACGAATACGGTACTAAATTGAGTGATATGTTACTTGCAGCTTCTTGGAATGGAAACACATATTGATATAGCAGTGATGGAAAATGGAATGCAAGGAAGTAGATGGCCGGACACTCAAGTGGCTTCATGGCCTATCAAAGACTATGAAGTGCCACCGCAAACAGATGGCTGTTCCTGTGCTCTCTGGGTGTTGAAATTCATCCAATATTGGACCGGAGTGAGATTGTCGGCTATATTCAACCAGGTACATACATCTTCCCTATATAACTTAACTTTCACATATACAAAGGGTCCTAACATCTACCTCCTATGCAGGATGACATAAGACAGTTCAGAAGATGGCTTGCTGCTGCCTTGCTCAATTCACCTCACAATGAGTTGAAAGTTCGGAAGGCCATACCAGCAGTTGATTTAGAAGATGATTTAGAAGACCTCGACCTCGGAGGTGACGACGGACACAACGACAACGGAGATGTCTCAGGAGACGATGGTTCCGCACTATAGTTGTATGGCGCTAGACTTAGGGTAGAGTTAATAGGATTGGGCGTGGTGTGGTTTTTGCCCCGAAGAAGGTTTCCACACCGTTTTCAGTTTTATTACTTTATCTATACAGCGGAGATGTATCAAACAATTTTTTTGGTTGTGCTACTTCATATATACGGCACATTGCCGTACATTTACTACTTTTATATGCATTGAATATCTACATTAATTTTTAATTAAAGTCTTTCACGCTCAAAATCTTGTATTCTTTGTTTTGATGCAATTCCCTTTGGTTTATAGGATGTGCTTCAAAAACCAAATTTGTAAGTGGCTTTACACTTCCGGTCGCAATTTCCTTGTTACTTGTGTCCTTGGAAGCAACACATTCTTTTTAAACCTGGGGTTTCAGTTCTGTATTATGCCAATGAATTATAGGCAAATTCTGTCCTGTTTGCTTACCCATTTAATCGGTGATCAGGATTTTCTTGGCCACCAACTTGGGAACTAGCCATTGCCTAACCTCTGAGTGTTTATCAGGTGTACTAATTAACTAGACTGAACTTATGACTATGACTGAATCTGAAACTGAAACATGCTCTCTGGAATCTGAAACTAAACATTCTCTGCACTGAAACTGAAACATCCTCTCTGGAATCTGACACTAAAAATGCTCTTCACTAATATCACATACAAAAAAAATCTGCTGGTGCGATGGAACTCGTCCTCCTTCCAGGACCATGGCTGGATCAGCTTTTACGATGGAGAAGCTAGCTTAGGAAATCGACAAAAGAAATGGGGGCCAATGGATCGATGGGTCGGATGCGAGTACCGCATCGGCCGCGACAGATCTGTCTGACGGCACTGGTCGGCGGCGTGACGGCCTTCACGGCGACGGGCATGCCGGGCGACGTCTCGCCTTAGTCCTCCCCATCGGCGACCCGCTCCACATCCCGCAACTTAGGAGGGGAACACGAACGGCGGGGACATTTAGCCGCCGACCACAGCCGCCTAGGACACCGGGGAGGGGCGGCGCCCGCGGTGCTGGCTCGTTCGGGTATGGAGGGGCGGCAAACCATACCGCCCGCAAATACTGCGCGGAGGGCACTCACGGCGACCGGGATTCGCCGTCGTCCTGTCGCCATAGCGCCGCCATCGGTCGCCCTTTTCCTTTGACCTTTCATTCGAGGTTGTGTGCGTGGGCCTTCCGTCAGACTGCGGGTGAGGAAGGGCGACGATGGCTATTGAAAAAACAAATGATCACGTTAAATTCCACTAATGCCCTTCACTTGTTTTTCGGGGGAACCAGCCCGCGTTTCGTTAAACAGTGAACTACCGAAACTACCCCTGAGCGCAAAATATACTACCAGAAATCGGGAGTAGTATTTCCATATCTGGGCCATCCATACAGAAAAATGAACGGCCAAAATTCATCTGATGCACCGTAAAATGTCTCTTTATCTATGCTTGATTGATGCTGTTTGGGGGTGTGAAAGACTAGTGCTGGCTATGATGAAATCAGAGATTGGTCCGTGGAAACGTTGGAGGCCACACAAAGTCTATGTATTTACAAGCCCGGTTAGCAAACCTGGGAGGGGATTGCAACAGAATCAAATTACATCTTGACATGCAAGTTTACATGGTTACACCACATATTAGCACACTTTTAACAGACTCATTGAATCACAACTTTACTGAGTTTGATTGTTTTTTTCTTGATAATTCCCAACTATCTATGTGAGAAGTCATGTAAAACCCTCAGCTAGCAACCTGATCTCTAGTGGGTGTATAAGCCTGATGTCCAGGAGATTGCAAACTACCCTCTCCCATAAAGTGATACAACCTCGATATGTTTTGTGCGTGCATGGGATAAATATGTGGCTCAACTATAGGCACACCAAAGACATTGTACCCAGGGGTGTGGAAACTAGTCAGCTGGTGAGAACGCAGAAGAAGAAAACCTAGCTGGTTTCTATGGCCGAGTCAATTTGGGGAGCCAAAGTACCCCTTAAGATGAAAATTATGGCCTGGAAAGTGATGTCTGGTGCTCTCCCAACTAATGCTTGCAAGAAATATAGACATGTCTCTACTCGAGACAGTTGCCCCCTGTGTGGAACGGAGAAGGAGACTAGCTTTCATGCTCTGGTGACATGCAATCATGCTCGCCAAGTATGGACCCAGATGCGCACAGTATGGAGGCTCCCACATACAGAGCTCCTTCGGGATACTGGGCAAGATTGGTTGTTAAACATCCTGGCGAACTGCGACGACATGCAGAGGGACTCTGTGATTATGATGCTATGGAGGATATGGAATTTGCGGTCTGATGGGGCACATGGAAAGGAAGTTCCACCGATGACAGTAACGGTGGCATACCTCCAGAGCTACATGCAATCTTTACATTTATCCAGGAGGTATACAACGGAGGAGATCATTAAAGGGAAGATGCAGGTTTGGCAAGAGAAGCCTGTCGTGCGGAAAGAGGCGTGCTTGCCGTGGCCACGACCATGCGTGGATCAGGCAGCGCTGTCTGTCGATGTATCCTTCTCCCCTGAAGACGGCTCGGCGGCGGCCGGTATGGTTTTGCGCCGGCATGACGGGAGTGTAATCTTTGCGGCGTACAGATGCATTTTCAACTATAATGAGGCAGTGGAGGCGGAGCTACATGCAATAATGCAGGGTATGGCACTAGCTATTCAGCATTGCACCTTACCCATCGTAGTTCAATCCGATTCCTCGGTGGCACTGGCCGCCTTGTCAGGAGAGCATCTCATCAGATCGGCTTATGGACATCTGGTGGCAGAAATACGTCATCTTATGGCTGATAGAGTTTTTATTCCTTTGAAAATTAAGCGCGAACAAAATAGGGTAGCAGATCGGTTGGCTTTGTATAGTCGTACGAAAAGTACTGCTGCTGTATGGCTAGATAGAGGACCACCTTGTGTGGAGGACTTGTTGCCTCTCGATTGTAACCCTATCCATATGGAATAAAACTATTTCTCCATCGCAAAAAAAAAGTTGGTTTTCATGTTCTTCGATGGTGCAAATTTCCTCTGGCGCCACCTAGGCGAGAGCTCCTATATTGGACTCATGGGCCTCAAATAGAGGAGGCTCCGCCTAAAGCCAGGGCAAATGGGCTGGCCCACTCTGCCCGTGAGTGGTTTTTTATTTTATTTTTCTCTTCGTTTTTTAGTCGATTTTCTCCCAAAAATAATGGCTGTTGTTTTTCAGGAGCTAGATCTTTAAAAACTTATTAAATAAAAATATATTCTAGAAATTTCTCATTGTGCGTATAAGGAAAAGCTCAGTTTATATTAAAAAATAGCTCTATATTAAAATAATTTTCAGTGTGTATTAAAAAATTCATTGTATATTAAAAAATTCAATGCATATTATTTTTATCATATATTAAAAATAGTTTGTATTTTAAAAAAGTTTATGTTATATTAAAAATGTTTAGTGTGTATTTAAACAATGTTTACCATATATTAGGAAAATATTCACGGTATATTAAAAAAATATAAAAAAAAATTTGCGAGAAGGAAAAAAATAACAGAAGAAAAACCAATCTAAAAAGAGAAAATAAAAAAATAAAAAAAGAAAGAAAAACAAACAAACAAAAAACAGCTTCGAGTGACGAACGAACGGAAGGAAAAACATACAAAAAGAAAACAAAGCGCTACCATTGATTTCTATTGTTTGTAAGGCATTATTGTTTGCTTTGTTAATTTGCCTAAACGGATTGTCGGAGCTGGGCTCGGGCACACATGGCCCGTATTTCTTACAATCACCAATGTATGTTTCGTATTGCTCTTAAGGTTTAGCCTAGAACAACCTACACACACAAAGGATCGAAGCCTTAGTGGCAGCAAGGCTTGAATCGCCTCTCAAACTGTTGTCGCCACAAATCAGAATAGTAGAGAGGAACTTTACAAGAGATCCCAACCATTCGGCTCGACGATTCAATCTCGCCGCCGAGGATTGAACCATTACTCTGGTACCCTTGTCATACCCCCGAGTGTGTTTTGAGCAATTTGAAAAGTTCGAAGAAGAATGAGAGAGAAATTGAGTGACCATACTGTTAAACTTGCTCAAAGGTTAAACAAGATCAAATGACGAGTGAGCATACAAACCCAGGTGCTTCCTCTGCGAGTGATCTCAGCCGCTGGATTCCTTCTTTCTAAGCCGTTGGATACCTGAATCGCATGACAGCCATTCTTCAGAAGATCATCTTCAGTATTGGTTGTATCTTCTTCCTCTCGGCGGTCCTGACATCCGCGCGAGCCCAGCCTCCAGTCCTCCTCCCCCGGCCGCCGTGCTGCCGCCTGTTAGAAATTTAGGGTTTACGGTCTACCCTTTAATTCCTCTGCGCTTATTCGTGGTGCCGCTCACAGTTTGCATCTCTGAGGCTAGGGGGTAGGGACCTTCTTATACTGTCTTTACAAAGAGTCCACCTCTTATACAGATATAAGATTCCTAGTCTTTTTCACTAGTTTCCGGGATAGAGTCCAGATCAAATAACCAACCACGATCATATTTGTCTGTTTAACGGATTCTACCCGTTATGTCCCCGGAGCACGCGCTTGTGAGCAACGCGTCATAATAGTGTAAATTCCTCTAATTACGTAGATCAACATTAGGGCTGTAACCTAACTATACGATCTAGCTCCTTCCAATCATCAGTGTACCCGGGTAGTCTTTCCAATATAAATAGTATATTGTATTCCACTGATAATCGACCAGCTTCCTTAAGCATATATTACTTAAGTACATTCCAACAAGTGATAATTCCATGAAAATCATCTAAAGCAATTCCATGTATAAATACATGTATAATTCCATAATGAGGTATTCCGAATATTAGTAATTTCTAGTAATTTGAATATAGTTGCAGGACACATAATTCCAACATCTCCCACTTGTCCAAAACGATCATTCAATATTCGTAAACCGATAGCCTTAACATGCTTACCAAATACCTCATGACTAATAGGCTCAGTCAAGGGGTCAGCAACCAGGTTAACACTACGTTGAAAATCCAAAGAAATATATAGTGATACCTTCCCTCAGTATGTTTCCTTGCTGTGACACTTAAGATCACTAGAGACCTTTAGTTTCCGCCTAATTATTCCAGCATAGCTGTCCTCGGCGCCTCAAGTATTCCTTCCTCGAGTGTAATGCCACCTTTATAGGCACCTTGAGTATTTTGTTCCTCAAGTGAAAATTCCGCATCAATTGTTTTCCATCACATATATCAATAATATGATTAATTCCACTTTGAGTCAAATAGATGATAACCATGTTGAATACAATTTCCAAAACCACATAATATCAAACCCAATCAGTACATGAAGCTCCATAAGCAACCATGTTTGGAAAGAAATTCCTGACTTCGGTCAGTGAATCTGCACCATATTAGTACTTCACAAAAAAAAGGATATGCTTACCTGGACTTATTTCTCATCTCATAGATAAAGTAATAGCTTCCTCAATGTGTTTACCTTTAATATAAATTTGAAAACAAGTGACAGATTGTGATGCACTTTCCACAATCTTATATAATGTGTGAGATTCCCTTAGCTGCTCATCTTTCCTTCCACTGCTTGAATGCAGCATAAATTCCGAAAGCTAAGTTATGATAATATAATGAAGATACATACGAATTCCAGTACTATTTATTATTCCATTTTTTCAGTAGTTCAAATATAATTCCTCACTGAGTATGATTCCCTTTATCAAAGGTATTTTAACAGATTTGCAATTTTTGATAGAGAAATTTTTTAAAATATTTTCCATGTATTTCCACTCGTAAAACATAGGATGTTTCAAATGTTCCTTTCATATGAAAGTTAAAAGATGACCAAGCTTTCACTTCCATCAATGTGACTTTATCATTGCAAACAACAAAAACAATGTTAACGTGATACAATAATAATGCAAAATACTTTGCACTTACATTTGTAGATGACCGCATTGCTTCATTTAGAAAACCATATGACCTGCTATTCCATTGATGTGAAGCTTGTTATAAGTCCATACATTAATATACTCAATTAGCAAACCATGTATTTAGTTCCTCTTTCCCAAAATTCCAGGAGAGAGAGTTTCCACAAAGTATATTTTCCTCTGTGTGAATAATTGAATAACAAGAGTGATAGTAAATATTCCAGTGAGCCAAATATCCTTACAAAAAAAAACACTTCCAGACAATAGGCTTGCAGTTATTTGGTATGACATTAAGTTCCCAAACTATGCTCTTCCTCATTTGAGTTTATTCCTTCCCTCAATTCTTCCACCCATAGTTGACATTGAAAAAAAAACTTAAAGGGATTTATTGATTCCTCTAAAATTTAGAGTGGCATGCCCCAAGAACACATAACTATTATCCAAACATGATATTCCAAGCTAATTCCTCCCACTTATCCTAAGCATGTCATGTTGGGAGTGTCACTTGTAGTTTCCTTGGGGTCAAGATTATATTCCAATATGATTTTCAATAATTCCACCCTTGATCATACAAATTATTGTGTTCCTATACTTTCCACCAGTTTTCCTTTTCCAGATAACAAAAGAAACACCCTTTGATCCACTAGAATAACCATGATTTTTTTCCTGGAGTGCGCTTTGTAATAACTGAGAATTTCATGCCAAAATAGAAGATTCCTTCCAGTCAAGTGATTGTACTAGATGGAGAATGATATCAACAAATGACAGTATGCAATGCTTCCAAAGAAACAAGGGAGTATACAAGACATTCAATTCCTCAATTGTGGAGTGTACGGTATGTTACAATGGTGAATAGTTCCATGCTATCTACATACAAACAATATATTCCTGAAGTGTACTTCCCCCACCAATCAGTTGTTAAAACTATGATATAATTTAATCAACTGATTTTCCACTTCAGTTTAACATGTGACCAACACAATAAAACCTTCCGACTTGTATAATGAAAAAGTATATACATAACCATATCAAGTGCAATCATTAATGAATGAGATAAAATAAATAATCAGACCTCTAGTGGGGATGTCCAAATAAATACCATAAGTATATCAAATATAAACGATGTGAAGCCTTTTATCTCCTTCCACCTAAATAAAAAAGGTATATTAAAAAAATGTGCTTCACATGTACCATAGTCCTCCCACTAAAGATTAAAATTCCAGAATCAATAAGCCTCTTGGTCCAGTTCCAAGATATGTGACCAAGTCGTTGATGATGTAGATAATAGATTCCAAGCATGTGTTCCCATTGTTGATATTCCTCCATATGGAGTTATCTTCCCCAAATAAAAATTTGGGTTGCTAACTTCCAATGGACCATCAGGAAAGAATAAACCATTGTGTGAAATTCCGTAATGCACTAATTTTACTATTGAGCAATATTTCCACTATTCCTTTTCCAAATAGTATAAGATAGTCAATAAATTCCAAGATAGAACAATAAACCAAATCCCTTCTCACTGAAGTTGCACATAGTGTCCTATAATAATAATAGTTTTCCTCCACAACGGAGTTTCATGGCATAATTTCCAGTCCAAAGTACATCAATTTTCCTTTGAAATTGTTGCATGACAATAAAGTTGCTCGTTAAGTGCGAGCCAATTTCCTTTTCCATGGAGTGGTTCCCATCTTCCTCCATAAATAAGTGATGTTCCATAATAGGCACTTCCTCTTAGCCAATTCTATTAGCAAAAAATATATCTTCCTCTTCAAGGTGTAGTCAACCATAATTGGTCAGATCATTCCCTCAAAGATTTTCATGTCTTCCTCCATAGAACAAATAGTATCCCATATTGGATAGATTGAATAAATACTCACGATGACAAGTGTATATAAAATTATTCCAACCATTTTGGCATATAGTTTATGACAACTATGACTTGCACTAAGAAACCAACTATCTATAATTTCCGAGAGATATTCCGCCCAAAAAGAAGGTGTTTCTGATTGCACATTATTTTCCATGCAATGTAATCACTCTCATATTGAATAGTAAAAAAAAACAATTGAATAACCCCAAATAATTATGCAAGTCATTGGTTATCCATATTCCAGGTGTCACATTATATATTTCCTTTACCATAACAATGACATTTTAATTTTGCCTTTCCGGTTTGTTTTGTTAAATAATGTGATCAACATTCTCCGCAGAAAAAATAACCATTATTATCTATTTCCAAACCGTGATAATAGAGTCACGTAATCATAATTTCCATGCTGTAAGTAACAAAGAGAAAAATACCATTGGATGTCATTATTGAGAAAAAAAAGTGTTGCCGATCTAATCCGTAGACTTCAGAAATCCATTGAATAAATGACGTGAGCACGTCTCTGTACTCCTTCCTCGATCCACTTGAATTGCTTATTGATGGGCAAAAGTAGTACTTAATCTGCAAATAGTACTATTCCTCGATCGCTCAAAAGTCAGAACCTCTAGCAATCTGTGTTTCCTTGCGTTCTCAGTTTGGTGAAGTATCAACTTGCATGGCTTCTCGATCTGTTGAACCCGAACGAGAGAACAAACTTAGACTGTCTTCCGTGTACGCGAGTTATTACTTGCGGCGCTCCATCGTGAGTCTGCTAGTACAATCAGAAGCAAGCAAAAAATTGTTCCTCGATCCACGTGAGCAGAAGTTGGGCATGTCCTTTGCTTTCCAGGATCCCTCGATCTATGTGCAATAGAAAATTATCTCACAGGGAGTGACGTATTTAATCTTGTATAGTTGTCCCTGCATGACTGTTACATAATGCTGAGTAAATCTTTGACCTCCAGATCCGATTAAAATAACAACAAAATCCGTTAATGATTTCCGGCAGCGAATCTTGCCGTGCTTCTGAGTTCTGATTGCACACCACATGCAGACGTATCGATCTGTTCCTACTTGGTAGTACTCCCTCCGTCTAGAAATACTTGTCATCAAAATGAATAAAAAGGGATACATCCCTTTTTGTCCATCTTGATGACAAGTTTTTTCGGACGGATTTATAGTACTCCTATCTCTCCGTCGAACGCAAATACTCCAGCAACCTGGTGCTTACGCAACACAAGAACGTGGGACTCGGCAGCGGCGCACAAGTATTACACACGATGAAATATCGATCGCACCGCGAGGTAGGACACGGCAATGGTCGGCAGGATCAAGCTAAGCACCGTAAAAGCGGCGGCGACGGATCGATCCGAGAGAGGCTACTACCTGCGGATGAGCGACATCCCAAGTCGGCAGAATTACGCAATGGATCAGCGATTGTTCCAATGATAGCGGATCACCCATCGATTTAACCTTTCTCTTGATGCCAATGTTAGAAATTTAGGGTTTACGATCTACCCCTTAATTCCTCTGCGCTTATTCGTGGTGCCGCTCACAATTCACATCTCTGAGGCTAGGGGGTAGGGACCTTCTTATACAGTCTTTACAAAGAGTCCACCTCTTATACAGATATAAGATTCCTGGTCTTTTCCACTAGTTTTCGGGATAGAGTCCAGATCAAATAACCAACCACGATCATATTTGTCTGTTTAACGGATTCTACCCGTTATGTCCCCGGAGCACGTGCTTGTGAGCAACGCGTCATAATAGAGTGTGAATTCCTCTAATCACGTAGATCAACATTAGGGCTGTAACCTAACTATATGATCTAGCTCCTTCCAATCATCAGTGTACCCGGGTAGTCTTTCCAATATAAATAGTATATTGTATTCCATTGGTAATCGACCAGCTTCCTTAAGCATATATTACTTAAGTACATTCCAGCAAATGATAATTCCATGATAATCATCTAAAGCAATTTCATGTATAAATACATGTATAATTCCATAATGAGGTATTTCGAATATTAGTAATTTCTAGTAATTTGAATATAGTTGCAGGACACATAATTCCAACACCGCCGGCCGCCGCCCCCTACCTCTCCGGCTCCGCTCCGACCAACCCTCAAACCTGGCCCCGCTACTGCTCGAAAGCACATATAATTTCTGGTCTCCTTCCTTACGTTCTACAAAATCCATATGCAAAAGGGGATTCAGAATCTCTCAGGGAAACTATAGATCGAATTTGTGTCTCACCTCGGACGAACATTACGAGCAGCAGTACGGGTTGCTAAATTAGGGCGTACCTATCGCCGATCGCCAGGGCGGCTTCCATGCGGCCTTGCGCTGCTGCAATCAAGTCGCCGCCTTGCGCCGCCGCAATGGAGGGATGAGCCAAAGAACGAGCATGGTGGTGTGTAGAGAGAGCCCTGAGCCGTAGTCACGGGTGAGTCCTCAGCCGTGGTCACGGGTGCGCGTCGCTATGCAGGGGGCGATGGAAGACAAAATTTGGCAGAGCCTGCTATGGAGCAGTACCACTACGAAAACAATGACCATAACAGCCGTGTGCCACGGTAATATGCACACTTAATCTGGATTCCTCGACGGGCATCTCGATGTACAGTGCAGCGAGCCGACCGCTACGATAACGCGGCCCCGGTGCAGGCGCTCTAAAAATCCTCGTCCCGCGCGCGAGGAAGCACATCTCCCATCTCGACTCGTGCCAGTAGCACCCCTCTCCATTCTCTTCCATGGACACACGAGCATGAAGAGATAGACTTCTTTTTCTTTTGAGTTTTTCTGATGGAACTGCCACAAACGATCGAGGTCGAACCGTGCTATCCAATGGATCTAGATTTTGAACTACAATCCAGAACTATGGCGGCAATTAAGCTTAAACAGAGCTCTGGAAAAAAAGGCATCATCCGGAAATATTTAGATCACGAGAAAGAGAGTGCTCGAAGGCGGAGCTTAACCGGGGGGCTGTGGGTCCCTGGTGACAGCGAGGGTGGTTGATCATTTCGGTGGCGCCTTAGCGGCGTACGTGTCCCGGTGACAGGGACCCGGGGCCAGGAGGGTGGGATGGTTGCTTGGTAAACGTTGATCTCTCATTTGCTGTGACGTTTGTACGACTGGACTGGACGATAAATGCATGGATACTGAAATATACTCCAGTACTGAAGTATGGCTCTCTCTTCCATTAATAAGCAGGTGGTTCAACAGGAATTGGATGAAACGACGCTGTTATGTCTTAGTAGTACCAATTTTTCGATGTACTAATAGAAACAATGGACTTGGAAAGAAATGAGCTTAAGTATGAGCACTTTATGTAGCTCGATTCAAAAATAAGGTTGCGCGGTTTTAGCTCGTTATCATATAGTAAGTATATTAAACAACCTTCATCTTTATTACAAAGAATTAGGATCATTTGTTGCCATATGTATTGTGTATGATTTTTTTCTCTTCATTTAGCAAACATGTAAATTATGCACAGAGTAGAGAAGGACTTTAGAAGAGATCCCAACCTTCCAGCTCGACTATTCAATCTCGCCGCCAAGGATTGAACCATTGCTCTGGTACCCTTGTCAGAGACCCCCCCCCCCCCCCCGAGTGTGTTTTGAGCAATTTGAAAAGTTTAGGGAAGAATGAGAGATAAATTGAGTAACCATACTGTCAAACTTGCTCAAATGTTAAACAAGGTCAAATGACGAGCGAGCACACAAACCCAGGCCCTTTCTCTGGGGTAGGGGCGTATCCAAGTTGAGCACACCGGTGCGAAAAAAGTTGAGCTATCCGGTGCACAGGACACCGGGTGCAAGATGTTTTCTTTGTAAGTTTTGTACAAAATATAGTGTGTGACACCCGACACCCTATCTTTAGTTGAAAAATATGAGTGATCCTATTCTAGTACACCTGGTCATAGGCCCGCCCCTGCTCTGGCGTGATCTCAGCCGTTGGATTCCTTCTTTCTAAGCCGTTGGATAACTGAATCGCATGACAGCCATTCTTCAGAAGATCATCTTCAGTATTGGCTGTATCTTCTTCCTCTCGGCGGTCCTGACATCCGCGCGAGCCCAGCCTCCAGTCCTCCCCCGGCCGCCGTGCTGCCGCCGGCCGCCGCCCCCCACCTCTCCGGCTCCGCTCCGACCAACCCTCAAACCTGGCCCCGCTACTGCTCGAAAGCACAGATAGTTTCTGGTCTCCTTTCTTACATTCTACAGTTCTGTCCAGGAGCGGATAGGGGTGCTATGCTTCGCCTTGGCCTCCATCCTTGCCCACACCTCTCTCCGCCGCCATCCCACCCTACCCTCCCCCGCCGGTTGGCCGCCTCTCCGCTCCCGAATCTCCCCTTTCCATCCGCCGTCACCGCGCTCCGAGCTCGAAACCCTCCGCTTCAGGCCGCCGTCAGCGGAGCCGCCTCCGGAGAGGAACTGCGGGGCGCGGATGGGGACGAGGAAGGCGCGGACCTGCACGAGGCGCTCACCAAGACGCGGCGGCTCGTCGAGTGCGCCATGTTCGCATCCGTTGCTGGCCTCGCCTACTTCCTCAGCAACTCCCTCGCCATCGAGGTCTGCAATGCTTTTCTGTTCCCATTTGTATTTCTATCTGTTTATTCATTCCACTGTTGATAGGTACATGACACTGCTGTCTTCTTTTGCTGATGCAGAATTACTTCAGCTGCTTTTTTCCGTTGCCAATAGTCATCTCCTCCTTAAGATGGGGATTAGAAGCCGGCAGGAAAACTATGGTAAAGTCTGATCAAATGGTTCACTTGGCATATATGGCTTTGATGCATTTTATTTTGGTTTATTTATGGCATTGCCTCATCAGGTGGCTACTGTTTTACTGCTCTTCACATTGTCTGGCCCTGTCAAAGCATTGACTTATCTGGTAAGTATCTATTCTGTGGCATATGATTCATATCATAGTTGTACCAACGGCATGTGTTTAGTTCAAAACATCTAAAGTTGGCAACTCAGATATGTAGCTTGAAACTAATGGGTGTTGGCTGCAATTTGGGTGTTGAATCGGGGGCTTCAACATCATTGTCATTGAAATGAACAATAGCTTCATATTCGAGAACAAAAAATTAGTGTATCTTAGCGCCAAAAGGAAGCAATGTTTTGAGTGAAAGGAATTCTACAAGTAGAGATTGCAAGCTACGACAGGAAGGGTTAACATTTATCAATCATCTTTTCGCAAAAAAAGAAGAACATTTATCAATCATCTAACTACAACATTCCTTTTTCATTTTAGTACTTCAGTTTTGGTGTTGGTAAATTTACCTTGTTTTCCCCTTAGCTTCTCTGTATATATTGGTCCATTCTCGTTTTGTATCTTCTTTGGGACTGGAAAGATTAAAAGAACCTGCATTCGTTCGTTATGACTGAGGACATTCTTACATCCATTGGGCTTGTTTTCCTGCAGCTTATGCATGGAGTAGTTGGTCTATCCATGGGTACCATGTGGAGGTGAGGAATACAAAGGTTAAAAAGTGAAGCTTTCGCTTTCACCTTTGGCCTATCTCACTTAAAGTTAATGATATATCTTCCAGTCGATTTATATTGACTTTGAGTAACGGTAACATTATTTTTCCTCCTCTATCATCAGGTTGGAGACCAATTGGATTATTTCCATCATAATCTGCGCAATTGTAAATATCTTCTCTCAATTGGTATTTCATATCTATAGATGTATTTCTGATCATGTATGGATTACACATGAATCTCATAGCTTTGGATTGGAACTTGACAACATTACCATGTAGTTTCTATATGAAAATATGAATCAGATTGTCTAGTTCATGATTGCTAATAATCCCTCGGTATCAAAATATAAGACGATTTTGTAGGCTAGTTTGGCGTACAAAAGTGTCTTATATTTTGGTAGAGGTAGTAGTTGCAAATCTCTGCATTATTTCTTGTACACCTCTTAGATAAATGGTTACCTTTGTGCCATTCTGTCACAAAATTATCAAGCAAATTAAAACCAGCACCAAAAATGCTTATGTTGTTTTCATTATTTTTAACATATGAAATAGGAAATTGCAATTGCTATCACTTCAGTAAGGCAACACATTGCCAGTTCGTGTTTCTTCTTAATTTTACATGATGTCTAATTTCACCCAACGAAACCTCCATAATAGGAGAATAGAGGTGGAAGAGTCGAGATACAATAGATGGTGGTGCATAAGCTCATGTGCCCTTGAGGAGAAAGGAGGTAGTTGATAGGTCCACCTAATATCAGAATTCAGGATCCTTGGGTGGAAATAAGTAAACAGCCAGTTTTGCTAATAACAAAATACAGGATTATTCAGTAAGAAATGGATAGAAAGATCCAGATTTTCTTAGGAACTAAATCCTTGCTGGTTGTGATTGTCGACGTGAGATCTCTCTCAGTTCGCCTGACTTGATCAAGAAGCAGAAGAGAACAAGAGAGAAGTTGGAGGATAATTCAGAGCTTTGTTCCTCAATTCACACTTGGTCGTTCCTGAAAGACGGGCTAATATAGCCAACACACACTAAACCGGCCCACTGGTCCCCACTTTGTCATAACTTAACACACATACTTCTTTCCGCACCACCCGGTACATAACGGGCACACCAGTGGTCCTACCCTTATTGTTAGTCGTTAAACTGAATGTCAGCTGACAGTTTGCTTTGCAGATCCGTGCAGTGGGAGCTTGTGGGTATGTGTTAGTGACATCGTTCTTGATACGAGAAAATATTTTTCAGTTGGTATGTCTACTCAACACTATTAGACAGTAAGATTGGAGAGGGGGGAGGGGGGTGTATCTGCTTTAACTTCTACTCATTTCAGATAACCGTTAACATACATGCCTCCTTGACGTACATTCTGGCGGCGGCTGGTGTTAACACGATTCCATCCATGGATGCAATATATGTTATCTTTGGGACACTGGTAATTTTCAACCTGTCAAATTATACTTATAGCATGAGCTGGTTCACAAAGTGACCTCCCTATCTTTGACAGGTTCTACTTAATTCTGGATTCTTTGTCTTCATACTGCATATAATTTACACAATCTTCCTGACTAAGCTGGGAATCAAGCCTTCACTGAGGCTTCCACGATGGCTGGGGAAAGCAACGTCTAGTTGATAGGTAGAATGCCACCATACTAGTTTGTAGTTGGAGGTCTGCACCCTGACTGAACTTGCAGCATTTTGCTGTCACAAATGCTCACCCCATTACCCGCAGCATGCCGGCATGGCAATCGTGGCCTTTGTAACATGACCTTATTGTTTGGCTTCCTGGTACATGATTGTGGTTTTTCCGGCAAGATTTTTGTTGATTGCGATTCACCATTGGTGGTATTGACTGATCGACAAGTGTTGTAGAACTTGCGATGTAGAGTATGGTGCCTGGTCACGTCTTTCATTTAAAATTTCGATTTTTCGCATGGTTTCTGTTAACTATATAACTTGAATTTTGGGGCATTACTCCCTTCATCTGAAAATGTATCTCGTATTAATTTTATCCAAAATCAAACGTTCTTAAGTTTGATTTTCTGCATTACTTTACCTACGTCACACCAGTTTACAGGATTACATGGCATTTGAACAAACTCTAACCCTAGCTAGCTAGAGACAACATTTATGTATTGTTTGGTTGATGCTGCTGGGGAGTAAAACAGGGGTAGGATTGGTTTCTGCCGGTGGCTTCCCCTACCAACACTGGGCATCCAGCCCATTTTCTTGAGATATTTACCATCTCCTTTGAACTTCTTGAACTTTTTTTCTTTGTTTTCCTTTCCAAGCCAGAAATCTTGTCACCCAAAACTACAAATTGCCTACAATGATTTTGCAATACAAAATACTTTCTTGAGATATTTACCATCTCCTTTGAACTTCTTGAACTTTTTTCCTTATTGTTTTCCTTTCCAAACCAGAAATCTTGTCACCCAAAACTACAAATTGCCTACAATGATTTTGCAATACAAAATACTTTCATGAGACATTTATTATCCTTTTACTTTTGCGTTTCCCCCTTGCAAGTTTATTTATTTATTTTTTGAATCAAAGTGGTTACCCCCGCCCCAACTTTTATTAAAGGCAAACAGTGTAAGAGCAAGTATAATAAGGTACAGTCAGCAGGCTGTAAGGATTAAAATATTGTATGTTTGCTGAATTGGATGAGAGAGAAGGGAAGCGGACTGTAGATTAATAGCCGACTGCAACACGTGCTCCAAGAAACAATGTGAGGGTGTAAGGTGGGCCATCTATTAATGAAGTACTACTACTCTCTCCGTCACAGTTTAGAAGGCACAGTTAAATTTGCGTGCGTTTCCACAATAGACAAGGTTTAGGGCGCATTGCATTTATTTTTAGTAGCTAATTAGTACTCCGATATACTATTTCTATATGCATGCATAGTGTGAATGCTATTTTTTAGCCCATCTCACAACCAATAGATAACCATCTAGGTCCCAGAGAATTTCCAAGTGCGCCTTCTAAACCGTGATGGAGGGAGTACTTAGGCTAGTCATAGTGGGGAGTAACTTAGACTAGTAACATACATATGTTACTAGGCTATGTTACTACTCCATAGTGGGAAGTGTCATAGGTGTAGTAACATGCATATGTACATTTATTGCTTTATAGACTCATTTAACATTGGAAAGTGCTATGTGATAGTAACATATTATGTTACTCCATTTGTCTTTCTCCTCTTTAATTGCATGACACATCATCTTTTTTTTCTTATGTGGCAATGTATGTTACTACTTATGTTACTCCTACTATGACTAGTCTTAGTAACTAGCTACTATATATGTTGGCTATTAGGTTGACTATAGATGATGTGGCAACCTCATATAGCCAATTGTTGGCTATACTATTAACCATGCTCTAACCGTCATTCAACAGCTCTCCGTCGCAACCAGTAGTTGCGGCGGACTACAACTTAACAGAGATAAACAACGGAACACAAGCTACTAGAGTACCATATAACCTATTAAACACCAACTGGACATCTCCAAGTGATCCTAAGGAGCTCCCCACGGTGATGATCGAGCAGCCACAGGCATTTGAGGAGCAGCAGCTTGAGCATCTGCGCACAACACTTCCCATTGATGAACAAAAGATCCTACCAAACCCAGGATGCATTTCTTGTAACAAAAGCTCCTACCAAACCCAGGATGCATTTCTTGTAACAAAAGCTCCTACCAAACCCAGGATGCATTTCTTGTAACAAAAGCTCCTACCAAACCCAGGATGCATTCCTTGTTTCTTCACGTTTGACCCCGAGAAACAAAATCGTTGCGAGGCAACTATAAGCTCCACAAGGTAGCAGTTGTAACCATGTTGATGACAGTAGCCTAGTTCTTTGGTTGCCAAAACATAGCTAAGGAATCAAAAGAACAGGGAATTGGAACATCAAGTACACCAACCACCACCTTCCAAGTATTTTTTTGCAACAATGCAATCAAAGAATAAGTGTTCAATAGTTTCCAATTCATTGCAGAATACCCAAGTAGGACTAGACACATGGT
Organism: Aegilops bicornis; assembly: GCA_021605145.1. Classification (NCBI taxonomy): domain Eukaryota; kingdom Viridiplantae; phylum Streptophyta; class Magnoliopsida; order Poales; family Poaceae; genus Aegilops; species Aegilops bicornis. The sequence goes on from CM038674.1 coordinate 173,423,511, forward strand.
GCCATTTAGCTAGATATCTCTAGTTAGACTTCTATTATGTAAGATGAGCCAGAGAAAAATATGAATATTTGATGGGGTCTTAATTTTTCAAATACATCATGTAAGATTAGAAGATATCCCACCAAAATTGATTAGCTTGTACAAGGATTTCACAAAGTATATGCCAGAAGCCTAAAGGGACCAAACAAGAACATCTACTTCAGAAGATAGAACAATTGGTTTCACCTGAGAAATCAACTCAAACCAACTATTGAGAGTTTGTTCATTAACACATCTCCTGAAGGATAATTTTAAAACTACATCTTATTGCTAGCAGATCTCATAACTGAGTTTTGAGTGAACAATCACCCAGCCATATATCATGCCAGAAGGCAACTTTCTATCCATTACCCAGCTTCCATCTACAAAAAAATTTAGCAGCAGAAAAAGCCCAAGATATACATTTCCAAAAAGGAGAACCCAAACCAGGTTTAGCCCAAAGAATATTAGGTTTATCATAGTGCATTTATTCCAGTCACTTGGCCGGTTATCAAAAAATATTTTGCTCCAAGAGGCTAATAAAGCCATGTTTCCCTAGGATTAGGGACCCCATACAACCAAATTCCTTTCTTTTCTAGAGATAAGCCCCCGGTTTGCAAGATGATACTTGTGTTCATCCCCAACATTGTCCCAAAAGAAATGAGTCATCTGAGAAGTCATGGCTTCAATGGTACGTTTAGGAAACTTAATCATGGACATGGGATAAGTAAAAATACTAGCAATACAAGTAGTAAGCAAATTAAGCTTACCCCTGTAGTATAAATTCCTGCCAGGCCAGCCAAAAATATTCTTAATAGACCATCTATAATAGGTTGATCATCCTCCCTCCTCAGCTTTTTGAAATGCAAAGGAACACACAAGTACCTAAAAGGAAAAGAACCAATCTGACAACGAAAAATCTGAGCAAAACAATTAGCGAGTTCTTCCACATGGATAGTATGAAGGTCACTTTCTTGGAAATTAATCTTCATCCTAGATAGTTTCCCAAAACAATATAAAATCTATTTCAAATTCCTAGTATGATCCACAGAAGCATCCAAGAAAAGGATGGTTGTAGGACCTTGAAGTATGTCTAGAGGGGGGGGGGGTGATTACACTACTTCACCAATTAAAACTTAACCTTTTCCCAATTTTAGACTTTGGCAGATTTTAGCTATCTTTAAGCTAGTCAAGCAATCTTCACGCAATTCAAGCAAGCATGCAAAGAGTATATAGGCAGCGGAAAATAAAGCATGCAACTTGCAAGAATGTAAAGGGAAGGGCTTAGAGGATTCAAACGCAATTGGAGACACGGATGTTTTTGTCGTGGTTCCGATAGGTGGTGCTATCGTACCTCCACGTTGATGGAGACTTCAACCCACGAAGGGTAACAGTTGCGCGAGTCCACGAAGGGTCCCACCCACGAAGGCTCCACGAAGAAGCAACCTTGTCTATCCCACCATGGCCGTCGCCCACGAAGGACTTGCCTCACTAGCGGTAGATCTTCACGAAGTAGGCGATCTCCTTGCCCTTACAAACTCCTTGGTTCAACTCCACAATCTTGTCTGAGGCTCCCAAGTGACACCTAGCCAATCTAGGAGACACCACTCTCCAAGAAGTAACAAATGGTGTGTTGATGATGAACTCCTTGCTCTTGTGCTTCAAATGATAGTCTCCCCAACACTCAACTCTCTCTCACAGGATTTGGATTTGGTGGAAAGAAGATTTGAGTGGAAAGCAACTTGGGGAAGGCTAGAGATCAAGATTCATATGGTTGGAATGAAATATCTTGGCCTCAACACATGAGTAGGTGGTTCTCTCTCAGAACTTGTAAGTTGGAAGTGTAGGTTTGTTCTGATGGCTCTCTTCACGAATGAAGAGGAGGTGGAGGGGCATATATAGCCTTCACACAAAATCTAACCTTTACACACAATTTACCAAACTCGGTGGGACCGAATCATCAAACTCGGTTGGACCGATTTAGTAAACCTAGTGACCGTTAGGGTTTGATTGGGACTGACATGCAACTCGGTAGGACCGATATGGTTAGGGTTAGGGCATAACGTAATCTCGGTGAGACCGATTATACAAACTCGGTGAGACCGAATTTGGTAATTAGCTAACCAGAGAGTTGGTCAGGTAAACTCGGTGGGACCGATTCTCTCTTGCGGTAAGACTGAAAAGTTACGAAAGGGAAACAGAGAGTTTACATTGTAATCTCGGTGGGACCGATCGCTCACTTCGTTTAGACCAAAACGTATGAAGGGAAACAGAGAGATTACAATCCCATCTCGGTGAGACCGAGATCCCTATCGGTGAGACCGATTTGCCTAGGGTTTGTGGCAGTGGCTATGACATCTGAACTCGGTGGCGCCGGATAGAAAGAATCGGTAGGGCCGAGTTTGACTTTAGGTTTAGGTCATATGTGGATGTGAGAAAGTAGTGGAGGGTTTTGGAGCATATCATTAAGCACATGAAGCAAAAGGCTCATTAAGCAACACCTCATCCCTCCTTGATAGTATTGGCTTTTCCTATAGACTCAATGTGATCTCGGATCACTAAAATGTAAAATGTAGAGTCTTGAGCTTTTGAGCTTGAGCCAATCCTTTGTCCTTGATATTTTGAGGGATCCACTTTCATCATCCATGCCATGCCATTCATTGAGCTTTCACGAAATATTTGTCTTGGAATAGCATTAGCTCGATTGAGCTATATGTTGTTATGAATTACCAAAACCACCTAGGGATAGTTGCACTTTCAATCTCCCCCATTTTGGTAATTGATGACAACATATAGATCAAAGCTTCGACAAATGATAATAAAATTTGAAAAACATCGTCGCTTTGAGAAGTATGTGATAAGCAAGAGCCCCCCCTAAATTTGTGCATATTAAGATTTGCTTTTGACTGCAAATGCACAAGGAATTTGGGCTCATGGGTTACTCTTCCATGTCACATACATCTTGGTGGAGCGCTCAAAATAACAGAGATTGAATACATGCACTCATCACCAACCAAAGTGAATGGTCATATAAGGATAAGTAAGATAATATCATAACGAGCATAAGTGTAGCTTATGATCAAACACATGATCATCAATGTCTCACAGGTAATTGCATAGTATCTCAACCAATCAAAAAGCAAATAAAGTTCAACCAAAAAGACAAGAGAGAACAAAAGCAAATCTCTCTCTCGAAGCCTGCGATCTATACATTTTTCTCCCTCTTTGGCAACAAGTTACCAAAAAGTTCCTAGAAAATGCATAGGACTATATCGTCTCTCAGGCTTGGTCTTCTGGTGGTGGTGGTGTCCGGAGAACTCCAAGAACGAAGGCTTCAGTCAATGTAGAAGGAGTTGAAGGAGTTGGTGCTGGAGGTGGTGGTGCTGGAGCTGTAGCTGGAGCTGATGAAGTGACTCTGGTGTCTTGAACTGGCTCTGCAGCTGATCTCTGAGCTCATGGCACTCTGGCAAATGCATCAATCGTTGTCCTGCCCTTCCTCTCCTGCATGCCATCCTGTAGCTGCTCCACCGATCAATCTCGCCATTTTGACAAAGAAGATCATAGAATTTTTGTTCCATGATCCTTTCCGAGCTCTCCTGGTTTTGAGTTAGGGTGGCCAACCCTTCTCAATCCTCGAGTAGATGCTATCAAGTAACCAAGCTGCTCCTGCTTGTTCTTCGAAAGTATTCAGATGCCTCTGCTTGAGTTGGCATCTTGGCAGCCTTCTCTTTCCTTGCTTTCTCCTTCTTATCTTGCGCTTATGCAGATGATGGTTCATTCTCAGTCATGACAACTTGATTGTCCTCAAAGTCGGATAGAGAACCATGTGTTCCTTATCCAATGATACTTTCCTGTGCCCATCTTTGAGTTAATCAACTCCTGAACTGTGGGGCATATCCACAGCTCCTCTTCCAGTCTGTCATTGTCCTCTTGATAGTTTCAACTATGAGGCTCATGACTTTGAATTTTTGAGGCACATAAAAAATGTGAAGCAAATTGATTGCATGCCCTCTGATCATGTTGTGGTCACCTGATTTGGGCAAAAGAGTGTGCCTCAGGATCTAGTTGATCGTAGGCAGCCCTGACAGAAGAAAATGAACTGATCCAAACTTGAAAGACTCAAGTGCATCATCAGGTATCTCCTTGTACATCTGTGACATTGAGTTGTGTCCCATCTTCTTCTTGGCATAAATGTCCAAGTCATCTTCACTCTCCTTGGGGGCATTGATCGGACTTGCCCATTCCTCTATGGTTGGTGGTATCTCGTTTCTTCGACATCCAAACTATCACGCCATCTGGATAGAAATGTGCTGTGGAGTAGAATTGCATTATGAGCTCGTCATTCCAATTTGTGAGCTTCTGCCCAACAAAATCTGCAACTCCACAAGCACTGAAGCTGTCATACACTCTAGGATAGTGTTCTTCATTCTCCTGAATGTAGGTCCAGTCGACCCACCTCATATCACAAACTATGGGCTTATCCAATAAGATGGTCTCATAGAAGTCCTGCTGCTCCTTGGTGTGGAACACATAATCTACGGCAGTCCTTCTCCACAGTGGCATATGGATCGACTCTCTCCATAGCCTCAACCCTTGATCTCTCCCGATCTTCATGTTCTCAGCCACAGGATGAGCATCATTGTGGTCTGGAATCTTGGGCTTGAGCTTCCTTAGGACCTGCCCTTCTTCATCTTCCTCAGCATCAACTTCAGGCATTGGAGCCTTGTTCTTCTCAGCTACTGGTATACTCCTGGTATTCCTCTTTGGTGCACTCTTGGGCTTGGGGCAGCTTTGGGCTTTGAAGTTGCAGCCCACGACTTTATGGCATCACCCATCAGCTTTTGTGCCTTGGGTGCAGGCTCAGCAACCTCTTCTTCTTCCTCTTCCTCCATCATAGAAGGCTTCCCAATCACTCTGGCCATGGTCTTCTTGACCCTTTCCTTCCTCTTCTTTCCTTCAGCAGCAACATGTTCTTTGGGTTGGGATTCCAAAGAAGCTTGAGTGGAGATTCTGGCTTTAGACATTGGTTGTCTACCTGCTGGCCTTTTGATCTTCATTCCAGGCTTAACTGCTGTTGAGCTGTACTCCTTCTTGAGCACTTTCTTCTTGGGCTGGCCTCATCCTCACCGCCACATAATCCTCATCCTCGGACTACGAGGTCTTCTTCTTCATTGTCCTTGTGGCAGCCTTGGGCAAATTGGGGAGTGCTTCTGCTCCCCTCATCTGAGCTGCTAGAGGGACTAGTTCCCTCACTCATGTGAATCTGCTCTTCTGACCTGTTCTGGCTGTCACTTTGGTCTGACATGCTGCTCACACTGACTGCTGACCCTGTGAATAGTTATGGATTAGGTAGAGTGGATGAGCATCACAAAATGCGTAGATTTTTGCAAAGAATGATTCAAAAACTTAGTTTTAGTTTTCCACGAGAAAGCATTTGGATCTACCGATTTTTAAACTCGGTGATACCGAAGCAGTTTTGGAACCTAAACTAGTGAACTCGGTCGAGACCGAGTCATAGTTGATGGCACCGAGACTGCTAGGGTTTCAAAAGTTCTAAAATCGGACACACCGATTTGTAATTCTCGGTCGCACCGAGACTTACTAGTGCAATGGCGTTAGCCAAATCGGTGGGACCGAAGTTTTTCAACTCGGTGGGTGCGAGACGGTTTCATGAACCTAACCCTAAATTTTCTAACCATACCTATTCTAAGGATTGTTTTGACTGGATAGAAGTGTTTCAATCGTGGCAAGATGCATTACGAACACAATGTGCTGAGAATTGGACGAGGATAGCACAGTGATCGAGTTCATACCCTAGTTCGGTGGTGAACTCGCTACGGCGGCAACGGCGGCAACAGCGGAGGAGAATTCCGTTGACGGCGGCGGAGACCAGCGACATGAGGCGGCTGGCGACGAAGTCGACGATCCATAGACCTGGTAGGCAGAGCGAGCTATGCGCGGGCAAGGAGTTTCGGAGAAAGTTTTCCAAAAATTTGCCCGTGTGTATATATAGCCCGACACTGTCGGTGTGACCGAGTTGAACAACTCGGTGGCATCGAGATGCATAACTGTTAACAGTTACAGAAACTCGGTGTGACCGAAAATTTAAAATCGGTTGCACCGAGATTGAAAACCTAGACCGACTTAGTAATCTCGGTATGACCGAAATGGAGGAATCGGTCAGACCGAAAATCACAAAGAAGTTTTGGAAGTTTAAGTCTATGACAAATCAGGGACTCCGAGTGCTCCTCACACAGAGTGGTTCGAATCTGACTTGATCAAATTTTGTGATGTAGCATGAATAGAGTTTGAGACGAGAAAAGCATAGATAGCTAGAGAAGGTTCTTAGGCATTCTTGTCCATCCACTTGGCCAAAGAAAAAGAAACCAACCAATCAAAACAACAAGTGGATGTCCTCGAATGAGCAAAATATGCAACCAACATGCTCACACAATAAAATGACAAATGAAATATGTGACAAAGCAAGCACAACCAATTCTAGCATCTATCAAACAATAGGCGATGACTAGGTCATCTATATATGAGTATATTGACTTAGGAGTCAAATGAGAACATTTGATCATAGGTCATACTCATCGTTTAAGCTCAAGTGGGGTTACCACTTTTACATAAAGCATTTATGTGTTCACCATTAGAGTTGCTTTGACTCAATTCTTAGAGTTAAGCTCCCCCTAGATGTGAGATCCCCCCTAAGAGGGATAAACTAACCTTGGGTTGTCGATGATGACTTCATGTAGGTGTTGAAGATGTGGATGCTCAATGTTGATGTAGATCTTCCGAGCAATCCTTTGGAGTGAGTTGCACTTTCAATACCTACACGGGTTAGTCCCACAAGGAACAAACAAGAATATCCATAGACATAGAGTGATGCACACACAAAATGATGTCCATGAAAACATTTGGTTACCTTGTCCCTTGCCTTACCAACATGAGGGTTTGTGACTCCTTGAACTAGTGCAAGATATGGAAGTTGATTGCACTTGTCCTTGCCATAATGATATGAGTGAGAAATGTTGGCGGAATCACCCTCAAGAACTCTCTAGTTATTCTTCTTCGGGATGGGAATCCTTGGTGTAGTAGTTGTGATTGATGAAGTAGAACTTGACGTAGTCTTGGGAACCCACTTGACCAAGGCCTTAGGTGCTTCTTCAAATGCATCAATCTCTTCTTGAAGCTTGTCCTTGCCTTTGTTCTTGTGGTCTTGAGGTGGAAGATCATCTTGTGCTTGTGTTCCCTTGAAGGAAGTAGGATCATACTTCTCTTGTTAAGGAACAAACTTCGTCTTGGGGTATTGATCTTCTTCCCACTCAACTCCATTGGCATTGAACTTTCGTTCAAAACCAACACCTTGATTCTTCCGGTGCCTTCCGTGCTTGCGTACAATTTCCTCAAATTGCTTACTCCCGGCAAGGCTCTTGTATACACCTTTCTCTATAATTCCCTTCAATAAGCTGTTTTCTTGCTCAAGAGTAACTTGGCTAAGAGAATCATTAGTGGAATCAAGAGAACTACTAGAAGCAACAATATTGGGTTTAGCATTGTTATTGTTACTACTAGAAGAAGAATCTTTCTTGTTCTTGTTACTAGACTTGACTTGAGGCATGTAAGTAGATAAGAGTAAACGCTTGGCAATGTAAGAAGAACTTTTCTTACAAAGATCATCATTGATCACTTTTAGGAACTCAAGCTCTTGCTCAAGATTGAGCTTTTCAAAGTGTAACTTCTCATGAGCCCTTAAAAGTTCTTGATGATCTTCGAAGATAGTTTCATGAGCTAACTTAAGAGTGTTTAGTTCTTTAGTTAGACGCTCAATTTTCTCCTTATCATTGTCATTCGTTTCATCTTGATTAGCATGATTAATTGACATTTCATCATAGTATTCATCACTAGAGTTGTCAACAAGTAAATCATCATCACCTAGCAAGTCATCTTCATCACTATTAAAATCAACATACTCGGGGTGTGTTACCTTAGGACCTTTGGCCATGAAGCATCTTCCAATTCCTTCATTTGGTGATTCAAATATGTCGTAGGAGTTGGTTGACACAAGTGCTAAACCGGCAACACATCTTGAGTGTGTTCGGAGTCGGAGTGATAGCTTCTCTCGGAGTGATTGTCGGAGTCGGGCGGATACCCATTCACCAACATGAGCTTGATGTCTTCGTTTTGTGTAGCTCTTTGATGACTTGTCCTTCCTTTCTGAATCCTTGCTTCTCCGTGAGGATCTTCGTTCATAACAATCATCTCTACTCCTTCTCTCTTTTGGTGGTGATTCTTCTCTTCTACTTCTTCTCTTGGGAGAATCTTCTCTTATTTTGTAGGGTGCCGTACACTCATTGGAATAGTGTCCGGGTCTCCCACAATTGTAGCAATTGCGCTCTCGACTAGAAGATCTTTTGTCATTGTAGGACCTTGACTTGGAGCTTCTTTCTTTGCTTCTACTCTTGTAGAATTTGTTGAAGTTCTTCACCATTAAGCTCAATTCTTCATTGAAGGTTTGTTTCTTGATGATGTGGGGGCTTCACATGAGGCTTTGTAAGCACCACTTGACTTGTTGTGAAGTTCCTCCTTATCCTTGAGTGACATCTCATGATCAACAATTCTTCCAATGACTTCTGTTGGCTTGAGATCTTTGTAATTTGGCATCATTTGTGTGCACACGGTATCATATTTTCCATCCAATGCTCTCAGGATCTTCTTGATGATGAATCTGTCGGTCATCTCTTCACTTCCTAATCCGGCAATCTCATTTGTGATAAGAGCAAGCCTAGAGTACATTTCAGCGACACCTTCACCATCCTTCATTTTGAACTTGTCAAGCTGACTTTGGAGCACATCCAACTTGGATTCCTTGACAGAGTCGGTACCTTCATGCTTATCAATCAAAGTATCCCAAATTTCCTTTGCATTCTCAAGACGGCTGATTTTGTTGAATTCTTCGGGGCACAATCCATTGAAGAGGATATCACAAGCTTGAGCGTTGTATTGCAACATCTTCAACTCTTCCGCACTAGCTTCACGGTTCGGTTCTCTCCCATCAAAGAATTCACCTTGCAAGCCAATACACACAATAGCCCAAACGGCGGGGTTATGTCCGAGAATATGCATTTTCATCTTATGCTTCCAACTAGCAAAATTAGTGCCATCAAAGTAAGGACCTCTACGGTGATAATTTCCTCGCTAGACGCCATACTCTCCTAGGTTGTGAAACCAAGGCTATGACCACCAAAAGCTATGGAAATCAAAGCAAATGGAGACCAAGGCTCTGATACCACTTGTAGGACCTTGAAGTATGTCTAGAGGGGGGTGATTAGACTACTTGACCAATTAAAACTTAACCTTTTCCCAATTTTAGACTTTGGCAGATTTTAGCTATCTTTAAGCTAGTCAAGCAATCTTCACGCAATTCAAGCAAGCATGCAAAGAGTATATAGGCAGCGGAAAATAAAGCATGCAACTTGCAAGAATGTAAAGGGAAGGGTTTAGAGGATTCAAACGCAATTGGAGACACGGATGTTTTTGTCGTGGTTCCGATAGGTGGTGCTATCGTACCTCCAAGTTGATGGAGACTTCAACCCACGAAGGGTAACAATTCTTGTGAGTCCACGAAGGGTCCCACCCACGAAGGCTCCACGAAGAAGCAACCTTGTCTATCCCACCATGGCCGTCGCCCACGAAGGACTTGCCTCACTAGCGGTAGATCTTCACGAAGTAGGCGATCTCCTTGCCCTTACAAACTCCTTGGTTCAACTCCACAATCTTGTCGGAGGCTCCCAAGTGACACCTAGCCAATCTAGGAGACACCACTCTCCAAGAAGTAACCAATGGTGTGTTGATGATGAACTCCTTGCTCTTGTGCTTCAAATGATAGTCTCCCCAACACTCAACTCTCTCTCACAGGATTTGGATTTGGTGGAAAGAAGATTTGAGTGGAAAGCAACTTGGGGAAGGCTAGAGATCAAGATTCATATGGTTGGAATGAAATATCTTGGCCTCAACACATGAGTAGGTGGTTCTCTCTCGAAGCTGGTAAGTTGGAAGTGTAGGTTTGTTACGATGGCTCTCTTCACGAATGAAGAGGAGGTGGAGGGGTATATATAGCCTCCACACAAAATCTAACTGCTACACACAATTTACAAAACTCGGTGGGACCGAATCATCAAACTTCGGTTGGACCGATTTAGTAAACCTAGTGACCGTTAGGGTTTTGATTGGACCGACATGCAACTCGGTAGGATCGATATGGTTAGGGTAAGGGCATAACGTAATCTCGGTGAGACCGATTACACAAACTCGGTGAGACCGAATTTGGTAATTAGCTAACCAGAGAGTTGGTCAGGTGAACTTGGTGGGACCGATTTGCTCTTTCGGTAAGACCGAAAAGTTACGAAAGGGAAACAGAGAGTTTACATTGTAATCTCGGTGGGACCGATCGCTCACTTCGGTTAGACCGAAACGTTCTGAAGGAAAGCAGAGAGATTAGAATCCCATCTCGGTGAGACCGAGATCCCTATCGGTGAGACCGATTTGCCTAGGGTTTGTGGCGATGGCTATGACATCCGAACTTCGGTGGCGCGGATAGAAAGAATCGGTAGGGCCGAGTTTGACTTTAGGTTTAGGTCATATGTGGATGTGAGAAAGTAGTGGAGGGTTTTGGAGCATATCATTAAGCACATGAAGCAAAAGGCTCATTAAGCAACACTTCATCCCTCCTTGATAGTATTGGCTTTTCCTATAGACTCAATGTGATCTTGGATCACTAAAATGTAAAATGTAGAGTCTTGAGCTTTTGAGCTTGAGCCAATCCTTTGTCCTTGATATTTTGAGGGATCCACTTTCATCATCCATGCCATGCCATTCATTGAGCTTTCCTGAATTATTTTTCTTGGTATAGCATTAGCTCAATGAGCTATATGTTGTTATGAATTACCAAAACCACCTAGGGATAGTTGCACTTTCAATGGTGTCATCTGCATATTGTAGACTAACAACACCTCCTGGGATACCATGAGGAAGTATGCCAGAGATTAAGTTGTGTTGAACATCTTTAGTAAGCATCTTAGAGAAGACATCAACAACCAAATTAGAAATCAGTGGAAACAGAGGGTCTCCTTGTTTTAAATCTTTGCCCCCCAACAAAGTAAGGACCATTGGTATCATTGATTCTTACACAAAAATAGATTTGGAATAAAGTACTCCAAATCCAACCATTCCATTTGCTACCAAAGCCTCTAGAAGTGAGCATTTCCACAATGAACTCACAACTCACTCTATCATAGGCCTTCTCATAGTCAAGTTTTAAAATCAGGCCACTTGCACCGATTCTATGGATATCATCTGGGAGTATAACCTCACGGGCCATAATAACACTTTCCATAATAAATCTCCCTTTCATGAAAGCATTTTGGTTAGGAGATATAAGACTATCACCGATAGGAGAAACTATAGTGGTAATACCTTTAGTAAAAATCTTAACAACACAATTACTCAGACTAATTGGACGAAACTTCTTCATATCTTTTCCATTAGGTTCTTTAGGAATCAGAGTAATAATAGCAAAATTGAGGATATAAACATATAAAGATCTAGCTTCAAAGTGTCTTATAAGCCACATAGAGTCATCTTTAATCAACTCCCAAATGGTTTGATTAAAGAGAAAAGAGAATCCATCAGGATATAGGGGCGCCATGAGCATAGGAGCTCATGATGGTCATCTTATTCTCTTCTTTAGAGAAAAGTTTTTCCAAAAATATTCTCTTCCTCCAAGACAAGATCAGATTCCTCCCAGAAATCAGGCCCCAGGTTTAGACTCAAAAAGCAAAAAAGATTCTTATAAAAATAAGTATCCATTTCCAACATCTCAGGGGTAGATGTCACAGGACCATTATCCCCAATAAGAGTGGACAAATGATTCTTACGACTTCTATGATTAGCCAAAGAATAAAGTAAAGCATTAGTAGGGTAGGATGGGTGTTCCAAATATCATGCAATTCAGCAATAAATTCATCTTAAACTCGGGATAAGCAGTACCATAAACAACAACCAACTGCCAACCAAAGCCATTGGATTTAAGGTAGAACCATCCAAAAATTCTTATTGGAGAAGCCAATAACCTCAAAGATATCATTCTTAACACAAACTAAAATACCACCAGCAGTATTTTCAGCATGTAGGAAATGCCAAGTAAAGGAATTAATCTTATCAATAGTTTTGAGGAAACCCTCAGAAATCATCTCATGTTTAGTTTCTTGAAAGCCAATGAATTCAGGGTTAGACTTAGCAATGGCATCGCACATGTATTTTACCAGGTTGACGTAAACCTCTAATATTTCAAATAAGATCTATCATATTTAAGAGATTTTAAAGGGGCGAGATAAACATTGATACGTGGTTGTGATCTGATGGGAAGGATCGGCGATAGCATTGCGGGCTGGAAATGATGGGCGACAGGGCGGGCGTCTTCGCGGGCCGCCGGGCATCTCCGCCGGCCAGCGGTGCGGCGGTCACCGGGCCTCTGCCCTCGGTGTCTGCGGCTCGCCCGCGGGTTGGCGGCCGGTTTTGGGCGTTGGCCGGATCCGATGACGACGAGGCGGAAGGGGACGGGGATGATCCGGCGGAGTCTCCACCGACGCCGACCCCTTCTGATCTGTTTTGTGAGTTTTTTCATTCGGGTTATGATGAGGACGAGGTTGCCTAAACGGTGGACAAGATGTTGCCGGTGGACGATCCGACGAGGGTTGGGCTACATGCCGGCGAGAGGAAGGAGATGGTGCGTCGCGTCGTGCACCGGAGAACGGCGGCGACGGCTGTCAGGGCATGGAAGGGACCCCTCCCGAAGGTTAACCTTCCAAACCTTACTCTTTTTGATTTGATTAGGCCAGATTCGTGGATTAAGGTCCAGAGGAGGAAGAGATCGGTCCGTTTTGCGAGTGATTCCCGGCGGCCGGCGGCGGCCGTGGCGCCGTTGCTGGCGGGGCTCCCGATCGGGATCTCGCAGGTGCGGGAGTTTCGTTTGAACGCACTCCGCGAGCTGGGTGCGCCAGGGGGTGGGCCGGTTCTGAGTGAGCCGGGGCCGTGCGTGGTTGGGCCGGTGTTAACTGGGTATGAGGCCCAGTCTAACCAGGCACCTACGTCGATCTCTCCTACACCCCCATGCACGTTTGCTGTTCCTCCTGTGTGTTTCCGATCGAAACAATCTAGGGTTCTCGGGGCGAGCCGACCGAGATTTTGTGACCGTGTGGGTGGCGAGGTGCATCCCCCCACTCCACGCCATGGCCGGTCGAGGTGCTCCCCCTGGCAAGGTTGTCGCCCCGGGCAGTGCTGGCCGCGGAGGGCAAGTGCCGTCGTCGGGGGGTGGCCGCGGCGGGGGCGGTCCGCCGCCGGGAACGGGTCGCGGTGGAATCGGCCTGCCTCCCGGGTCTGGCCGCGGTGGGGCTGCCCCATTGCCGGGTGCTGGGACCGGCCGGGCGGCGCAGGAGGTGAAAGCACAAGTGCTCCCTAGGTGGTTTTGGTAATTAATGTCAACATATCTCTTGTTGGACTAATACTTTTATCTAGTATGTTTCAGATAAGTTCAACAATGGAGTGGCATGGACTAAAGGATGTGGGAACTCCTTCAAGATGCTACGGAGAAAGGATTGGCTCAAGCCTCAAGCTCAAGACTCTTCATTTTACATTTTAGTGATCCAAGATCACATTGAGTCTATAGGAAAAGCCAATACTATCAAGGAGGGATGAGGTGTTGCCTAATGAGCCTCTTGCTTCATGTGCTTAGTGATATGCTCCAAAACCTTCAGCTACTTTCTCACATCCACATATGACCTAAACCTAAAGCCAAAATCGGTCTCACCGATTCTTCCAATCCGGCGCCGCCGATTTCATATGTCATAGCCACTACCACAAACCCTAGGCAAATCGGTTATACCGATAGGGATCTCGGTCTCACCGAGATGGGATTGTAATCTCTCTGTTTCCTTTTCGTAACTTTTCGGTCTCACTGAAAGAGCGGATTGGTCCCACCAAGATTGCAATGTAAACTCTCTGTTTCCCTTTTGTAAAATTTCGGTCTCACCGAAAAGAGAAAAACGGTCCCATCGAGTTTGCCTGACCAACTCTCTGGTTAGCTAATTACCAAAATTGGTCTCACCGAGTTTGTGTAATCGGTCTCATCGAGATTACGTTATGCCCTAACCCTAACCATATCGGTCCTACCGAGTTGCATTTCGGTCCCACCGAAAACCCTAACGGTCACTAGGTTTACTAAAATCGGTTTGACCGAGTTTGTTGATTCGGTCCCACCGAGATTGGTAAATTGTGTGTAACGGTTAGATTTTGTGTGGAGGCTATATATACCCCTCCACCTCCTCTTCATTCGTGGAGAGAGCCATCAGACTAAACCTACACTTGCAACTTACCATTTCTGAGAGAGAACTACCTACTCATGTGTTGAGGCCAAGATATTCCATTCCTACCATATGAATCTTGATCTCTAGCCTTCCCAAGTTGCTTTCCACTCAAATCTTCTTTCCACCAGATCCAAATCCTATGAGAGAGAGTTGAGTGTTGGGGATACTATCATTTGAAGCACAAGAGCAAGGAGTTCATCATCAACACACCATTTGTTACTTCTTGGAGAGTGGTGTCTCCTAGATATTCTAGGTGTCACTTGGGAGCCTCCGACAAGACTGTGGAGTCGAACCAAGGAGTTTGTAAGGGCAAGGAGATCGCCTACTTCGTGAAGATCTACTGCTAGTGAGGCAAGTTCTTCGTGGGCGACGGCGATGGTGGGATAGACAAGGTTGCTACTTCGTGGACCCTTCGTGGGTGGAGCCCTCCGTGGACTCGTGCAACCCTTCGTGGGTTCAAGTCTCCACCAACGTGGAAGTACGATAGCACCACCTATCGGAACCACGCCAAAAACATCCGTGTCTCCAATTGCGTTTGAATCCTCCAAACCCTTCCCTTTACATTCTTGCAAGTTGCATGCTTTACTTTCCGCTGCTCATATACTCTTTGCATGCTTGCTTGTTATGTATTGAAAAAGTTAAACTTGTGCCTAAACTCCACTTAAACTTTAATAAGGTTAAAAACTGCAACTTTGGTACTTAGTGTCTAATCAACCCCCCTCTAGACACCTCTTCTCAAGATCCTACAAGTGGTATCAGAGCTTTGGTCTCCATTGCCTTGGTTTAATCACCATTGGAGGAAGATGGATGAGTCTACTTTTGGGAGTCTTAGTCATAGGGTGCCTATTCTTGATGGAGAGTATTTTCATGAGTGGAAAAATGAGATGCTTGTAATTTTCAATCAATATCATTTGAACAAGTACATTGCTAGTCCTTGTGCTCCTCATGTTGATCCTATGCATCCTACCCTTGATGAAGCTATTGACATGACTAGAAATCTTAGAACTGTTAATGTTATCACTAGAGGCTTGCCTAGAAACTTGATTAGAATCTTGCCTACTTTTGAGTGTGCCTACACTATATGGAAATTTCTTGAGGAATGCTTTCCAAATTATTCCTTGAAAAATTAGATGAAATTATCTATAAGTCTATTGCTTTGAGTAAGATGAATACTAGTGATCCTATGTTTGGTGATTGTCTATTTGAACTTACCGACCTTATGCGTGCCAAAGGAGATGTTGGAATTATTAGTGATACTATTTCCGAAGCTATAAGAATTCATAAGCAAGATCATTGTCAACCTCACTCTAATGAATTACCCTCTCTAGGATTTGATCCACCACATGAGAACATGGATACTATGATGAGGATGATGATAGTGAGTTCGGTCTTGGTGATGCAATGAGACACTTTGGTCTTATGGCAAATCTTCGGGGATATGTGTCAGGAGGAAAGGAATGGGTTCTTGACAATGGATGTACCGATCACATGACCGGAGATAAAGACATGTTTCGTGAGCTTGCTGAAAATGATAGTCCTCGAAAGTTTGTCACTTTCAGTGACAACTCAAAGGGTAAGGTGGTTGGCCTCGGTAAGGTGGCCATCTCACATGATAGCTCCATACAAAATGTCATGCTCGTTGAATCTCTTGGCTACAACTTAATTTCAGTATCTAGACTTGCTGATTTCGTTTTCAATGTCCTATTCACTAAAATTGATTGCCAAGTGTTTCGTCGAGACAATCATAAAATGGTCTTTACCGGTGTGTGTAGAGGTGATCTATACATTGTTGATTTCACTAAAAAGGCTCAACCTAAAACTTGCTTCATTGCTAAATCCTCAAAAGGATGGTTATGGCATAGACGATTAGGTCACGTTGGCATGAGAAACCTTGACAAGCTTATTAAAGGGAATCATATCCTTGGAGTTAACGATGTCATATTTGATAAGGATAGACTTTGCGATTGCTTGTCAAGGTGTAAACAGGTTGGAGGAAGGCATCCCGTGAAGAACATTATGAGCACAAAGAGGCCGCTCGAGCTGCTTCACATGGATCTCTTTGGTCCCAACTCCTACAAAAGTCTCGGTGGAAATTCTTTTGGTCTAGTTATAGTTGATGATTTTTCAAGATTTACGTGGGTGTTCTTTCTCGATGATAAATCGCAGGTCCAAAAGATCTTCAAAAACTTCGCTAGGAAGGCCCAAAATCAGTTTGAAGTGAAGATCAAGAAGGTTCGCAGCGACAACGGAACGGAGTACAAGAACGCAAATGTGGACACCTTTGTTGTGAAGAAGGGATTTCACACGAGTTCTCAGCTACGTACACACCTCAACAAAATGGAGTTGTTGAGAGGAAGAACCGACGCTCATCGAAATGGCGAGAATGATGCTTGATGAGTACAAGACAATCGAAGCACTTTTGGGTAGAAGCGGTTGAGACAGCTTGTCATGCAACAAATCACTTGTATCTTCACAAGCTACTCGGCAAGACGGCATCTGAGCTCCTCACGGTAACAAACCCCAGGATGGATACTTTCGAGTATTCGGCTCAAAGTGCTACATTCTTGATAAGCATCGTCGTCTAAATTTGCTCCTAAGTCTCATGAAGGTTTCCTACTAGGTTATGGCTCAAACTCTCACACTTACCGTGTCTACAACAATTTCACCCGAAATGTTGAAGAGACGTGAGATGTGAAGTTTGATGAATCTAACGGCTAGCAAATAGAGCAATTGCCACTTGATGTAGGAGACAAAGACCCTTCGAAGCAATCCAAGACTTGTCTATTGGCAAGGTCCGTCCAACGGAGGTGAAGGAGAGTACCTCGTCTATTCAAGTGGAAGCTTCTACTTCACGACAAGGTGAACCAAGAGTTGATACGGAAGCATCCACGAGTGGGACACACCAAGATGAAGAAAACGAGGAAGTACATCAAGATGAACGTCAACAACCTCCTTCTCCACCACGACAAGAGAACGACAACGCCAACAATGAAGAAGGCCAAGAAGAAGAACAAGATGAAGAAGATGTTCAACAAAGACCCAAGCAAAAGCTTTCACGAGTTCGAGCAAGAATTGCTAAAGACCATCCCGTTGAGCAAATCTACAATGATATTCAAACCGGGAGAATCACTCGCTCTAAAACTCGTTTAGCTAACTTTTGTGAAAACTATTCTTTCATATCTAGCGTTGAACCAATGAAGGTTGAAGAAGCATTGGAAGATCCGGATTGGATAAATGCTATGCATGAAGAGCTACACAACTTTGATAGGAATCAAGTTTGGACATTGGTTGAGAAGCCCGACAACAACCACAACATCATTAGTACCAAATGGGTGTTTCGCAACAAGCAAGATGAAGATGGACAAGTAGTTCGCAACAAAGCCCGTCTCTTCGCCCAAGGCTACACACAAGTCAAAGGTATGGACTATGGTGAGACTTACGCCCCCGTTGCTAGACTTGAGTCCATTCGCATCTTACTTGCCTATGCTAATCATCATGATATCACCTTGTACCAAATGGACATTAAAAGTGCTTTTCTAAATGGTGAAATAGAGGAGGAAGTTTATGTTAAGCAACCTCCGGCTTTGTCAATCCTAAGAAACCCAATCATGTTTACAAACTTCACAAAGCTCTTTATGGTCTTAAACAAGCTCCTAGAGCGTGGTATAAATGCTTGACCAAGTTTCTTCTTGAAAAAGGCTTTGAAATTGGGAAAATTGATTCCACACTTTTTACTAAAAGGGTTAATGATATCATATTTGGATCAACTAACCCTCATTTTAGTGAAAAGTCTGGGAAGCTAATGTCGGAGAAGTTTGAGATGTCAATGATGAGTGAACTCATATTCTTTCTTGGGTTGCAAATCAAGCAAACTAAGGAAGGTACTTTTGTCTCTCAAGCGAAGTACACTAAGGACTTATTCAAGAAGTTCAATATGCAAGAATGCAAAGTTTAAGAGGAGAATTGAACATCATTGATGCTTCAAACTTGGAGTAGAAACTCCATCGGATACATGCAAGACATGAGCTTATGCCTAATCCTTGATATCTCTCCTATGATGGAAATCTTATGTCTTGGATATATTTGTATCTTGCATGTTATCTAACCCATGTAGGTACTTGGTTGAATCAAATTCCATGAGGTTGTAACCTACTCATATCTTGAGCAATCTCTACATCACCAAGTCTCTACACAAGGTGGTTGAAGCCAAGGAAGCACAAAACCATTTAAACATATCCTTTGACAAATTCTATGTTGAGCTTCATGATTGTCATTGTTGGATACACAAGTGCTCTTCCTTGCACGAACTAACCCATGTAGGTAGATGGACTCAAATTCCAAGTGGTGCTCCAAATTCTTGATGAGCTACATCAACCCTGAGCAACCCACACAAGTTCAACTACATGGACGACACCACCAACCAAGGTATGTTATTCCATCTTAGAGAAGCTTTACTCCAAGTCATGAGTTAAAGCAACTCGACAAGATGTGAATACATCAAGATGCTTAAGCGAAAAATGGCAACCCATTTTGAGCTTGAACGATGAGTATGACCTACGATCAAGTGATCTCACTTGACTCCTAAGTCAATATACTCTAACATAGGTGACTTTGTCGCCGACCATCTCTAGATGAAGTTCTCTTGTGTTCTTTTCTGAGTTTTTGCATTTGACTCATGCATATGTGTTTCCCCTTTCAAAAAAAACTTCATCTAGATTTCTTTCTGATTGCTCTGCATTTTCTGCATTCCAATTCATTGCATATCATACAGTAAATTCCTTGCAAATCTTTGTGAGATCTTATTAGTCAAGTGAGCTGAGGTGACAAGTGTTTTCTCTGAGATGAACTCGGTTACACCGATTTGTTATTTTCGGCCCAACCGAAAACATTCGGTACCACCGAAGCATACCACTCGGTGCCACCGATTTCACAACAGGAAAATCAGTTTGCCACTTATTCTGTGTTTCTTTTGATCCAGCTCCAATCAATGAATCTTGTCCTCTACAAGCATCACATTTTATCATTGCTTTTATGTTGTGACTCAAGGATCAAACCCATTCATGACAAATTCCAGCGGGGGAGAGAGAACTCACATCTTTTATCAAGCCCTTCTTGGAAATTGATGTCAAAGGGGGAGAGAGAGATCACATCAAAGCTTATCATTTAGAGAGGGAGATCACATCTCAGAGGGAGAGAGAGATCCTTCAGGGAGAGAGAGAGAGATCTCCAGGGGGAGATAATACTAGTAGAGAGTATTTCTCAAGGATCCCAGATGCTTGGTGTTCAAGAGGAGAGATGCCACATGTCTTCTTGAGGGGAAAGACATGTTCATATGTGCTTATTTGCACTAGCTTGCATTAGCTCTGTTCATTTATATCTTTCAGCTCTGATTTTCTTTTCCCTATCTTCTCCCAGTATCCCATGCTAGATTCAGGGGGAGCAAGACATCTAAGGGAAAGAAATCATCTAAATTCATTACATATCTTTACTCTTGGGGACATGTCAAATCCAATGTAGTACTTAGTACTCACTCTCTACATGTCATCCCAGTCTTGGTACTCTTGTGGTTTCTTTTGTTTGCTCTGGCTAGTAGGTGCATCTGTGTTATCTAACCTTGTTTACGCAGGTTCATTTCATCCTAAGCCAACTCAAGACTACAAGGTAAGTATATGCATCACAATCATGTGTATGAGGAATTCTTACTGATGTACATACTGTTTGCAAGAAGGACTCATGGGCATGAAGGTATTTTCTTTAATATTCTTTGCTCAGATGCATATGGCCAAGATACATGTAACACATTGCCTGCTCTATCATGGTTATGCTATCACATGCTTCTATATTCCATATTCACATGATTTCATACATATAGGGGGAGTCTATGCCTGTTACATGTCTTTCCAAAGCTTTACTTGCTATTCTTTATATCTTTATCTAAAGCTTTGATGTATGTTGTCATCAATTACCAAAAAGGGGGAGATTGAAAGCACAAGTGCTCCCTAGGTGGTTTTGGTAATTAATGTCAACATATCTCTTGTTGGACTAACACTTTTATCTAGTATGTTTCAGATAAGTTCAACAATGGAGTGGCATGGACTAAAGGATGTGGGAACTCCTTCAAGATGCTACTTGACAAAGGATTGGCTCAAGCCTCAAGCTCAAGACTCTTCATTTTACATTTTAGTGATCCAAGATCACATTGAGTCTATAGGAAAAGCCAATACTATCAAGGAGGGATGAGGTGTTGCCTAATGAGCCCCTTGCTTCATGTGCTTAGTGATATGCTCCAAAACCCTCAGCTACTTTCTCACATCCACATATGATGTAAACCTAAAGCCAAAATCGGTCTCACCGATTCTTCCAATCTGGCGCCACCAATTTCATATGTCATAGCCACTGCCACAAACCCTAGGCAAATTGGTTTTACCGATAGGGATCTCGGTCTCACCGAGATGGGATTGTAATCTCTCTGTTTCCTTTTCGCAACTTTTCGGTCTCACCAAAAGAGCGGATCGGTCCCACCGAGATTGCAATGTAAACTCTCTGTTTCCCTTTTGTAACATTTCGGTCTCACCGAAAAGAGCAAATCGGTCCCACCGAGTTTGCCTGACCAACTCTCTGGTTAGCTAATTACCAAAATCAGTCTCACCGAGTTTGTATGTCGGTCTCAACGAGATTACGTTATGCCCTAACCCTAACCATATCGGTCCTACCGAGTTGCATTTCGGTCCCACCAAAAACCCTAACGGTCACTAGGTTTACTAAAATCGGTCTGACCGAGTTTTTTGATTCAGTCCCACCGAGATTGGTAAATTGTGTGTAACGGTTAGATTTTGTGTGGAGGCTATATATACCCCTCCACCTCCTCTTCATTCGTGGAGAGAGCCATCAGACTAAACCTACACTTCCAACTTACCATTTCTTAGAGAGAACTACCTACTCATGTGTTGAGGCCAAGATATTCCGTTCCTACCATATGAATCTTGATCTCTAGCCTTCCCAAGTTGCTTTCCACTCAAATCTTCTTTCCACCAGATCCAAATCCTATGAGAGAGAGTTGAGTGTTGGGGAGACTATCATTTGAAGCACAAGAGCAAGGAGTTCATCATCAACACACCATTTGTTACTTCTTGGAGAGTGGTGTCTCCTAGATTGGCTAGGTGTCACTTGGGAGCCTCCGACAAGATTGTGGAGTTGAACCAAGGAGTTTGTAAGGGCAAGGAGATCGCCTACTTCGTGAAGATCTACCGCTAGTGAGGCAAGTCCTTCGTGGGCGACGGCCATGGTGGGATAGACAAGGTTGTTACTGCGTGGACCCTTCGTGGGTGGAGCCCTCCGTGGACTCGCGCAACCGTTACCCTTCGTGGGTTGAAGTCTCCACCAACGTGGAAGTACGATAGCACCACCTATCGGAACCACGCCAAAAACATCCGTGTCTCCAATTGCGTTTGAATCCTCCAAACCCTTCCCTTTACATTCTTGCAAGTTGCATGCTTTACTTTCCGCTGCTCATATACTCTTTGCATGCTTGCTTGTTATGTATTGAAAAAGTTAAACTTGTGCCTAAACTCCACTTAAACTTTAATAAGGTTAAAAACTGCAACTTTGGTACTTAGTGTCTAATCACCCCCCCTCTAGACACCTCTTCTCAAGATCCTACAGGAGGCCAGCGGCCCTAGGCCGCTACCAGCGGGCGGGGCGCTAGGGCCTGGCGCTGCTGGCCGTGGGTCACTTCCGACGGGTGTTCGGCCACTGACGCCGGTGGTTGTTCCGCAGCCGGCTCTGGGTCAGGGAGGTCCTCGACCACCGGTGCCGAGCCCGGCTGCCGCTGCGGGCCGGGGCACTCCGGCTCCGAGGCCACCTCCTCCTGTTTCTGGTGTCCAGCCACGTCCGGTGACAGTGCAGCCCGGTGCCAGGCCGCCGCATTTTGTGGCCCGACAGTCGCAGAATTCGGCGGCGCCGGTGCTGACGCAGGCATAGTTGCCGCATGCTTCGGTTGGTGGGGGTTATTCGACTGCGCTTCGTGGTCAGTGGGGCGACGATGGGTATAACGCTTATGGTGATGGACAGCACCGGGGATCCTCATCCACGGGTGGTGGTCGGGGGTATTCCTGGCAGAGCGATGGCTTGGCTGAGAGGCCTTTCCTGGGGCCAACGGGAGGCTTTGTCGAAGGGGCGTCTGGACCGGCACATCGTCACCGCGGTGGTTTCCGTGGTCATCGTGGTGGCCGAGGCGGTCGAGGTGGTCGCTATCGTCCACGACAGCATTCTATGGTTGTTGACCAGACGGCTGTTGGCGGGGCTACTGAGGAGCCTGGGTTGTCTAGCCAGGCGATGGAGGTGGTGACAGAACTGGCTGAGGTGGAGGTTCCTGGTAATGTTGAGGTAGGGTCTATGGCGGTGGAGACATCTGACAGGGCTGATTTGGACAGGGCGGCTAAGTATGCGCGCAAGAAGGAAAGAATGTTGTGTTACCGCTGTGGCAAAAAGGGCCTTTTCATTGCTGAGTGTGCGACAGTTTTATGCGATACGTGTGGGAAACCAGCCCATGACTCGGGGGCATGTCCGCTTTTGAGGGAGTAGGCACCGACTCTTATGATGTATGGAGTGTACTTTGCTGAGCTCATGTTTTTTGAGTCTCCGACCGAGAGGGAGGTTCCTGATGAGGCTCAGGGTGTGACCACTGGGGTTGTCAAAGTGACCAAAGGAGAAGTCTCTGAGACCCAGATTGTGCAGCGGCTCCGGGAGCTTGCTCCAGGAGACTTCCACTGCGAGCTTGTCAGTCTTGAGGCAAATTTGTTTAGGGTTGAGTTCCCGACAGTGGAGGATTTGCAGAGGCTGCTGAGTTTTGGGATGTGCAAAGTGCCAGACACTGAGGGCATCCTTGAGTTCCAAGAGTGGAAGTTGATAGAGCCTTAGGGTAAACCTCTTACTCAGGCCTGGTTGCGTTTTTCGGGAGCTCCTTCGAAGCCTATGCAGGATGCTAGGGTCGTTGCTAGCTTGGGCATCATGGTGGGAAAGCCTGAGCGAGTGGATATGGCCTTTACTAGAGCTCATGGGGTTGCTCGCCCTCTTGGTTAGTATTTTGGACATTGAGTTTGTGCAGATGTGGTCAAGTGGGCATATCGAGGCCAGATTTACAACCTTGAGATTGAGTTTGAGGATGAGAGCACATTTCTTTGAGGCACCTACCGTGGATCGACGTTGATATGCACGAGGGTGATGACGGTGCGGGAGTTAAGGAGACTCCGGTCGCTGATCCTGGACGAGAGATGTCCGAGGGACCGGGGTCTGTTGCTCAGACGACCGGTGATGGGATGGCGCCTCCTTCCTCGGTGCCGTCGACCACTCTGAGATTTGGGCCTATCGAGCCTGCTACTTCACCTCCGAGACTATGGAGCGAGCGGGTGGAGTCTTTTGAGGATTTTGAGCACTATTTATCTACGTTGGACTTTGAGGGCCCGGGCATGGAGGGTTCTTGCGCGGAGGGGAGTCCGGAGCTAGTGTGCTCGCCTCCCTCGGATACTGCTGAGACGACGGAACTGCAGGTGGTAGTTCCGAGCTCTGAAGGGGGGGTCGAGGCAGGTGGCCTCGGTGCCCCCTTCTCCTCTCGCTACGGTCGGGGCTGCCGTGGTGGAGGCTTTACCTTCGGGAGGGGGGCCGGGGCAGGTGGCCTCGGCGCCTTCTTCACCTATCACTGGGCCGGGACTACAGGTGGCAGGTCCGGTCTTTGGAGGGGGCTCGGGGCGGGTGGCCTCGGAGCCCTCTTAACCTTTCGCGCCTGGGGTGGCCGCCCCACCATTGGCGCCGGCGAGCACTCTTGGCCAGTGACCTGGGGTGGATGGGGAGCGTGGGCAGGAGGCCCATGGAACCCCATCAACTGACTCGGCGCCTTCTTCCAGTCATGGAGACCGGTTCAGTGCTCGGGGGGTGACAGGAGGTCACTCACCGGGCAACTTCACTCGGGAGGAGGTGATTGTGTTCGGCGGGATTCCGGACCAGGCGTCTGAGGGCCGACGGTTGAGCTATTATCTTCAGGGTCGTCCGTAGGTGGACGACATGCAGCAGTGGTGCGCCATGAGGGCGGCCAAGCTTCGTGACGTCCAGGTCACTACTGGTATGTCGGTTAATACTTCTAATTCCATCTTGCATTTTTCGAACGATGAGATTGTTGATAATTCAAACCAATTAGGGATTTCACTAGGTAGTAATGAGGGTGAAATTTCTAATTCCATAAATGATTTGCTGGATCTAGAGGCCGAGAGGGCTTTAGATATGATTCGTAACTTAGCTGCCGTCAAACCCATGAATGTGTAGCGACCAGACCTCAAACAGTCCGATCTCTGTGCATCAGTGTCATCCTGGATCGATGTCTTGACACGCATAAGACTTGAAGGATTTATAACAGAGTAGCAATCACACACTTATTACATCGAATGTCTCCAAAGAGAAACTTATTAAAATAGATATGGCTTAAGGCCATCTAATAACGATAACAACGGAAGGCTTGGAAGATAAGTGAGTCCATCAACTCCAACGGCATCACTGAGTATAGAACCATGATCCTAAAGCATCTTACTCGTCGTCGGAAAAATCTGCAACATGAACGTTGCAGCCCGAAAGCGGGTCAGCGCATGGAATATGCTGGCAATGTAACACATAGAGAGCAATATGAAAGAGTAATGCTATACTACATGCATATATGGCTGGTGGAAAGCTCTATGGTTACAATTTTGCGTAAAGCCAATTTTTCCCTACTACAAAGGAATAAATTATTTAACTATCATGGTGGTTGTTAAACATTGAGAATGGTTGACAGCATCCTCAATCCCAATTAAGCATCATCATTAAACAAACCCAACAATATCAATTAAAGTAACATGATGAGATTCACACGAAAATCCAAGTACTAGATACTCAAGATGTCCATAACCGGGGACACGACTAATCATGATTAGTTTATACACTCTGCAGAGGTTGCGCACTTTTCCCCACAAGACTCGATCTCCTCCGTTGGTTTTCTCGCACTTCATGGTGTTTGAGAAACGAATGACCGAGACATAGTCTTTCAAAAGCGCTAGCACCTTACGATGGGTAGACCGGTACACATACTTTCCCCTACATCTGCTAGTCTACCACTGTAAGAGTTCGCACGACTTAATCAACTATGCTAGAGCCCATAATAGCATGTGGCTGCACACAGAAGTTTCTAGCATGAATAATCTTATGATCCCTTTGAGCCTGGGTGGCGGTCCAAAAAGAAACAGGCAATCCTGCAATAACCAGGTACCTCAATCCACCCAGATGTGTATTAATGTTGCCACCTTAAATAAACCATTATTTAACAATCTCACATCTGTCATGAAAAAAAATCACTCACCCAATCCATGTCTACTTGCATAGCATGGCAAAATAAGCAAATGTAGAAGTAACTCCCAAGGGTTTGATAATAAAACAGGTAATAGGTACTACCTCAATCTACTTCCCAAAACCCACAATTTAATTAGATCCTAATCATGCAATGTTTGAGGATTGATCTAATGCATAAAAAAAACTAGGTAGTAAAGAGGTATGATCAAAGTGTTACTTGCCTTGCTGATGATCCGCGTAACCTAGGAATTCGAAGTAGCAAGCCACAAGAAGACGGTACTCTATCGCAAGCAAACAAACAAACAAGCATACAATAAGTACTCGTCTAATGCACGGGTAAAGCTCAAATAAGAGGTCTAACCAGAAAGTTCAACTTAAGACCTCCGGTTTACAAAAAAGAATCAAATCGAACGAAGAAACAAAACTCAAACGGCGAAAGAAACAAGCTTTGTTTACTAATCTAGACCTAAGTCAAATTTTACAGAAGCAAAAACTGGTTTGAGTAGATTATTCGGAAAGAGGGTTTCGAGACGAAACTCTAGGCGCTTGAATCGCCTGATTTCGATAAACGAGCGAAAAGTTATACTAAAACAAAAATCGGATCAGAAATCGCGATCAGAAAAATCACGGAATAAATCCAAGAAAAAGAAAAACGACGAACAGGTTAACGAATGAACGTTCGTTATCTGGATCTAAACAATGAACGCGTTCGTTAAAAACGAACGAACGAGTGAACGTTCGCTAATTAACCAAACCGGAAGAAAACCGATCTAAAGAAAAAAACGGAATCTAAAAAACGACGAAAAACCGACGGAAAAACCGAACGGTTTTTCTAAAAAAACGGCGGCGGCGAGGTCAACCTCGGGGTGCGGGTCGGTGGTGGCGGCTCGCGGGCGACGATGGTCGGCGGCGACGGCGGCGGGTCCGGCGTGGCGGCGGCAAGGCGGCGCGATGACGGCGCGGCTAGGGTTAGGGTTAGGGTTAGGTGGCGGCGGCGGGGTTGGGGCGGCGGCGGCTTGGCTGGGGTCGGCCCGAAGCGCTTTATAAAGACCCCGCCAAAGTGAGTCCTGGCCGTTACGCCGTAGTCGGTTCCAGTTTTTTTTAGTAATTTTCGCGCAGAAAAACAAACGAAAGAAATACCAAACGGACTCCAAAAATCCCGAAATAAATTTTCCCCGGCTTCTTAAATCAAGCCGGTTTAGATGAACATTTATTTGGGCCTAAATGCAATTTTTGGAAAACACGAATTTTTCCTAAATTCAAGTAAAATAGCCAGAAAATCCAAAATAAAATCTTACTTGATTTTTTATTAAATCCTCAATATTTATTTATTTTGGGAAAGTCATTTTATTCCCTCTCTCAAATTTATATAATTGAAATAACTGAAGATAAAATAAATAAAATCAAATGATCCTACTTCCAAAATTTGAGAAAACTCAAATATGAAAATATCGAAATCCCCAACTCTCTCCGTGGGTCCTTGAGTTATTAGAATTTCTAGGACCGAAGCAAAATGCATTAAATATGATATGCAATGATGATCTATTAGTATAACATTCCAAATTGAAAATTTGGGATGTTACAAACCTACCCCTTAAGATGAATCTCGCCTCGAGATTCGGGTTGGCTAGAGAATAGGTGAGGGTGGTCTTTCAAAGCAAATCTTCCTCTCGCTCCCGGTGGCTTCATCCTCGGTGTGGTGGCTCCACCGAACTTTGCAAAACTTGATAACTTTCTTTGCGGGTGACTCGGCTGGCATACTCAAGAATCTTGACTGGTTTCTCCTCTAGGTCAAATCACTGTCCAACTGAATCGCCTCTAGCGGCACGGTATCTCTTAGCGGTATATCAGCCATCTCTGCGTGGCACCTCTTCAACTGAGAGACATGGAACACGTCGTGAACTCCTGACTATCCCTCGGGTAATTCCAACTTGTAGGCAACCTCTCCCATACGTTCCAAAACTTTGTATGGTCCCACAAAACGCGGCGCTAACTTTCCTTTAACACCAAAACGCTTAACTCCTCGAAGTGGTGATACCTGAAGGTAAACTCTACCCCAACTTCAGAATCGCCTCCTTGCATTTTGCATCAAGATAGCTTTTTCCGCTGGATCGGGCTACCTTGAGCCGCCATGAATCAACTTCACTTTCCGCTCGCACTCCTTAATCAAATCTGGTCCAAACAATCGACGGTCTCCAACTTCGTCCCAAGACAACGGGTTCTGCACCTCCTTCCGTATAAGGCTTCAAAAGGGGCCATCTTCAAACCGGACTTGATAACTGTTGTTGTAAGAGAACTCAGATACGGCAAATTGTCATCCCAACTAGATCCATAATCTAGCGCACAAGCTCTCAAAGATGTCTTTTAAATTCTGATTGACTCTTTCGGTCTGTCCATCTGTCTGCGGATGAAAAGTGGTACTGAACTCTAGCCTGGTACCCAAGGTTTCGTGCAACTGATTCCAGAACTTTGAGGTGAATTGGGTTCCTCTATCTGATACAATGCTTCTTGGAACTCCATGCAGACATACGATCCTGGTCATGTAAATCTTGGCCAATTTGGCACCGTGTAAGTAGTCTTCACCGATGAAATGAGCTACCTTCACAAACGATCGACTACCACCCAAATTGAGTCATAGCCTGAACGAGTCTTGGGCAATCCGTAATAAAATCCATGCCTAGCTTATCCCACTTCCATTCGGTATCGGCAATGGTTGCAACAATCCTGGCGGCTTCGATGCTCGCATTTTCCCTCCGACATACATCACAAATCGCTACATACTCGGCGGTGTCCTTCTTCATTCCGCCCACCGTAAAATCTCCTTCAAATCCAAGTACATCTTGGTATTCCTCGGTGAATTGAATACGGCAAATCATGGGCCTCTTGCAAAATCAACTTCGATCTCGTGGTCATTGGGTACATAAACCCGGTCCTCAAACCAGAGGGTATCGTGCTCATCCTCACGAAATCCCTTGGCTTTTCCCTTGTTCAACCTCCCCTTTATCTCTGCAATCTCTTTATCGGTCTTTTGAGCTTCTCTGATCTTATCCATCAAAGTCGACTGAATTTCCAATGTTGCTACATAGCCTCTCGGAACTATCTCCAAACATAGCTCGCAAAAGTCCTCGGCTAACTCCTTTGGCAGTCCTTCGGTCATGAGTGTATTAACATGGCTCCTACGGCTCAACGCTACGGCTACTACGTTAGCCTTCCGGTGATACCGCAATCTCATATCATAATCCTTGATGAGTTCGAACCATCTCCTTTGCACGAGGTTTAACTCTTTTATGCGTGAAGATGTACTTCAAACTCTTGTGATCCGTGTACACCTCACAATGATTTCCGATAAGAAAATGTCTCCATGTCTTCAATGCATGCACTACGGTCGCTAACTCCAAATCATGTGTGGCATAATTCAACTCATGAGGTTTAAGCCGCCGAGACGACACGGAAGCAGCTCTTCCTTCCTGCATAAGTATCGCTCCAAGTCCTCGACGTGAAGCATCGCAATACACCTCATAATCCTTAGTCCGATCTGGCAGAATCAACACCGTGAGGTAACTAGACGTTTCTTCAATTCCTGGAAACTGACCTCACATTCCTCAGTCCAATTGAACTTGGTATCCTTCTTCAACAACTCCATCATGGGCTTTGCAATCCTTGAAAAAATCTCAATGAATCTCCGGTAGTATCCTGCCAGTCAAAAAAAACTTCTGATCTCCCCAACTGTTGTTGGTGCTTCCCAATTAGTCACGGTGACAACCTTGGTGGGGTCTACTGCTATACCCTCTCCGGATATAACATGTCCGAGGAATCCAACTTCCTTCAACCAGAACTCACATTTGCTAAACTTGGCATATAACCGGTGTTCTCTCGAGCTTCTCCAATACCAAACGCAAGTGCTCCTTATGCTCCTCCTCGTTCTTCGAGTAGACCAAGATGTCATCAATGAACACCACGACGAACTTATCCGTAAACTCCATAAATACTTTGTTCATCATGTTCATGAAATATGCAAAGCGTTAGTCAGACCGAATGACATCAAGGTATACTCGTACAACCCATACCTAGTGGTAAAAGCTGTCTTGGGTATATCTTGTTCTCGAATCTTCAACTGATGGTATCCTGATCGCGAATCGATCTTGGAAAACACCTTTGCTCCTTGTAGTCGGTCAAACAGATCATTGATCATTGGTAGTGGGTACTTATTCTTGATGGTTACCGCATTTAATCCTCGATAATCAACAACCATCCTTAATGATCCGTCCTTCTTCTCCACTAGAAGTACTGGTGATCCCCAAGGTGAAGAACTTGGGCGAATGTATCCTTTATCCAGTAACTCCTTAATCTGACTTTTAATCTCCTCCAAATCCTTTGTGGGCATCCTGTATGGTCTCTTGGATATTAGCCCTGTGCCTGGCAAAAGCTCGATCAAAAACTCAATGTCTCTGTCTGGTGGCATGCCTGGCAACTCCTCTGGAAATACATCCAAAAAATCCTTCACTACTAGTACTTCCTCCTGCACAACTCCTGATAAGGAATTTACGTGCATCCTCCTCGGTTCATGCCTTGGTACATACTTTATCCTTTTCCCTTCTGGGGTAGTAAGCAGAATCGACTTACTGGCGCAATCAATGTTTCCTCCATACATTGATAGCCAATCCATACCCAGAATCACATCCAAACCTTGGGATTCCAAAATGATTAAATCCGAGGGAAAAACATGCTTGCCTATACCCAACGGAACTTGAAAACATCCTCGACTGGCCATATACTCTGCTCCTGGTGAGGTTACTAGAATGGGTGTTTTTAGAACCCTAGTGGGCAGTTTATACTTATCCACAAATCCCCTTGATATGTATGAATGCGATGCACCAGTATCAAAAAGAACGAGTGCAGTAAATGACTTAACCAAAACTTACCTATTATCAGATTCCGGCCGAGCTTCAACCTCCTCCACACTAACGTGTTCACTTGTCCTCTATTGAAAGGGTTCGGCTTCTTCCCGGAGTTTCCATTGCCATTTCCAGTCTGGCCTTCAGGACATTCATTTGCCTAATGTCCGGTCTTCTGGCACTTAAAACAAGTGACTTGACTCAGATCTTTCTTGGTTGGTGTTGAGGGGTTGGTACGGTTCTGGCTACTACTTCCTCCATTCCCGGTACCATTCTTGGGACCATTGTGATTGTGCGAGCTACCTCCTCCATGGGTATGCTGAAACTGTCCTCCTGACTTCGGAGTAAAACGGGGCTTCTGCTGAGCTCCAGAATTGTACTTCCCTTGTCCATACTTCCTCTTGCGGTTTTCAATCTGCCGCTTCCCTTCAATCATGAGAGCACGATCTACCAACTCCTGGTAGTTATTGAAACTTGCTACCATCAATCGCATGCTCAGCTCATCATCCAGCCCTTCCGTAAACTTCTCTTGCTTAGTCGCATCCGTAGCGACGCTATCCGGGGCATAACGTGCTAGCTTGCTGAAATCATCCACATACTGGCCAACTGATCTTCCTCCCTGGCGCAAGTTGCGAAACTCACACTTCTTCATGGCCATAGCTCCTGCTGAAACATGGGCAGTACGAAAAGCCTGCTAAAACTGATCCCATGTGATGTTGTTCCGCTGGATAAGTGGTCGGAAATTCTCCCACCATGATGTCAGCGGGTCCCTCAAGCTGATGTGCGGCAAATCGCACCTTCTCCGCATCTGTGCATCCTGCAGTTGATCAACTCCCCGGCTGTCTTGGCGAAGCCAATCATCTGCAATAATCGGCTCGGTGCTACCGGAGAACACCGCGGATTCAGTCTAAGAAAACGGGTTAAGTGATCAATAGGTGGTGGTGGTGGTGGATTGTTGTTGTTGTTGTTCCCCTGATTCTGATTCTGGACTAGTATCTGCATCAATGCATTCTGCTGCTGGATCAACTGGGTGAGCTCCGGTGGGAAAGGAATCCGTTGTCACGTCTCGGAGGCATCCGAGGGTTTAGAAAAGACGAGAATACAGAATAGAATGAGGTCTAGAGGGAAAACACTACCCATATGCACATGAGGCAAATTGCAATCAAAACACTTCATTCAAACAAGCAAGGGCATACAACGGTCTAACTATCGTTTACAAAAGTGCTCAGACTATAATAGATACATGGAGGGAAATTCTACTACTTTATGGTGGTCTACTAGAAAAACTGCTCCGATGAAGACTCCATGATATCCGCTCCAGCTTCATCAACGTAGTCATCATCACTATCATTCGGTTCTGAGTCGGTATCTTCGATGATGATGTAATTCTCGGGACAAGTGCGATCTTCGTCTTCTCAAGTTGCTGGAAATCCCATGAACACTCTTAGCTTCTTCTTCAGATCATCATTCTTCTCGACTAGAGTTGATATTTCCTCCTCATATCCACCGCGTGTAGACTGGAGTTCTTCCTCCAGTTCCGTGATCTTGGTCATGGCTTCCTTCAGATCCATCATGCTCAAGACTCATCTAGTTCTCCTGGCGTCGAATGTGCTGGTTTAACTCCTGGATGAAAGCTGCAACTGATCTGTCTTTCTTGGTGTTGACCATCTCCCATTGCTCATCTCGGCGGCCACAAATCTGGTAGGTAGTATCCTTAAGCTCTTGGTGATAAAACTTCTCCAATGCGTCCCATGGTGATGTGAGTTTCCATGCTCGTCCCTAAACTCCAGGTTGGTGCATCAAAGTCAAACTCTATAGGCTCAGTGACTGGCATGAACGTACTTCCTGGAACTTGAACTTGAATCATCCAACGCTCCTCTTCAGGTAAAGTGGCGTTGTAGGTTCCGGTGAAGCTTGGTACTCCTATCTTCAAGTACTTGGTTACTTCCTTCAGGTGTCGTCCAAAAGGTGTATCTTCATCCGGTTGCATGAACTTGTTCCTTGCATCCGCCATCCTAGAAGAATAGAAAAGATGAGGAGTTAGAATGAGAAGAGAGAGTAGTGATCTATGGTCTTTGCTTAGTGGTCGTGTCTCACGATTCGGCGTGTGCTCGATACCATCTTGTAGCGACCTGCACCTCAAATAGTCCGATCTTCGTGCATCGCTGTCATCCTCGGATCAAGAATGCCGACACGCATACTTGAAGGATTTATAACAGAGTAGTAATCACACACTTATTACATCGAATGTCTCCAAAGAGAAACTTATTAAAATAGATATGGCTTAAGGCCATCTAATGACGATAACAGCGGAAGGCTTGGAAGATAAGTGAGTCCATCAACTTCAACGGCATCACTGAGTATAGAACCATGATCCTAAAGCATCTTACTCGTCGTCTGAAAAATCTGCAACCTAAACGTTGCAGCCTGAAAACGGATCAGCACATGGAATATGCTAGCAATGTAACACATAGAGAGCAATATGAAAGAGTAATGCTATACTACATGCATATATGGCTGGTGGAAAGCTCTATGGTTACAGTTTTGCGTAAAGCCAATTTTCCCTACTACAAAGGAATAAATTATTTAACTATCATGGTG
This sequence comes from Aegilops bicornis, assembly GCA_021605145.1. NCBI lineage: Eukaryota > Viridiplantae > Streptophyta > Magnoliopsida > Poales > Poaceae > Aegilops > Aegilops bicornis. The sequence goes on from CM038674.1 coordinate 173,456,821, forward strand.
GTTGTTAAACATTGAGAATGGTTGACAACATCCTCAATCCCAATTAAGCATCATCATTAAACAAACCCAACAATATCAATTAAAGTAACATGATGAGATTCACACGAAAATCCAAGTACTAGATACTCAAGATGTCCATAATCGGGGACACGGCTAATCATGATTAGTTTATACACTCTGTAGAGGTTGCGCACTTTTCCCCACAAGACTCGATCTCCTCCTTCGGTTTTCTCGCACTTCATGGTGTTTGAGAAACGAATGACCGAGACATAGTCTTTCAGAAGCGCTAGCACCTTACGATGGGTAGACCGGTACACCTACTTTCCCCTACATCTGCTAGTCTACCACTATAAGAGTTCGCACGACTTAATCAACTATGCTAGAGCCCATAATAGCATGTGGTTGCACACGGAAGTTTCTAGCATGAATAATCTTATGATCCCTTTGAGCCTGGGTGGCGGTCCAAAAAGAAACAGGCAATCCTGGAATAACCAGGTACCTCAATCCACCCAGATGTGTATTAACGTCGCCACCTTAAATAAACCAGTAATTAACAATCTCACATCTGTCATGGAAAAAATCACTCACCCAATGCACGTCTACTTGCATAGCATGGCAAAATAAGCAAATGTAGAAGTAACTCCCAAATGTAGATGAAACTCTAGGCGCTTGAATCGCCTGATTCCGATAAATGAGCGAAAAGTTATACTAAAACAAAAATCGGATCAAAAATCGCGATCAGAAAAATCGCAGAATAAATCCGAGAAAAAAAACGACGAACAGGTTAACGAACGAACGTTCATTATCTGGATCTAAACGATGAACCCGTTCGTTAAAAACGAACGAACGAGTGAACGTTCGCTAATTAACCAAACCGGAAGAAAACCGATCTAACAAAAAAAAACGGAATCTATAAAAAACCGACGAAAAAACCGAACGGTTTTTCTAAAAAAAACGGCGGCGGCGAGGTCAACCTCGGGGTGCGGGTCGGCGGTGGCGGCGGCTCCGGCGGGGCGGCGGTGGTCGGTGGCGACGGCGGGTCCGGCGGTGGCGGCGGCGCATGGTCACAAGTGGGCGCAAGGCTAGGTTAGGTTAGGGTTAGGTGGCGGTGGCGGCGGGTTGGGCTGGCGGCGGCGGCTTGGGTTGGGGTCGCCCGCACAGATAAAGACCCCTGCCAAAGTGAGTCTGCCGCCACGCCCGTAGTCGGTTCCAGTTTTTTTAAATAATTATCGCGCAGAAAAACAAGCGAAAGAAATACCAAACGAACTCCAAAAATCCCGAAATAAATTTTCCCTGGCTTCTAAAATCAAGCCGGTTTAGATGAACATTTATTTGGGCCTAAATGCAATTTTTGAAAAACACGCATTTTTCCTAAATTCAAGTAAAATAGCGAGAATATCCAAAATAAAATCTTATTTGATTTTTTTATTAAATACTCAATATTTCTTTATTTTGGGAAAGTCATTTTATTCCCTCTCTCAAATTTATATAATTGAAATAACTAAATATAAAATAAATAAAATCAAATGATCCTACTTCCAAAATTTGAGAAAACTCAAATATGAAAATATCGAAATCCCCAACTCTCTCCGTGGGTCCTTGAGTTGCGTAGAATTTCTAGGACCGAAGCAAAATGCATTAAATATGATATCCAATGATGATCTATTAGTATAACATTCCAAATTGAAAATTTGGGATGTTATAGAATGACTCCGAGATTGATGCTTTGGGGGTTCGGGTGCTGGATGATTTTTGTGCTGATCTCGCTAATCCCCTCCCGGAGCCGGAAGAGGAGGATGAGAGTGTCGCGATTGATGTAATAAGACCTCCAGAAACTTGGAGTGAGGACCGGGTGGACACGAGGACCAACCCTAAGCGCAAATGGAAGCGCAAGATTTACCCAACGTCCGCGGTACGTAGGAGTGCTAGGGTCCGCATGGCTAAAAAATTCAGTGACGAGATATGAGAGGAATCTTTTGGAATAGCAGAGGTCTTAAGGACTTGGCTAAAAGAAGGTTTCTTGCAGAAGCATCCATCGAGCATAGATTGGACTTTATTGCATTGTCAGAAACTGGTAGAGAAAATTTCTCACCACAATTTCTCAATACTTTATCGGGTGGTATTGAGTTCGAATGGCACTGTCTGCCACCGAGAGGAAGATCGGGAGGGATCTTACTCGGTGTTAGATGCGAGTCTCTCGAAGTTCGAAGTGTGGTCATGGGAGATTTTGCTGTTAAGTTCAGGGTGAGGTCCAAGGTTGATGGATTTGACTGGGCTCTGGTGGCGGTGTACGGTGCCATGCAATCAGAATTCAAACCAGATTTATTGGCCGACCTTGTTAGAGTGTGCGGGTCTGAGCAGATCCCAATCCTGGTTGGGGGAGACTTTAACATTATTAGGAGGCGTGATGAGAAGAACAATGATAATTTTGATGGGAGATGGTCGTTCATGTTCAACACTATTATTGAAAGCTTGGATCTGAGAGAGATTGAGCTTTCAGGTAGGAAGTTCACATGGGCTAACGCCATGCCAAATCCAACGTTTGAACAGTTGGATCGGGTACTTGCAAGTGTCGAATGGGAATAGAAGTTTTCCTTTGTAACATTTCAGGCTCTCTCTCGTGGGATTTCTGATCACACGCCTCTTTTTCTTGACTCTGGTGGGGCCTCCTACACGGGCAACAAGAATTTGTTCTCGTTCGAGCTTGCGTGGTTCGAAAGAGAAGGCTTCTTGGATCTCGTAGCTAGAAAGTGGGCTAAGGATGCAGGTGGTAGGAATGCGCTTGAGCGCTGGCAGAATAAGATTAGGCACCTGAGAAGTTTCCTACGTGGGTGGGCTAAACATATTAGTGGGATTTATAAGGTTGAAAAGGAACGTCTCCTTGCCCTTATTCAGTCCTTAGATGTAAAAGCAGAAACCACGGTTTTGCCACCCGAAGCTTCATACCAAGCTTGACGCTGAGATGAGGCTGAACGAACTCCTTCGTGAAGAAGAATTAAAGTGGGCACTGCAGGCCAAGGTACGAAGAGTGGTCCAGGGGGACGCGAATACTCAATTCTTCCACATGATAGCCAATGGCAGGCATAGGAAGAAGAGAATCTTCCAGCTTGAGCAAGATGAGGGTACGATTATCGGCCAGGAAAACTTAAAGCTTTACATTACTGAGTACTACAAACAATTGTTTGGACCACCAGAGGAGAATTGTGTGTCTCTGGATGAATCTAGGGTTGAAGATGTACCTCAACTTACTGCTGTTGAGAATGACATTTTAACCTCTCCTTTTTCGGAAAAGGAGGTATTCGTGGCCATCTCCCAGATGAAAAATAATAAGGCACCCGGTCCAGATGGTTTCCCGACTGAGTTTTATAAGAAGTGCTGGCATATTATTAAAGGGGACCTGTTGCCGATGTTCCATGATTTGTTCTTGGGACAATTGCAGCTTTTTTAGCTAAACTTTGGAACAATAACCCTGCTCCCTAAGAAAACAGAGGTCGTGAGAATCGAGCAATTCAGACCTATCTGTCTTCTGAATGTCAGTTTCAAAATTTTTACCAAGGTCGGGACGGTTAGGCTCACACAGATTGCGCATGCTGTGGTGCAGCCTACTCAAACCGCTTTCATGCCAGACAGGAACATCCTAGAAGGGGTTGTGGTCCTTCATGAAACGCTCCATGAGATTCACACGAAAAAACTTGACGGAGTTATTTTCAAGGTGGATTTCTAGAAGGCGTATGATAAAGTCAAATGGCCATTCCTTCAATAGGCCTTACGCATGAAGGGCTTTGATGAAGCTTGGCGATGCCAGGTCGAATCGTTCACGCAAAAAGGGAGTGTTGGCATTAAAGTGAATGATGATGTAGGTCATTATTTCCAAACGCATAAGGGTCTGAGACAAGGTGATCCTATGTCTCCAATTTTGTTCAATATTGTGGTTGATATGTTGGCGATCCTGATAGGGCGGGCAAAGGAGGCAGGTCAGGCGGGTGGCTTGGTGCCTCATCTAGTTGATGGTGGTGTGTCCATCACCTGTCTGTTGATGATACAATCATCTTTATGGAGCATGATTTGGCAAAAGCGATAAATATGAAGTTGGTGTTATGCTTATTTGAACAATTGACTGGATTAAAGATTAATTTTCATAAAAGCGAGTTGTTCTGCTTTGGTAGAGCCAAATACGAACAAGAGGCTTATAGACAATTGTTTGGTTGTGAATTGGGGGCTTTGCCTTTTACGTATCTAGGTATTCCCATTCACCATCGTAAGCTAACAAACAGAGAGTGGAAGTGCATCGAGGATCGGTTTGAGAAGAAACTGAGTTGCTGGAAAGGAAAACTCATGTCTTATGGAGGCCGATCGATTCTTATTAATTCGGTGCTCTCGAGTATGGCTATGTTCCTCCTTTCCTTCGTTGAGGTCCCAGTTGGGGTTAGGAAAAGAGTGGACTTCTATTGACCCGATTTTTCTGGCAGAGTGATGAACTTAAGAGAAAATACCGTCTTGCCAAATGGGATATTATCTGTCGACCAAAGGACCAGGGGGGCCTTGGTATTGAGAATCTTGAAGTCAAGAACAGATGTCTTCTCAGTAAGTGGCTGTATAAGTTGTCAGTTGACACGGAGGCAACGTGGGCGCAGATTTTACGTAGTAAATATCTTCAGTCCAAAACCTTGTCCCAGGTCACACTGAGACCAACTGATTCGCCGTTCTGGAAGGGGCTTATGAGAATCAAAGCTACCTTCTTTAACAGAACTAAGTTTATTGTCGGTAATGGCAACAATACTCAATTCTGGGAGGATACGTTGCTTGGGGACGCGCCTTTGGCAACCTAGTATCCGTCCCTATATCGTATTGTTCAGCATCGTGAGGCTCTTGTTGCCACGGTTATGCAGTCCATTCAACTCAATATTCAGTTTAGGAGGGTGCTTGTGGGCGATCGATGGGAAGCATGGCTTCACTTGGTGCGTAGACTGATGGAGGTTCAGTTAGCCCCTCAGCCCGATCTGTTGTGTTGGAAGCTTACTAGATCTGGGGAGTTCACAGTTAAATCGATGTATATCGATATCATTAACTCTAGTGTTATTCCTAGTTCCAAACATGTTTGGAAAGTCAAAGTTCCTTTGAAGATTAAAGTGTTTATGTGGTTTGTCCATAAACAAGTAATTTTAACAAAGGATAATTTGGTTAAGCGCAATTGGACAGGTTCTACTAGGTGTAGTTTTTGTGATCGGGACGAGACTATTAAGCACCTCTTTTTTGACTGCCCGTTGGCAAGAGTTTTGTGGTGCTCTGTGCAAATTGCCTTTAACATTACTCCTCCGACTTTGGTCAACACGTTATTCGGGACGTGGCTTGCTGGGATAGAGTCCGAAACAGCTAGACACATTCGTGTAGGAGTTTGTGCGTTGTTATGGGCAATTTGGAATTGCAGGAATGATTTGGCTTTTAATAGAACAACAACTATTCACTTTTTGCAGGTTTTATTCCGGGCTACTGCGTTGATCCGTATGTGGTCCTTACTCACTCCGACGGAGGCCAGGGAGCGTTTGGTTACTGGATCTGTCCGGTGGGAGATGGTAGCGCGGTATATCTTCAACTGGTTTGGATGGCGGTCATGTAATAGGATAGGCGATTAGTTTACTTATCTTCTTTTTTTTCGCGAATACGCAAAAGGCTTGCGTATCATTGCATTGATAGGGGGAGAGTTAGCAATTACAGGGGTAGTCTCACAAGCACGTACACAGGGAGCGTGAGTGAGAACTACAGTGGCGCATACAAGGGAGAGGGGTGCGCACGGCCCCAAGAATGTACGAGCTACGGCATGGGGAGTAGGTTCTTGAGCCCTTTGGCTCTGGCCCTGCCCAGCGGGCGTCTTCCTTGATGTCGCTGACGAGGAGAGCGACCGAGGGCACTGCAGCGTTGAAGACGCAATGCCCGCTTCCAGATGCGCCAGCCGTGAGGATGACCAATGAGGCGAGGCCTGCGCAGCGAGGTCGGCGTTTTGCACCGCCAGGAGAACCGGTCGCGGAAGTCTCAAGAAGAGTCCGGGAGCGGGTGTCCGTGATGCGGTACCAAGAAAGGATCTCGTGCGAAGCCTGCCGGGAGAAGGTGCAGCCACAAGGAGATGCTCCATGGTCTCGGGCTCTGATCGCAGAGAAGGCAAAGCGGCGCGTGGGCGAGGCCGCGGCATGCAAGACGGTCGGCGATCCAGAACGTCCCCGAAAGCTAGCCAGAGAAAGATCTTGACGCGAAGCGGAGCCCAAGATTTCCAGGTGAGCTTCCAGGAGGGCTTGATCGTGGACCCAGCAAAGAGGGCCTTGTAGCAGGATTTGGCGGAGTACACGCCATTCGAGGTCCAACGCCAGGTGATGGTGTCTGGGTTGTCGGAGAGGGCGAACTGGCGGAGCCTAATCCAGAGGTGGATGTATTGCATAAGGGCCTCTGGCCCAAGCGGTCTTAGGATGTCATGGATCCAGGCGCGGGAGTCAAGGGCCGCGGCCACCGTGCATGTTTTAAGGCGCCGCGGGGCACCGCGGCGATGACAAGAGGCGCCAGCTTGGCGATGGAGGCACCATCGATCCAGTGATCCTCCCAGAAGATGCAGGATTTGTCGTCGCCAACATTCCAGACAGTGGAAGCCCGGAAGATGGCCTGCACGGCCGGGCTGCTGGGGATATGGAGGTGGGTCCACGGGCGGGTGGGGTCGGTCTTACGCAGCCAAAGCCGGTAGTCTGCAGGTGTGATTGCAGCGGCTGGAGGTCCGGGATGCCGAGGCCGCCATAGGCGGCGGCGAGATCCTGCCCCGGTGACAAGGCAATGACCTCTGTTGGCAGTTTCTGGCCTGCTAGAGGAAAGCGGATGAGGAGATTCACTGTCAAAGGATGGAGCCGTGCAATGACATGGCGATCAAGATGTGTGTCGGCATCGCGCAAAAGACATGGCGGATGAGGGCGACGCTTCGCCAGCGGAGAGCAAGGACGCCCGCCAGGGGGAGAGCTTCTTCTCCAACCTCTCCACAAAGGGTTGCAAAGCGGAGGAAGGCACCTTGTGGATGGATAGCGGGAGGCCGAGGTACTTGACGGGGAACTCGCCAAGAGGGCACGGAAAGAGGCCGGGGAGGGAGTCACGGAGCTCGGGATTGCACCGGATGGGAAGTGCAACGCACTTGTCCAAATTGGTGTGGAGACCCGAGGCGGTGCCGAAGATCCGCAGGATGCAGTGGACCGCAGAAAGGTCACGCTCGTCAGGGTGGCAGAACAGCACGACATCGTCGGCATAGAGCGAAAGGCTTGTGGACATGTGGCGATGGGTGAGCCGCTGAAGCAGCCCGCAGCTGGTGGCGTGCTGGAAAAGGCGGTTCAGGACGTCGATGACGATGACGAAGAGCATAGGGGACACAGGGTCGCCCTGCCGCAACCCCTGCGATGTGGATCGGCGGCCCTGGGGAACCGTTAATTAGCACACGGGTGCTGGCCGTGGAAAGGAGGATGGAAATCCAATTGTGACAGCGCGGTCCGAAGCCCAAGTGTTGGAGCACCTCAAGGAGGAATGGCCAGGAGATGGAGTCGAAGGCGCGGGCAATATCGAGCTTGAGCAGCACGCGAGGAAGGCGGAGATTATGCAGCTGTCTAGCGCTTTGCTGCACAAGCATGAAGTTGTCGTGGATGGTCCGGCCGGCGATGAACGCACTCTGGTTGGCGGAGATGAGCTCGCCTAGACGCGGAGCAAGCCGGAGCGAAAGGACCTTGGCAACAAGCTTGGCAAAGAGATGGATGAGGCTGATCGGTCTGTACTCTGATAGCGTTGAGGCATCCGGTCCTTTGGGGATGAGCATGAGGAGCTCCTCGTTGAGCTTGTGGAAGCCACGGCCGTTCAACTCGAAGAGCTTGCCGAAGGCCTCGACGAAGTCGTCGCGAATGATGTCCCAGGCAGCGAGCAAGAATTCGGAGGTGAAGCCGTCGGGGCCGGGGGCCTTGCCGCGGGGGAGCTGCCGGATGGCGGCCCAGATCTCCTCGGCCGAGAAGGGCTGGTCAAGCGCCGAGAGGTCGAAGTGGCGGTCGTCTATCTCCTCGAGGGCAAGGGCGTGCTCTCGGTGGTCGGCAGTGCCAAGGAGGGCAGAGAAGTGGCTATAAGCGGCCTCGGCCAAGGCCGTCGGGTCGGTGATCACGGTGTCACGAACGCGTAGCTCGTGAATGTGGTTACGGTTCTTGCGATGAGCAGCACGCAAGCGAAGGTAGGCAATGTCGGTGTCGCCTGCCCGCAGCCAGGAGAGGCGGACGCGCTGGCGGGCAATGGACCGGTGGAGGGAGGCAAGTCCAAGATAGGTCCGTTTGAGCTGGCGCCGCAGCCAGGCCTCCGCCGGGGAGAGCTGCCTGAAGTCATGGGCCTCGTCAAGGCGCGCAATCAGCTCGCGCGAGACGGAGAGGCGGAGTGTAACATGGCCAACGGAGCGCGCGCTCCAGCTCTGAAGACGGCGGGCGGTGGAATATGCGCCAGAACGTGTCGGGGTCGCGGGGCGTCTGGTGCCACGTGGTCGCCACAGTTTGATGAAAGCCCTCGAGCTTGGGCCAGAAACGCTCAAAGTGAAACCACCGGGGGCCAGACAGGGGCGTGGCACAGTCGATGAGGAGGGGTGCATGATCCGAGGCAGCTGAAGAGAGGCAGCGCAAGAGGCAGTTGGGGTGGGTGGTCTCCCAACTAGGCGAGCAAAGAACGCGATCAATGCGGACAAGGGTGGGGGGGGTCCCGCTTGTTGGACTAGGTATAGCTTCTACCATGAAGATAGATGTCACGCAGCTCGGCATCGGCCATGAAGCGCCGGAATCTACGCATAGATCTCTGGTTGAGCCGATCATTGTTCTTGTCGGCCGCCGAGGCAATCATGTTGAAGTCCCCACCAATCCAGGGACCGATACGCCAGGCACGAAAATTGTGTAGGTTGGCGAGGAAGGAAGCTTTGTCGGGCTCGTCCTGGGGGCCATAAATGCCCGTGATCCACCAGTGGGAGTCGGTGCCGTGGGGAGTGGCACAGGCAGCGATGAAGTTAGCTCCGATGTATGGGTTAGACAGGGAGATCTCCGAGGGGCGCCAAGCGAGAATGATGCCACCGCGCGTGCCCTCGGCCGGCAGGTGGAAGAAGGCGGAGAACTCTGGCCCGAGGGAGTCGGAAACGAGGAAAGGTGTGACGACGGCGAGCTTCGTCTCCTGTAAGCAGACTACGGTGGGACGGACACTCGCAATGACAGATCTGACGGCGCTATGCTTAGCCAGGCAGTTAAGCCCGCACACGTTCCAGAAGATGATGCGAAGTTTGCAATCCATAAAAACATGAGGGGTGACATAGTATAAATGAGGGCACTAGGCCTTGATGAGCCGGCCGGAGGTGGCGGACAGCGACGCAAGATCTAGCGCAAAACTAGCAGGGACATCCTGTTGGAAATATGCCCTAGAGGTAATAATAAATTAGTTATTATTATATTTCCGTGTTCATGATAATCGTTTATTATCCATGCTATAATTATATTGATAGGAAACTCAGATACATGTGTGGGTACATAGACAACACCATATCCCTAGTAAGCCTCTAGTTGACTAGCTCGTTGATCAATAGATGGTTACAGTTTCCTGACCATGGACATTGGATGTCGTTGATAACGGGATCACATCATTAGCAGAATGATGTGATGGACAAGACCCAATCCTAAGCCTAGCACAAAGATCATGTAGTTCGTATGCTAAAGCTTTTATAATGTCAAGTATCTTTTCCTTAGACCATGAGATTGTGCAACTCCTGGATACCGTAGGAATGCTTTGGGTGTACCAAACGTCACAACGTAACTGGGTGGCTACAAAGGTGCACTACAGGTATCTCCAAAAGTGTCTGTTGGGTTGGCACGAATCGAGATCGGATTTGTCACTCCGTGTAAACGGAGAGGTATCTCTGGGCCCACTCGGTAGGACATCATCATAATGTGCACAATGTGACCAAGGGGTTGATTACGGTATGATGTGTTACGGAACGAGTAAAGAGACTTGCCGGTAACGAGATTGAACAAGGTATCGGTATACCGACGATCGAATCTCGGGCAAGTACAATACCGTTAGACAAAGGGAATTGTATACGGGATCGATTGAGTCCTTGATATCGTGGTTCATCCGATGAGATCATCATGGAACATGTGGGAGCCAACATGGGTATCCAGATCCCGCTGTTGGTTATTGACCGGAGAACATCTCGATCATGTCTGCATGGTTCCCGAACCCGTAGGGTCTACACACTTAAGTTTCGATGACGCTAGGGTTATAAAGGAAGTTTGTATGTGGTTGCGAATGTTGTTCGAGTCCCGATGAGATCCCGGACGTCACGAGGAGTTCCGGAATGGTCCGGAGGTAAAGATTTATATATGGAAAGTTGTTGTTCGGGTTCCGAAAAGTTCGGGTTTTTTCGGTATTGTGCCGGGAAGCTTCTGGAAGGTTCCGAAGGATTCCGGAGGGGTCCGGAGGTCCGGAAGATGTTCCACCATGTCCAATACAGCAGCATGGGCTGTAAGGGGGCGCCCTAGCCATAATGGGCTAGGGGCACTGTCGGTGTCAAAACCGGCGGATCTCGGGTAGGGGGTCCCGAACTGTGCATCTAGGCGGATGGTAACAGGAGACAAGGGACACGATGTTTTTACCCAGGTTCGGGCCCTCTCGATGGAGGTAAAACCCTACTCACCTTGATTAATATTGATGATATGGGTAGTACAAGAGTAGATCTACCACGAGATCAAGGAGGCTAAACCCTAGAAGCTAGCCTATGGTATGATTGTTGTTCGTCCTACGGACTAAAACCCTCCGGTTTATATAGACACCGGATAGGTTAGGGTTACATAGAGTCGGTTACAATGGTAGGAGATCTACATATCTGTATCGCCAAGCTTGCCTTCCATGCCAAGGAAAGTCCCATCCGGACACGGGACGAAGTCTTCAATCTTGTATCTTCATAGTCTTGGAGTCCGGCCGTGACGATAGTCCGGCTATCCGGACACCCCTAGTCCAGGACTCCCTCAGTAGCCCCGAACCAGGCTTCAATGACGATGAGTCCCAAGACGTTGATTGTCTTCGCATTGCGAGGCGGGTTCCTCCTCCGAATACTTCATAGAAGGTTTTGAACACAAGGATAGTGTCCGGCTCTGCAAAACAAGTTCCACATAACACCATAGAGAGAATAAATTTTGCACAGATCTGCTGACGTATTCCGCGGCATGAAATCACACCACGGCCAGGCCTTTATGTGAATCGTTTTTTACTGTTCCCACCTCAGCGTGTTTAGCGAGGCGGTTTCCTTGGCACGTCTTATCAAAGCATAGATCGTGCCCCCTTATTTCGGGATTCTCATCAATACGGACGTGGGTAACCCAACCGTGCCCATTGTCCTGCCTTCTTTATCGAAGGCGAGTCCTAATCGACCACGGGGTGGGCTCTTGGTATTCAACCTCCTTATAATGAGACCAAGGCCCTTCTTTTTTACACCCTCCATCGAGTTCGCCTCGCGCTTCGAGTTCCAACACCCGAAGCTTCAGATTCAGGTGCTTCGGACTTTCGACGATGTCCGGATCCGACCAGCACGGCCGATGGATGTCTTCCTCCGTCACAGAAGAAGATGTGTTAAAGCTACGCGACGCCAGGTATCTAACCGGCGAGATCTCGCATAGGCTGCCTGCTCCAGGGCAGGTCAATCCCACTCCTGAGCCTGGCGAGAACGTGGTGTTCGTGTCCCACTTCCTTCGGGGTTTAGGCTTCCCCACGGATCCCTTTGTGCGGGGGCTCATGTTTTATTACGGGCCTGATTTCCATGACTTGAATCCGGAGTCCATCCTCCATATCTCTTCATTCATTGTAGTATGTGAGGCCTTCCTCCATATCACCCCCCACTTTGGACTGTGGCTCAAGACCTTCAAGGTGGAGCCAAAGATGATCGAGGGGCAGCAAGCAGAGTGCGGAGGGGCGGTCATAAGCAAATGTGCTGATGCTCCGTGGCCCGAGGGCTCTTTCCAAGAGGAGCTTGGTTTGTGTAGCAGGAGTGGTTTTATATCACCACTCCCAGGGGCACCAAATGGGCGGCACTCCCTGCCTTCCGCTCAGGTCCACCACAGCGGCTGGCATCATGGGTCAACAAGGGGCTCGACTGGGGGCCGTCCAAGGACGTACCCCTGCTGCAGGGCCGTATTCGAGATCTCCAGGAAATTGGGATCAATCTGGTTGCAGTGGCGCAGGTTATGGTGATCCGACGCCTTCAGCCCTGCAAACTTCGCCCTCTCCGGCTGTGGGAATTCAATCCGGAGGGACCACGAGCTCTTCAAAATTTTATGGGCACGACGCCCGTGGAGATGTATAAACTTTTCTTCGGATCACAAGAGAAGTGTCCGGACTTGACCGAGGACGCAGGACTAAGCTGCAATCGCCGGATACTCAAGTAAGTAGTCATGTAACCGGACAAGCTGTTCATTCATTTATTTCATATATATGCCCTTTAAAGGAGCCGTTTCTTGAACATGAGTGGATAGCCAAGGCAAAGTTAATAAGGTGTCCGGCTCCCCTCCCAGAGACCATGCCGGATCCCATGTTGACCAAGATGTTGAAGGTCGCGCCTTTTGAAGAAGGCGAAGGGGGGAGCGGGGAAGCAACCGCCTCTACGAAGGAGGCTATCAAGGAAGGAGGGATTAAGAGTCCCACCTTCCGAGGAGAGAAGAGGACTGCTTCGGAAGATCCGGAGGTCAAGGCCTCAAGAGGGAAAGGAATCTTGGCGAGAGAGTCCGCGCTGAAAGTAACCCAGCCGCATTATTTCCCGAGGGATCAGCCCTCCAATGAGCCGTAAGTAAAAATAAGGGGTCTTGTAAATAAGGAACATCCACTGTGTTTATTCATGAGGATAACGAAATTGTACATTGTAGTTCGGACCTCAGCCCTTCTCGTGAGCTCGTCTTGAGGATCTTCTTCCGGAGATGATGGAGAGCGAACGCCTCCACCTGTCGCACCCTCATGTGAAGCGGACGACCCGGAGGTGTCGTCATGAGGGTTCCCCAAGTCTGGCGAGGCGGAAGGTCCGGCGCCAAGTGGCGTCTTGATGGGAGGAGGTGAAGGATCTGCTCGGGCGGCGGTTATTTTAAGATCACCGTGCTCTAATGGGTGCGGTGATTGAAAGAATTGCATCCGGAGAGCGGATTACATGAAGCCGTCGAAGCTTCTTGTGACGGGTTTGAGGTATGCAAAAAATAATGTACCTTCCGGCTTATGCATATAAAATGCATACAGTATAGATAGTAGCCCTCGAGACTCGGTATGTTGTCAAAATTGACAACGTGCCGAGGATCAAATCTCGATTATAACATTTCGCCGCTCCTAAACAGGTGGCGGGCGTCCGGAGGCCAGCCGGATCGATGAATATGCCGAACTAAAGCGGCAACTTGATGAGGCCGATCACGGACATCGCTGGTCAATAAACGGTTTGATGAGTCACAAGGTATGCGACCTCTATGCGGACACCTTGTAAGGGAGCTTGACGCCCATGTCTTACTATTCGTATGCTTAATGCAGATGGTGCCGCTGCCGTGGAGGAGCTACGGGCAGGACTCGCCCGAGCGAAAGAGCAAGCCAGAATTAGTAATGCGGCCGCTTTAAAGGCGGCCGAAGAGCTAGAAGCTGAACGGGCTGCTCACTGTTGAAGCAAAGAGGAGATGGCCGATATGGCCAAAAAGTTTAGGAATACTACCGATCGCTGCGAAGTTCTTGAAAAAGAACGTCAAGCGGAACAAGATGGCCTGAAAAAGGCCGCCGCCGAATCCAAGAATGCCCAATCGGCTTTGAGAGCTGCCAAGGAGGAGCTGAGTCAGGCCGGGGCAATTGCGGCTAGAAAACCGTTTCTACTGCAGAGGAAATATACAGATCCAAAGTATGCTCAGCTGGATAAGTTGTGGAGTTCGGAGGATGCTTATCTGGACTTGGCGGCGAGCGCCATGGACGCTGTGGAGCACTTCCGGGGCCGTAAGGGGCATCGAAGGAAGAGCTATATTGGTCGCAATTCCACAGTCCGGGCGTCCTCTTCCGCCACGACCGATCGGTTGGCCGAATGGGCCGAGCTGAATCGGTTGTCCAGATTTGCCATGAAGCATGTCTTGACTCACTTGTGGTAGGCGGACCCGAGCCGAAGAGCTATTTTGGTTTGGTGCAGCAGTTCCTTGGTGCGGTACCGCGTATCGACGCAATGAAGCGATCGGCGTGTATTGAAGGAGCGCGGATGGCTCTGGCCCGTGTCAAGACATACTGGGCAGAGATGAAGGCCACCGATGTTGCATCCCAAGATTTGGACCGAAGCCGAGTACCTGCCGAGCACTACTTTGAAGAAGTCCTATCGGGCGCTCGTTTAATAGAGACGCAGTGCTCGAAGGATATTATGTTTAAATAACATGTATGATTTGTGAAAACAGTGTTTCAATGTAATATAAGAGTTTTTTTATACTTGTGCGTTCAAGTAGTAAACTACTCCCCTGTCGGCCGCTTGTGTATATGTATATATAACCTGAAAAATGGCAGTCCTTGGCTTCAGCCCCCACGCACATAGTGCGGGGGTGTTTGCAAAGAAAGCGCTTTTTCACACTTAATCCAACGTCTTGGTCCTGTTAAGGAGGTGATAGCGTAGCAAACCAAGCAACCGGACTATAGTGCTTTATCACTTTCACTTAGCCATAGGAGTTCGAGGGTGGGGCTACTATATAGCCCCTGGGGGCACCACTCTCCCGAATTCAGGGTGCGTATGTGCCTGACCGAAAACCGGTCCTTCGTTGATGCGGAGGAATCCTAAACATTCATGTGAGTCGTCGAGTGGTTGACCAGTCTCTCGCTATATCATGACAGTCAGTTTTCGGCTTTCTCCACTAAGGTGCTCGCCCGGCGAACAAGGCACAATCGCAGATAGTTCTCCTGGTGCCGCGTTAGCCGTGAAAAGCGGGCGTAAGGCAGCAAAACACAGGAGCTGGGCAACCCAACATTTGACCAAAGACATGATTCGGAGCTGATGCATATAAGGCCTAACTCGAGACGTCGAATACTCCCTAAGGTATTCGGTCTTTATGAAAATGGGCATAATAATGCCCTAAGCCCTGAGTGTCCGTGCAGCATAAAAATTCTGGTGCGGCCAATGCCAAAACACCAGCCTCCTCCTCGATTATATTAAGGGACCGGGGATGTATATCAACAAGAGACAAAGTGAAAAAGGTTTACGCAGGTCTTAATCTGAAAAGAATCCTTGCAGCGGCTCCCTCTGCGCGTCTGCGCTGTGTCTCCGTTGTGCCGTATCACGGGCCAGGTGTAGCACGTTGTTCATCTGTAAAAGAGAGGAACTTAGTTTGAAAGAAAAAGGATCGTGCGAAAGATGTACTTAATATTAAATAAACAGAGTACAGTTCAAAGAATTGAATAAAATTGAGCTTTATTGTCTCTTGTTATACATGCATGCGGCCCCTCGTATGGGGGTATGCCGCTAGTAGGCGCCGGACTCGTCTAGCCGTGTCCGGGGTTTGGATGACCAATTTCAGGTTCTTTGCCTAGCAGAGCCGGATAGCTGTGGAGCTGTCAATGCGGTCTCCCCTTCTTCCGTGCTCGCGTAACACTTAGTACTTCCTTTTAACGAGATGATGCCGCGTGGACCGGGCATTTTAAGTGTTAGAGATGCATAATGCGGTATTGCGTTAAAGCGGGCGAAAGCTTCGCGTCCCAATAGTGCTTGATGGCTACTTTTAAACGGGGCGACATGGAAGAGTAACCTTTTGCGACGGAAGTTGTCGGATGAACCAAACATAACTTCTAGTAGTATGGAGCCCGTGCAAAGGGCTTATGGGCCTGGCATTACTCCTTTAAAGGAGGTGTTGCTACGACGAATTTTGGCTGGGTTTATACCCATCCTGCGGATTGTGTCCTGATATATCAGGTTTATGTCACTGCCGCCATCCATGAGGACATGTGTAAATTGGAATCCGTCGATTATAGGATCCAATATCAAGGCAGTCCATCCTGCGTTCCGGATATTATCGGAATAGTCATGATGGTCGAAGGTGATTGGTTTTGACAACCCGATTAATGCGGCGCCTTTTAGTGGGCGCCGCTCTGTTTTTCCCTTTGATCACGTGAAGTGAGTTTACTGTTTTGACCTCCCGCGGGAAAGTTTTTTGTTTTCCGAGGCTCTGCTTGTGGTGCTCGTCGTCATCTTCACTTGATGTGTCGAGCCCCTTGTGTTCGGCGTTGATCTGCGGACTGTTTGAAGACCCAACAATTTACGTGGGTATGGTTGGCGAGCCTCCCGAAGTACTGTGGATTTGACATATCTTGTCCAAGATTTTGTTGAAGTTGGATAGCTCATCGCTATTCTCCTTAAGGGCAGTTTTTTGTTGTTACTGTGAGCTTTTGAATCCGGTGTTGTTGCCGTGCTCTTTGGACTGTTTCTTTTAATCCGGCGCTGGTCCTTGTTGCGCCGTGGTTTCCGTTCCATCCCTGATTTCGGATGTACTTGGGTCATTTGGTGCTGCATCTTGCTAGCCAGCTATCCTCTCCGCACAAAAGCGGGTCATGAGGCTTGTTAATTCGCCATTGTTCTTGGCTTTTCTTGGCGAGGTGTCTCATGAGCCATTCATCTCGGACGTTGTGTTTGAAAGCTGCTAAGGCTTGACGTCCGAGACAATCGACTATTTGGTTCTTCTTAGTAAGGAACATGTTCCGAATTTCGGGCTGACTCTCCGGGCTGTTGAGTTATGTGACTTAGATCGTCTCAAGCGTCCTGAGGGCGGACATAGGTCCCCCAATTTGCAGAAATGCATCCTCGAGCTCTTCCCAGCTTCCAATGGCATTTTTGGGGAGGCTCTTAAGCCAATGCCGAGCTGGCCCTTTGAGTTTAATGGGTAAGTATTTTATGGCGTGGAGATCATCTCCTCTAGCCATGTGTATGTGGAGGATGTAATCCTCAATCCAGACTCCAGGGTCTGTTGTTCCATCGTATGCCTCTATGTTTACGGGTTTGAATCCCGCTGGGAATTCATGATCCTACACCTCATCGGTGAAACATAGGGGGTGCGCGGCACCCCTATATTTGGGTGTGCCGTGATCTTCTGAATTTTGGCGTATTGCATTGCTTTGACGAGCGTGCTTTCTTGGCCCATAGACGGACCTAACTGGGCCATCCTTTTGATGTGAATCCTTAAGCGGATCGCATATTGGTTTGCCGCCGCACCATTCGCCGCTCTCTTTTTGCCGTGAGGTCGTCCATCCGACCGGGTGGCCTTCTTGCTTTTTAACTGTGGGGGCTCTAAGGCCTCCTTGTCGAATTCGGGCAGTAGCTTTCTTTTCGGGTAGCTCTTTGTTCGGCGACTGTCGCCGTATTTATCTGCGGTGCTGAATACTTTGCTCCATCTGATCCTGAGTGCATCTTCCGCTGTTTTGAGCTTACCTTACCTTTTTTCAGAGCTCTGTGGTGGCGATGAGCCTTTTCTGGAGATCATTTTGCTCCAATGGTTTGTCCGGCGTGAGATCGTCCGGACTGTTGTCTTCGCCGGGGACAGATTGTTTGTCCAAGTTGTCTTGTTCGGACGATTGCTCGATAGCTTGTTCGTTGTCCACCGGTTCGCCATGCTCTATGGCTGGGTCTTTGTTGAGGCAGGACTTTGTTCGGCGTTTACGTTGCCGTTTGGACTGCTTTTCGAGGGATTTATCCTTCATAGCGTCCCATTGTTCCTCGTCTTCATTTCCTTTAGGTGTATCCACCATGTATATATCATGGGATGAGGTTGTCCAGCATCCTATAGGTGCTGGTTCATTGTTGTCCCCTACATCGTCGTCCATACCGTCGATGTCTTCGGAGTCAAAATCGAGCACGTCGTGTAAGCTTTCGACAGTGGCTATGAAGTGGGTGGTGGGTGGGCATTGAATTTCTTCATCGTCCGCATCCCAACCTTCCTGACCGTAGTCCGGCCAGGCTTTCCGGATAAAGAGAGAGACTTTAGTGAATTCGGGATGTCGCCAAAGGGCGAAGTCTTTGAAAGATGTCCGCGGTCGTGTACTCCATAACGGGCGCCCAATCGGATTCGATTGGCAAGGGCGCGGAGGGTTGGTCCGGAGAGGAGTCCGGCACCCTAGAGTCGAGGTCTTCGCAAAGGGACAGGATGGAGTTCGGCTCGACGCCGTAGAGATTGTAGCCCCGAGGCGGTGTCCAACCACTCGTCCTCGACCGAGAATCCGGCTCCGGATTAAGGGTCAAAGCGGATCTTGATGCGGCCTCCGAGCACCTTTGATCGGTGCAGAGCTAGATCATGCCCATCGAGACAAGGTCTTGTTACTGGGCTGCGGCTTGAATCCGTCGAAGATCAAGTCTCCGCGGATGTCGGCCGTATAGTTTAAACTTCGTGATCTGACTGATGGCGGGGCGTAGCTTCGATCTGCTCCGGATGGCCAAACGAATTGGCCCATGATGCAAAGCCGCCCGAACGCGAAGATCTGCCGGGGAGAAAAGTCTCACCACTGGACGCGTCGTTGTTGATGATCGAAGGAGCCATCGGGCCTATCGGTGGCGACAGAGGAACTCTCAATGAAAGCACCAATGTCGGTGTCAAAACCGGCGGATATCGGGTAGGGGGTCCCGAACTATGCGTCTAGGCGGATGGTAACAGGAGACAAGGGACACGATGTTTTTACCCAGGTTCGGGCCCTCTCGATGGAGGTAATACCCTGCTCCTAATATTGATGATATGGGTAGTACAAGAGTAGATCTACCACGAGATCAAGGAGGCTAAACCCTAGAAGCTAGCCTATGGTATGATTGTTGTTCGTCCTACGGACTAAAACCCTCCGGTTTATATAGAAACCGAATAGGTTAGGGTTACACAGAGTCGGTTACAATGGTAGGAGATCTACATATCCGTATCGCCAAGCTTGCTTACACGCCAAGGAAAGTCCCATCCGGACACGGGACGAAGTCTTCAATCTTGTATCTTCATAGTCTTGGAGTCCGGCCGTGACGATAGTCCGGCTATCCGGACACCCCCTAGTCCGGGACTCCCTCAGGCACCAGCCCCCCCAAGGCCCATGCGCATGGGAGAGGGGAAACCCTAAGGGGGAGGGCCTCCACTTGACCTGGGAGGCACTCCTCCCCATTGGCCGCCGCCCCCAACCCTAGATGAGATCTAGGGGGGCCGGCCCCCTCTCCCCCCCCCCCACCTATAAATAGTGGAGGGGTGGGAGGGCAGCCACACCCCAAGTTCTGGCGCAGCCCTCCCCCTCTCCCAAGTACTCCTCTCCCGCGGTGCTTGGTGAAGCCCTGCAGGATTGCCACGCTCCTCCACAACCACCACGCCGTTGTGCTGCTGCTGGATGGAGTCTTCCTCAACCTCTCCCTCTCTCCTTGCTGGATCAAGGCATGGGAGACGTCACCGGGCTGTACGTGTGTTGAACGCGGAGGTGCCGTCCGTTCGGCACTAGGATCTCCGGTGATTTGGATAAAGACGAGTACGACTCCTTCAACCCCGTTCTCTTGAACGCTTCCGCTTAGCGATCTACAAGGGTATGTAGATGCACTCTCCTTCCCCTTGTTGCTAGTCTCTCCATAGATAGATCTTGGTGACTCGTAGGAAAATTTT
Source organism: Aegilops bicornis (assembly GCA_021605145.1). Lineage (NCBI taxonomy): Eukaryota > Viridiplantae > Streptophyta > Magnoliopsida > Poales > Poaceae > Aegilops > Aegilops bicornis. The sequence goes on from CM038674.1 coordinate 173,476,476, forward strand.
GAATTTCACGCTCGTTTCCCCAACTGTGGCATCATGAGCTAGGTCTATTGCGTAGATTCTTTGCACGAGTAGAACACAAAGTAGTTGTGGGCGTTGATTTTGTTCAATATGCTTACCGTTACTAGTCCAATCTTGATTCAGCGGCATTGTGGGATGAAGCGGCCGGACCGACCTTACACGTACACTTACGTGAGACAAGTTCCACCGGTCGACATGCACTTGTTGCATAAGGTGGCTAGCGGGTGCCAGTCTCTCCCACTTTAGTCGGATCGGATTTGATGAAAAGGGTCCTTATGAATGGTAAATAGCAATTGACATATCACGTTGTGGTTTTGCGTAGGTAAGAAACGTTCTTGCTAGAAACCCATAGCACCCACGTAAAACATGCAAACAACAATTAGAGGACGTCTAACTTGTTTTGCAGGGTATGCTATGTGATGTGATATGGCCAAAGAGAATGTGATGAATGATATGTGATGTATGAGATTGATCATGTTCTTGTAATAGGAATCATGACTTGCATGTCGATGAGTATGACAACCGCGAGAGCCATAGGAGTTGTCTTTATTTATTGTATGACCTGCGTGTCATTGAACAACGACATGTAATTACTTTACTTTATTGCTAACCAGTAGCCATAGTAGTAGAAGTAATAAGTTGGCGAGACAACTTCATGGAGACACGATGATGGAGATCATGGTGTCATGCCGGTGACGATGATGATCGTGGAGCCCCGAAGATGGAGGTCAAAAGGAGCAATATGATATTGGCCATATCATGTCACTATTTGATTGGATGTGATGTTTGTCATGTTTATACATCTTATTTGCTTAGAACAACGGTAGTGAATAACATGATCCCTCATTAAAATTTCAAGAAAGTGTTCCCCCTAACTGTGCACCGTTCTAAAGTTCGTCGTTTCGAAGCACCACGTGATGATCGGGTGTGATAGATTCTTACGTTCACATACAACGGGTGTAAGCCAGATTTACACACGTGAAACACTTCGGTTAACTTGACGAGCCTAGCATGTACAGACATGGCCTCGGAACACAAGAGACCGAAAGGTCGAGCATGAGTCGTATAGTAGATACGATCAACATGAAGATGTTCACCGATCATGACTAGTCCGTATCACGTGATGATCGGACACGGCCTAGTTGACTCGGATCATGTAATCACTTAGATGACTAGAGGATGTCTATCTGAGTGGGAGTTCATAAGATGAACATAATTATCCTGAACATAGTCAAAAGATCTTCGCAAATTATGTCGTAAGCTCGCGCTTTAGTTCTACTATTTAGATATCTTCCTAGAGAAAAATTCAGTTGAAAGTTGATAGTAGCAATTATGCGGACTAGGTCCGTAAACTGAGGATTGTCCTCGTTGCTTCATAGAAGGCTTATGTCCTTAATGCACCGCTCAGTGTGTTGAACCTCGAACGTCGTCTGTGGGTGTTGCGAACATCTAACATACACGTTTTGATAACTACGTGATAGTTCAGTTAAACGGTTAGAGTTGAGGAACCAAAGACAATTTCGAAACGTCGCGGAACATATGCGATGTTTCGAGGGCTGAAATTGGGATTTCAGGCTCGTGCCCACGTCAAGAGGTATAAGACCTCTGACGAGTTTCTTAGCCTACAAACTAAGGGAGAAAAGATCAATCGTTGAGCTTGTGCTCAGATTGTATGAGTACCACAATCACTTGAATTGAGTGGGAGTTAATCTTCCAGATGAGATAGTGATGTTTTTCCAAAGTCATTGCCACCAAGCTGCTAGAGCTTCGTGATGAACTATAACATATCAGGGATATATATGATGATCCTTGAAATATTCGCGATGTTTGACATCGCGAAAGTAGAAATATAGAAGGAGCATCAATTGTTGATGGTTGGTGAAACCACTAGTTTCAAAAAGGGCAAGGGCAAGAAGGGACACTTCATGAAACGGCAAATCAGCTGCTGTCTAGTGGAGAAACCCAATGTTGAACCCAAACCCGAGACTAAGTGCTTATGTAATGATAGGAACGGACACTAAAGCGGAACCACCCTAGATACTTGGTAGATAAGAAGGCAGGCAAGGTCGACGGAAGTATATTGGATATACATTATGTTAATGTGTACTTTACTAGTACTCCTAGTAGCACCAGGGTATTAGATACCGGTTCGGTTGCTAAGTGTTAGTAACTCGAAATAAAAGCTACGGAATAAACGGAGACTAGCTAAAGGTGAGCTGACGATATGTGTTGGAACTGTTTCCAAGGTTGATATGATCAAGCATCTCACGCTACCTCTACCATCGATATTGGTGTTAAACCTAAATAATTGTTATTTGGTGTTTGCGTTGAGCATAGACATGATTGGATTATGTCTATCACAATATGGTTATTCATTTAAGGAGAATAATAGTTACTCTGTTTATTTGAATAATACCTTCAATGGTCTTGCACCTAAAATGAATGGTTTATTGAATCTCGATCGTAGTGATACACATGTTCATGCCAAAAGATACAAGATAGTAATGATAGTACCACCTACTTGTGGCACTGCCATGTAAGTCATATTGGTATAAAGCGCATGAAGAAGCTCCATGTTGATGGATCTTTGGACTCACTCATTTTTGAAAAGTTTGAGACATGCGAACCATGTCTATTGGTGTATATGCTTGAAGAAACTCCATGCAAATGGACCGTTCGGAATCACTTGATTTTGAATCACTTGAGACATGCAAATCATACCACATGGGCAAGATGACCAAAGCCTCGTTTTGATAAAATGGAACAAGAAAGCAACTTGTTGGAAGTAATACATTTTGATGTGTGCAGTACAATGAGTGCTGAGGCACGCAGTGGATATCGTTATGTTCTTACTTCACGGATGATTTGAGTAGATACTGAGTATATTTACTTGATGAAACACAAGCCTGAATTATTGAATGGTTCAAGTAATTTCAGAGTGAAGTTAAAGATCATTGTGACAAGAGGATAAAATGTCTATGATATGATCATAGAGATGAGTATCTGAGTTATGAGCTTTGGCACGCAATTAAGACATTGTGGAAATTGTTTCACAATAAATACCGCCTGGAACACCATAGTGTGATGGTGTGTCCAAACATTATAGTTGCACCCTATTGGATATGATGCGTACCATGATGTCTCTTATCGAATTACCACTATCGTTCATGGGTTAGGCATTAGAGACAACCGCACTCACTTTAATAGGGAACCACATAATTCCGTTGAGACGACACCATTTGAACTATGGTTTGGAGAAACCTAAATTGTCGTTTCTTAAAAGTTTGGGGCTGCGACGCTTATGTGAAAAAGTTTCAGGTTGATAAGCTCAAACCCAAAGCGGATAAAATGCATCTTCATAGGACACCCAAAACAGTTGGGTATACCTCCGATCTCGATTAGGAAGCAAAAGGATTGTTTCTAGAATTAGGTCCTTTCCCGAGGAAAAGTTTCTCTCGAAAGAATTGAGTGGGAGGATGGCGGAGACTTGATGAGGTTATTAAACCGTCACTTCAACAAGTGTGTAGCAGGGCACAGGAAGTTGTTCTTGTGGCGCCTACACCAATTGAAGTAGAATCTTATGATAGTGATCATGAAGTTTCGGATCAAGTCACTACCGTACCTCGTAAGGTGACAAGGATGCGTACTACTTCAGAGTGGTACAGTAATCCTGTCATGAAGGTCATGTTGCTAGACAACAATGAACCTACGAGTTATGGAGAAGCGATGGTGGGCCCATATTCCGACAAATGGTTAGAAGCCATGAAATCCGAGATAGGATCCATGTATCAGAACAAAGCATGGACTTTGGTGGACTTGCTCGATGATCGGCAAGCCATTGAGATAAATGGATCTTTAAGAAGAAGACGGACATGGACGGTAATGTCACCATCTATGAAGCTTGACTTGTGGCGAAGAGTTTTTTCACAAGTTCAAGGAGTTGACTACGATGAGATTTTCTCATCCGTAGCGATGCTTAAGTCCGTCGGAATCATGTTAGCATTAGCTGCATTTATGAAATCTGGCAGATGGATGTCAGAATGAGTTTCCTTACCAGTTTTCGTAAGGAAAGGTTGTATTGATACAATCAGAAAGTTTTTGTCGATCCTAAGGATGCTAAAGGTATGCTGGCTCCAGTGATCCTTCTAAGGACTGGAGTAAGCATCTCGGAGTTGGAATGTGCGCTTTGATGAGATGATCAAAGATTTTGGGTTTATACAAAGTTCATGAGAAACTTGTATTTCCAAAGAAGTGAGTGGGAGCACTATAGAATTTCTGATGAGTATATGTTGTTGACATATTGTTGATCGAAATGATGTAGAATTTCTGGAAAGCATATAGGGTTATTTGAAAGGTGTTTTTCAATAGAAAACATGGATTAAGCTACTTGAACATTGAGCATCAAGATCTATGAGGATAGATCAAAAAAGACGCTTAATGGTACTTTCAAATGAGCATATACCTTGACATGATCTTGAAGGTGTTCAAGATGGATCAGTCAAAGAAGGAGTTCTTGCTTGAGATGTAAGGTATGAAGTTAAGACTTAAAGCTCGACCACGGCAGAAAGAGAGAAAGGACGAAGGTCGTCCCCTATGCCTTAGACGTGGGCTCTACAAGATGCTATGTCAGTGTACACACTGATGTGTGCCTTGCTACATATCTGGCAAGAGGGTACAAAGGTGATCAAGGAGTGGATCACCAGATAGCGGTCAAAATTATCCTTAGAGGAATAAGGATATGTTTCTCGATTATGGAGGTGATAAAGAGTTCGACATAAAGGGTTACGTCGATGCAAGCTTTAACACCTATCCGAATGACTCTGAGTAGCAAACCGGATACGTATAGTGGAGCGTGGAAGCAGCATTTACAATATGACCTAGAGATTTGCGAAGTACATACGGATCTGAATGTTGCAGACCCGTTGACTAAAACCTCTCTTACAAGCAAAACATGATCAAACCCCGTAACTCATTGAGTCTTAATCACATGATGATGTGAACTAGTTTAGTGACACTAGTAAACTCTTTGGATGTTGGTCACACGGTGATGTGACCTGTGAGTGTTAATCACATGGCGATGTGAACTAGATTATTGACTCTAGTGCAAGTGGGAGACTGTTGGAAATATGCCCTAGAGGCAATAATAAATTAGTTATTATTATATTTCCGTGTTCATGATAATCGTTTATTATCCATGCTATAATTGTATTGATAGGAAACTCAGATACATGTGTGGGTACATAGACAACACCATGTCCCTAGTAAGCCTCTAGTTGACTAGCTCGTTGATCAATAGATGGTTACAGCTTTCCTGACCATGGACATTGGATGTCGTTGATAACGGGATCACATCATTAGCATAATGATGTGATGGACAAGACCCAATCCTAAGCCTAGCACAAAGATCATGTAGTTCGTATGCTAAAGCTTTTCTAATGTCAAGTATCTTTTCCTTAGACCATGAGATTGTGCAACTCCCGGATACCGTAGGAATGCTTTGGGTGTACCAAACGTCACAACGTAATTGGGTGGCTATAAAGGTGCACTACAGGTATCTCCGAAAGTGTCTATTTGGTTGGCACGAATCGAGATCGATTTGTCACTCCGTGTAAACGGAGAGGTATCTCTGGGCCCACTCGGTAGGACATCATCATAATGTGCACAATGTGACCAAGGGGTTGATCACGGGATGATGTGTTATGGAACGAGTAAAGAGACTTGCCGTAACGAGATTGAACAAGGTATCGGTATCTTGACGATCGAATCTCGGGCAAGTACAATACCGTTAGACAAAGGGAATTGTATACGGGATCGATTGAGTCCTTGACATCATGGTTCATCCAATGAGATCATCGTGGAACATGTGGGAGCCAACATGGGTATCTAGACCCCGCTGTTGGTTATTGACCGGAGAACGTCTCGGTCATGTCTGCATGGTTCACGAACCCGTAGGGTCTACACACTTAAGGTTCGATGACGCTAGGGTTATAAAGGAAGTTTGTATGTGGTTATCAAATGTTGTTGAGTCCGGATGAGATCCCGGACGTCACGAGGAGTTCTGGAATGGTCCGGAGGTAAAGATTTATATATGGAAAGTTGTTGTTCGGGTTCCGGAAAAGTTCGGGTTTTTCCCAATTGTACCGGAAGCTTCCTAAGGTTCCGGAGGATTCCGGAGGGGTCTGGAGGTCCCAAGATGTTCCACCACGTCCAATACAACAGCATGGGCTGTAAGGGGCGCCTAGCCTTAATGGGCCAGGGGCACCAGCCCCCAAGGACCATGCGCATGGGAGAGGGGAAACCCTAAGGGGAGGGCCTCCACTTGACTTGGGAGGCACTCCTCCCCTTGGCCGCCGCCCCAACCCTAGATGAGATCTAGGGGGCCGTCCCCTCTCCCCCACCTATAAATAGTGGAGGGTGGGAGGGCAGCCGCACCCCAAGTTCTCGCGCAGCCCTCCCCTCCCAAGTACTCCTCCTCTCCCCGCGGTGCTTGGCGAAGCCTGCGGGATTGCCACGCTCCTCCATCACCACCACACCGTTGTCTTTGCTGCTGGATGGAGTCTTCCTCAACCTCTCCCTCTCTCCTTGCTGGATCAAGGCATGGGAGACGCCACCGGGTTGTACGTGTGTTGAACGCGGAGGTGTCGTCTGCTCGGCATTAGGATCTCCGGTGATTTGGATCACGGCAGTACGACTCCTTCAACCCAGCTTCTCTTGAACGCTTCCACTTAGCGATATACAAGGGTATGTAGATGCACTCTCCTTCCCCTCGTTGCTAGTCTCTCCATAGATAGATCTTGATGACTCGTAGGAAAATTTTGAATTTCTGCTACGTTCCCCAACACGTCCCACCCGTAGAAATCAGCGAGAGCTTGCACGGTCTGAGCGGCGAGCGGCTCCTCGAATAGCTTGGAGTATTTAGCCACGATGTCGGACGACAAGGGCTCATCGTCTCCAAGCAACCCGAGACGGTGTAGGAGGACACGACGCACCTTAGACTCGGAGTCTAGCCGCGGTCAGAGCGAGCCAGACGATGGCTACGACGGGGGGTGAAGTTGGGTGGCACCACATTCCGTCGGCGCGACGTTGGGGCGGGCAGGATCGAGCTGGCGGGGGCTTGGACCTGCCAAGAGAAACTGGCCAGGGCAGCTGAGGGGTTGTTGCAGGGGAGGCCGACCGGGTCGGACGCAGGGGTGCATGCAGGGGGTGGCACGGGGAGGCCAGGGCAAACGACTGGTGCGGGGGCAACCTGCGGGGCCCGCACAGCAACGTGACCGACCAGGGAGATCTCCGGTGCGGTCGCAGAGGCGCATGCATGGGATGGTGTGGGGGCGGCTGCAGGGGCCAGTAGCGTGTGTCATGAATGGCAGCTGGTGTCGGCCGCAGACGGGGAGGAGTGGGGAGTGGCCCAGGCGGGGAATCTGCAACGGACCTGGAATCGGTGGCGAGCTCGGGATCGTGTCGGGCTCAGGATTAGCCACCGGCTCGGGGGCAGTATCCTGGCCGGGGTGGGTGGGGGAGCTGATGGGAGTAAGCGGGGAGGTTTCCCGCACCTTCGAGCCAGCCTGGTCAAAAGCGTGGTCGCCTGAGAGTAAAGGCGCGAAGGGGCCCCATCTGACGAGGCGAGGAGGCAGTGGAGGATCATGTGGCCGTTTGAATTAAAAGCGGCCTATCCGGGCCCTTGGTGACATCAGGTGGCGGCGACGGACCAATCCGCAGCTAGGCCACGTAGCGACGTGCATCGTCAGGGGGGCCCGCTGCCGTGTGGGCCCCGAGCACGCCCTACCAAACGCTGCTGGGGAGGCGCACCACGGCGCGCCGGCGAGACCGCCGCCACAGGAGGGCGCGCGGCGAACGTCACCACCACTAGACCCGGAACGGCGCGGGAAGTCGTGGTGCCACGGCCAAGGCCCGGGGAGGGGGAGAGGCGTCCGCAGCCCCAGCATCGCCGCTGCCAGGGGCGGACTGAGCTGTTGGCGAGGGGCGGCGGAAGTCGGCGCAGTGGGTGATGAAGATCTGGACGGGGTGGCGGAGGGTGTGCAGCGCAAACCGCTCGGCGGACGCGGGGTCGGCCTCCGGCAGCACGGCGTCCGGCACGGGGAGGAAGAGGTCCGCCGCGCGAGGGATGGCGTCGGGGTTAGGAGCCCAGGCAGAGAGGTGAAACGTCGACATGTCGGCGCCAGAGCGCGTCTCGGGCGCCAGGTCCTCGATCTCGCAATACGGCGCCAGGATCGTGTCAATGGACGAGCGGGACCAGGCGTGCTCTGGCACGCCGGTGATCTCTAAGTCGACCCTGAAGCGGAGGGTGACGGGCTCGGCGCCGGCAGCGCGGCTCCAAGGGTGGATGAGCAGGCGAAAACGTGGAGAACGCACGTTGGAGAGGGTGACGCGCGCGCGCATCTCGGAGGTGGCGAGCCGGAGCAGGAACTCCCCGGGTTGACGGCGATGCACCAAAAAATCCGCAGCGGTGAGCGAGAACTTGGTGGCGAGCAGGGCGGCCACCTCATCGCTGGAGACACACGTGCGGTTGCCGGCCAGAACGGCCACGAGCGCGCGCTGCTCCAGCGCCTCCTCGGCCGCTGGCTTCGTCGGAGCGGGGAGAAGCACAGCCGAGGCCGGGCGCAGGTGGGTGTCCCGGCAGAGGACCACGAAGTGGGAGGAGCCGGATGAAGGCGGCAGGGGGGCGCCTGAGGTGCGGGGTGTGGGCTCGCCGGAGAAGCGCGGCGAGGGAAGGACGGAGGAACACGGCGGGGAGGGGGTCGAAAGGGGCGCCGAGGTGGTGGTGGTGGCGTCCCTGGACGAGGACGGGGCTGCAGGAGACGCCGGGCGCACCCCGTCGAGGCCGCTCCCGCTGGAGGACACATGGGAGGCGGACCGCGGCGCGGCGGGTGGGCGAGCAGGCGCACGGCGGCGCTTGGCCGGGGGGGACTCCGCGGACCTGCGCATCCAAGTGCAATACTTGGCGACGTGCCCGTAGAAGCGGCAGCGGCGACAGCAGACGTCGCGGCGGCACTCGTTGAGGGGGTGGCCTGAACGGAGGCAGCGAGGGAAGGCGTCGGCGCGGATGGGGGGAGGCGCGGGAGACGCCGCGAGGAGCCGCCGAGGCCGGCGCAGCGGGGCTTCGAGGGCGCTGTGACGGCGGGCCGGCAACCAGGGCCCCGAAGTCGTCGCTGCCACACACAAGGGGCGTCGTCGATCCGGTGGATCTCGGACCGAGGGACGGGCGCGGGAGCGGGACCGCCCGTCGAGGGGCGAGGGTCGGCCACCTCGGGACGCGAGGAGGCCGCCGCAGAGCGCCTGTCGGTAGGAGCCGGCAGGGGAGGGGCGACGGGACGAACCCGCAGAGGACCGGCTCTTGTCGAGCCAGCGCCTCTCGCGGTCGTGACCGACGGTGGCAGGGAGGTGGAGTCCATGGGGTGGGCTGCGGGGCCGGAGTGGCCGTCGCCGGGGAGGGAAGGGGTGGGCGCCGGGGCCGGAGTGGCCGTCGGCGCGGGAGCGAGAGCGGGAGCCAAGCGAGCAAGGGGAGTCCCTCCACCTATCTTCTTTTTTGCCAGCCGGTTGTGGCTTGTTGGGCATTTTGTATTGTCGTTGAGGCTCTGTGTGAGCTAGCCGTTCTTTTTGTTTCTAGACTTTAAGATCTTGTTGAACTTTATTTACTTTTTTAATAAATGTGGTCGTATGCATCATTCTGATGCAGAGGCCGTGGAGTCTCCCTTTTCGAAAAAAAAGGATGAGATAAACTACAAGGCTTAACCTTAATGAGAACTGTAGGAGTTTTTCCTAACACATGAGCAGTATGCTTGAACTTCTTGTAAGCAGCCTCTTCCATAGAATATCCATCTCTTTCATTGAGACATCATCATCTGAATCCTCCATATCCACATATTTTAACAGCAGAGTAATACTCCAGGTTCTTAGACTTAAATAATCATCAATTCCACCCAGATCAACAACAGGGGCAGCAGGTGCACAGACAACATCTCCTATCTCTAGTACAGTAGCTTTTTGTCAGGACTCTTATTCGCATAGTCCAGAATAAAAATTTCATGAACAGCATCAGAGAGAGCAGCAATATGATAATTAGAGCCAACAGAGACCTCCCTAGCATTATTATCAGCATTTGATTGCTCAATAAGATTCACTTTGTCTAACTCATCAATAGCATGCTTTCTATCAATAAGTTTCTTCTCCTTCATCATTGTCCTCATCCAGCGGACGAAAAGCACCCACTTATTCAAACCCTTCAACAGTGAAACCAAGCAAGAACAGTTTCTTCTTCATCTCAACAAATCTTTCGAAAGGAATTGCAAGTTACAATCTGGCGCGAAAAACTACGAGCTGCCTCTAATGATTTTGAGAAACAGGATAATACAGGGTAAAGGAAGTTGTTACAAAAAGTAAAAGAGGTAGCGTCATCTTTCTTCTGAACCGGAGTGAACCACATCGTACACAAAACCACAGGTAAAGAAAGTTGTTACAAGGATCTGCTGCTCCAAACTTACATTACTACATGGTCTAATGACACAGCGATCACATCCATATATATGTAGCTATGTACAGTACAAACTTCACATACACTGATTCACAGCAGCAAACTGGCGGTGAAGGAAGAAGGCAGCAAACTGAAGGAGCATGCAGCAACTAGTGTACAGTCCGGCCGGTCAGCCGCGGGCACGCGGGAAACATGGCCGGTCTCATCTCACTTGGGCCCCCAGAGCAGCAGGTGCATCACCTTGGCCGTCTTGCCGTTGCCGTCCTCCGCGCGCCGCCCCAGCTCCCTCCCCGCCGCCGCGCCGGCACGGGGCAGGTGCTGCCTCTGCTCGCCGTCGCGCGCCGGCGCCCAGAGAGCCGGGAGCCGCCCCCACCCGCCCTCGCGCCCGTTATCGCTCACGTTGTCCATCCCACCCGCTCGATCCTCAGCTGGTCTGTAGTTTGTACCCCGCTCTCAACACGCGCACTCTGAGGTCTGGGCAGAGCTTGGCCTCCTCCTGTCATCCTGTGCAACCTCGCTCTTATAAGCAGCAGCGCATGGGCAGCAGCAGCTTGGAAAAAATATCGGGTGCCTTGAGTGAAGCTCTGTGTATGATTGAGGCGAGCATGTGGCCAGGAGCATCCCGATGATCGGGCCAGATTTTTCTGTTCCCTCCCTCGGCGGTGCGGCGCGGCATCGGGATCTTTCCATGTGGTGTCGCTACGTTAGCTCGGAGGTCGTCAAGTCGTCGGAATAAATTCGCGGGCTCTAATCAGTGAGGGTGAGGCCCGCGTCGCCCTCGCCGGTGCGGCGAATTTCCACAGGATGCCCGCATGTGGGGCATTCCTCCGGTGGTGGCGCTGTGGGCGCGGCTCGCCGTGTGGTCGCGGTCGATGCGACGTACGGTGTCGACCGATCGAAGGGATCATTGATGCGCGAAGGGATCTTTATCGCGACTAATCCAGAAGGAACTGCTGGTTGGCTGCGCTGTGGGCGGGTGACTGACTGGTGGCGCGGTGCGGTCGGGGATGCGTTCGTTAAGGGGTTATTCATACGCAGCGCACATGGGGGAGCGTTCGCTCCGGGATAAATGGGCCGGCTCATCATATAATTCAGCTTCGCCTTACCGGTTTTGGGAGTCCACACGGCGAGCGAACTCCGGGTTTAGTTGGCTTCATAGTTCACTATTTCCTGATTTTATTATTGAACTATTAGATCGAGACCCGGTTTACATTTTTTTCTCTCGCAAATACGCAAAGCTGACGGATCTTTTCATTGATAGGCAGGAGAGAACAAACATAGAAAGGACATGGGGCATCACACAAGGTGTGGTAGGAGCAGAATAATGGGTGCTCAACCCTCCAAAACGCAGGAAACACACGCCTGGCCCAACCTCATGCCACAAGTGGCGGAAATGCAGAACACTGAGCACGAAAGGCCGCGTCACAACCAATGCCGGGAACTTTGGGAGCATGACCATGCCAAGGGGCAAAACTAGATCAACGGGCCCTCCACCTAATGTGCCAAGGAAACGGCAAGTGGACAGCAGGAACCAATCAAACTCGAGGAAGGCGTCATCCAAAAGTCTTCGGCGGCGGAGTACAATGCGCTCCAAAGACTCAAGCCCACGCCAGCGGAGTTCACCGGAAGGGGACGGAGAACCGAGCAAAGAAGGCGACACCACATATGTTGGAAATATGCCCTAGAGGCAATAATAAAATGGTTATTATTATATTTCCTCGTTCATGATAATTGTCTATTATTCATGCTATAATTGTGTTATCCGAAAATCATAATATATGTGTGAATACATATACCACAACATGTCCCTAGTGAGCCTCTAGTTGACTAGCTCGTTTATCAATAGATGGTCACGGTTTCCTGACCATGGACATTGGATGACATTGATAACGGGATCACATCATTGGAAGAATGATGTGATGGACAAGACCCAATCCTAAGCATAGCAGAAGATCGTGTAGTTCGTTTGCTAGAGCTTTTCCAATGTCAAGTATCATTTCCTTAGACCATGAGATCGTGTAACTCCCGGATGCCGTAGGAGTGCTTTGGGTGTACCAAAGCGTCCTGGCGTAACTGGGTGACTATAAAGGTATACTACAGGTATCTCCGGAAGTGTCTGTTGGGTTGACACGGATCGAGACTGTGATTTGTCACTCCGTATGACGGAGAGGTATCTCTGGGCCCACTCAGTAATGCATCATCATAATGAGCTCAAAGTGACTAAGTGGTTGGTCACGGGATCATGCATTACGGTACAAGTAAAGTGACTTGCCGGTAACAAGATTGAACGAGGTATTGGGATACCGACGATTGAATCTCGAGCAAGTAACGTACCGATTGACAAAGTGAACTGTATACGGGATTACTTGAATCCTCGACATCATGGAACATGTGGGAGCCAACATGGGTATCCAGATCCCGCTGTTGGTTATTGGCCGGAGAGTCGTCTCGGTCATGTCTGCATGTCTCCCGAACCCGTAGGGTCTACACACTTAAGGTTCGGTGACGCTAGGGTTGTAGAGATACTAGTATGCGGTAACCCGAAAGTTGTTCGGAGTCCCGGATGAGATCCCGGACATCACGCGGAGTTCCGGAATGGTACGGAGGTGAAGAATTATATATAGGAAGTCCAGTTTCGGCCATCGGGACAGTTTAGGGGACACGGTATTGTCTGGGACCACGGAAGGGTCCCGAGGGTCCACCGGTGGGGCCACCTATCCCGGAGGGCCCATGGGCTGAAGTGGGGAAGGAACCAGCCTGGTGGGCTGGTGCGCCTCTGGGCCTCCCTGCGTCTAGGGTTGGAAACCCTAGGGGTGGGGGGCGCCCCACTTGACTTGGGGGGCAAGTCCCCCCCTTGCCCCCCCCCCCCTTGAGATGGGATATCTAGGAGGGAGGCGCCCCCCCAGGGCCCCTATATAAAGAGGGGGAGAGGAAGGGTTGCGCACCCCTTGCTCCTGGCGCCTCCCTCTCCCTCCGCAACACCTCTCCCTCTCGTAGAGCTTGGCGAAGCCCTGCCGAGATCGCCGCTACTTCCACCACCACGCCATCGATCTGCTGGATCTCCATCAACCTCTCCCTCCCCTTGCTGGATCAAGAAGGAGGAGACGTCTTCCCCAACCGTACGTGTGTTGAACGCGGAGGTGCCGTCCGTTCAGCACTAGGATCTTGATGATTTGGATCACGGCGAGTACAACTCCTCAACCCCGTTCTCTTGAACGCTTCGCTGCGTGATCTACAAGGGTATGTAGATGCACTCCTCTCTCTCGTTGCTAAATGACTCCATAGATTGATCTTGGTGAAGCGTAGAAAATTTTATTTTCTGCAACATTCCCCAACAGTGGCATCATGAGCTAGGTCTATGCGTAGTTTCTATGCACGAGTAGAACACAAACTTGTTGTGGGCGTGAATCATCAATTTTCTTGCCACTACTAGTCTTATCTTGTTTCGCGGCATCGTGGGATGAAGCGGCCCGGACCGACCTTACACGACGCTTACGTGAGACAGGTTCCACCGATCGACATGCACTAGTTGCATAAGGTGGCTAGCGGGTGTCTGTCTCTCCCACTTTAGTCGGATCGGATTCGATGAAAAGGGTCCTTATGAAGGGTAAATAGAAATTGGCATATCACGTTGTAGTTTTACGTAGGTAAGAAACGTTCTTGCTAGAAACCTATAGAAGCCACGTAAAAACATGCAACAACAATTAGAGGACGTCTAGCTTGTTTTTGCAGCATATGCCTTGTGATGTGATCTGGCCAAAAGGATGTGATGGATGAAATATATGTGATGTATGAGATTGATCATGTTCTTGTAATAGGAATCACGACTTGCATGTCGATGAGTATGACAACCGGCAGGAGCCATAGGAGTTGTCTTTATATTTTGTATGACATGCGTGTCATTGAATAACGCCATGTAAATTACTTTACTTTATTGCTAAACATGTTAGCCATAGAAGTAGAAGTAATCGTTGGCGTGATAACTTCATGAAGACACGATGATGGAGATCATGGTGTCATGCCAGTGACGAAGATGATCATGGCGCCCCGAAGATGGAGATCATAGGAGCAATATGATATTGGCCATATCATGTCACTATTTGATTGCATGTGATGTTTATCATGTTTTGCTTCTTATTTGCTTAGTACGACTGTAGTAAATAAGATGATCCCTTATAATAATTTCAAGAAAGTGTTCCCCCTAACTGTGCGCCATTGCAAAAGTTCGTTGTTTCGAAGCACCACGTGACGATCGGGTGTGATAGATTATAACGTTCACATACAACGGGTGTAAGACAGATTTACACATGCAAAACACTTAGGTTGACTTGACGAGCCTAGCATGTATGCATACATGGCCTCAGAACACAAGAGACCGAAAGGTCGAACATGAGTCGTATGGAAGATACGATCAACATGGAGATGTTCACCGATGATGACTAGTCCGTCTCACGTGATGATCGAACACGGTCTAGTTGAGTCGGATCATGTATCACTTAGATGACTAGAGGAATGTCTAATCTGAGTGGGAGTTCATTAAATAATTTGATTAGATGAACTTAATTATCATGAACTTAGTCTAAAAACCTTTGCAAAATGTCTTGTAGATTAAATGGCCAACGCTCATGTCAACCTCAACTTCAACGCGTTCGTAGAGAAAACCAAGCTGAAAGATGATGGCAGAAACTATTCGGATCGGGTCCTAACCCGAGGATCATCCTCATAGCTGCCAAGAAAGCATATGTCCTAGAAGGACTGCTAGGTGAAGCACCCATCCCGAGAGAACCAAGGCGTTATGAACGCTTGGCGATCACGCGTCGATGATTACTCCCTCGTTCAGTTTGGCATGCTTTACAGCTTAGAACCAGGGCTCCAAAAGCGTTTTGAGCAACACGGAGCATATGAGATGTTCGAAGAGCTGAAAATGGTTTTCCAAGCTCATGCCCGAGTTGAGAGATATGAAGTCTCCGACAAGTTCTATAGTTGTAAGATGGAGGAAAATAGTTCACAAGTGAGCACATACTCAAAATGTCTGGGTTGCACAACCGCTTGTCCCAGCTGGACATTAACCTCCCGGACGAGGCGGTCATTGATAGAATCCTTCAGTCGCTCCCACCTAGCTACAAGAGCTTTGTGATGAACTACATATACAGGGGATGGTGAAAACTATTTCTAAAGTATTTTCAATGCTGAAATCAGCAGAGGTGGAAATCAAAAAGGAACATCAAGTGTTGATGGTCAACAAAACCACTAGTTTCAAGAGAGGCAAGGGTAAGAAGAACTTCAAGAAGGACGGCAAGGGAGTTGCCGCGCCCGGTAAGCCAGTTGCCGGGAAGAAGCCAAAGAATGGACCCAAACCTGAGACTAAGTGCTTTTATTGCAAGGGAAAGGGACACTGGAAGCGGAACTTCCCCAAATACTTAGCGGACAAGAAGGCCGGCAACAACAAAGGTATATGTGATATACATGTAATTGATGTGTACCTTACCAGTACTCGTAGTAGCTCCTGGGTATTTGATACCGGTGCGGTTGCTCATATTTGTAACTCAAAACAGGAGCTGCGGAATAAGCGGAGACTGGCGAAGGACGAGGTGACGATGCGTGTCAGGAATGGTTCCAAGGTCGATGTGATCGCCGTCGGCACGCTACCTCTACATTTACCTACGGGATTAGTTTTAAACCTCAATAATTGTTATGTAGTGCCAGCTTTGAGCATGAACATCGTATCTGGATCTCGTTTAATGCGAGATGGGTACTCATTTAAATCCGAGAATAATGGTTGTTCTATTTATATAAGAGACATGTTTTATGGTCATGCCCCGCTGGTCAATGGTTTATTCTTAATGAATCTCGAACGTGATGTTACACATATTCATAGTGTGAATACCAAAAGATGTAAAGTTGATAACGATAGTCTCACATACTTGTGTAATCGCCGCCTTGGTCACATTGGTGTCAAACGCATGAAGAAGCTCCATGCTGATGGACTTTTGGAGTCTCTTGATTACGAATCATTTGACACATGTGAACCATGCCTCATGAGCAAAATGACCAAGACTCCATTCTCCGGAACAATGGAGCGGGCAACCAACTTATTGGAAATCATACATACTGATGTGTGCGGTCCAATGAGCGTTGAGGCTCGCGGAGACTATCGTTATGTTCTCACTCTCACTGACGACTTGAGTATATATGGGTATGTCTACTTGATGAAACACAAGTCTGAGACCTTTGAAAAGTTCAAGGAATTTCAGAATGGGGTAGAGAATCAACGTGACCGAAAGATAAAGTTCTTACGATCAGATCGTGGGGGAGAATATTTAAGTCACGAATTTGGTACGCACTTAAGGAAATGTGGAATCGTTTCACAACTCACGCCGCCTGGAACACCTTAGCGTAACGGTGTCTCCGAACGTCGTAATCGCACTCTATTGGATATGGTGCGATCTATGATGTCACTCACCAATTTACCGCTATCATTTTGGGGATACGCTCTAGAGACAGCTACATTCACTTTAAATAGGGCACCGTCTAAATCCGTTGAGACGACAACGTATGAATTATGGTTTGGGAAGAAATCTAAGCTGTCGTTTCTAAAAGTTTGGGGATGCGATGCTTATGTCAAGAAACTTCAAACTGAAAAGCTCGAACCCAAGTCGGAAAAATGCGTCTTCATAGGATACCCTAAGGAAACCATTGGGTATACCTTCTACCTCAGATCCGAAGGCAAGATCTTTGTTGCCAAGAACGGGTCCTATCTGTAGAAAGAGTTTCTCTCAAAAGAAGTAAGTGGGAGGAAAGTGGAACTTGATGAAGTACTACCTCTTGAACCAGAAAGTAGCGCAGCTCAGGAAGATGTTCCTGTGGTGCCTGCACTAACTAGAGAGGAAACTAATGATGATGATCAAGGTACTTCGGATCAAGTTACTACTAAACTTCGTAGGTCCACGAGGACACGTTCCACACCAGAGTGGTATGGCAACCCTGTCCTAGAACTCATGTTGTTAGACAACGGTGAACCTTCGAACTATGAAGAAGCAATGGCGGGCCCAGATTCCAACAAATGGCCTGAAGCCATGCAACCCGAGATAGGATCCATGTATGAAAGCAAAGTATGGACTTTGACAGACTTGCCCGATGATCGGCGAGCGATAGAAAACAAATGGATCTTTAAGAAGAAGACGGACGCGGATGGTAATGTTACCATCTATAAAGCTCGACTTGTCGCTAAGGGTTATCGACAAGTTCAAGGGGTTGACTACGATGAGACTTTCTCTCGTGGCGAAAGCTGAAGTCCGTCCGAATCATGTTAGCAATTGCCGCATACTATGATTATGAGATATGGCAAATGGACGTCAAAACAACATTCCTTAACGGCCATCTTAAGGAAGAACTGTATATGATGCAGTCGGAGGGTTTTGTCGATCCTAAGAATGCTAACAAGATATGCAAGCTCCAGCGCTCCATCTATGGGCTGGTGCAAGCATCACGGAGTTGGAACATTCGCTTTAATGAAATGATCAAAGCATTTGGGTTTATGCAGACTTATGGAGAAGCCTGCGTTTACAAGAAAGTGAGTGGGAGCTCTGTAGAATTTCTCATATTATATGTGGATGACATACTTTTGATGGGAAATGATATAGAACTTTTGGACAGCATTAAGGCCTACTTGAACAAGTGTTTTTGAATGAAGGACCTTGGAGAAGCTGCTTACATATTAGGCATCAAGATCTATAGAGATAGATCGAGACGCCTCATAGGTCTTTCACAAAGCACATACCTTGATAAGATATTGAAGAAGTTCAATATGGATCAGTCCAAGAAGGGGTTCTTGCACATGTTGCAAGGTGTGAAATTGAGCTCGGCTCAATGTTCGACCACGGCAGAAGATAGAGAAAAGATGAGTGTCGTCCCCTATGCCTCGGCCATAGGGTCTATCATGTATGCCATCTGTGTACTGGACTGATGTAAACCTTGCCGTAAGTTTGGTAGGACGTTACCATAGTAATCTCGGCTTGGAACACTGGTCAGCGGTCAAGAATGTCGAAGTACCTGTTAAGGACTAAGGATATGTTTCTATTTTATGGAGGTGAAGAAGAGCTCGTCGTAAAGGGTTACGTCGACGCTAGCTTCGACACAGATCTGGATGACTCAAAGTCACAAACCGGATACGTGTATATTTTGAATGGAGGGGTTGTAAGCCGATGCAGTTGCAAGCAAAGCGTCGTGGCAGGATCTACATGTGAAGCGGAGTACATGGCAGCCTCGGAGGCAGCGCATGAAGCAATCTGGATGAAGGAGTTCATCACCGACCTAGGAGTCATACCCAATGCGTCAGGGCCGATCACTCTCTTCTGTGACAACACTGGAGCTATTGCCCTTGCCAAGGAGCCTAGGTTTCACAAGAAGACCAGGCACATCAAGCGTCGCTTCAACTCCATTCGTGAAAATGTTCAAGATGGAGACATAGATATTTGCAAAGTGCATACGGATCTGAATGTCGCAGATCCGCTGACTAAACCTCTTCTGCGAAAGCAAAACATGATCAACACCGTAACTCTATGGGTGTTCGATTCATCACAATGTAACTAGATTATTGACTCTATTGCAAGTGGGAGACTGTTGGAAATATGCCCTAGAGGCAATAATAAAATGGTTATTATTATATTTCCTCGTTCATGATAATTGTCTATTATTCATGCTATAATTGTGTTATCCGGAAATCGTAATACATGTGTGAATACATAGACCACACCATGTCCCTAGTGAGCTTCTAGTTGACTAGCTCGTTTATCAATAGATGGTCACGGTTTCCTGACCATGGACATTGGATGTAATCGATAACAGGATCACATCATTGGGAGAATGATGTGATGGACAAGACCCAATCCTAAGCATAGCAGAAGATCGTGTAGTTCGTTTGCTAGAGCTTTTCCAATGTCAAGTATCATTTCCTTAGACCATGAGATCGTGTAACTCCCGGATGCCGTAGGAGTGCTTTGGGTGTACCAAACGTCATAACGTAATTGGGTGACTATAAAGGTATACTACAGGTATCTCCGAAAGTGTCTGTTGGGTTGACACGGATCGAGATTGGGATTTGTCACTCCGTATGACGGAGAGGTATCTCTGGGCCCACTCGGTAATGCATCATCATAATGAGCTCAAAGTGACTAAGTGGTTGGTCACAGGATCATGCATTACGGTACGAGTAAAGTGACTTGCCGGTAACGAGATTGAACGAGGTATTGGGATACCGACGATCGAATCTCGGGCAAGTAACGTACCGATTGACAAAGTAAATTGTACACGGGATTACTTGAATCCTCGACATCGTGGTTCATTCGATGAGATCATCGCGGAACATGTGGGAGCCAACATGGGTATCCAGATCCCGCTGTTGGTTATTGGCCGTAGAGTCGTCTCGGTCATGTCTGCATGTCTCCCGAACCCGTAGGGTCTACACACTTAAGGTTCGGTGACGCTAGGGTTGTAGAGATACTAGTATGCGGTAACACGAAAGTTGTTCGGAGTCCCGGATGAGATCCCAGACATCATGAGGAGTTCCAGAATGGTTCGGAGGTGAAGAATTATATATAGGAAGTCCAGTTTCGGCCATCGGAAAAGTTTCGGGGGTCATCGGTATTGTATCGGGACCACCGGAAGGGTCCCGGGGGTCCACCGGGTGGGGCCACCTATCCCAGAGGGCCCCATGGGCTGAAGTGGGGAAGGGAACCAGCCTGGTGGCTGGTGTGCCCCCGTGGGCCTCCCCTGCGCCTAGGGTTGGAAACCCTAGGGGTGGGGGCCGCCCCACTTGACTTGGGGGGCAAGTCCCCCCCTTGCCCCCCCTTGAGATGGGATCTCTAGGGGGCCGGCGCCCCCCCAGGGCCCCTATATAAAGAGGGGGAGAGGGAGGGCTGCGCACCCCCTGCTCCTGGCGCCTCCCTCTCCCTCCGCAACACCTCTCCCTCTCGTAGAGCTTGGCGAAGCCCTGCCGAGATCGCCGCTACTTCCACCACCACGCCATCGTGCTGCTGAATCTCCATCAATCTCTCCCTCCCCCTTGCTGGATCAAGAAGGAGGAGACGTCTTCCCCAACCGTACGTGTGTTGAACGCGGAGGTGCCGTCCGTTCGGCACTAGGATCTTCGGTGATTTGGATCACGCATTTAGTACAACTCCCTCAACCCCGTTCTCTTGAACGCTTCCGCGCATGATCTACAAGGGTATGTAGATGCACTCCTCTCTCTCGTTGCTAGATGACTCCATAGATTGATCTTGGTGAAGCGTAGAATTTTTTTATTTTCTGCAACGTTCTCCAACAACATAACCATCTCAATTAGAAGGAGATGGCACAAGACAAGCTCCATAGCAGCTCACCCATCGAGGATGCAAGGATCCACGTTCACGACAAGGACCAGGACTGCTACGACGCCTCCAGGATGGGGCAATGGCGTAATGACGCCTTGAGCTCCATCGTCGCGAAGCTTTCGCTCGATACCCAAGAGGATGAAGGCTCGCTGCACCGACGACTTTGGTTTACATACCTAATCTGGTTTGTTTCGCCGTTTTCTTAGGTTTCCACACAAAGTAATAAAAGCAGCGCTTTACCATAAAAAGACAAGAAATTCTGTTTTTATCTTTTTTTCTTCCTTTTCTTTTTCTTTTTCTTCTTTTTCATTTCATTTTGTTTTGTTTTTTATTTAGCAATGTTTTAACGTTGTGAACTTTTCCAAATTTTTCTGAACCTTTCTAAACTAATGAACTTTTTTTAAAATTAAAAAAAATCAAATCCGTGATGTTTTTTAAATATCCAAACATTTTAAAATTCACTAACTTTTCAATTGCTTGGAATTTTTTCAAATGCGTCTTTTTAAAAATCAGTGATTTTTGTGCAAATTCATGAACTTTTCCAAATGTGGAACTTTTTTCAAGTTTGGTGAACATTTTTTCAAATCCGCGATATTTTTAAATACCTGAACTTTGTTCAAATCCATGAACTTCTCAAATCCGCGACCAATCCAGAAGGAACAGCTGATTGGTTGCGCTGTAGGTGTGGGTGGCGGCGCGGTGCGACCGGGGATTTTGGGCGGGAGGGTAACCTTCGGGCCAACCTAAGAAGAGCACTTTTCCTTTTTTTTTCATTCATATTTCCGTTTCCCTTTCTCCTTCCATTTTCTTTGTTTTTATTGTATATATTTCTCTTCCATTTTTATTTCCTCTTCCCTGTTCCTTCTCCTTTCTTTTTTTGTCTATTAAAAAAATTAAAAATAATCATGAGTTTTTGCAAAAATAAGTCTTTTAGAATTGTTGGCAATTTTTTTAAAATGCATTTATATTAAAAATGAAGAAACAAAATAGAGAGCTGAAAAACACGATGAAAATTGACAGAGAAAACAAAACAAAAAAAGCACAAGGAACCACGTGCTCGAGCATGCTCTCGAAAGCAAAGAAAAACACTTTGGTTCACGAGCTCTAGCGAGCCCTATAGTGCCAAAATGGTATTTTTGAAGTTTAAAAAATTCTGGATAAATCAAAATGTTCATATGCATGTATATTACACGTATGCAAATTCTAATGATGTCATATGAGTTACACAAAAATGATTAAATTGTGATTTTGAAAAGATGCACAATGCATGTACTCCCTCCGTCCGAAAATACTTGTCATCAAAATAAATAAAAGAGGATGTATCTAGATGTATTTTAGTTCTAGATACATCCCTTTTAAACCATTTTGATGACAAGTATTTTCAGACGGAGGGAGTATTATTCACTATTTAGAAATTACCATATTGTCATTTTCGTATAGCTCACATGTTTACTTATTTCATCACCAATCTTTGCACATGTGTAATATACATCCATATGATCATGTAGAATTCTTTTCAGAATTTTCTAAAACTTCAAATGTAATTTTAAATAATTTAAATAAGGTGCCCCAGTGTGCCGTGCTCCAAAAATCCATTGCCCGCTTGAAAGCTCCTAGTTGAGCCGTCCAATTGTGATCAGTCCTGTGCAATTTTGTATCATCAACGTTGCTATACACACAACGTCCTATGCACGATTTACGAACGTTACTATTAATCAAGCCGTTTGTGTCATCAAGCTCTCTGCAGGACACCGTTCGCATTGCACATCGTGCATGCATCGTCCATGCACCAGTCGTCCAATCATTTGGGCAGTACGACTGAAGAACAGGAAATTTCAGCTCAAGTTAAGATGTGGTTTTTTCGAGGATGGTGTTTCGGTACCTGAGCTTAGATGCTTCTGCACATGAACAGTAAATTGAAACAAATTGATTTTTTCTAAAATTGTTTTTCTGACAGTAAAGTTTAACGAATACTCTACGAGCTCGCAAATCTCGTGCCAATATGGCATTAGAGGAGCTCTGGAAAAAAATCAATGTTTTGAGAAAGGTTTGACGTTTTTTTATTTTGGGGCATTCATTTTGTTTTTTTCGGTTTTGAGCTCCCCAAATGTTTTTTTTTGCATGAAAGTTTGTACGCATATAGATTCTTTTTCATTTTTTATGTACATTTTTTAGCTATCCTTTTCTTAATTTACTGTTCATCTGGGATCTTTTGAGCTCGTGTCCACCTATGGATTTCCTTAATTTTTTTCTAGCTAGTCCTTTAAGGCTTCAGGTGTATCCCAAGATCAACGGTTTATATTGGACAAATTGTCGAGCTACAAATATACATAGACCTTTTATATGGGAAAAGAGGGAGTAGTATGTAGTTAGCGAGGAGGTGAACTGAAGGTAGCTTAGATGGTTAAGTTCCTTGGGATGAAACCAGCTCACCAGGTTCAAGCTCACTAGTGCTCGCATTTTTTTAATTTTTTTTAGTTTTTTTGGTGATATCCTTTCGATGAAAGATGTTGTGTCGTGTCAATATCTTAAAGATACTCACCTAGAAATAACATGTGTGTGTACGCTCATAAAGATGAATGTATGGATGTGTACGTGAGCTTCTGCGATTGTACTATGTTTTCAAAGAAAAAGAGCTAGCGAGTAGATGGATGACTGAGGATCTGCCTCCGCAAGTTTTACAGATTTTTTTGGGCGAACAGTCTTAGAGCAACTCCAACGGTTCCCTTTAAAATCTTGTCGTGAACCAGTTTTTTAACTTCTCGTAACTTCTAGATGAAGTTGTTTTAGAGCAACTTTTGTCCGTAAACTTCTTTCCCTAAGTCTACTTTTTCTTATTTAACAAAACTAGCTAAATGGTCTAGGGCCTGCTATACCTGGACATGGGATACTCGGCCCGGCCCGGTTTTGCCCGTGGGCCAGGCCTGGGCCTAGATTTTGAGACCAAAGGCCGGATCGGGCCCAGGCCCGCCATATTTGTGATTTAACAAAGAGACCCGGCCTAAGGCCTGAGGCCCGACGGGCTTTTACATTGACGGGCCAAGCTTGTGCTTGATTTCTAGGCCCAATGCCCGGGCCAGGCCCAAGTTTGGGTTTTTTGCTTCGAGCTTGGCTAGGCCCAGCCCGAAGCCCGCCCCGGCCCAACAGATGGCCAGGTATAGGGCCTGCTAGTCAGTGACACACGTAACAGCCACCGGCGGGCTGCGAGGCGAGTGTGTGGTGGCCGCCGGCGAGGAGCTACGTGAGGCGGCATGGCTGTGGCTAGCGGCCGCGGCAGGTGGTGGCGCAACGGCGGCGTACCAGCGGGCGGCGGTGGCGTTCGGGCTGAAATTTTAGACAATTACAATCTCACCAAAAGAATAAGGAAAGGTCATCTTTCCATGCATTAAGAAAATGCCACTTTTACGAGAACCTCTAAGGTTTACGGGATTTATTGAAGAGATCTTTTCACCCACTTCCCGTGGTTATTTTAGAGACAGAAAACTGTTGGAGTTGTTCTTACAGCACGGACAGCCCCCGGTTTGACAGAATAAATTAACTTTAATCGCTAATCTATTATTACGAACATTTCAGGTTCAGCATGTGTAGCGGAGTCCAGCGCAAAAAAAAAGTGTAGCGGAGAGAGTGTGGTACGATCATGAACTTTCTTGTACCGTCACGTCTTGTCCGCCGCCCCGTTTCATCGGACGCGACTTCCAAAACCGGCGGCCCGCTCCCCGTTTCCCCCTAGGCCGCTCCTCCGTTTCGCCGCCTGTTTCGCGTCCCCGATCGTGTATAAAAATGGCATCTCCCCGCAGAGATCACCGACGAGACAACAGCCACTCGAGCAGTAAACCAGGTGCAGCAGATAGAGAGAGAGAAGGAAGAAGGAAGCAAGGGAAGGAGCTAGGGGCTGCGATGGCGTCGGCGGCGAGCAGGAAGGCGCCGTCGCTGGTGGTGGCGGCGAGCGTGGGCGCCGTGGAGGCGCTCAAGGACCAGGCGGGCCTGTGCCGCTGGGGCTACCCGCTCTGCTCGCTCTGCCGCCACGCCGCCGCCGCGCCCAGGGTCCGCGCCCTGTCCGCCTCGCTCTCGGAGGCCGCGGCCGCCGCGTCTCCCCGGCCGGCGCCTTTGTCCGCGGAGGACGCGAAGCTGCGCAAGGCGCACCACCTCGTCTGCTGGGGGCCCAACTGAGCTCCTCTTCTCCGCTTCATGCCTCCATCGGCGCCACATGAGCATGCACAAGTACGTAGCTGATGAATGCCTGTGTCAATGGTGACTGTTTCGCCGGAGAAAGCAGAGGCGTCATTGCGTGCAGCGCCGGTGAACCGCTCCGGCCTCGGAGGAGGAGGACGGTTCATCAACGCTGCACTCAATGGCGCCATTGCGTCTCTTCCTCCTCTTCGTCTTCTCCAGTAGTCATGGCTTTAGCTTTCGAGGCCGGGAGATCACCCATCTTGTTTTGTAGTACTAGTATGAGGTGTGCGAGGCGATTACGATGGTTGTACTGCGTGGAGAGCTGACCAACGTTATTGTACTACAGATCGTACTGTGCTTGTGTTGTGTCGATATCCTTGATTTATCATCTGGATCTCAAATCGATCAGAGATCCATGAGCTCTGTCGAGCTGGCGATGCCGTTTGGGGTGACAGTAGTACATCACTTGCTAAACTCAACTGCCAGTAGTACCGGAATCAAATGGACGTACTAGCGAGTAGTACTACAGAGCGGTAGTACGAACTGTACTACTGCTAATGAATTGAAATCGTCGTCATGCTGTAGTACAAGTCAGATGGCAGTATTTCCTCGCGAAAATGCAAGATGGCGAGTACTGCAGCGGTGACCGCACTGACAGTTGACACCATTTGGGAACTTACAGGTTATTATTCCCAGATCCTATATGCTTCCTCTTCATCATCTTTTGCTTGAGCACATCTAAAAGCGCCCGGAAGCATTTCATTTTCATGGAGAAGAAAGTGTTATCAAGGCGTGGACGACCAATTTTACATGATTTACAATACGAGCAACGCAAAGCTAGCAAGGAGTATTTGATTCCCGAGGAAAACAATGGAATTGCAAAAGGAGGTTGGAGTGGATGTTAAATCTTCTATGAAATATAGTACAAAAGATCCCGCATGGCGCCTGCTCCCCCCTCGACCCGTACTGGATCGGGGGCTAGACCCCGCGGCGCCCCGAGCCCCAACGCCGTGCCGTCGCCGCTCGCCGTCACCACGACGCATCGCCGGCACCGACACCACCACCGGATCGCGGAGCGCCACCCCGCTCCGCGTTGCCTCGCCTCCTCACCTCACCTCGTCGGCTCCGTCGAGCCTCGTCGACCCGTTCGACTACAACGGGGGTGAGCCCCATCCGCCCACCTCTCTGCCCCCTACGCATCGCCGTCGCCGCCGTTCACGCTCACCGCCACGCCCACGCCTCGCCCAGCGTCCGCGTGCCGACTCCTGCGGCCCAGCGCTCGAAACCCGCCCACAAGCTCGCTGACTCCCGCCGTCTCCGCTCCGGTCGCTCGATTCTCTCGCCGCCCACTCTCACTGCTCGCGTCTGCCTGGCGCCCGCCACGCGATCAGAAGCCGTGCCGCCGCCGAACGCCTGCTCGCCACGCGCTTCGCGCTCCCGCCGGCGGCGCCGCGCCGCGCCACGCCCTTAAAGGCCGCACCCGGTGCCTCTCTTTGCCTCGAGGCCATGGCCTCCCCCATGCCCGGGTCTGCCCCTCTTCGGGTGCACGCACGCCCGCACCAGTGCGCCCGCTAAGCCACTGGGCCTATGACAGATAGGGCCCACGCCCCAGTAGTTAGCAAAAAAACAAGAAAACGGAATTAAAATTAGTTAAAATAATTAAATATTAATTAATCAATTAACTAAAGAGTTATTTAACTTAATTAATCATGACAATTAAACCTGCTTAATTAAACTAGACAATGACAATTGGGCCCCACTGCCCCTTTGACCAGTCAACCCAGTCAGAGTTGACTGTTGACCCTGCTGACATCATGATGACGTCATCGTCGATGCGATAAACTTATTTTCGTTTTAAATTAAATTGCAGAATGTCTTTAAAACTTCGGAAAATCATAGGAATTAAACCGTAGCTCGGATCGAAAAACTTTCTACATCAAAGTTGCTCAGAACAACGAGACGAAACCGAATACGCGGTCCGTTCATCCGCCACACATCCCTAGCATAGCAAAAATTCAACTTTCCCCCTCCGTTTCATCTGTCCGAAAAATGCAAACTTCGGGAAAACATTCATGGATGTTATCCCCCTTCGCCGGTAACGTGTAGCACCGCGTTAGAACACATCTAGCTATGCATGTTGTCCTGTTATGCACTTGCTTGCTATGTATTTACTGTTTCTTCCCCCTCTTCTCTCCGGTAGACCCCGAGACTGCCGCTGATGCCACTGTGATCGACTACGTCGACGACGACCCCTTCTTCTTATCTGAGCAACCAGGCAAGCCCCCCCTTTGATCATCCCGATATAGCCCATTCCATTCTCTCATGCTTGCATTAGATTTTACTACTGTTATTGATTGCACCTATTCTGATGCATATCCTGCTTTTGTACCTGCTATTGTTACCTACCTGCTTATCCTAAACTGCTTAGTATAGGTTGGTTAGTGATCCATCGCTGACCCCCATTTGTCCTTGTTGCCTCGCTTCATCATCGACGACTCGATCTACGTGATCGACGCACCGCAGCCCGGCACACCTCACATCACATCATGCCCCTTTTGTTGCTCGACTCTGCAGAGCTACTATCGAGTGCCGAGGGTGATCCCTCATAACACACTCCTGATGATAATTCTATAGTGTAGCTATTCGGTCGTGGTCATCGAGGGTGATTTCCTCTTTCACCATTCTCGATACGGCTCTGTCGTGCAACACCTCAAGTGTGAACCTCGAGGGTGGTCCCTCTTACGTTCACCTTGACGATTACATTGAGTGGAATCCTCCATGGGTGATTCCTCGGGTTTTCCCCTTGATGTTTGGACACACGGTTACCTTGACATTACTTCAGACCTTTGGGAAAGTCAAGCGGGCCTGGAGAGCACCCTCAAGATGGTTACGAGGCACGGCCGGGAAGTCAGGCAGCCCTCGAGTGGGTTGGGCTTGCCCTTCCCGTATTTCCTCGAGACGGGGCGACGGGGTCACATTATCGTGAGTCTCTGCTCGTCTCCGCAAGCTAATAATACACTATGGTTTGGGTATTTGTTCTGAGTTGGCCTTTGGCCTTTACGCACTAACCACCACGCGAGAATAGTTATGGGCCTCGACGACGTAGTATCAGCCGAAGCTTTGTCAGACGTCGATTCAAAGATTGCGGCACAGTCGAGATCGCGGTTGGCCATCCGAGGCGGTGCTGGTATTCACCCTGCGCGCAATGATCCGGAGTGCAACGGGCGATGGGCCCAGACACTGGAGTGCTTAGGATGTAGACCGGCGGGGACCTCTCTGCTGAGCCTAGGTAGGGCTACGCCTTGTTGATTTTCCGAGGCCGGGCATTGACCCAGAAAAGTGTGTCCGGCCAAAGTAATCAAGCGTGTTGGAAAACTTGGTGCACCCCTGGAGGGAAGTTATCTATTCGAATACCGTGTCCATGGTAATGGACGTTCAGACTTATATCTTGATCTAATACAACTAGAAATGGATACTTAAGTTATGTGGCTCCGGGATTGCTTTCTCGCATGGAGTCGAGGAAGGATCTCTGGGCATTGATGTTACAACATGCTTGTTAATTATAAACTGCTATTATTTACTCTTCTACATGCTGCAAGATGCTTGGAGCTGCTTGAAGATGCTAGTCTTCGATAGGCTAGGCCTTCCCCTCTATTCTGGCTTTCTGCAGTTCAGTCCACAGTCTGACCCTTTCATTTGATACCAATGCATACTTAGTATAGATCTGATGCTTGCGAGTACTTTGGATGAGTACTCACGGTTGCTTTGCTTCCCCTTTTCCCCCTTATTCCTTCTTTCCGGTTGTTGCAACCAGATGGTGGATCCCTGGAGCCAGATGCCACCGCCGAGGGATACTACTACATGGAGGCCACCGATGACCAGGAGTGGTTAGGAGGTCCCAGGCAAGAGGCCTTGCCTCTTCGACCGTGTTGCTTTTGTGCTAGCCTTCTTAAGGCATCCTTGTTTAACTTATGTCTGTACTCAGATATTGTCGCTTTCGCTGACTCTTGTGTATCGAGCTTGTATTCGATCCCCCGAGGCCACTGGCTTGTAATATGAAGCTTGTATTATTTTAATTTGTGTTTAGAGTTGTGTTGTGATATCTTCCCGTGAGTCCCTGATCTTAGTCGTACACATTTGCGTGTATGATTAGTGTACGGCCGAATCAGGGGCGTCACAAGTTGGTATCAGAACCAACTGCCTGTAGGATCCCCCTTTCCAACTCATTGGCCGAAGTTGAGTCTAGTCTTTAAAAGAACTGTTTTACTAACATGGCTGTGTGGCTTACGGGCCCACGTCGCCATTGGGTGGTATTAGTATGTTTTACTCCTCGTCTATACTCTGGGACTCTGATCTCTCTTCTATTCGGGCTAAATGATTTTGCTAACTCTATCCTAGGTTCTCGTGATCACATCCATCCGGAGATTTGTGTTACGCCTTTCTTGAATTGGGAGCCAGGATCTGCTTCACATTGTTCACGGGCCGCAGGATCCTTTTATCGAGGGCACCCTGCATTGCCCCCTGCAGATTTCTCGCTCTAGTGGTTTTCTCCGACGTGGATGTAGCTTTTGCTATGTCTCGTTGTTGTATCCCTCCATCGCGTGCCAGCGTGCCGCCTAGTATGTCTAGGATGATTCTCTCGTCCGAATTCATATTAACAACGTGTAAACGGCTCTGTATATGTATATGTATGTCTTTAATGACTACTGCTTTGTACATATTGCGCCTTTGCTCATTGTTCAAGTTACATCATGAATGACTCTACACACCTGCTCCACCCCTGGTTAAACTGCTCTCTGATGCTTCTAGCAGGATGGCTGACGATCCTCCACCTCCACCCTATATTGCCGCAATGATGCAGCAGTTTGAGATGAATCGTCAGTTTATGACTGGAGTACTGGCTCAGTTTTCGAACCAGAATGCTCGTCAACAGCCTGCCCCAATAACACTGCCAGAGTTTGTGCGCCTCAATCTATCCATTTTCCGCAACTCCACCAATCCTATGGATGCTGATGATTGGCTTCATGACATCATGTTTGAGATGGAGTCAGTTAATGTTGCCCCTGCCAGTTACGTCACCTTTGCGACATTCCACTTGAAGGGTCCAGCTGCTCAATGGTGGGAAAACCATAGAGGTATGCTGCCCGCAGAGACTGTAACCACTTGGCAGGAATTTCAGTTAGCCTTCCGTGCACGACACATTCCCCAAGGTCTGATGGACCAGAAGAAGAAGGAGTTCCGCAAACTCTCACAGGACATAATGACTGTGGATGAATATCAGAGGAAGTTCCTTGAATTATCTCGCTATGCTGCGGATGATGTCTGCACTGATGCTCGCGAGCCGGAGAAATTCCGTGAAGGACTGTGTCCCGATATAAAGCTTGCACTTGTTGCTCATGATTGTGCCGACTTTGCGACGCTTGTCAGCCAAGCTTTTCAAACTGAAATTGGTCTGACTGAGTACCAGGAGTCACTCAAGCGTACCAGAGATGTTGGCCCATCCTCGAGTCAGCCTGCTCAGAAACTTCGAGTCTGGATCCCACACAATGTTCAACATCGACCTGCTCCAACACCAAGGCCGTCTTATGTTGCACCTCGTCTGCCTCCGCCGCCGAGACAACTAACGATTCAGGGTGGAAAGTCAGGACACCTTACCCTCTATTGTCACCAGGGTCAGCCGCAGAATGCATCATGTCCTCCGGTTGGTTGTAAGAAGAACAGCCGAAACCGTCATTCCAGAAGAGGTAGTGCCAAGACGCCTGCCATGAGTTGTGGTCAAGTCACCCATATCAAGATTGAAGGAGCTCGTGAGTCCCCAAAAATCGTGATGGGTACCCTTCGTGTTAATTCAGTTCCAGCTTCTGTTATCTTTGATTCAGGAGCATCACACGCTTTTGTGTCCCAACAATTTGCTAAGTTGCATGGGTTAGATATGGAAAATTTGCCTACTCCTTTAGCGATCCAATCTCCGGGATCCAAGTGGCAAAACACAATGTTATGCCCTTGCAACCAAATTGAGATTGGAGGTCTACTTTTTCCGGCTTCTCTCATTGTACTCGGACCTTCCAACATAGACATAATTCTTGGTATGGAATGGTTGACCGCCCATAATGCCTTGATTGAATGTGCTACCAAGACAGTCCACCTCACTCACCCTTCTGGCCGGACAGTCCAATACTCAGCCCGAGCAGCTCAGGATGCCGAGAACCAGATATATGTTCTAAATGCATTGAATGCTTCACCTCTCGAGGAAATAGAGAACATTCCAATCCTTCGTGATTTCGAAGATGTCTTTCCAGAAGAACTTCCAGGAATACCCCCTGCTAGCTGTCGAATTCGCCATAGACTTGAAACCGGGCACAACTCCTATTGCCAAGCGACCCTACAAGATGCCGCCGCATGAACTCCTTGAGCTCAAGGAGGAAATCGACACTTCACTTCGTCAGGGTTTTATCCGTCCAAGTTCGTCTGCTTGGGGAGCACCTCTTTGTCAAGAAGAAGGATGGAACTAATCGTTTGGTCCAAGATTACCGTCCTATCAACTAGGCAACAATTCAGAACAAGTACCCGCTTCCCAGAA
The DNA here is from genome assembly GCA_021605145.1 of Aegilops bicornis. NCBI lineage: Eukaryota > Viridiplantae > Streptophyta > Magnoliopsida > Poales > Poaceae > Aegilops > Aegilops bicornis. The sequence continues at coordinate 173,508,106 of CM038674.1, forward strand.
TCAACGATCTGTATGATCAGCTTGCTGGTTCCTCAGTATTCTCAAAACTTGATTTGAGGTTGGGTTACCACCAGATTCAGGTTCGTGAAGAGGATATTCCCAAGACCGCCTTCGTTACTCGCTATGGTTCATACGAGTACACTGTCATGTCCTTTGGTTTGACAAATGCTCCAGCGACATTCTCTCGACTGATGAACTATATATTCATGGAATACCTTGACAAGTTCGCCGTGGTTTATCTGGATGATATCCTTGTGTACTCCAAGAACAAAGAAGAACATGTTGAACATATTCTACTTGTTCTGGAAAAACTTCGAGAGCATCAGCTATACGCTAAGTATTCCAAGTGTGAATTCTGGCTACCCGAAGTGACCTACCTTGGGCATGTCATATCCAAGGATGGTATTGCCGTCAACCCCGAGCGAGTTTAGGCTATTCTTGATTGGACTCCTCCAAAGAATGTCAAACAAGTCAGAAGTTTTCTCGGACTCGCCAGCTATTGCCATCGTCGAGAACTTCTCCAAGATCACCAAGCCCCTGACTGGTCTGCTTCACAAAGGCGTCAAGTTTGATTGGACAGAAAAGTGCGAAGAAAGTTTCCAAGCACTCAAAGACAAGCTGACTTCTGCCCCAGTGCTTGCTCCTCCAGATACTAAGAAGGACTTCGTCATTTACTGCGACGCCTCACGTCAAGGATTAGGCTGTGTTCTAATGCAAGAGTGCAGAGTGATTGCCTATGCATCTCGCCAGCTGCGCCCTCATGAAGAGAACTACCCAATTCATGACCTCGAGCTTGCTGCTGTCATACATGCACTGAAACAGTGGCGACATTACCTTCTTGGTAATCGTTGCGAGATCTTCACCGACCACCAAAGTCTGAAGTACCCGTTTACTCAGCCAGATTTGAACCTCCATCAGCAGAGATGGATGGAGATCGTAGCAGGCTTTGACATGGGTATTTCCTATACACTAGGCAAGGCTAATGTAATGGTTGATGCCTTGAGCCGCAAGTCATATTGCAACCATCTCGAGGTTTGCAAAGTTCAGCCTTCGCTTGTTGAAGAATTCAGAAAGCTGAACCTCCATATTGTTCCCCCGGGTGCACTCGCTCCCCCTCCTAAGGAGTTTCGCAAGATGAACCTCCGTGTTGTTTCCCAGGGTTCCCGCAATACCCTAGCTGTCGAACTAGATCTCTTGGACTCCATCAAGAGAATTCAGGGAGATATGACTCTCAAGTTGAGAAGATTAAATGCTACCTTGCAGAAGGAAGTCCGTCATTCTTCACCGTTGATATTGCTGGCGCTTTGTTCTTCAAAGGTCGCTTAGTTGTTCCTTCAAAAGACAACCTGGATATGACTAAGGAGGTTATGAAAGAAGCTCATGACACTCTGTTGTCTATTCATCCCGGTAGTACCAAGATGTACCAAGACATTCGTCAGAGATTCTGGTGGTCAAACATGAAGCAAGATATTGCTCGCTATGTTGCTGAATGTGACGTTTGCCGTCGTATCAAGGTAGAACATCAAAGGCTTGCTGCAACTCTGCAACCTATCTGCATTCCTGAATGGAAATGGGACCATGTTGAAATGGACTTCGTCACTGGATTTCCCAAATCGCAGAAAGGTAATGATGATATACTTGTCGTCATTGACCGGCTTTCCAAAGTTGCCCACTTTTTGGCCGTCAAAGAAACGATCACTGCTAGTCAGCTGGCAACCCTTTACATTTCCTGAATTGTTTCACTCCACGGTATTCCATTGGTTATCAGCTTAGACCGTGGCAGCTTATTCACTTCTAGATTTTGGGCAAGTTTCCAAGAAGCTATGGGAATTCATCTATCATTCAACACCGCTTTTCACCCCCAGTCTCAGGGACAAGTTGAACGCGTCAATCAAGTTCTCGAAGACATGCTTCGAGCTTGTGTCATTTCCTTCGGCAAGAAATGGAAGGAATCTCTCCCATATGCTGAGTTCTCTTACAACAATAGCTATCAAGCTAGTCAGAAGATGGCTCCCTTCAAAGTGTTATATGGACGAAAGTGCCGAACTCCTCTGAACTGGTCAGAAACTGGGGAACGTCCACTCTTCGGTCCGGATATTATCCAACACGCCGAAGAACAAGTCCGCGTCATTCGCGAGAATCTCAAGACTGCTTTCGATCCGTCAAAAGAGTAATTATGACCGTCATCATAAAGACATGGTCTATCAACCTGGCGAAAAGGCTTACCTTCGAGTCACACCAATGAAGGGTGCACTACAAAAAAAAGACACATCCGTGACATTTTGGGCCGAACGAATTTTTTTCCTGTCATACATATGACACTTCTATGACGATAATTGTGACAAAACCCGGTATCATCATAGATGTGGTGGGCTCCTACTTCTATGACAAAAAATCATGACAGAAAATGGGCTTCTCATCTTGGGCGGGCCGGAGACGCAGCTGCATGACATTCTTTGGGCCGTCCATGACGGAAAAAACCGTGGTAGAAGCGAGGGCGAGGAAAATTTCGGGGGGTTGCCGGTTACGATGGGAGGTCGGGGGCCGAGCGATGCGAGTTTCTCTCGTACGTAAGTGCGTGTGTGCGAGGCGTTGGCTCTAACTGAACCCGAGCGAGGCGTTGGGCTCTAACTGAACCCGAGCGATTGCAGACCGCAGTTACGCGTTACTAAACCCGAAGCGATCGATCGATGGCTGTTAATCGAACCCGATGGAGCAATTCCTTGCCGCCGCTAATCAAGCCGATCGATTGGATGAACAAAGGAGTGCCGCGGGGGTTGGATGAGCGATGGCGGTGGCATTGCCTCTGGATGAACAGGACCATGTGGTGTGGAGGGCTGGATGAGCAGTAGACGGTGGAGGGGTGGCCGTGGAGGGGTGGTTGAACAGGACCCCGTGGTGTGGAGGGCTGGATGAACAGTAGACGATGGAGGGGTGTCCGCGGAGGGGTGGTTGAAAAGTAGCCGGTGGAGTAGCGCGCGGTGGAGGTTGGATGAACAGGAGCCCGTGGAGGCTGGAGGAGGTCGACGGTAGCCCGTGGAGGCTGGAGGAGGTCGACGGTGGAGATGAACAGTATCCCATGGAGTCCCATTTTTGCACGCCACACCCTCCCGATGAACAGGACCCCTGTTTGACCGCTTTATGATGCGCCACACACCTCCCGATCAACAGGACCCTCGTTTCGACCGTAGGAGGTCCGCTTCCTCCGCTTTTACGGCACGCCACACCCTCCCGAAAGCAACAGGACTCCTGTTCGGACCGTAGGAGGTCCGCTTCTTCTGCTTTACGGACGCCACACCCTCCCGATCAACAGGACCCCATTCCGAACGTAGGAGGTACGCTTCTTCGCTTCTGCGGGCGCCAGGCCTCGTTTCCATCGCCTGTTCCGTCCAAGCCCTCCCGATGAACACGACCACACATTCCGTTCCGACCCAGCCGGTTGGCTCCCACGCGTTTCGTTGCCTCCCGATGAACACGATGCATTCCGTTGCCTCCCGATGAACACGACGCATTCCGTTGCCTCCCCATGAACACGACGCATTCCGTCGCCTCCCCATGAACACGACGACGACGTTGTTTCTCCGTTCCGACCCGGCCATGTACACGAGCCCTGGCCATATGTATGCGCGAGTAGGCGTTCGAGACCCCGCCCGTATGTACTCATACGTGGCCGTATTTTCGTTCTTGCACCCTGGCTGATGTACGTACGTGTACATGCTACGTGCGCGTCTCTACTATGACACGTGCACGCCTCTACATCCACCAGTATATATGTACGTACATGTTCACGACCAGAATGACAACGCTACGTACGCTTCGACCAGGTGGGTCCCGACTGTCAGGCACTTGCTTGCCTGCGAAGATGTAGCTGGTGGGTCCCAGCAATGTCGAAGCGAATCATTTTTTGCCCGGACGCACTTCCTTGTGTGTGAAGATGTAGCTGGTGGGTCCCAGCAATGTGGGGCGAATCGTTTTTGCCCAGACGCACTTCCTTGTGTGCGAAGGTGTAGCCAGGGTCCCAGCAATGTCGGGAAACGTTTTTTCGTGAAATATGGTGGCCGTCCGGTGGGTCCCCGTTGTCGTGGAGGAATAATTATTTTGCGGCGTAATAAGGAGGCACTTCCTTGATGCGGCCGTGGACCCAAATTGTCGGCCTCTCCACACAAGATTACTCTTCCGATGGAAGTCGGTCTTTGACCACATTGACCACGCCACGCCGAGAGCACCACGGCGGTGGGACGGCGAGGCCTAAGAAGGGGACGACACGGAGGCGAGGAAGACTTCGGCGCTTGTTTCCCACGCGGAGGGGAGTACGACTATACGAGGGTTTACTTGGTTTGTCTACCATCACGGAGAATAACAGCGGTGTGGGTGAGTAGAGGATGGCTAGGCCAGCGATGGGAGTACGGTGGGCGGTGAGGCCTCAAGGCAGCAAAGACAGCCATCAGGAGGAGGGAGCAGTCCCGCCGGCGCTTGTTTGAGCGGCCGAGCAGAAGAGCAGAGATTGAAGAAGACGACGGCCGTTGGATGGACATCCAACCGCCACGCTTGTCGGCCAACCTTTTTAGGAAAGCCTCAAATCTATGGAAAACAAGATACAACCCATCTGCCATTATTTCTAATAATTTACAGCCCATTTGCTAATTCTTAAGGTTTTTTGGAGCCCATATTCTTTTGTTAGCATTACAACCCTTAAAAATTATACGAAATTTTGCATATTTCAAAAGGTCCGAACTGTTTTTAATCCCGAAATTTCGACTCACCTTCAAACTGATTTTAAAAATAAATGTATATCAATATAAAATCCAACAAATTCTCCATGCATAAAAATTAATGTAATTTAAAATCTTGAATGAAAAAAAATATTTGAAACTAATTTCCGGTTTGATGTGTTTTAAAAATGCACAGCCCATTTCTCATTACTGATGGGCCATTTTCTCGGCCAGCCGAATGAAAGCTCTCCTCGTCTTGAAAGATTTGCAGCCCAACAGGCCTGACAAAGCGACTTACTTGGCAAATCACAAAAAAGCTGGGTTGTGGCCGTGGACCCACCGTCGGCCTCTCCATCGTCACAGTACTCTTCCGATGGAAGTCGTTCCTTGACCACGCTGACCACGCCAAGCACGGAGAGCACCACGGCGGTGGACGGCATTTACGAGGCCTAGGAAGGGGACGACACGGAGCCGGGAAGATGCGGCAAGGAAGCCCGCGAGAGGAGTACGAGGGTTCACTGTCTGCTGCAGTGCGAGGTTGCCGTCACACCGCAGGGCCCGCCAGCGGTGGGAATAGTAGGGGCGGTGAGGCCTCAAGGCAAAGACAGCCGCCACGGGAGGCAGGAGCATGCACGACCGGCGCTACTTTGGGCGGCTGGAGCAAGAAGACCAGAGGTTGAAGAAGCACTACGGCCGTTGGATGGACATTGTACGGTCACTGGAGCTAAAATCGTTCATATTGACTAATTTGAGAAAGCCCTTCGTCCCCGTCAACTTAGCAGGCCCACAAGACAGCCTCCCACCAAGGTGGGTCCCAACTAGCCGGGGGAGTATTCATTTTTTGTGCGTAATAAGGAGGCACTTCCGGTGGGTCCAAGCTGACAGCGGGGGGAACGTTTTTTTTGCGAAATACGGTGGCCCATCCGGTGGGTCCCAATGATCGGGAAACATTTTTTCACAAAATATCATGGTTGGCCCAAAGTGGGTTCCCGCTGTCGGTGGAGGAATAATTATTTTCCGTGTAATAAGGAGGCACTTCCTTGCGGCTGCCGTGGACCCAAATCGGCCTCTCCACGTCTGATTTCTTCCGATGGAAGTCGGTCGTTGACCACATTGACCACGCCAAGGCCGAGAGCACCACGGCGGTGGACGACGGCGAGGCCTAGGAAGGGGACGACGCGAGCCGGGCCACGGGAGATGCAGAGCAAAGTGCACGACCGGCGCTGCTTTGGGTGGCTGGAGCAAGAAGACCAGAGGTTGAAGGAGCACTATGGCCGTTGGATGGACATCATACGGTCACTGGAGTATTGACTAAGTTGACAAAACACTCCGTCCCCGTCAACTTAGTAGGCCCACAAGTCAGCCCAACAATATGGTGGGTCCCAGCTAGCAGGGGGTATTCATTTTTTTGGGCATAATAAGGAGGCACTTCCTTGCGTGCGAAGATATAGCTGGTGGGTCCGACCTGTCAGTGGGGGGAACGTTTTTTTCGCGAAATACAGAGGCCCTTCCTGTGGGTCCTAGCTGTCAGGTGGAGGAATCATTATTTTGCGCGTAATAAGGAGGCATTTCAGTTAATTCAGTAGCGGCCCCTATTCTTAATGATTGCTTTGAGATTTGTAATAATTTTGGCCATGTTAGTTTTGAGCATTGTGCGTGATTTGAATCGCGTGGCTCATGAGCTGGCTAGAAGGGCTAGGGTTGATCCTCCGGTGTGTACGGTGGGGCGGTGAGGCCTGCGATGGGAGTACGGTGGGCGGTGAGGCTCACAAGGCAGACACCGCCACGGGAGGAGGGAGGAGCAGGCAGTCCCTTGGCGCTTGTTTGAGCGGCCGAGTAGGAAGAGCAGAGATTGAAGAAGACGACGACCGTTGGATGGACATCCAACAAAGATACGTGAACCATCTGTGGAAAGCCTCAAATCTGTGGAAAACAGCATACAACCCATCTGCCATTATTTCAAATAGTTTACAACCCATTTGCTAATTCTTACGGGTTTTTTGGAGCCCATATTCTTTTTGTTAGCATTACAGCCCATATTGTGGCCACGGTTAAAAAATTATACGAAATTTTGCACATTCAGACTGATTTTAAAAATAAATGTATATCAATATAAAATCCAATAAATTGTCCACGCATAAAAATCAATGCAATTTAAAATCTCGAAATGAAAAAAGATATTTGAAATTAATTGCAGGTTTGATGTGTTTTAAAAATGTACAGCCCATTTCTCATTACTGATAGGCCATTTTCTTGGCCAGCCGAATGAACCTCTCCTCGTCTTGAAAGATTCGCAGCCCAACAGGCCTGATAAAGTGACTTACTTGACAAATCACAAAAAAACTGGGCTAGCCATTTTCAAAATGAAAAAAAACTACTGGGCTGGTCTGTGGTAAACATAAAAGAAAAGGCTGTCTAGACAGGCCAGAGTGTCCCGCAGTCCAGCTTGACACCCCGCCTGCCTCAAAAACAAATTAGATAAATGCCACTCCAATTATGGCGATTCATAAAATTGCCACTGCAATTTCCAAACTTTGAAAAATTCCACTCAATTTTTGCAAACTTTAAAAAACGCCACTGCAGTTTGCAAACTTTGAAAAACGTCACTCCAGACTTCAAAAAATGTCACTAGAAATGGCATGAAATGGCATTTTTCAAAGTTTGGAAATTGCAGTGGCATTTCTCGGAGGCATTTATCAGATTAACCCAAAACAAAAATAACGGGGCGAAATGCTTTGGGTTCACGGTGTCGGCCGCTCGTTGTAATTCTCTCGTTTATTGACTATGTTGACAATGGCATGGGACCCGGATGTCGAAATCCACTAGGAGGAGCCATTTTTTATTGGCTTGAAATAAGGAGGCACTTGCTTGCATCGCCATGACCTTGGCGAGTCCTCGTCATCATCCTCTCCACGCATAATCATCTCCTGATTGTGTACGCGTCAACTTGCTAGGCCAACAAGTCAGCCTCTAAACCCGTGGAGGACAAATACAACCCATTTAAAAAATAACAGCCCATTCCATACGTTCAAACGGAAAGTTCAACATTGAGAGCAAAGTAACAGGTCTGATCCACATATAGAGTAATCGAACTTCCACGTTGACAACCATCATAGCCAAGTTAACTATCTACTCCCACTAGACAAGTACTAACTTACTCTTAGCTAACTAGACGATGCCGGCGGTACACGCTAAACGCCGGCATCGGCGTCCTGCGCCTCGCCTCGGACTTGCCAGAGGTGCGATAGGGCGCGTTGCTCGCACGTGTTGGCCCTTTCCATGCCGGTGTGGTCCACCGAAGCTTCGTCTTCCAAGCGGGAAACCCACTTGACGAGCTGGTAGTAAAAATCGGCGTCGCGAACGCGTGCGTGCCCGTCAGCCTCCAGGGTTATTTGTCGGGCACCGGCCTCCACGTAGTCGGCCCAGTTGCGGGTGCTCTGCTCGCGACTCAGAGCGTTGGTGCACTGCTGCTCCATGTCCTGGCGGCGCAAATCGGCGATACGCTGCTCCTCCGCCAGGCGGTCGCGCTCCAAAAACTTATGTTCCTCCGCCATGCGGTCGCGCTCCAACAACTCCTCGATCTGCGCATTGCCATCTAAATACAGATAGAATGCCTCCTCCCTCTGTCTGCCTTCCGGTGAAAAACCGAACACTAGTTCCAGCGGTGACCGCCTCCGGCGTCGCCTACCACAGACGAGCGGGGGCATGGCGGACATGGAGAGCGACGTCGGGCCGGTGGGGGCTTATGAGGATATGGCGAGTTGGGTCACGGTGGCACTGGAGAAGGCGGAAACAAGACTTATAGGGGAAGGTAGCGCGATGGTCATCGGAATTCAATGCATAATGGCTTAGCGCACCAGCTTGCCTTGGAAAACTAGGGAAACTGAAATTATGACTGTGTCGTCCCGTCCCGTCTGGGTCGCACGCCGGCATGGCGGTCAAACAAGTGCACTCGAATCATCTCCCTCCTTGTCAATAATGATTTCACGGATTTAAAAAGCCCGCAACAATTAAAGCGTATCTTTTTTCGCATCAGTTAGCTGCCTTAATTACGGCCGGCTGCATGCGTAATCGAGAATCGCCGCAGGCAAGATACGAAGCAGCATGCAACGAGACGCAGCCGAAGGCACGCATGCAGCCACTTAAATCGCTGGAATTAATTAGGCTTAAACTTCTGCATGCCGTTAATTATTGCCATTCCTTGGTCTTGCTGCTTTGCTCACGGGACTAATAAACCCGGACGGAGGGAGTACCTTGGTTGGTGAGAGGTTTGAATTAAGCCCTGCAAACCGGAAAGGAGGTACTAGTACATGTGTGATCCTCTATTTATTCGTGTAGGATCGAGTAGGTCGTTTCTTGAATTGAGCCCTGCAAACCGGAAAGGAGGTAGTACGTGCTTGATCCGCTATTTATCCGTGTAGGATCGATAGTGTAGCTTGTCAGTTTATTCAAAGGTAGGCATTTTTATCCGTGTAGGATCGATAGTGTAGCTTGTCGGTTTCTTCAGAGGTAGGCATTTTTATTCAAAAAACTGCCACTTCGCATCTTGCGTCGCAAATAAAACTGCCAGGAGCGCATTTGTAGCCTAGCTAGTGATCGATCAAGAACTTGTAAACACCGAAATAACAGAAATAAGTAATCGTAATGCATCTCAATGATTCACGGATCATATACAAATATGTAGCTCCAAAAGCAAAGATCAACCACTTCGGATCTTGCGTCGCAACTAAAACTAACTAGTACGATTCCCATACATAAGATCAACATGTTAACGCATCTCAATGATTCATGATCATATACACATATGTAGCTCCAAAAGCAAAGATCTAGAAAAACATCTGCTCTTTCTACTAACATGGATGCTTCTCTTGGCCAACATTCAAGATGCATCGAAAAGACAAATTTGTTTGTGAAGTCTACAATTCCTCTTGCAAACGTAAGTGGTTTCACCAACAACTGGAACCATGAGAATGAACCACACATGATGGAGGAACATCCACTGCAATATGATTTGGTCTTCTCTCAATCACATCGCGAGACTATTTTCGGAATACAAACTTTAACTTAGGGAAAATGATGCCCATTGTATAATCAGACCAAAGCAATGAAGCACCTAGTGTTGGCCAAGAATAGTATAGTACTACTTTTCTGCAGTCCATGAAGTGACTATCCAATCTTTGTGTCTATTTTCAAATGGCAATCGCATGCAAGGACTATACTATTCTCTTGTGCAGTTCAACCAAAATTGCGGACACTTTGTTTGTTTGCCAAATAGCAATGGGCAGACATCTCTGTCTGCACAAATATCAAGCAGCTAGTAAACATATACCACACCATGTTCGCAGTGATGGAAGAGATGAAATTGATACAACTGAAATTGAGCATCCAATCATTGAATCATGTCCTGCACCTCCAATGTAGGTCCACCCTGCCAATAAATTCACATGCAAACCACTAGTATTACTATCTAATGACAGTACAAAAAGAGTAGCAAAATAGTAGCAAACCATGTACCTCCGTAATGAACATCTCGTAGTGCCACCAACTGGATATAAAGGTTTGGAAAAAAACATGCTCCTAATGTTGAACCAGTTGGACTTTTGTGCAGCTCCACTAAAATCGAGCATCCCTGTTTGCATAGATATTGAAAGTGTGATTACTATAAAAGTGGCACTAGTTGAAGCATAGACTCACAAATATAAGCATTCCAATTTCTTAATGGGAAAAGGTAGCAAGACTGTTTCTAACCACCTGTTTGAAGGAATAAATAAAGCAATAGCGGTGATGTCGAAGGCATACATAGTTTTTCTGAAAAACTGAGCCATTCTCGACCTTTCCTCTTCTTTTAAGCCAATTTTGTGCGCTTCTACTCAAATAAAATGCCATCACCGCCTTGACAATTTAGTGACACTGCATAAAAGGAAATGACTTAACATTACATCATGATGTCGGGTATGTAGTAGACAGGCATTAGAGACAAACATCTGAGACCTCCTCCGATAACATAATGAACATTAATTTTAACAAAGGTGTGACTAGCTTTACCGGGATAATTTGAGTGAACTCTACACCCTCTATTCCTTAATATAAGACGTTTTCGCGGTTCAATTTAAAGTACCCAAACGTCTAGTATTTAGGAAAACAGGTAGTAGTTTTCTTGAGCACATATCTGGGAAAGCTTGCCACACTTTATTTATGTCCATACGCTAATGCAACACCATTCGAATACTACAAATATACACTAATCCAGTGGCTAGTGCAACAATAGAGTAGTTAGTTTATTACAGGGTACAGTACAATGGTTTTACTGAACAGATTTCAATAAGCTCTAGCACTGGAAGGTTTCTATAAGAATTAACAATACAAAATGTAAAGGTAACAAGTTTCTGCATTGGTATACTAGTTGTGCATGAACATTAAACCAAATACAGAAGTCTGAAGGTAACTAGCATTACTAACTAACGACAGTATAAAAAATTTGCAAACCATGTACCTCCAAGGTAAATATCATTTCGAACTCGGGGGGACCTTAGAAATTGCTATCCCAATCTTTATAATTGATCAAACATAAAAACTTGATCGAACGAATCAAGAGAACAGCGGAGGAGGAGGTGCCCACTCTTGACCTTTCGTCTTGTCTTCATAATTATGCATGCGGTTTAACCAAAATAAAATGACATCAGCGCCTTGGCATTTTGGTGACACTGTACAAAAAATTAACTTATCTCATGAAAGTGAGGTATGTAATCTATAAGCATTAACAGTGCAAAAATCTGAAGGTAGTAACAAGTTTCATCGTTGGTATACTGGCTATGCAACAGCATTAGAATGCCTTAGCTGAAAAATCTTTAATACATCCACAATCAACAGCTAACCCTGAAATGATCCAGTGACATTAAATGGCGCTGCTTAAATTTATCTGTGGCATTAGACTGAGAGCGGCATTAGTTAAATGTGGCATCACTTTAGCAGTAGCATTGTTTGACTTGACTGTTGGCGTTATACTAACAGCAAAAAAAGTGGCAATAAGAGCATGGGAGGCGCATTCGGAGAGTGGGCGCACCAGTACGATGTACCTCCACGGACGCAGAGTGGTGAGGGAGGTATGGTTGCCCAGAGCAACAAATATCCACGCAGCATATGTGGATTACGTCCCATTTTTGTTCTCTTTGGCCACCTTTTTCCTATGTGAGGACAACAAACCGATTGACCTGTCATTCTTTATTGCATTGTCATGCCTTTCTACCCTTCTTCAACCAAGAGACACGAGACTCGTTCCTTAGCTACTAATTTTCCCCTTTTCAACCTAGATGCGGGTTCGATGCCTACTCTCTTGGACAAGATCAGTCTCCCTTCCTTTCCTTATTCAACCTGCATATGCATTAGTCTGCATGAAGTAGGGTTTCCTTTAATAGTGCAAATTATGGTTTTCGTCTGCGTGGCAGCAGAGCAGAGGACAGCAAATTGGGAAGATGGTGGAGTGGAAAAAGATCCACATGCAACGACGTGCCAGATGGGGCAATAGAACAAGGGTATGGTTTGAAAAGAGGTAGCATACCTGAGGGTCGGAGGGAAGTGGCTTCGCTGCGTGGTCGCCGTCCTCCGCACACACTACAAAGAACGAGCTTGGGGATCGAGGCCATCCAGCACTGGCGCTTAGGTCTGAGAGCACGGCCTTGTCGTCAGTGCGTGACCTCGCTCGCCGACAACGAGTGCGTCAACGCTGCACGTCCTTTTCTTACCCGGCGGATCTGTGACCACCGGTGAGGAGGGAGAGAGAGGCCGTCTTTTTTAGATCAGGAGAGAGGGTGGTAGTGTGAGAAGCAAGTGGGCAGCCCTTGGCAAGAAAGCGCTGAAGCTCCAGCCTATATATCTTCTTTATACTACTAGTACTGCAGGTGGAGTAGTGGTAGAGTAGTTTATATTTTCTCTGCGTACAGTACTAGTTAGTCGTGTTTCAAAACTGAACGGCACACCATTAAAAAAATAAAGGTCGATAACTAATGCGGCACCTCGGGCCAATGCGGCCAGATCGCATTTTGCACGAGAAATTACACACCATGTTTCGTTGACATGTGGTCCCGTTCCACATATCAGTGAGACGACGGCGAGTAGTAGGAGTATTTCCGAACCGACGTGTAGGCCGGCGTGCCCCTTCGTGAACCGTGGCAAGCGGCAACCGTCCACCGACTCTTCGCCTTTCCCTCTCGATTTGGAACTGTTGTCGACGCTCTTCCTCTCCCTCCTCCATTTTCCTTCAACCCTTCACCCTTTCTTATGTCATTGTTCGATCGTCTTCTCCATGGAGGGAACAGGACGGAAACTTGCACCCGTTATTTTTGCCCGATCCGAAAGATGACGTGGTGGAGGAACTCATTGATCGGTGCGACGTCAGCACCTCGGCTAGCATGGCAGGTTCGTTCAAGCCCATTCTCGACTCAACTAATAACATCATTACAAGGAACCCAAGAGTTAAGGAGCGGTTTGATCTCCCCTATCTTCTTTGTTGTGACCCTGATGACTGGCGCCGTCACGACGGATGCCTCGCCATGTGCAAGTTGATGCCGCTTGATAATGATACATATGATGTTAAGATGCCATCGCTTGAGGGAAAGGATTGGGCAGGCGCAAATGGAGATTGGGTTATTTACATTGGGTCCAACTGCGAGTGGGAACTTGTGAATGTGTACACTCGTGACCGGGTTCCACTTCCAAAAATCTCAGCAGATCGCCGGAGGTTGAGCACACCGGTATTGTACGCCGTTCAAATACAATCATGGTGACTGTCTTCTACGGAAGATAGCAATTTCGAGTCCCCAACCGCTCTTGGAATTACAACAACTATGAAGTTGTTGCTATCTTCGACAAGCTTGTTGCCGTCCTCGGTGGTTTGACCGATGGATATTGCTCAAAAATCAGTTTTGTACACGGATGAGTACCTTGTGATGCAATTCAATACGGGGCCTTGTGTTTGCTGCCACCACTGTGGCAATCGCTTTTTGCATGGCATCCTCGTTGTTTCGACGCTTGTCTTCCACTGTAATTATATTTGTTTCATCCACATGCATGCGGGTTAGCAAGTTTCCCTTTAGTGCATAGTATCTTAGATTAGTATCATAGGTGGTCTCATTTATTGCCATGCATGACACATAGTAGCATCACATTTATTATGTTACGGTATCTACCTATGTTACTATAACCATCTCTCTCTTCCTTAATTGCACGCCACATAAGCATGTTTATGCGAGTCCCAAGTGCATGATACTACTTATGTTACCCCCACTATGGCCAGCCTTACTAATTAACCTTCTTGTTGTGTTTCCAAGGTCCCGTGAACATTCCACCACCTATACTTGAAGATTTTTATAACCAAGGGGAGATGATGATGGTGATGATCACGAGCACGAGGACGAGCAGCGCCCATATACTATTTGGCGCTGGCAACTAATTCGATGGATCACCTCTTCGTGTGTATACAGCCCATCGATGATGTTCTTTGCTAAGGAAGCGGTGTAGTCTCCCATGGTCGCACTCTTGAACCTATTCCAACACGCGTTGCATGGTATTCGGGATGGATACTAGTGTGCAGCGCCAACTCCTTCTCCTGGTACAGAATTGATAGTCTTGGAGAAAACTTCGCTCTTCCTTGGAAAAACTATCCAATGATGGTGAAAGGCGATCCAACTGTTGTTGACACAATGTTACTACCATTTATGAGAAGCAACTGTGTCTATACCTCGGACATTTGGGTGGTTCCCTACCGGTAATCGATATAGTAGGCCGCTTCAGCCTGGATGATCAGTCCTGCATTGGTCTCCAGATCGACAATGGATGGCCAGTCCCAGAGAATCACTTGTGGTTCAAAGTAAGCGTTTCCAACGCCGAGGAATGGTTGAGTTGAAGTTCATTTCATTGCTTGTTATTTGTTGTGTGGTAAAAACTTTAGTATTTATAATGTATCCTCGTTGTCGATGTGGGTTGATGACCTGTTGTATGTAATAAAAGGATATGCCTGTGATAAACTTACTAAATTTATGAATGGCCTTCGAGTTGCTTCTGTGAGTGAGTGGTGCGACGAGGCAAAAAAATATTTTCCAAATACATAATTGTACGTGCATTGCAACAGGTTATCAGATGAGGCCAATCAACAATAGTAGTACACTATTTGTACTAGCTTCACATGCTTCACAAGGTCGTATGGTGTTATTACTGTAGCCATATTGTACTACGTAATCAGCACCTCGAATCCTCGATACTAGTAGTACTATATAGTAAGTAGTAGGAGTAGTAGGGTGGCATGGGTCATAACAAGCATTCACGTCCAGGAGTACGGCACACGCCACCAGCACAACTTCCATCTGATACCATATTTCTTGGAGTCCGTGCTAGAGCAATCTCTTCAACCTCATCGTTTCTCTAACTCAGCCATCACGCGGCGGGCGAGGTGGGGGTTTGCCGATAGTCGGTTTCCTTAACTGTGGTCCCACTTGTAAGGCCAACTACAACGCACGACCCCAAACGGACCTCCGTTTTGCACGAACTCCAACGATAATTTTGACTAGAAAAGCAAGACCAAAGAAAACAAGAACCACAAGAATACATTTTACTACTCCAGTAAGTTGGATTAGTGCATTCTCGATGAATTCATTTTTGATCTGCGGAGGCTCGATCTTGCGTGCTTCTTTCTTCTTCGAGTGTAAAGAAGTAGACGTTGCTTCCCGCATCTAGTCTCATGTCTAGCCTCTATTCTAGTACTCCTCCGACCTGTTTTTTCTCTGCGTCTAAGCGAGAACACGCATACCAAGTAGGAGTATCAACAAGTGCACTAATCTCATTTATAGCCTCTATGCTAGCTAAAAGTGATAGAACATCTACTAAATTGCGCTCTATCAATATATGGATGTACTCTTCTTCCCAATACAAAAACTTGCATCCATTCTACTCCCTCTGTAGCACAATACATGCCTTACATTTGTCAAAATATATATGTATCTAGACATGTTTTAGTATATAGGTACATCCATTTTGGACAAATGGAAGTCAAGTATTTTGGAACGGAGGAGTACACAATAAAAATTTAAGTTAGCACAACTAGAATCCGAGAGCACAACCGAAGATTTGGTCGGGTTCTTCCTCCTTTTGTCGACCGTGGGACATCCAAAGATCCGTGTCGTGTCATGAAAGAAAATAGAGTGGTAGTTGAAGCCACGAGATGTGCATCTTGGGTTAAAGCGTAAATAGAATCTTACTACTCTGAGTAACTCCAAAAGCGGCCACCGAAGATCTTTCTTGGATTTGTTTTTCATCACCTGACATCGGCGTGAAAGATGTGCGAGTTCGATCAGTCCGCTTGCGTTTTCAACGACATGTGGGACCGCATGTGAGCAAGCAGACGATGGGCTCCGCGCGTCCGCTAGCTGGCTGAGAAGAGAGATACAGGAGTGCTGAGCACGGACTGCAGGAAATTTGATCTACGTACCTCGATATAGGCTCGATATAGTGGGGTGGCATGGGCCATAACTAGCATTCACGTCTAGCAGTACGGCACACGCCACCCACACGAGTCCCATCCGACACCAATTTTCTTGGAGTCCGTGCTACAGCCATCTCTTCTCCCTCCTGTTTTCTCAGCCATCGTGCGGTTTGCCGATAGTCGGTTTGCTCAACTACGGTCCCACTTGTAAGTGAAAATGATACACCACACACATTCCCACTTGAGCGGCGTGCCGGACCAACCGTGTGGGGGTGCGACGCGAACACGGCAGGCTTTTCCTTTTGAACTCATAACTTGTAAAATTTGGTTCTGCTCCATGGCGCGACCGATAGAGTAATGAGAAGTTTGGTTACGCGCCCGTTCATGCATGGAGTACGTCTGAAAATTATGAAGTTGATGCGAAAGGTAAGATAATTACTGTAGTATCATATACTACTACATGGATTTGACGGAAAGATAAAATACATACGGATCCATCAACGACATCCTCACACCCTAGTGCACCGGGTCACCAACCGACGTGTGAGGAGCAGCGGCGTTGGCTGCGAGCTCAACGTGCTTCTGAACAGTGCCGTCCAAGGTTGCCCTGCGGTCCAAGAAGGCCAGCGTCCTATCGTCCTCCTCTTGCATGCGCGTGAAGCGTGGGTGATTATGTCGATGGTGTCTTGCTTTGCGCCGGTGACTGCTTGACAGCGACCTCGAGGTGGACATTCTCCGGTAGCGATGGCGGGCGATCTCGAGAGCCACCGGTCGTCGAAGAGGTTGTCACCATAGTATTTATTCTACAGAGGGAGTAGTACATTTTTTGTGACATGCATTACTAGATATTGCTAGTCAAATACTAAAATCCAGATGGACGTGGTAGTACTCCTAAATCCAGACGGTGGTGCTACTAGTACTAGTAGTAGTACTACCAATGTAGTACTCCTAGGAGTACTAGCATTGTACTACCCGTTGGTCAAATTATTACGTGCTGCTCCTCACAGTGAAGTGACAAGACCCTGCGCTGGAGATGACACCTAAGTATAGGTGCCGTGTTCGGCATACCATAGTCAGCCTCACCGTCTGCAGTCACTATCATCATGGCTGTAGAGCTATCCTGCTTACAACTAGCCCTGTTCGACATAATTTCCCGTGCGTAGATGCCCGTGCATTGAACGGAACACCAAGATTGGGGGTGGACGGCTCCGGCAGCGGCCATCGCGCCAGATTTTTTCACGGCCTTCTAGATGTGGTGGGGAGGAGATAAGGCTGATTGTGAAAGACAAGGAGTTGTTTGTAAATAGGGAACAAGTGCGGGCATCTTTCTACAAAAATGGAGAAGCTTGGTTTGTATCCGCCAGATCTAGATCCGACGGCTATTGGTGAAAGATGGGAGGCATAACATCATCACCAACTCAGGACCTGTTTGATTCACAGGATTTTGAAAATGCAGGAATAGGACACGGCAATATTACAAGTTTCAAATTGATATTACAAATGTTAGGAGTAATGTTGCACCTAGGAAGAGGGAATTACTAGGAAGTTTACATAAGAACTTTCGTTACTTTAGGTGGATGCAGCGTTATCGTACAAACTAAAATCCACCGCCCTGACAAGTCACTAATGGGCAAATAAGTTTTCGAGTCTCTGGCCACTTGATGTTTCAAAAACAAATTCAGCTTCATGAGACTTTGTCATTTAGGCTTAGACGCTATGCGGTGATCAGACGCCATTCATTGTTGCGCCAGAGAACGCCAAACCTCATTACCTTGAGCACACTTGCCTCCGTAACAAAGAACACAGCCAATTTAATCTCGGATGTGCTGCCTCGGTAGTCGATCAAATCAATTTCTGTAAGATGTATATAAATGCATTCTATGAGATTGTTACTTTTAATCAAATTTTTCAATTTTGTGTCTTTTTTATCTGCAAAAGAAGAGAACATATTAGAGCAGCTGGCTGCATAAGATTGCCTTGTCACCAAGAGGTACCAATATCATTCGCTCATAGATAGGGTTGGTTGGCTAGTGATATTTTTCACTCTCTCTCTCTCCCTCTCTCTCTCTCTATCTTTCTGTTTCCTCTCATTTAACTAGGAGCACGTGAAGAGCTTGGGCATTTGTTGCCTTCCACTATGTGGCCGATGCCATATTTCGCAAAAGTATGCCACATAATACGCATCGATGTCAAATCAAAAGATTTTGGCACCGCTCTTGCGATGTGAGAGAGTTGGCACCGCTGTGCACACAGACCCACATGTATAAACAAATCAATCAAACCAACTACACCAGCCTCTCACTCTCCCAAACAAGTGTTTTTTATAGCCTCGGTCCTCTCTCTCTCCCACGCAGTGTTTTTACATTGCGTGAGTTAATTTGGCACCGGAGCAAAGTAGGTGATCCAGATTGGGGCACCAGGTGAGCAATGGAGGGGCATCGATGACAAATGCATCACAAGTGAATTTGGCACGTGTTTTGGCCTACATAGCCCACTTTTGTACTCCCTCCGTCCCAAAATTCTTGTCTTAAATTTGTCTAAATACGGATGTATCTAGTTACATTTTAGTGTTAGATACATCCGTATCTACTAAAATGTAAGACAAGAATTTTGGGACGGAGGGAATACTACTCAGATTTAGTATAAAATTTTGACCATAGATTTACCTAAGAAAATGCCAATGCATGTCACTAAAAATTACACCATTCGAAATTATGTTCAAATACGAATCCAACGGTATAGTTCTTAGTGACATGCATTAACAGTTTGTCAGTTATATCTATGGTCAAATTTTGATACTACAAAATTGGAAGAGTAAACCAGACGGAGGTAGTACTTGCCCTTAGGGTATCCATAGAGTTACTTTGGAGTAGTCTAAGTTACTTTCCACTATGACTAGCCTAGGCTACTATAGTAGTACTGACATAAAAATGATGCAGGTGATCACATGAGAAAAAATACTGAAAACATTTCTTTCGGTGCAGTGCGTAGATGTAGTTTTGAACACTACACTTGTCATCGTAATTTGGGAAAATTACGAAAAAATTGAGCTACGTTGTGATTACCGTTTACTAATAGGAAAGAAGTTTCACCTCGATGAGTAGCTTCTCCGTGCATGGAAAGCATGTAAGGAATCCAACAACTTGATCCAAATTGGGGCCGATAGATTTTAGTGCTAAGATCTTCACTGTGCGCATGGACTAGGTCAAGCTTGTGGGAATCATTTTCTGGAAGACGGTCATAAATACATCAAGAAGAAATTTAAGAATGTGAATTTCAAGAAGACGGAGAAGAAGATGAGTGTTGTACCTGAACGATTATGGATCCAATAAAGAGTTTGGAGAATTTGGCAGACGAGTACACCAAAACTGTCAATTTCGGCGCGTCAATGACCCTGATTTTTTTGGACCTTCTAGATCTGATACAAGCAATCTCTCAAGGAAAGGTGCATTCTGAATGACCATAACGTGGAACAGCTGGAGTGATCTCTTCCCAATTGATGTCTTGTTGCGGGGCCAGCAAGACACATAAATCCATCGGAGATTCATCGAGGCGATGTGGAGGCTAATGAACCCGTGGATCTGCTCAAGACGAAGGTACTCGAGCGCAGTACAGCTGCGGAGCAGGTGCTCCATAGCCTTCTTCCAGATGACAACGCTGAAGAGGTCGAGCTGCTTGAGTTGAGGGAGAAGAAGGGCGGCGTGCATTAATCTGGGAAGATAGCAGAGCTGAAGCTGGCGCGCGCAGCATTGGCATGAGGCGGAGCGCGGACGGCGGCGAGAGCGACATCGTCCGGCTTCAAAGCTGAGCTCCTCGAGCTGATCTAGGGCGGGGGATAAGAACCACTCGTCGAACTTGGTTTGGACCTTGCAGTTGGTACTGAACATGCGGATGTCAAGGCGTCTGGCTGGCCCAGGGTGCGATGAAAGGATCTTGGAGACTGCGGCCATGCGTTTGCAATCCCCGTCGCAAAGGCAGCTATCGACGGAGAGGTTGAGGGGGACGCAGCACCAGAGGGGGCGCCACCGCCGGGAGAGCAGGGCGGTCCGCATGGCAGATTTGGTGGGGAGGACGCCGACGATGACGAGCAACATGTCGTCGGGGAGGCTGCTGATGAAGTCCAGGCTCGCCGGATGCGGTTTTGGCTTGAGCCGCCTCCTCTTGTTGGCTGCCTCGCCGTCCATCTCAACCGGCGGCGACGCCGGTGTACACGTGTCTTTGGTGTGTGTTGTGTCTTTGGGTGTGCGCGAAGTCGTCCTTACATGCATGCCTCCAGCGCATGGTGAATTAGGCGCCATCGTCCTTCGCACGCAAGAAGTTTGCCCTCTAGTTTACTTATTTTCACCCACCGCCACATGGGCCAAGACACCAAGATACGTAACACGAGCTGACAACGCAACATGTGGATTGGTTGACGGTCAACTAAACAATATCGTAGCTATCTGGCTGACACAAAGGAGCGTATAATCCGTCGGTATAGAGAGTTCGAGTGAGAGGGGAGGCCCGTGAGAGATAGCAGAGAGAGAGAGAGAGAGAGAGAGAGAGAGAGAGAGAAAGAGCTACTCCCTCCATTCGATAATGTAGTTCCAACATTTTTTTTGAAGTCAAACTTTTGAAACTTTGACCAAGTTTATAAAGAAATTACTTATATCTACAATACCAAAGATAAATGATAGTATGAAGTAAGTACATGTTGTGATGAATCTAATGATCGTTCAGGATGTAAATGTTTTTCTCCACATATACCTAGTCAAACTTTTACGAGGTTTGACTTTTCAAAACATCCATATGCTTATGGACGTGACAGTCCCTAACGAGAGAGAGAGAGAGAGAGAGAGAGAGTGAGTGAGTGAAAAAGTGTGTGTGCGTGTGAAAGAAACATGGACAACACACGATGAAAGTGGAGAAAAGGCGTGCGTGTCTTATGCAAACATATCACACATGCATCTTCGACAACGGAGGCAAGGTGAGGAGATAGTGTGTGGTTGTTTGGAACCCAGAGAGGAAGACCCCTATGCACGTGGCCAAGAGGGGTCCGACAAACAAGGGAGACAGGTCGAGAGAGACGTACGGAGAAAATGCAGACATGGGGAGGAGAGAGTGTATGTTTGTCATAGAGATCCCCTGGAGATCGTGATGGGACTACATGGGTGGGAGATCGAGTGACAAGGTGTGTGCACGATAGATGATGCCCCGAGAGATATCGAGATAGGCATATGGATGGAAGGAGACAATACGTGTGTTCCTGATGGCTAGTAAGAGATAATCATACTTAGTAGGTGGGGGGGGAGTGCTTGCGCCTATGGCCTGTTTGGATACTCTAACTCGGTTAGAGGTTAGAGTTAGATTCTAACCCTGAACTAACTCTAAGTAAAGAGGTGTTTGGATGGCAGGGTTAGATGGAGTGCGGATACGGCGAGGCACCTTCACGCGCGGTGCGAGAGGGAGGGAGGGAGAGGACGAGAAGCTTCGAGGAAGTGGGGAGGGATCTGCTGCGGGGAGAGCGAGAGAAAAGGTGTTTATTAGTGGTCCCGAGAAGAACTAACCCAAATAAGCACCTCTTGGATGGGTTAGTTTTTTGGATGGGTTAGATGCATCTAACCTAAACTAACCCTCCTGTTTGGATCTTTTAGGGTTAGTTGACTCCAAACTAACCCAAACTAACTCTAACCCATGGATCCAAACAGAGCCGATGATGGAGTGAGGGATTATGGTACTTAGGGGGGGTGCGTGTCACATGGAGAGAGAACAAGGGAGGAGAGTGTTGGATCGCGAGACATGTGTATGTGTGAACCAGGGAGATATAAGGCCGATTTGGCTTGCGTCGTGAGCATCTTTTGCATGGCACAGGGTTGTGGCTGGATTTCATGCACGCTTGTTTGGTTGCTACCCTGTGAAAAAGAAAGCCCGCTGGGCTGGGTTCCTTGCACTTTAATTAGCTTGGCTGAACTCCGGACATCGCAAGTAGCACAGCCCAAGCGACCGATTTGAGCGCTGGCTGTGCACAGTCGTGCGGCCACGAGGCTAACGACAACATGGATGGATATTAGCATTAAATAATTGATGCATGGATTGATTGATGGGACGTTGATGCTTTGCTGGCCGGGCATGAACCAAACGCTTCAAGACCACACAAGCCTGGCGGCGCAGAAATATTTTACATCTCACGTCCACACCAGCAAGACCGGCCATCAAGGCATGAGGGTCAGTGTCACGAACCAAACTGACCAATAAAGTTTGAGAGAGATTGAGGAGCCCCGATAAGGCTGAGTGGTGCATCAGATAGCTGAGAGGGGGAAAGAGATATTCCATCCGCTCGATAATGCAGTGCATGTAAATTTTCTAAAAGTCAAACTTTGGAAACTTTGATCAGGTTTACGAAAATGTTATTTATATCTACAATACCAAATATACATCATACAAAACTACATCTCATGGTGAATCTAATGGTATATGTTAGTCGTACTAGATGTAATTCTTTTTCTCCACGTACATGGTCAAACTTTGTGATGTTTGACTTTTCAATAAATCTATGTGCTATGGACGGAGGAGAGTGCCTCAGTCGAGACAGATCAAGTGCGTGTGAAGGAGAATGAGTAAGTATGCAAAAAGAGTATGTGTGTGAAAGAGAAAGTGACAACAAACGATAAATTAGAGAGAGTGTGTGTCTTTTCGTTTCTTATGCGAACATATCACGCATGCATCTCCGAGATGGAAAAGCGAGGCGAGGAGATACACGAAGATAGCTAGTGTGTGATTGTTTGCAACGGAGAGAGACACCCCTGTAGCACATGTCCAATAGAGGTGTGGCCAACAAGGAACAAAGGTCGAGAGGGACACATGGATGGCATGGACGCATGGGGAGGGAGAGAGGGTGTGTTTGTGATAGAGAGATCCCTCGAGATCGTCGAGGGGGACTATATGGGTGGGAGATCCGGGGAGTGCGTCTTGGCGATAGAAAGATGCCCCGAGAGAAATCGAGATAGACCATGCACATGTTTGTGATGGAGAATAAGATTAGCTAGTCATATACATATAGGGGGGACTGCGTGTGCCTACAATTGAGTGAGAGACCATCATACTTGGCTAGCTGGGCATGAGATTGTGTGTGTGTGTGCGTGTGAGATGGAGAGAGAACGAGGGAGAGATATAGAGTTTTAGATGGGCCTGTCGAGTGCGGGTGAGATATGCATGTGTATGTGTGACCCATGTGGATGGAGAGTTTGAGAGAGCGGGGGGGGGGGGGGGGAAGAGCACCGAGACGACAAAGTGGTGCGTGAGAGAGTTACGGGCAAATAGCCAAGGAATTTTTTTGCGTACGATGAGTGCACCCAAGATATCTAGCTTGGACTAGCTAGAGTATCATACATAGTGTGCGAGAGAGACCTATAGATGGTGTATATATGAATGCGAACTAGAAAGACCCCCCCCCACACACACACACAAAGAGAGAGAGAGAGAGAGAGAGAGAGAGAGAGAGAGAGATAAAGGGAGAGGGACCAACAAGGTTTTTGTGTCGGATGCGTCTGTAATTGAAGATTGTCGGCGAGAGTGAGAGAGAGAGAGAGAGAGAACAGGAGTCCGGAGAGGGGGAGGTCGCGTTTTATGCATCAAAGACTGATATAAACCATGTTTCGATATAAACTTGCATTCAAATATTTAAATTGGAGAACATGTTGTCTGCAATCCACATATGAACGGATATATGCGTATATCAAACAAGTTCATTAATTTGACTTTCAACATGTTCATGGAGTACTATAACACTGTACAACATGCTACTCGATTGAGGTGTTCAATTTTGGATTTAGTTCACTATTTTGACCTACTAAACGAGCTAGGTCATTGAATCGAGATATTTCATTTTGGGTTTGATTCACGTTTTTGAGTGGGTCAACTATTTGTCATATAGTAAATCGCTAGCAACGAGCATGTAAAAACACATTATTCCCGAGCATCATCTCTCCATCTAAAAAAGAATTGGCAAGCTAATATTTCAAAATTTGATTCGAATCGACTTGGTAAGGTAGACGTGGATGCTCGTTCTCCCAAAATTTGAACGAACCGTTAAACATCCTCTCTGCTCGGTGGAATTCGCCCGAGCAAATAAATGGGAGACGCGAAATTACCGTCCTATGTGGGACACGCATCAATTAGCCCGTTGTACATCGAGGGTAGGTTCGTAACTTCATCCAAGCGCGCCTTCTCCTCGGCCGAAATGACATGTACCGAATAATTTATAAACCATGGTCGGCAAAACACGCTCTCCTCGCCCGAAATAGCTCGCGTCCACTATTTCAAACACGCTCTCCTGCTTAAAATCGCTCGCGCCCACTATAGTTCAAAACACGCCCTCCTCGCCCGAAATCGCTCCCGCCCACTATTTGGGGAGAAGCAAAGTTACTCTACTATCCCCGGCCGAGAAGCCTATAGGCAAGGGTAGAACTGTAACTCCCCCTCACATTTCAGACAAATGCGTCCGTAAGACATGGTTCCACTCCCCTCCCAATTCCCCCCCGCCCGCCCCCATTCATACCTCGTGGGCGCCAAATCACCTTCTCCTGGGAAGCTCCCTTCTCCCGAGCATGAAACCTCAGCCCCACCTCCATGGCGCCCCACCGCACCAATTTCACAGCCGCCTCCTCCCTAATGCGGAGACGCTGTCCAATTGCCGTCGTGCACCGGGCCGTGCCTCTTACTCCGTCTTCTTGGTGCTGCCTCGATGACGGCCGCGTGAACCGTCTGCGGAGCCGATTCACCCCGCCGTTGTTCACGGTGCGGGCGGCTCCAACTTCGGATCCGTCCAGAGTCCTGGCGCTGCTTCCGCGTAGCCGTCGACCGTGGCGACATCGCTCTTTCCCTGCCGCCGGTCGCCACCGCAACCACGCCGGCCTCACCGACTCAGCAACTAGACCTGCCTACTTCAGTTGTCTGAATTTTTATTCTGGGCCAATCGATTCCCAATGGGAAGTAGGACCCCTCGAGGCGGTGGAGCTCCTAGGCTGCCGGTTGGCTGATGTCTAACATAAGGGTGCGGGGGGCAAGTTCGCCCATGAAGCGGCCTTAGATGGCTATCTTTTAGAGTTGCGTGGGTTGAAAGGTCTTGCCGCCGCGGATCTGGATGACGGGAGTCTTTGTGGATTAGCGCACGGGCGGCGCAACCACGGCAAAGGCGGTGGGGCGAGGCGGGGTTTTGGCCGGGGCCACGGACGGCGGAGGCAGGCTGCTCTGCCGTTGGTCGCTGGCTCTTCGGGGAAGATTCCGAAGTGTGTCAGCCGGGAGGCACAACACGGCCATCAAGCCATCCGGCGTAGGTCGGAAAGTACTAAAATAAAATAAAATCGTGTGACCCAAATTTAGTCTTCAGTCAACAGACGTGTGACCACTCTCGTACCTTGATGTTGATCTCTCAGTGTATTTCTTCGGATCAAAGAGATATGTCGTTCTTAACATTATGCATTATCTGCATCTTTAGACACACCGTCTTCCGACTCACCGCAGCTGCTCCAACAAGGGAAGCATACACCAGAAGGGAGCTACAGTCCCCACTCAACAGTTCCTCAGATCGAATGCGTGCGTCCGACATGGACAACCACAACAACTGCAGGGCCATCGACAAGTCAGCACATGATGCTCACTCCTATGGATGGCAGCCAGATAGGTTGTACCCTCATCTTACTTGTGTGCAACATTTATGGCTTTGTTATTCATTTAAGCACGGAAAATAGATCATCACATTTGACTGTATGTTCATGCTGATCTCTTACGGGTCTTGTTCAGGAGTTCACGCTGTTCCATAGTTCAGCTAAGATACTTGTTCTTTAGGTAACGTTGTTCCGTAGTTATCATCCATCAGCCAATGCTATCCCATAGGCTGGTGATTGTAGTATTATACCACTTCTAGTATTACCTATGTTGTTCTTTAATACTTTTGTGTGCCATCTAGTTAATCTCGAGTACAAACGATACATATTCTGTAGCTTTCATCATGTTCTCCCTTTAGTTTATGAGACCTGTTGCTGCTAGTTAACCCCAGTCCTACTATTTATGTCGTCTCCTACAGGCACTCATTTACATAAATCTAACTACTAGTTGTCTTCCATGCATGACAGATATAATTGCACACACTGATATATCCACAAGAACCTCACGGAGCAATGTAAAGGCCAATAAACTTGATGTCAATGATACCCAATATGATGGAACATGTAAAGGCGGTTCTTCAGAAGACTTGCAGAAAGATGATGAATCCTCTTCACCCCACAAGGTCCTTGCTCTAACTTGGCCTATGATATGGGTACAACATGCATATAATGTCCCGGAGTGTATCTACTCTGTTGCAATGCCATGTGCTTAGCATGTTGATCATGCATGTAAATATGTCATGCCTTCCTGTTTTCAGTACCTATTCCATTCATGATAACATGTTTTCAAATTCAAGTACTGTCATTCTACTCTATCGCAATGCCATCTGCTTAATTTGGACATCATGCTTCTGAATATCTTATGCATTGTTATTCATCAATATGTACTTCATCTGTCTGCCATACCATGTTTTTTTACATTGAAGTGTTGTTCTAGTGCTCTGTTGCAATGCCATCTTACTTTCCCAATCATACATGTGTATGTTGCCTTAGTTATTTCTGTACGTATTCCGCTAGCATATAGTTTTACATTCAACTAGTGTTTTTTTGTTGTGTTGTCCTGCCGTATCCCTAGCTCTTACACCATACTCCCTCCGTCCGGATTACATGTTGCAGAAATGGATAAAAAAGGATGTATCTAGGACTGAAATACGCCTAGACCCATCCATTTTTTTCCGGATGGAGGGAATACATGTCAATATGTCATGCCTTTCTATTCTTCAGTACCTATTCCATCTCTCTGCTGTCGCATGTTTTATAATTAAAGCACCATTCTTCTATACAAGGCATGCAAGGGAAGACGACTATGTTAGAATCTAAAGGGTTACAAACAAGGCCTTTGCAAAAGATCCAAACGCCAGAGATAATAAACCAACTCCAGTTTTTATAGATATCTTGCTCCAGCAGAGAAACCCAACTCCTCACGATAATAAGCAGATTCCGGTGGCCAAAGAACTAGTCCGCTCGATCGAGCAAAAATATGTCAACCCAATTCTAAGAAGCGTGTGCGTATCCTTGCATCATGAAATTTTATAGCATGCTGATCATATTTTCTACATGTTTCTTACCCTTCTCTCTTTTAGAAAATAAGCTTAACAGATAGAAGAATTTCTGCAATGATATCGTTTATGAGGAAAGATTCTTGCAGAATTCTACGTGCTCCAATGTAGATGTAAGTACCTGTTGTATATCACTATATTTTTACATCAGCATGTATTTTGTTAATCGGGGTGAATCCAACCTTTATCTGATCTAAATTTAGTTGTAGCAAAATGTATGATTAAAGGCCACAATGTTGATTTTTGTAAGGAAAACTGCCTGATAGTTTTGCATCCTGAGCTGCATGAGTACTATCTCATATCAGTGGGTTTGAATACTTTGGTTCTGTAGTGGGTTTTTCAGTGTGTTTTTTCCTGTGTTGTCCTGCCGTATCCCTAACTCTTACATCATACTCCCTCCATCCGGATTAAATGTCGCAGAAATGTATAAAACTGGATGTATCTAGAACTGAAATACGCCTAGACCCGTCCATTTATTTCCGGATGGAGGGAATACATGTCAATATGTCATGCCTTTCTATTCTTCAGTACATATTCCATCTCTGTTGTAGCATGTTTTATAACTGAATCACCATTCTTCTATATAAGGCATGCAAGGGGAAGACGGCTATGTTAGAATCTGAGGGGTTACAAACCAGGGCTTCGCAAAAGATCCAAACACCAGGAGATAATAAACCAACTCCATTTTTCATAGATACTGCTCCAGCACAGAGAAACCCAAGTCCCACTGATAATAAGCAGATTCCAGTGGACAAAGAACTAGTCCGCTCGATCCGAGAAAAGAATGTCAACTCCATTCTAAGAAGCGTGTGCGTATCCTCGCATCATGAAATTTTATAGCATTCTAATCATATTTTCTACATGTTTTTTACCCATCTCTCTTTTAGAAAATAAGGTTAAACGATAGAAGACTTCCTCCATTGGGATTGTATTCGAGGAAAATATCTTATGGAATTCTACGTGCTCCAATGCTGATGTAAGTACACATTGTATATCACTATATTTTTACATCAACATGTATTTTGTTAATCGGCATGAATCTAACCTTTATCTGATATAAAATTAGTTGTAGCAAAATGTTAAAGGCGCCAATGTTGATTTTTGTAAGGAAAACTGCCTGGTAGTTTTGCATACCGAGCTGCATGAATGTACTATCTCATATCACACACACAACTGAATTGTAGTGTTTCTCCGGTTGCCCATTCATTCATTGTGTCAATGTTGCTTTCGTACTACCTTACCTGGCTGATGATAGCTGTGCCATATTGTGTTAATTTGGTGTAGGCTAGTTGCCCAAACGTTCGTTGTGTCAATGTTGCTTTCCTATTATGTGACTTGGCCAATGATAGCAATGCTAGTGTAATAATTTTGTGCAGGCTGCTGAAAATAAGAAGACAAACTCTGAAAACAGCAAGGCAACCCCATTGTTTCTTTCCAGTAAATCTAGGCCATGTAATATGGCAATAACTCATGATTAATCTGTTTGGTTCCTGTCCTAATTTATGTTATGATGCAGTGGTCGAGACACTCTCCACTATCAATAACACAAGCACGCCAAAATCGCCATCCTAATCTGTTCAGTATCCTCTCTCTCGAATGCAACGGAATAAATGTATGTTTGTGAACCAATTAATGGCTGAAGCAATGATGAAAATGGTGGATGAATCGGAGGTGCAGAGTCGTGCAACACAACAAGCGATCAATGTTTTCGGAGAAAGTGTAGCAAAGCGAAAGAACTTGCCAACATGCTTATGGGCGTCATCTCATCTTTGAGGTTGCAGATTGTGACGTTGTAGATGGTTAGGTTCTCCTCATTTATTTGCACCGCATCAATCTTTGATTGCCCGGTGGATGTAATTTCTGTAGTATATGCTTTGGATGTGCAACGTTATTCCTGTATGCCGTACCTTTGCGTGATCGGTTTTGGTCCTGTGCATAATTGCTCGTCGTAATGGGCTCAAATTATCTAATTTGGCCTAAAGACATGTACGAACTTTAGTGGGCCCATTAAGTTAATGGGCCGTTACTAGGCCGAAAGTTAATGGTTGGCCCTCTTACCTCCCGGGTCGTTAACATGCCGACATCGAAGCGGGCAACACGTGGCCCTAGTTTATTCCACGGGCCGTTAACAGGCCGTTACAAAGTTTGGGCTTACATATGGCCCAACTATACTGTAGGCCTTTAGCAGGCCGAAAGAGATAGCGGGCTTGTACTGGACCATGAAGACCATGGGCCGCTAAGAGGCCGAAAGTCAGGTCGTATTGTAAATGGCCCAACTGTGGTGTGGGCCTTTAGCGAACGAAGAGAAATCGGGCTGGTATTGGACCATGAAGGGCATGGGCCGTTAAAAGTCCAAAACTAAGGTCCGACTACAAATGGCCCAACTCATTTATGGTTCGTTAACAGGCCGAAAGGCACACAGGGCCGGGAATTGGCCCAACACTTAAATGGGTCGCTAAAAGGCCAAAACTCAGGTCCGACTACAAATGGCCCAACTGATTTATGGGCCGTCAACAGTGAAAGTGACACCGGGCGTAAAATTGGCCCAACACTTAAATGGCCGCTAAAAGGCCGAAACTCAGGTCCGACAACAAATGGCCCATCAGATTTATGGGCCGTCAACAGGCTGAAAGACACACCGGGCCGTAAACTAGCCCAACATTTAAATGTGTCGCTAAAAGGCCGAAAGATGTACATCACGAAAATTGGCCCATCCATTAAATGGGTCGTTAACGAGCCGAAATCTCATCGGGCCGATATTGAGCCCAAATATTTAGCGGCTGTTAACGGGCTCGAATCGACGATGGGCTGCAATGGTGTCAAATCTTTAACGAATTCGTTGATGGGTCAAATTGGCACATCTCGTATGGGCCGTGGGCTTAAATGGACTGACACAAGTAGGCCTTATATGGGCTGGCTCGCTAATTTTCTTTGGCCGACCTTTTCACGGAATGGGCTTCGTTGGGCCGTGCCACATGTCGACGTATCATAGGCGCCTTCTGTCCAGTGAGTGGATGACATCTGTCCCAATGATGAGCCGACACGTGTTTCCTCCTGCCAATGATGATTTTACACGTGGAAAATCCCCATTGGTCGGGGCTGTTAACGGGTTATCGAATCCAAAACCCGACCCGATAGCTTAACGGCGTTCCGTTACGGTGGATGCCACGTGTCGGTCACCCTTGACGAAAGCACTTCAGACGCGATTTATCGTCATGGAAGTGGACACTTCCGTGATGATAATTTTGGTAATGTCATGGAACACTTCTCTGACAAAGACATGTATGACTATCTTGATTCTGTCATAAATTTGTCATGGATGTACATGCATGACAAAAAACGCGACCTACTGTGACAAACACGTATCATCACGGAAGTGTATTTTTTTGTAGTGGTGCACACCGCTTCGGGATCAAGGGCAAGCTAGCTCCTCGCTATATTGGTCCTTTCACTATTCTCGAGAGGAGTGGAAAAGTAGCATACCAACTGGAGCTGCCGTCGAACCTTTCTCAGGTTCACGATGTGTTCCACGTGTCTCAACTCCGCTGCTTCAAGGACCCAATCCGGCGGTGGACCATGAAGTGCTTGAGTTGCAACAAGACCTCTCCTATAAAGAGCATCCGGTCCGCATTCTCGACCAAGTGAGCGTCGCTGCGTCGGAAAGCGGTCAAGTTCCTCAAGGTCCGATGGGCACATCACTCAAGACGAAGCCACTTGGGAATGCGAGGATCATCTTCGTGATGAGTACCCCGAACTTTTTCCTTCTACCTCCTAAATCTCGGGACGAGATTTCTTGTAGTGGAGGAGAATTGTAACGCCCGGATAATTATGCTACAGTAATCTCATGCTAATGGTGCCACGTCACCACTGTTACTGTTGCTAATCTTCGCTTGCTCCAAATCGCAACTCAAAATCAAAACTGAGTTTAAAGTCAGGATTCAAATTTATCAAACATGCAAACAAAAATGTTCAAGTTGTTGCAAATAATCATTTGGTAATATTAGTGGAGAAATCATCTTTTTACAAAATGGCTAAATGCTCTTAAAATAAATAAAACAGAAAAGTTTTTGAAAGAAAAAGAAACAACCCCCTGCTCTTGGGCCTCGGCCAACTCACTGGCCCAGCTGGCCATCACCCCCTGGGCCTCACGGCCCGGTGGCCGAGCTGCCCGGCCCGCCAGCCAATGGCGCCTCCTTATCCACTCCTCGTCAAGAACCCTAACCCCACGACCCCCCACTCCCCACTCGCTCCCCCCTCTCTCCCTCGCGCCCTGGATCTGGGCGTCCTCAACGTCGTCGCCCCTCGTTGGCGCCCGCTTCCCTCTCCTCCCGCACGACACCTGCTCCCCCTCGACCCATACTAGATCGGGGGATAGACCCTGCGGCGCCCCGAGCCCCAAAGTCGTGCCGTCGCCGCTCGCCGTCACCCACCTTGTCGCCCGCTTGCACACCACCACCGGAACGCCGAGCGCCACCCCGCTCCGCGTCGCCTCGCCTCCTTACCTCTCCCTCGTCGGCTCCGTCGAGCCTCGCTGACCCGTTCGACTACAACGGGGGTGAGCCCCATCCGCCCTCCTCTCTCTGCCCCCTACGCATCGCCGCCGCCGCCGTTCACGCTCACTGCCAGGTGACCACGCCCGCACCTCACCCGCGCGTCCCGCGTGCCCGGCTTCTTGCCGCCCGCTTCGACCGAGCCCGCCTGTCGCCACGCCTGACTCCCCACCGTCTGCTCGCCGCGCGCTCCCGCTCCGGCCTCCCGCGCACCCACGCGCCTTCCCCACTCGTGTCTGCCGTTCTTTGGCGCCGCCCATCAAGAAGCCGCACTCGCCACCGGGCGAACACCCTCGCCCGCAACGCGCCCGCTCACTGCCCGCAGCCTCCATGCGGCCGCGCCAGCCACGCACGGGCCCTAGGCGCGCCGGTGCCTCTGCTGCCTCGTCGAGGCCATGGCCTCCCCCGTGCCCGGGTTCGCCCCTCTTCGGGTGCACACACGCCCGCACCCGTGCGCCCGCTAAGCCACTGGGCCTATGGCAGATGGGGCCCACGCCCCAGTAGTTAACAAAAAACAAGAAAACAAAATTAAAATTAGTTAAAATAATTAAATATTAATTAATTAATTAACGAGTTATTTAACTTAATTAATCATGACAATTAAACCTGCTTAATTAAACTAGACAATGACAATTGGGCCCCACTGCCCCTTTGACCAGTCAACCCGATCAGAGTTGACTGTTGACCCTGCTGACATCATGATGACATCATGCTGATGCAGTAAACTTATTTTCGTTTTAAATTAAATTGCAGAATGTCTTTAAAACTTCGGAAAATCGTAGGAATTAAACCGTAGCTCGGATCGAAAAATTTTCTACATCAAAGTTGCCCAGAACGACGAGACGAATTCGAATACACGGTCCATTCGTCCGCCACACATCCCTAGCATAGCAAACATGCAACTTTCCGCCTCCGTTTCATCTGTCCAAAAAATGCAATCGGGAAAACATTCCCGGATGTTACCCCCTTCGCCGGTAACATGTAGCACCGCGTTAGAACACGTCTAGCTCTACCTGTTGTCCTGTTATGCACTTGCTTGCTATGTATTTACTGTTTCTTCCCCCTCTTCTCTCCGGTAGACCCGAGGCGCGGCCCGATGCCTTGTGATCGACTACGCCGACGATGACCCCTTCTTCTTGTCACGAGCAACCAGGCAAGCCCCCTTGATCATCCCGATATCGCCTATTCCATTCTCTCATGCTTGCATTAGATTTTATTCTTTGTTATTGATTGCACCTATTCTGATGCATAGCCTGCTTTTGTACCTGCTATTGTTACCTACCTGCTTATCCTAAACTGCTTAGTATAGGTTGGTTAGTGATCCATCAGTGAACCCCATTTGTCTTTGTTTCCCCTGCTTCATCATCGACGACTCGATCTACGTGATCGACGACCAGAGCCTGACACCTCACATCACATCACGCCCCTTTTGTTGC
The DNA here is from genome assembly GCA_021605145.1 of Aegilops bicornis. Taxonomy (NCBI): domain Eukaryota; kingdom Viridiplantae; phylum Streptophyta; class Magnoliopsida; order Poales; family Poaceae; genus Aegilops; species Aegilops bicornis. The sequence goes on from CM038674.1 coordinate 173,541,480, forward strand.
TCGACTCTGCAAAGCTACTACCGAGTGCCGAGGGTGATCCCTCATAACGCACTCCTGATGATAATTTTGTAGTGTAGCTATTCGTTCATGGTCATCGAGGGTGATTTCCTCTTTCACCATTCTCGATACGACTCTGTCGTGCAACACCTCAAGTGTGAACCTCGAGGGTGGTCCCTCTTATGTTCACCTTGACGATTACATTGAGTGGAATCCTCTGTGGGTGATTCCTCGGGTTTTCCCCTTGATGTTTGGACACACGGTTACCTTGACATTACTTGAGACCTTTGGGAAAGTCGGGCAGGCCCGGAGAGCACCCGCAAGATGGTTACGAGGCACGGCCGAAGTCGAGCAGCCCTCGAGTGGGTGGGCTTGCCCTTGCCGTATTTCCTCGAGGCAGGCGACGGGGTCACATTATCGTGAGTCTCTGCTCGTCTCCGCAAGCTAATAATACACTATGGTTTGGGTATTTATTCTGAGTTGGCCTTTGGCCTTTACGCACTAACCACCACGTGAGAATAGTTATGGGCCTCGACGACGTAGTATCAGTCGAAGCTTTGTCAGACGCCCGATTCAAAGATTGCGGCACGGTCGGATCGTCTTTGGCCATCTGAGGCGGTGTGGTATTCACCCTGCAGCGCAACGATCCGGAGTCTGCAGGCGATGGGCCCAGACCGGAGTGCTTAGGATGTAGACCGGCGGGGACCTCTCTGCTGAGCCTAGGTAGGGCTACGCCGTGTTGATTTTCGGAGGCCGGGCATTGGCCCAGAAAAGTGTGCCCGGCCAGAGTAATCAAGCGTGTTGGAAAACATGATGCACCCCTGCAGGGAAGTTATCTATTCGAATACCGTGTCCACGGTAATGGACGTTCAGACTTATATCTTGATCCAATACAACTATAAATGGATACTTAAGTTATGTGGCTCCGGGATTGCTTTCTCGCAGGGAGTCGAGGAAGGATCTCTGGGCATTGATGTTACAACATGCTTGTTAATTATAAATTGCTATTCTTTACTCTTCTATATGCTGCAAGATGCTTGGAGCTGCTTGAAGATGCTAGTCTTCGATAGGCTAGGTCTTCCCCTCTATTCTGGCTTTCTGCAGTTCAGTCCACAGATACAGCCCTTTCATTTGATACCAATGCATACTTAGTATAGATCTGATGCTTGCAAGTACTTTGGATGAGTACTCACGATTGCTTTGCTTCCCCTTTTCCCCCTTCTTCCTTCTTTTCGGTTGTTGCAACCAGATGGTGGATCCCTGGAGCCTGATGCCACCGCCGACGGATACTACTACATGGAGGCCACCGAAGACCAGGAGTGGTTAGGAGGTCCCAGGCAGGAGGCCTTGCCTCTTCAATCGTGTTGCTTTTGTGCTAGCCTTTTTAAGGCATCCTTGTTGAACTTATGTCTGTACTTAGATATTGTCGCTTTCAATGACTCTTGTGTATCGAGCTTGTATTCAAGCCCCCGAGGCCCCTGGCTTGTAATATGAAGCTTGCATTATTTTAATTTGTGTATAGAGTTGTGTTGTGATATCGTCCTGTGAGTCCCTGATCTTGGTTATACACATTTGCGTGTATGATTAGTGTACGGTCAAATCGGAGGCGTCACACTTTAGCCAAGAAGACACGGGACAGCACGACCGTCATAGTGAACCCTTGAGAGGACAATTTCAACCAACAAGTACCATCAAAAATTTCAACCAACAAGTACCATCAAAATAAACACAAACAAATATGTTTAGTTGTGTACAAACAAATAAAATTGCATTTGTTAAAGATTGGATTCTCCGGTACACAGATGGTACACAACAGAATATTATGTTGCACTTTGAAGTAAGAAAAAGCCCTAACGTAACACCCTGAAACAAATCAAAACTTGCTAAAATCAGAAAGCATAGCACCAATCTCAAATCAACGGTGGCCCTGCGCATGGTACATTCCTCGGTCAAACGCATCTCAAGATCCTACACGAACTATAGAATACAGTAGTACGTACAATTCATGCATAATGGTTACTAGAGTACAAATCTGCAATATGCCTGCAAACATCCGGCTGCGAAGATACCATGAGATCCGGCCACATTTACCACTGCCGATTAGACCTTTTTATCCTGGGTGAAGGATTAAAGTTTCCGAAAAACCCGATAAGAGGACAAACATCCAGGTTCAGTTTTACAGAAGGGCCGACGAAACTAAACATCCAGGTTCAGTTTTAAAAAGAAAGCCGACGAAACAACAAAGCACAAAAGCAAAAGCTCAAACCGGCATCCATGCATATACCTACCCTAACAAAAGCTAGAAGGATAGCAACAACCAGAAAGGTTAGTACCGACAGGGTAAAGAACAGTTTGTAACTACAACGCTGGTACGCTGCTATTACTCAGATCATTGGCAGCCTTGGAAGAACATCACCTCATGGTTTAACCAACTTCAGTACGCCTCATCGTCGGCCCCCAGCCTTCAGGTTTGCTGATCTCAGACGCTGCGCTGCCGCCTGCCTTGTTTCTGCATGCCACACCAATACAACAAATGAGTTGTCCATGTCTGTTGGATCATGCGTGTAAACATGATCAAAAGATGTTGCGTTCCTACTCTTCCATATATCGAGAACAGATTACAGCACAAAGCCCACAACTACCAAATTTCTATCTTTACCATAAAAACAAAGGATCCAGCCACTAATCTCAGAGAAACTCATGGGTACATAGCCAAACCAGCAACACATTTCACTAAGTCCCCCCAAAAAAGCAGAGCAGGGAAAACATGATCCACAGTCTCTGCATTGCCACAAAACATTCAGTTAGTATCACCGACACAACCCTTTTAGCCAAATTGTCTTTAGTTAGGAATATTTTCCTAACAGCAAGCCAGAGACGGGTTTTTGTTAGGAGCCTCCTGTAGTTCATACGTGTACTTGGGCTTCACATGGACCAGGCCCGGCTGTGCACCACCCATCTTGGCTACAAGTACACGAAGAGAGAGCAGCATCCAATTCATCCGGTAGGATCAGGCGAACGGCGGCTCTCTCTCCTCCCTCTACCTTCTTCCCTTTGCAAGAACAGCGTGGCTGATTGTACTCGAACCCAAGATTGTATCTGTGATTGAGTGATAGATCGATCGATCCCTTAACATCTGGTATCAGAGCCTTCTCACCACCCTTCCAATTCCTCGCAAATTCGTTCAAATTTCGTTCCCAATTTTTTCCCCACCTCCGCCCACCATGAATCCAACCTTGAAGGCCTACCTGGACAAGCTGCACGCAGAGACTAGAGCACAATACGCTGAAATCCACACGCAACTTGAACTTCAAGAGGCCATGCTCACCAAGTCATCCACGGAGCATCGTCCTCTGCCGCCCGACACGCTCGGCCGTTGCGACCCTCGGCAACGGCCTCTCCATCGACAGCACCGCCTCGTGGTCGACCCCAACGCCTTCTCCGCCACCACCCGGGCGAAGAGGTCCCTGCGATGCGCCTATGATGCACCACTAATACGCACCGAGATGGCGCCCGTCACCGCTCGACGGAATGCTCAAGCCAGGTCAACGTCGTCGCCAGCGTCGGCGAGGTCCAGACACCGCCGCCACCGACCACTTCGAGGTCGCGATCAACCTCATCCACCAGAGGTCGCGCGATTCACGCCTGTCAGTGCAACACCTTCCATCGGCATCAAGACCACCTCCACCGCCGAGGTCGTTCCTTCCGCAGCGACCACTAGCGGCGTCGACCCCAAGGCGGCGTGCGGGAGCCCGACGCCTCTCCGCGGACACCTCCACCCCAAAGAACGAGCGACGCGGACTGCAACATCTTCCTCATCATCCCCAGCAACCTTGCTGCACCGGTGTTCACCATGTGTTCGGACGAATGTCTCGTCCATGATGGCGATTGGGTGAAGCCCGTTCATCTTTTGAACAAGAGCAAACACTGGTGCATGCTACTAGTGCGGAAGAGAATCGAGCAGCAACCATGGTTGCCACCTTTGCTAATGGGGATCAGGCACATGGGACACCTATTCAGGCCAAGACCATGGCCATCGTTCAAATATCATTCAGTCGCAGGTTCTCCCGAGAAGAGATGTTCAGGTATAAGTAGTCAGGCGCATGAAGTTTCATGGTTCAATCATTGGCTAGTTCAGTTGTTGTCCAGAAATGTGGTTTTCCTTCAAGCTTTTTGTTGTGAGCTAATCACATGGAAGAGGCTTTCAGTTTCCAATTTGTTGAGATTTCGCAATATAGACCTGATGACCCAAGGTTGCTACCGTGGCTGCCGACTAGTGCTGAGAGTCTAGGCAAGATAGTGGTGCAGGAAATACCTTGCAATGGAACTCTGCATGCTTTTTCAGGTGATGGCAGAGCGATACAGGGTTATCATGGAACCAAACTTCGACCAGGGCAATGGCCACTGTTTGATTTCAATCAGGAGACCATTCAGTTGCAGCTACAATGGACATCATTTTCAGGGTATGAGCAATTTTTGAATCACGAGGAAATTCGAGGGAGTGGCTATTTTCCTAGAGAATGTTGTTCTGAACAACGTGATCACCTCTGAATTCTTCTAGCATGTCTGATGGCTCAGTCTATTTGCTGTTCTGAACAGCCCTTCAGTTATTCGCAAGATGCACAATGGCAGTTTTGGTGTCCTCTGGATCGAGTAACATATATTGATGAACATGCACAGAGGAGTTCGGACGTAATACATACATATCGAGCAAATTACAAAGGCGTGCAGACATGCACAGAGCAGTCTCATTCCTGCTATATCCTGCTGCTGCTTGAGTGGCCATTATTTTCATGTACATTTGAAACTGATATGAAGATGCCGCGATCACCCACAGAAGGCCTATTTTTGACCCAATCTCTTATGCAGCGCTGGGTATTTGTTCCATCTGCAATCGTATGGATTGATGCATGGCTCAACTTGAGATTCAATGGAATGAATTGTGGGACAACTGACACTGATTAAGGACTTTTGGAATTATATATGGACTCCAGGAATTGCTTGCAGAGCAAGTTGTTACCGCCAATATCTGAGGTATGCACACACTTAACTATGAAGATGCAACACTTAGTGGTGGTGGTAAAAATTCAGTCTGGTCTATACTTGGAGATGCAATGGTTAGCTCTGACGGACATGCATAATGCAGCAGTACCCTGGGTGGATTTTCCATATGCTCCACATTGCATGTTTGAGCAAAGAATTCCCCAAGACTTGGAGTGGTTCCTCTATTCAAATCAGCGAACACCTCTTGCTCCTTTGAAAATGGTGAACCCCAATCCAGCCATTCTGTGTGTCCTCATTATACTTGTCCATGATTCAGTACATCACTTGGTGGTTCCTATATGCTCAAGTATACAGGCTGGTGGCAATCAGTTCAGGTGTAAGGGGAGCACACAATACATAATGGACAAATGGGCAGAGGAGGCTTGTAGCAGTCAGATCAAGGGGGATTGGGTTCATTTGGATACTGGTGATCAACACGAGTGGTTTACTCACGAACCATTTGTCCAGGCTATGGACTGCAGGCTTCTCCATTGCTATGCGTTCAGACTGCTAAATCCTAAATTCCTGCAAGCTAGTAACTGTTCCAATGGATATTTTTGCTTGCGTGGCTTCGTGCCACTTCAGTGGGAAATCGCATGGACACTCCTCGACTTGATATTCTCTTCTGGCTGCGAGCAAGCTCCTCCTATTCAAGAAGGGGGCACAGACAGTGGTGCGACATCCTCTACATGGTACAACCAAGATCCTTTTCAAGAAGGGAGGGGTTTCATCATTGTCGTCGTCGTCTTCACTCAAGGCTCCATCGACCACAAATACTACTCCGGCTTCGACCACGACAGTGCTGACAACATCTACACCCGCGGCACCTTCTTTGACCAGGTCTCCACAGGCCACAACTTACGCGTCCAACTCGTTGAAGTCCACCCCAACTTCGGCTATCACCAGAACTCCGACCAAGTCGAGGAGCATCCGTTGCAATGGGATCCGGGCGGCTCTCGGAGGCATCGGCTTGGGATCAAGCCGAGTTTCAAGAAGGGAGGGATGTTAGGAGCCTCCTGTAGCCCATACGTGTACTTGGGCTTCACATGGACCAGGCCCGGCTGTGCACCACCCATCTTGGCTACAAGTACACGAAGAGAGAGCAGCATCCAATTCATCCGGTAGGATCAGGCGAACGGCGGCTCTCTCTCCTCCCTCTACCTTCTTCCCTTTGCAAGAACAGCGTGGCTGATTGTACTCGAACCCAAGATTGTATCTGTGATTGAGTGATAGATCGATCGATCCCTTAAAACATGATCCACGGTCTCTGCATTGCCACAAAACATTCAGTTAGTATCACCGACACAACCCTTTTAGCCAAATTGTCTTTAGTTAGGAATATTTTCCTAACAGCAAGCCAGAGACGGGTTTTACCTTCAGTGGTACTTTAACAAACCAAAGGTTCTTATGTGGCCAGCTAACATAACCACTTTTCAGAGGCACAAACATTGACTGAGCTGGAAGAACACCAGTTTTGTTCAGTACCCATCTACCTATATTTTCCTCCTCATAGCGTAAAACAAGAATTATAGGTCGCAAAACAGGGCCAGGGTGCCCAAGGAGCAATAGTTTATTCACCAGTTCAAAGAGCATTTAATTCTGTTAATTAAAAGTGTCGTGGATAACCAGTGTTGATGTCAGCTGGTATATCAGGTATAAACAATAAACTACACCTGAACTACTGGTCCGACCTTTTAATCTATGCTGTTGTAGTTGCTACAATCTTCCAAAAGATATACTAATCCCAGTTTTATAGAACAAAGCACCTTTGTCAAAACAGAAAAAAGAAGAACGTTAGTTCAGGAATGGTTCACAAAATTCCAAAATGTGTTTCCCCCTGAAAAGACTTATCAGTTCACAAAACAAACAAAATGGTAAATCCTTTGAACTAATATACCCGATTAAACGACAAAGGTAGCACAGCATACACTCGTATAGAACACATTTTGAATATCATCGAAGCATGCCTAAAAATGGTTAAAATGCAAAGTTCTGTATTCCAAGTAGATAGATGGGGATCTCATTTCATATAATATGGTGAATGAGAGGGAAAGCAAAACAAACAATCGAGTAATTAGCTAGGGAGTTGAGACAGTCCAAAACAAAATGAGTCCAACTGGCAACAAGACGAAAAATCAAATCAAAATGACTACTGTACCAATTTATTAGTGGAATCTCTGTCTCAAAGACGGTAGTGGAATGTAATACTTGAACAAGTTCAGAAATGCAACCAGTCGTATAGACTATAGAGCTGTAGGGTATTGCCACACATGCAGTACAGGAAAACTTCATTGTTAGTTCTAATGCTGGTCATTGGGCATGATCGGCAAAAACACCTAATGATCAGCAAAACACAAGCAAGTATTTTGACGAAACCTATAAATGTAGATAGCCCAGTTTGCATGTGTCTAACACAGTCTAAGATAATAATGGACTTCTCTTTCTCATCTTCAAAATATCAATACTTGAACAATCCATACAGTGGACGATAGAACGAAACGTTATGATACCTTGCCAACATTTCATCAAGCGCCTTCTCCTTCAAGTAGAGGGTACAACTTGTTATTTACCAAAGAGGGAGGCCATGCCATGATGTAGGGCCGGACATGGCTGTCACATCTCTTCTCAAAGAGCTTGTCCAGCTTCGCCGTCTCCATGCACAAAGACAGGAACCACGAAGGAGCATGAACATTATGGAACGTTTCACCGGTAGAGAAGTACACAAACCCATCGACAGTATCCACGATATGCAGCTCAACATCTTCTAGTGAACGCCCAGTGGCCTCAACAATCGACTTTAACTCTAACTGAAACTTCTTGTTTAGCATCCATCTCTCCAAGCCGTCCTCATCGGCTCTCCAGAACCAAACATGGATACCAAAGTCAACTGGGCAAACGATACAAAGCCTCCCATCCTTGGCCTGGCGAGTTTTCCCTTCCAAGAATGGTGGCAGATCCATCCGAGAGAAATGTAGCGTTGCGGTGTTCAGCACGAGCAAGCCGGCTCCATTTGCTTGTATCCAATAGATGAACCCAGTCACCATCGTGCCAACTTTAAGCCAGTGTTCGTCTTCAGGCAGTGGCTCCACAGCCTCAGACCACGGGAAGATCCGCCACTCCCTGCTATCTGACGAGAAGACGGCGGCGCGCGCCCGCGACTCGTCGTGACAGATAGTGACAAGGCGGAACGGCCCGTCGCCCTCTTCGGAGGCGAGGATGAAGCAATCGAGGTGCGAGGTAAGGCCGTGGCCGTCGTCGAAGAACTCGTCGGGCGTCGGAGGGATGAGATCCAGGGCCCCTGTGAGGGGGTTGTAGGCGGCGAACTGTCCCGTCCTTCTGTTGCAGAGGAGCACGTGGCCTCCGCGGCAGTCGCATACGAGCCACCCAGGGGAGGCGTCGTCGTCGTCGGGGAGGCGGGTGAAGAAGAAATCGGCGCCGCGGACGGCGGCTGCGAGGTCAGGGTCGGAGCGGCGGCGGACGGGGGCGAAGGCAGGGATGGCGGGGCCGTCGGGGTCGAAGAAGAAGCCGAGGAGAGGGGGTGGGTGGGCCCCGCGGAAGCTGCGGCGGAAGACGGGGGACGAGCGGACGGCGTTGAGGAAGGTGCGGCAGCTGAGGGCGGCGCGGACGAGGCTCGGAGGGAGGGGAGGCGGAGGAAGATTTCGCGGAGGAGATCGTCGCCGAGATCGATTACGGTGGTGGGAGCGGGCGGCGGCGGCGATAGCTGGGAGGCCATGGCTTACACGGGCTTCCACTGCCGCGGAGGGAGGGTGCTAAGGTAGGACCCACTAGTCTGTCTCTCTGGATCCACCGGGTAAAGAACTGTACAGTTTCCTGCAGAAAGGGCATCGGGGTGTCAGGTGTGCACTGCAGCGCCGGTGAACCGTTCATGGAAGCCGCGCTTGACGATTCATGAACGCCACATATCACCGAATTTTCGCCCGCTGACATTTAAACTTTTTTCTAACTTCCGATATGTTCATCAAACATCATAGCCGTACAAAAAAATATGAGAAGTAACAAAGATTATATCTATGTTTGTATACCACCTAGCGGCGACTCAAAACACCGGAGCGAACCGAAGTCGCATTGTTGTCATCGCCCGTTTTGAGTATCGTGATTATTAGGAAAGCTAGGATAGCGTACGATATTATTCTATCTTACATTGTACTCCAAGCAGATCATGTACTCCTATATATATGCGCACGAGGCTCAAGCAATACAACGAATAATTCCACCAATCCCTCTCTCTCCCTTCTAACAGCCTCTCCCTCATCAAAGTCGGCCAAACCTTTCATGTCCTCTAACGATGTGAGACGCATCACCGGGACAGGGACTAGGCGAGGGAACTTTATTTCATTTTCAAGGAGCCGCCACCGCCGCATCGCCTTCCTAAAGCAGGACACAAACCTAAAACACATAAAAACAAAACAAACAATAAGTGCCACACGTGTGGCACAAAAGTAACATCGCCCTCATGTTTTTATAATTAAAATTGCCATCCAAAACAAAAAACAAAAAAACTGAAACTTGTCATCCAAACATAAAGTTGCCATGCTCCGCAACTAAAGTTGCAATCCTAGAGTAACTAAAATTGTCATAAAAAAACATGAGGGCGAAATTGCTTCATGCCACGAATTGCTTCGCGCCACATATCTGGCACTTATGAGGGTACAAAAACAAAGCAAGAGCCTTCCTGTCAGCAAGAGTCGGGATCCAGCTCACCTCCCTAGCCCAAATGCAACAGGAGACGAGGCAGATCGACGGCGATATCGACGGGAGGTGAGGAAACTTTAAATGCCTGGGAGCCCCCGTAAAATTTACTGACGCATCTAGACATGTTCGCGCGCGTTCGGTGACCGGTCATTCAATTATAACCATCAAATATCTATCCCTTTATTTTATTTTTCATGCTTTGAATATTGAGTAATTTTAACATGCTCCTTCTTAACCCCTGATAACATCAGAGGTAAAAAGATAAGAGTTAATCAGACCACTATTTAATCAAATCAATTGCTCGAATCTATTATGTACTCTTACTTCTCATGTGAAAAGTGGAGGTAAGAAGGATCATACTAAATTTGCCTTGAATATTGTAACAATCAAAGATAAATACCACCATGAATGAAGAACTCAAAGATAAGTATACCGATGCACAATAATTCAAATAAGAATATTACAATCCAAACATAAAGTTATGAAATAAAACAATTTAGATTTGAATTCAATTTATTCGAACACATGTCCTAATTGTTCGTATGAAACATACGCAAATGCTCAACCAACTCATCTCATTTTGACATGTGCATAAGTTCCTCGACTGCGGATCTGATGGTACATTTGAAGAAATTGTTCAAGCACGGCCGGATTATGCTCTAGAAGCTGGATAAGATCACCCATCTATTGAAAATCCTGACCATGACAAACTACCGAACCCATCATCCTCGACAATCATGTTGTGCATGATCCCACAACATGTCATCACCCCCCCCCCCCCCCACACACACACACAATGTATGTGGATCCCATTGTTTAGCAGGTCCACGAACAACTGCAAAACATGGTTAGAGCACTCCAAATGCCCTCTCTGTATCCTTTCCAGCACCTTATTTTCTTGTGGCAAAGTGATATTTTTTATTACCTCTTCAGTCGGAGATGATCTTGACAACGACCGCCCATGGAGGATAGATACCATCACAAAGATTATACTCCTGACCATTGATGGCATAGTTGAACAAATGAGCTTTTCGGGCACACAACCTTGCAAATAATGGAGCCCACTGCAGCCCGTTGATGTCATTTTGAGACCTTGGCATGCTAAAGTAAGCGTGCCAAATCCATAGGTATTGTGATATCGATGGAGCTTCAAGAATGATGGTGGGATTTTTGTGATGACCCTGGTATTCCCTTGTTGAGCATATGTGGAGTTCTTCCATGTGTAGTGCATGCAATCCATGGATAAGAGCACACTTGGAACCCTCTTGATTCTTCAAGTGTCATGAGCCTTGATGTGTCTTCGGCATTTGGTTCTATCAAGTACTCCGGTCCAAACACCTTGACCACTGCAGTAGCAAATCTAACCATGGCCTTCAAGCATGCGCTCTCACACATGTAGAGATACTCGTCCCATGAATATGTTGATGTGACATAAGCAAGCATCCTAATAGAAGTCATGCACTTCTGAAGACCAGAGAATCCAATGCGATCAATGGCATCCCTTTTTAGCATGAAGTAATCATCATAGGGCTTCACATCTTGCATGATGCGCATAAACAATGGTCGTTGCATCTGGAATCATCGCCAAAAATAGCCCTCGAATAGCCATCGAGGGCCAAGTAGTCCTCATATAGATGAACATGCCTCATGCCCGACGTCGATTCAAACTCAGTGTCCCAGTGTTGAACCATTGTAGTTGATAACATGCTCCTATGTACACTCCGGTTTTTCAAGAAACGCCTTAATCATCGTCATTTCATATACATATTCCTCATTCGACAAAGGCGAATCCATGAACTCGGCGTAGAAGTACGTATGTCTCAAACTTATCTACTTTTCCGAACACTTTTGCCATGCTTTTGCCCTCTAACTTGCATGAATAAAAACGAATTCGGATTGACTTTGTATTCAGCAAATTTTCCATGGTGTTATCTTTTGTGCAGAAAAGGTGTCCAGTAAATCAAAAATATATATAGGAAAAAATTCAGGAGAAAAGAGCCGTGGAACGAGAAGATGGAGCCATGGGGCACATGTGGGGCCCACGTGACCACCCCTGGTCGCGTGGTGTGCCTATGTGGTGCCCATAGGACTTCGCAAACACCACCTCATGGCACCTATATTTTTCCTCCGACCTGAAAATTCTCGATATAATTTTCCGAAATTTTCCGTGACACGGAGCCGCCACCACCATAGTTCACCTTCCCGGAGGCCTATCTCAAGGTTGATCTGGCCTCCAAAGAGGGGTATTCTTCACCATCATCATCACCAACCTCTTTCCATCACCATCATTATGATCTCCCCACTCATGTGTGAGTAATTTCTCTGCAGGCACATGGGGTGGATTGGAACTGGATGGGATCCCTTATGTACATGGTAGATGTCAGATTTGATAGGGCCTAATGCCTAGTACCCTGTATATTCTGAGATTGATCTTGATATGACTTTGTTATGCTTATTATTTGACATTAGGGCCCGAATGCCATGATTTCAGATCTGGACCGTTTATACTTTCTTGAGTATACATGTGTTTTGGATCATATCTACAAGTTGCATGCATCTGTTATAGTTCTTAACCAGAGACCTTGAAGTGACAATAATCAGGGTATCAAAGGGGATGACTATGATTTGTGGATTACATGTATTCATAGATTGTTAATGTGAGTGTCTTAATTACCCTTAATTTCCATTAGGATCCCGCTGAAACGGAAGTAGGACAAAAAATGTTGTGCAAGTTCTTATTACAAGCACGTACAACTACATATAGATTACATGTCTACATGTGGTTGATGAATTGCATCTAGCTTATTGCCACCTTGTGTTACGACTATTACACAATTGATTTTATCCATGCAACGTCCACTATCCACTCCCATGCCGACCCATCTTCTCAAAGTGGTTGTACCAGAACGTGACAATGCCAGTTTGGTGGTAGGAAGCCAACCATGTCTTGTTTGACTCTTGTGAGCACTGGCCGAGGAAGAACATATTGCATCTGGTCAGCTACAGACATGGACTCCCCATTGAACGTGGGAAAATCAATCTTGTAGAGGCGTGGAGCTCGCTCAGATTCGTCCATAAGGGATGTCATTGGCAACGCCTTTGATTTGCCTGTGACCAACGGGGAAAGACGCTAGTGCCATCGATGCGCGACATCGAGATAACTGGAGGAAATATACCCTGGAGGCAATAATAAAGTTGTTATTTTATATTTCCTTATTCATGATAAATGTTTATTATTCATGCTAGAATTGTATTGATCGAAAACTTAAATACATGTGTGAATACATAAACAAATACCGTGTCCATAGTAAGCCTCTACTAGACTAGCTCATTGATCAAAGATGGTTATGGTTTCCTAACCATGAACATGTGTTGTCATTTGATAACGGGATCACATCTGTGACGTCCGGATAATTAAGCTACAGTAAACCTTTGCTAATGATGCCACGTCACCTCGGTTACTGTTGATAATCTCGCGTTAGTTCAAAACCGATTCAAATTCAAATTCAAAGTCAAGCCAACAATAAAAGTTTTTCAAATATTTAAACTAAAATGTTCGGAGTGAACCAAATATTGTGTAGGTAATTATGGTGGAGAAACCACACCTGTATAAAATATTTAAATACTAGAAAATGAATAAAACAGTAGCGAAAAATAATATTTAAATACTTTTAAATATTAAATAATTACGAAACTATTATAGCTTGGGTAGCAAGTTAATGTCGCAGTGGAATATTTGGTAACGTCAAATTAGGTGCCATTTTGGTATTTTGCTAAAACAAAAATAAAAGGAAACTAAAAGAAAATAAATAAAAAGGAAAAGACAAACAGAAAACAAAATAAAGTAAAGAAAAGGAGAGAGAGCCCCCTCTCCCTGGGCCATTTGGCCCAGCTGGCCACTGCGCTAGCCGGCCCAGCCTCGGCCTATATGGCCCCCTCACCCCGAAACCCTAACCCCTCTCCCAGTTGCCCCACTCCCCCCCCCCCCACTCGCTCCACTCCCCCTCTGCCCCCTTCCCGATCCAGATCGGATCGGGGGCATTCGCCGCTGTCGCCTGGAATCCCCGCCGGAGCCGCCCCTCTACCCGTCGTCGTCGGTGCCGCATCCCCTTCTCCGTCACTCGTCCCCGACCTCCTCCTCAACCGCGGACCCCAAGCTCGACGTCGCGTCGCCGTCATCGTCGCCTGGAGGAACACCTCGCCAGAGCCCCGCGCCGCCTCGACTCCGTCGCCACACGTCGTCCACGTCCTCCCCCTCGACAGACTTCCCCGCGCCTCGTCAGTGAACCCCTGCATCGGGGTATGGAACCCCATCTCCCCCTGTTTCCTCTGTTCGCGTCGCGTACCGCCGACCCCGCCTCGCACCTGCTCGCTCTGCCGCGCGTGCCTTGGCCTGCCTTTGGCCGCACCCGATCCCGCACTGTCCAACGCTCACGCAGCCCTGCGCGTGGCCTCGTCTCGACCAGCCACTGCCCTGCTCTACACGCCGCCCGCTACGCCCACTCCCCGCTGCGGCCTCGTCCCCTCGCCGCTGGCCTGCGCGCCCCCACGCACCCATCGCCTGCTGCGCGCCTCACCGTTGGCCCTGTGCTTCCCCCGGTGCTGGTCTGCTGCAGTGGTTGATGCCGCGGGCGTGGCCGCCGCCGTCTCCCACGCCCGTCGTGGCCTACGACCACCACTAACGCCCGCACTGGTCGTGCCCTTGGCGCCCCACGTGCGACTGGCCGCTCCTCCCATGCCGAGGGAGTCCTGGATTAGGGGGTATCCGGACAGCCGGACGGTGTACAACGTCCGGACTATTGAAGCGTGAAGATACAAGACTCAAGACTTCGGCCCGTGTCCGGATGGGACTTTCCTTGGCGTGGAAGGCAAGCTTGGCGATCCGGATATTATATTATATTTCCTTGTAACCGACTCCATGTAAACCCTAGCCCTCTCCGGTGTCTATGCTGTTGGAAATATGCCCTAGAGGCAATAATAAAATGGTTATTATTATATTTCCTTGTTCATGATAATTTTCTATTATTCATGCTATAATTGTATTAACTGGAAACCGTAATACATGTGTGAATACATAGACCACAACATGTCCCTAGTGAGCCTCTAGTTGACTAGCTCGTTGATCAATAGATGGTTATGGTTTCGACCATGGACATAGGATGTCATTGATAACGGGATCACATCATTAGGAGAATGATGTGATGGACAAGACCCAATCCTAAGCATAGCACAAGATCGTGTAGTTCGTTTGCTAAAAGCTTTTCTAATGTCAAGTATCATTCCCTTAGACCATGAGATTGTGCAACTCCTGGATACCGTAAGAATGCTTTGGGTGTGCCAAACGTCACAACGTAACTGGGTGGCTATAAAGGTACACTACAGGCATCTCCGAAAGTATCTGTTGGGTTGGCACGAATCGAGACTGGGATTTGTCACTCCGTGTGACGGAGAGGTATCTCTGGACCCACTCGGTAGGACATCATCATAATGTGCACAATGTGATCAAGGAGTTGATCACGGGATGATGTGTTACGGAACGAGTAAAGAGACTTGCCATAAAGAGATTGAACAAGGTATTGGTATACCGACGATCGAATCTCGGGCAAGTACTATACTGTAACGCCCCCGATGCGGCTATATCTCCCACGTGTCGAGGCACGACTTAGAGGCATAACCGCATTGAAAGCAATGTCGCAAGTGAGGTAATCTTCACACAACCCATGTAATAAATAAGGGAAAGAGATACATAGTTGGCTTACAGTAGCCACTTCACTCAATACATAAATAAACATCCATCATTCGGAGTACACTCAAGGTCCGACTACGGAACCAGAATAAAAGAAGATACCCCAAATGCTACACAGATCCCCGATCGTCCCAACTGGGCACCACTACTGATCATCTAGAAAAGACACATAGTAACGACCACGTTCCTCGTCGAACTCCCACTTGAGCTCGGTTGAGTCACCTGCACTGGCATCGTCGGCACCTGCGATCGCTTTTGGAAGTATCTCGTGAGTCACGGGGACTCAGCAATCTCACACCCGCGAGATCAAGACTATTTAAGCTTATAGGAAGGACAGAGTCGTAAGGTGGAGCTGCAGCAAGCGACTAGCATATATGGTGGCTACTTCGCAAAAGAGAGCGAGAAGAGAAGCAAAGCGGCGGACGTGAAGCTAGTAGCGATCAAGAAGTGATCCTGGACTACTTACGCCGACATAACTCCAACACCGTGTTCACTTCCCGGACTCACGAGAAGAGACCATCACGGTTACACACTTGATTGATGTGTATTTTACTTGAGGTCAACTTCGGGTTTTCTACAACCGGACATTAACAAATTCCCATCTGCCTCATAACCGCAGGCACGGCTTTGAAAGATATTACCCTGCAGGGTGTCCCAACTTAGCCCATTATAAGCTCTCACGGTCAACGAAGGATATTCCTTCTACCGGAAGACCCAATCAGTCTCGGAATCCTGGACTACAAGACATTTCGACAGGAATAAAACAAGACCAACAAGCCGCCCGATTGTGCCGACAAATCCCGATAGGAGATGCACATATCTCGTTCTCAGGGCATATCCGGATGAGACTAGCTACGAGTAAAACCAAGCCTCGAGTTTCCCGTGGTGGCAGCAGTAGCTCGATTCGGGCCAACACTCGAAGGAGTACTTGGTCCGGGGTTAAAATAAAGATGACCCTCGGGCTCGCGAAAACCCGGGAAAAGGCTTAGGTGGCAAATGTTAAAACCAATGTTGGGCCTTCTTTGGACGAGTCTTATTCAAAGCGAACTGTCAAGGGGTCCCATAAATCACCCAACCGTAAGGAACGCATAAAATCAAGGAACATAACACCGGTATGACGGAAACTAGGGTGGCAAGAGTGGAACAAAACACCGTGCATAAGGCCGAGCCTACCACCCTTTACCAAGTATATAGATGTATTAATTATAGCAGATATATATATTGAGATATCCCCAAAAAGAAAACATGTTAAAACAAGTAACAACAAATCCAAGTTCAAACAAGCAACAAACTACAACATCACCAGAAACTAGCAACGCTATAAGAGGGGCTGAGCAAAGCGGTAACATAGCCAATCAACGGTTTGCTAGGAAAGGATGGTTAGGGGCTGACATGGCAATAAGGGTGGCATGATATAGCAAGTGGTAGGCATCGCAGCATAGGCATAGCAAAAGAGCGAGCATCTAGCATAGCAAAGATAGAAGTGATTTCGAGGGTATGGTCATCTTGCGCAATGTTCTCGTAGTTGTCGAAAGCTTGATCCTCGTAAGCGTTCTCAACAGGTTCCTCGTTCACGTACTCGTCTCCGGCTCTACCCAAAGCAACAACACAAACAAAGGAACCACAATAAATCACGGTGCAATGCACAATCAACATGATGCAAAACATGCCATGATATGCATGATGGGATATGCAATGCTTATGTGCGCTCCGGAAGGAAAATGATGAACCAGGCATCAACTTGGCAAACCAAGCATGCCACTGGAAAGATGAGATGATTTCGGTTGAAATCGATATAAAGATCACCGGAATCGGATGCACGGTTTGGAAATGGCAAGCAAAACAAGAATGGCACAAATCTGCCATTAACAGCAGGATGCCACTTAGCAAGCAACAAATAATTAATCTACTGCACCCAAACGTATCAACAAAGCACATGGCAGTGATCTACACATGATGCTCGACAAAAGATGAGCACTGAGCTACGGCTAGTTCACATCATAACAGGTTCAAACAAGCATGGCAAAAGTGCAAAAATAATCAGGCTGGACATGGCAAAAACAGCAACAGGTTGCAATGTTCAGAGCAGCAAAACTACATGCTACAGGAACTTAAAATAGCAAAACAAGGCATGGCATGAATCTACTCAAAGCATAGAACAAAAGTCCCTTACTGACCATAAGCCAAAAAGGACTCAAAAATATAGTAACACCCATGTCAATATTGAAAGTTTCGTTAACAGATTCAGCAACATGGCATGTCAAAAACTGATAACAAGTAGGCATGTTTAAGAGCTCGATGCACTCACTACAGAGCCTTATATGATAAACTAAGCATACATACATCAAGAAGACATGGCATAGAATACATACATGGCAAGAACAATAACATAGCATACATGTATCAACCACAACAACCTTGGCAAAATTGAATAACATGTAAACAATCTGCCAGGAAACATTTTATAGCAAAAGTAGAGCTCGATTGACTCAAGCTATGCTACTCCATAATTGCAAACAAGGACATGGATGGATAGAGAAAGACATGTTTAACAAAACATCCTTACTGAAGTATCTCAAAATATGCATGGATCTCTCGGTAGCATCAAGTTAACATGGCATCAAAATATCAGCTAAACAGGGCTGAAAACAGCAACATCAGGACACCTACTTTGTATGCTTGTGCTAGTCACCACATAGATCACAAAAATACATGGCATACACCCCTGGAAAGATGGCATGGCATATTACAGAACACATGTAGGACTCCAATTCATAAGGTGCACACATCAATCATGGCAAAAATAACAAAAGTGCAAGTTCTGTTAAGAAACAGAAACTAACAACATATAGCACTCTTCCAACAGCATTTCGGGCATCAAGATGAGCTCTAAAGAAAATGATGCAATGAGATGAAATGATCTACTCTTCGAGACGAACATTTTGACATATTATACGCGAAAAATGGATCTACGGATGCGAAGATATAGCATGTTGAAAAATGCACAAAATAACAATGATGCTAAAAACTTAGAAGGAAAAAGGGGAGGGGAGAGAGAGAAGTCAACGGCCGCACGGATCCCGAGGCCGGATCGGATCGGGCGCGGGGTCACCGGCGCGGGGAGGAGGAAGGGCGCCACGAGGGGACTGGGCGGCCGACGGCGGCGCGTGGCGAGCTTCGCCACGGCCGGCGAGGCGAGGCCATGGCCGTACGGCCATGGGAGGCGGCGCGGGTGGTTGAGCGCTGGCGCGGGCGGCGGGAGGCGCTGGCGGGCCAGCTCGAGCGGCGGGCGGGCGGGCGCGCCGGGCACAAGGGCGACTGACCATGGGGCCGGATCTGGCCGAGCGGGCCGGGCAAGTGGGAGGAGAGAGGAGGTGGCGGCGGGCGCGGGGTTGACGTGGCGCCCATGATTAACGGGCGGCGGGCGGACGCTGTCTGCTCACCCGGACGTGTCCTGGCGCGAGGGCGAAATAGCTAGGGTTTCGGGAATGATCCGGATTTGGAGGGGTTGCTTAAATAGGCATAGAGGGAGCTAGGAGAGTCCAAATGAGGTGTAGTTTTACCACACGATCGCGATCGAACGACGGAGAGCATGGGAGTGACTTAGATGGGTTATAGGGCTGTTTTGAAGGGGTGTTGGGCTGCAACTTAAAAGAGGCCTTTGCGAGAGTGCGTTAACCGTTGGAGTACCAAACGAGCTCCAAATGACCAAACTTGACCGGTGGTCTACGGTGGTATACCAAGGCCACTAGACAAACCTCGGTCCATTTCGAGAAGGTTTAATACCCGCATACCGGAAAACGTAAAAGGGACCGCCGGGGAGATAGGAGTGTCGGATTGCAAAAGCGGACCACGGAAAAATGCTCGGAATCATGAGACGAACACGTATGCAAATGTGATGCACATGATGACATGATATAAAATGCATGACATGGAGAAAATGCAAAAAGAAGAAAACCCAACCACAGAGGGAATATCATATCACAATGCCGAAAATGGCAAGAGTTGGAGTTACAAATATGGAAAGTTACATCCGGGGTGTTACATATACCGGTAGACAAAGGGAATTGTATACGGGATTGATTGAATCCTTGACATCGTGGTTCATCCGATAAGATCATCATGGAACATGTAGGAGCCAACATGGGTATCCAGATCCCGCTGTTGGTTATTGGCCGGAGAGTTGTCTCGGTCATGTCTGCATGGTTCCCGAACCCGTAGGGTCTACACACTTAAGGTTCGATGACGCTAGGGTTATAGGGAATAGATATACGTGGTTACCGAATGTTGTTCGGAGTCCCGGATGAGATCCCGGAAACCACGAGGAGTTCCGGAATGGTCCGGAGGTAAATATTTATATATGGGAAGTCCTGTTTTGGTCACCGAAAAAGTTTCGGTGCTATCGGTAACGTACCGGGACCACTGGGAGGATCCCGGGGGTCCACCAGGTGGGGCCACCGGCCCCAGAGTGCTGCGTGGGCCAAGTGTGGGAGGGGACCAGCCCCAGGTGGGCTGGTGCACCCCCCCCACCAGGGCCCAAGGCGAAGAGAGAAGGGAAAGGGGGAAACCCTAGGCTCAGATGGGCCTAAGGCCCACCTAGTGGTGCGCCCCCCTCTCTCTCCCCCTTGGCCGCCCCCCTAGATGGGATCTAGGGCTGGCCGCCACCCCTAGGGGTGGAAACCTAGGTGGGGGCACAACCCCTCCCTTTCCCCTATATATAGTGGGGGTTTGGGGCTGCCATACACATGAGAACATCTCCCTCTTGGCGCAGCCCTACCCCTCTCCCTCCTCGTCTCTTGCGGTGCTTGGCGAAGCCCTGCTAGAGTGCCACACTCCTCCACCGCCACCACGCCATCGTGCTGCTGCTGGACGGAGTCTTCCCCAACCTCTCCCTCTCCCCTTGCTGGATCAAGGCACGGGAGACGTCATCGGGCTGCACGTGTGTTGAACGCGGAGGCGCCGTTATTCGGCGCTTAGATCGGAATCAACCGCGATATGAATCGCCACGAGTACGACTCCTTCATCCAGCGTTCTTGTAACGCTTCCGCATCGCGATCTTCAAGGGTATGAAGATGCACTCCCTCTCTCGTTGCTAGTATCTCCGTAGATTGATCTTGGTGATGCGTAGAAAATTTTGAATTTCTGCTACGTTCCCTAACAGTGGCATCATGAGCTAGGTCTATTGCGTAGATTCTTTGCACGAGTAGAACACAAGTAGTTGTGGGCGATGGTTTGTACAATTTGCTTACCGCTACTAGTCCTATCTTTATTCGGCGGCATTGTGGGATGAAGCGGCCCGGACCGACCTTACAGTACGCTTACATGAGACAGGTTCCACCGACTGACATGCACTTGTTGCATAAGGTGGCTAGCGGGTGCCAGTCTCTCCCACTTTAGTCGGATCGGATTCGATGAAAAGGGTCCTTATGAAGGGTAAATAGCAATTGGCATATCACCATTGTGGCTTTGCGTAGGTAAGAAACGTTCTTGCTAGAAACCCATAGCAGCCATCAGAAACATGCAACAACAATTAGAGGACGTCTAACTTGTTTTTGCAGGGTATGCTATGTGATGTGATATGGACAAAAGAGTGTGATGAATAATATATGTTATGTATGAGATTGATCATGTTCTTGTAATAGGACTCACGACTTGCATGTCGATGAGTATGACAACCGGCAGGAGCCATAAGAGTTGTCTTATTTATTGTATGACCTGCGTGTCAATGATAACGCCATGTAATTACTTTACTTTATTGCTAACCGTTAGCCATAGTAGTAGAAGTAATAGTTGGCGAGACAACTTCATGAAGACACGATGATGGAGATCATGGTGTCATGCCGGTGACGATGATGATCATGGAGCCCGAAGATGGAGATCAAAAGGAGCAAAATGATATTGGCCATATCATGTCACTATTTGATTGCATGTGATGTTTATCATGTTTATGCATCTTATTTGCTTAGAACGACGGTAGTAAATAAGATGATCCCTCATAATAATTTCAAGAAAGTGTTCCCCTAATTGTGCACCGCTATGCGAAAGTTTGTTGTTTCGAAGCACCACGTGATGATCGGGTGTGATAGATTCTAACGTTCACATACAACGGGTGTAAGCCAGATTTACACATGCGAAACACTTAGGTTGACTTGACGAGCCTAGCATGTACAGACATGGCCTCGGAACACAAGAGACCGAAAGGTCGAACATGAGTCGTATAGTGGATACGATCAACATGAAGATGTTCACCGATGATGACTAGTCCGTCTCACGTGATGATCGGACACGTCCTAGTTGACTCGGATCATGTATCACTTAGATGACTAGAGGGATGTCTATCTAAGTGGGAGTTCATAAGATGAACTTAATTATCCTGAACATAGTCAAAATGTTTTTGCAAATTATGTCGTAGCTCACGCTTTAGTTCTACTGTTTTAGATATGTTCCTAGAGAAAATTTAGTTGAAAGTTGATGGTAGCAATTATGCGGACTGGGTCCGTGAACTGAGGATTGTCCTCATTGCTGCGTAGAAGGCTTATGTCCTTAATGCACCGCTCGGTGTCTTTGAACCTCGGCGTCGTTAAATGGATGTTGCGAACATCTGACATACACGTTTTGATGACTACGTGATAGTTCAATGCGTAATGTTAAACGGTTTAGAATTGAGGCACCAAAGACATTTTAAAACGTCGCGGAACATATGAGATGTTCCAAGAGCTGAAATTGGGATTTCAGGCTCGTGCCCACGTCAAGAGGTATAAGACCTCCGACGAGTTTCTTAGCCTGCAAACTAAGGGAGAAAAGCTCAATCATTGAGCTTGTGCTCAGATTGTCTGAGTACAACAATCACTTGAATTGAGTGGGAGTTAATCTTCCAGATGAGATAGTGATGTTTCTCCAAAGTCATTTCCACCAAGCTACTAGAGCTTTGTGATGAACTATAACATATCAGGGATAGATATGATGATCCTTGAGCTATTCGCGATGTTTGACACCGCGAAAGTAGAAGTCAAGTAGGAGCATCAATTGTTGATGGTTAGTAAAACCATTAGTTTCAAGAAGGGCAAGGGCAAGAAGGGATACTTCATGAAACGGAAAATCGCTTGTCGCTCTAGTGAAGAAACCCAAGGTTGAACCCAAACCTGAGACTAAGTGCTTCTGAAATAAGGGGAACGGTCACTGAAACGGAACTACCCTAGATACTTGGTAGATGAGAAGGCTGGCAAGGTCGATAGAAGAATATTGGATATACATTATGTTAATGTGTACTTTACTAGTACTCCTAGTAGCACCAGGGTATTAGATACCGGTTCGGTTGCTAAGTGTTAGTAACTTTCGAAATAAAAGCTACGGAATAAACGGAGACTAGCTAAAGGTGAGTCGACGATATGTGTTGGAAGTGTTTCCAAGGTTGATGTGATCAAGCATCGCACGCTCCCTCTACCATCGAGATTGGTGTTAAACCTAAATAATTGTTATTTGGTGTCTGCGTTGAGCATAGACATGATTGGATTATGTTTATCGCAACACAGTTATTCATTTAAGGAGAATAATGGTTACTTTGTTTATTTGAATAATACCTTCAATGGTCTTGCACCTAAAATGAATGGTTTATTGAATCTCGATCGTAGCAATACACATGTTCATGCCAAAAGATATAAGATAGTAATGATATAGTGCCACCTACTTGTTGCACTGCCATTTGAGTCATATTGGTATAAAACGCATGAAGAAGCTCCACATTGATGGATCTTTGGACTCACTCGTTTTTGAAAAGATTGAGACATGTGAACCATGTATATTGGTATATACGCATGAAGAAACTCCATGCAGATGGACCGTTTGGACTCACTTGATTTTGAATCACTTGATACATGCAAATCATACCACATGGGCAAGATGACCAAAGCCTCGTTTTCGAGAAATGGAACAAGAAAGCAACTTGTTGGAAGTAATACATTTTGATGTGTGCAGTCCAATGAGTGCTGAGGCACGCATTGGATATCGTTATGTTCTTACTTCACAGATGATTTTAGTAGATACTGAGTATATTTACTTGATGAAACACAAATCTGAATTATTGAAAGGTTCAAGTAATTTCAGAGTGAAGTTGGAGATCGTCGTGACAGGAGGATAAAAATGTCTATGATATGATCATAGAGATGAGTATCTGAGTTCTGAGTTTGGCATACAATTAAGACATTGTGGAAATTGTTTCACAACCAATACCGCTGGAACACCATAGTGTGATGGTGTGTCCAAACATCATAACTGCACCCTATTGGATATGGTGCATACCATGATGTCTCTTATCGAATTACCACTATCGTTTATGGGTTAGGCATTAGAGACAACCACATTCACTTTAAATAGGGCACCACGTAATTCCGTTGAGATGACACCGTATGAACTATGGTTTAGAGAAACCTAAGCTGTCGTTTCTTAAAAGTTTGGGGCTGCGACGCTTATGTGAAAAGTTTTAGTCTGATAAGCTCGAACCCAAAGCGGATAAATGCATCTTCATAGGACACCCAAAAACAGTTGGGTATACCTATTGTCTCAGTTCCGGAAGCAAAAGGGATTGTTTCTAGAATCGGGTCCTTTCTCGAGGAAAAGTTTCTCTTGAAAGAATTGAGGGGGAGGATGGTGGAGACTTGATGAGGTTATTGAACCATCACTTCAACTAGTGTGTAGCAGGCACGTGAAGTTGTTCCTATGGCGCCTACACCAATTGAAGTGGAAGCTAATGGTAGTGATCATGAAACTTCAGATCAAGTCACTACCAAACCTCGTAGGTCGACAAGGATGCGTACTACTTCAGAGTGGTACTTAATCCTGTCTTGGAGGTCATGTTGCTAGACAACAATGAACCTACGGGCTATGGAGAAGCGATGGTGGGCCCGGATTCCGACAAATGGCTCGAGGCCATAAAATCCGAGAGAGGATCCATGTATAAAACAAAGTGTAGACTTTGGAAGAACTACCTGATGGTCGTAAGGCTGTTGGGTACAGATGGATTCTAAAAGGGAAGACAAACAATGATGGTATGTGTCACCATTAAGAAAGCTCGACTTGTCGCTAAGATGTTTTCCGACAAGTTCAAGGAGTTGACTACGGTGAGACTTTCTCACTCGTAGCAATGCTAAGTCTGTTGGAATTGTATTAGCAGTTATTGCATTATTTATGAAATCTTGCAGATAGGATGTCAAAACATTTTTTCCTCGACAATTTTCTTGAGGAAAGGTTGCATGTCATATAACCAGAAGGTTTTTGTCAATCCTAAAAGATGCTAACAAGTATGCAAAGCTCCAGTAGTCCTTCTAAGGACTGGAGTAAGCATCTCGGAGATGGAATATACGCTTTGGTGAGATGATCAAATATTTTGGGTTTATACAAAGTTTATGAGAAACTTGTATTTCCAAAGAAGTGAGTGGGAGCACTATAGCATTTCTGATGAGTATATGTTATTGACATATTGTTGATCGAAAATGATGTAGAATTTCTGGAAAGCATATAGGGTTATTTGAAAGTGTTTTTCAATGGAAAAAAACCTAGATTAAGCTACTTGAACATTGAGCATCAAGATCTATAAGGATAGATCAAAATCGCTTGATAGTACTTTCAAATGAGTATGCACAGTGACAAGATTTTGAAGGAGTTCAAAATAGATCGGCAGAGAAGGAGTTCTTGGCTGTGTTATAAGGTGTGAGTATTGAGTAAGACTCAAGACCTGACCACGGCAGAAGAGAGAGAAAGGACGAAGGTCATCCCCTATGCTTTAGACGTAGGCTCCACAGTATGCTATGCTGTGTACCGCACCTAAAGTGTGCCTTGCCATGAGTCACTAAGGGGTACAAGTGTGATCCAGAATGGATAACAAGACAGCGGTCAAACATATCCTTAGTAACTAGTGGACTAAGGAATTTTCTCGATTATGGAGGTGGTAAAAGAGTTCGTCGTAAAGGGTTACGCCGATGCGAACTTTGACACTAATCCGGATTATACTGAGTAGTAAACCGGAATCGTATAGTAGAACAATTATTTGAATAGCTCCAAATAAAGCGTGGTAGCTGCATCTAGGAGATGACATAGATATTTGTAAAGCACACACGGATCTGAAAGGTTCAGACCCGTTGACTAATAAACCTCTCTCACAAGCGAGATATGATCAAAGCCAATGGGTGTTGGATTCATTGCAATCACATAGTGATGTGAACTAGATTATTGACTCTAGTGCAAGTGGGAGACTGTTGGAAATATGCCCTAGAGGCAATAATAAAATGGTTATTATTATATTTCCTGGTTCATGATAATTGTCTATTGTTCATGCTATAATTGTATTAATTGGAAACCGTAATACATGTGTGAATACATAGACCACAGCATGTCCCTAGTGAGCCTCTAGTTGACTAGCTCGTTGATCAATAGATGGTTATGGTTTCACGACCATGGACATAGGATGTCATTGATAACGGGATCACATCATTAGGAGAATGATGTGATGGACAAGACCCAATCCTAAGCATAGCACAAGATCGTGTAGTTCGTTTGCTAAAAGCTTTTCTAACGTCAAGTATCATTTCCTTAGACCATGAGATTGTGCAACTCCCGGATACCATAGGAATGCTTTGGGTGTGCCAAACGTCACAACGTAACTGGGTGGCTATAAAGGTACACTATGCATCTCCGAAAGTATCTCATTGGGTTGGCACGAATCGAGATCGGATTTGTCACTCCGTGACGGAGAGGTATCTCTAGGCCCACTCGGTAGGACATCATCATAATGTGCACAATGTGATCAAGGAGTTGATCACAGGATGATGTGTTACGGAACGAGTAAAGAGACTTGCCATAACGAGATTGAACAAGGTATCGGTATACCGACGATCGAATCTCGGGCAAGTACTATACCGGTAGACAAAGGGAATTGTATACGGAATTGATTGAATCCTTGACATCGTGGTTCATCCGATGAGATCATCGTGGAACATGTGGGAGCCAACATGGGTATCCAGATCCCGCTGTTGGTTATTGGCCGGAGAGTTGTCTCGGTCATGTCTGGATGGTTCCCGAACCCGTAGGGTCTACACACTTAAGGTTCGATGACGCTAGGGTTATAGGGAATAGATATACGTGGTTACCGAATGTTGTTCGGAGTCCCGGATGAGATCCCGGACGTCACGAGGAGTTCCTAATGGTCCGGAGGTAAAGATTTATATATGGGAAGTCTGTTTTGGTCACCGGAAAA
The DNA here is from genome assembly GCA_021605145.1 of Aegilops bicornis. Lineage (NCBI taxonomy): Eukaryota > Viridiplantae > Streptophyta > Magnoliopsida > Poales > Poaceae > Aegilops > Aegilops bicornis. The sequence goes on from CM038674.1 coordinate 173,568,227, forward strand.
GTTTCTGATTGCTATCGATAACGCATCGGGACCACCGGAGGGTCCCGGGTCCACCAGTGGGGCCACCGGCCCCAGAGGGGCCAGCGATGGGACAAGTGTGGGAGGGACCAGCCCGTGTGGGCTGGTGCGCCCCACCAGGGCCAAGGCGAAGAGAGAAGGGAAAGGGGAAACCCTAGGCTCGGATGGGCCTAAGGCCCACCTAGTGGTGCGCCCTCTCTCTCCCCTTGGCCGCCCCTAGATGGGATCTAGGGCTGGCCGCCACCCCTAGGGGTGGAAACCTAGGTGGGGCGCAGCCCTCCCTTTCCCCTATATATAGTGGGGGATTGGGGCTGCCATACACATGAGAACATCTCCCTCTTGGCGCAGCCCTACCCCTCTCCCTCCTCATCTCTTGCGGTGCTTGGCGAAGCCCTGCTAGAGTGCCACACTCCTCCACCGCCACCACGCCGTCGTGCTGCTGCTGGACGAAGTCTTCCCCAACCTCTCCCTCTCCCCTTGCTGGATCAAGGCACGGGAGACGTCATCGGGCTGCACGTGTGTTGAACGCGGAGGCGCCGTTATTCGGCGCTTAGATCGGAATCAACCGCGATATGAATCGCTACGAGTACGACTCCTTCATCCGCGTTCTTGTAACGCTTCCGCATCGCGATCTTCAAGGGTATGAAGATGCACTCCCCTCTCTCTCGTTGCTAGTATCTCCGTAGATTGATCTTGGTGATTCGTAGAAAATTTTAAATTTCTGCTACGTTCCCTAACATATATAAACCGGAGAGGTTGGTCCTTAGAAGGCCGATCACAATTACAATCATACCATCATAGGCTAGATCTTAGGGTTTAGCCTCTACGATCTCGTGGTAGATCTACTCTTGTACTACCCATATCATCAATATTAATCAAGCAGGAGTAGGGTTTTACCTCCATCGAGAGGGCCCGAACCTGGGTAAACATCTGTGTCCCTTGCTTCCTGTTACCATCAGCCTTGACGCACAGATCGGGACCCCCTACCCGAGATCCGCCGGTTTTGACATCGACATTGGTGCTTTCATTGAGAGTTCCTCTGTGTCGTCGTTGTCAGGCTCGATGGCTCCTTCAATCATCGTCAACGACAACGTCGGCGAGACTTTCCTCCCCGGACAGATCTTCGTGTTCGGCGGCTTCGCACTGCGGGCCAACTCGCTTGGCCATCTGGAGCTGATCGGTAGCTATGCCCTTGGCCACCAGGTCAGGTTCGGAAACCTGAACTACATGGCGGACATCCGCGGAGACTTGATCTTTGATGGATTTGGGCCTATGCCAGGAGCACCGGACAGTCACGACGAGCATGGCTTAGACCTGCCGTCGGACGAAGCTCGGGGCATCATCCCCGTACTGTCCCCGGACCTAGATCCGGAGCAGACTGTGTTGCCTAAGGACGGAAGGATGGATCCCGCCCCCAGGTCGCACACTCATAAGCGATGGAGCCGAACACGGCCTTACCTCTGCGGTGGCCTGTGACTCCGAATCCCCGGATTCGTATCCGGACGTTGGTTCCAGACCGCACACTCCCGAGCCCGTCGGGCCAGGATGGGCCCCGGTAATGGAGTTCACCGCTGCGGATATCTTCCAGCACTCGCCTTTGGGCGACATGCTGGACTCATTAAAGTCTCTCTCTTTGTCAGGAGGCTCTTCGCCGAACTATGTCCGGCTTGAGTGGGAGGCAGGCAACGGAGGATAAAACCTCAGGGAAAAAAGCAAAGAATGGGCGTCGCCGGCGCCACTCCAAGCCCCGCCACACCAATACCGGCCCAGGAGATGAATACAATCCGAACGGTGCCGAAGAAGAATACAACCCTGAACAGCCCGCCTTCGAGCAGGCCGAACAAGAGGATGAGCAGGTCAGCCCAGATGAACAGGCGACGGACGAATACCCGGAGGAGGACAGCTACATGCCCCCTCTGAAGACGAGATTAGCCTCGGCGACGACGAGTTCGGCGTGCCCGAGGATCCCGTAGAGCAGGCGCTTGCCGTCGGCTTATCGCCACCGCGAGGAGCACGAAAAGAAGAAGCAGCAACTCCAAGCTGATCAAAACCTGCTCACAGACAGATGGACTGAAGTCCTGGCAGCCGAGGAATACGGACTCGAGCACCACACGGCTGACCGGCCACCTCGTGGTCGGGATAAAGCGGCATACCAGTCCGCATACCAGCCAACACCCCCATGCCAACATACTACGGCCCGGGGCAACAAATCAGGACAGCCAAGATCGATCTACGGATCACGGGGGCGCGCCTTGGTACGCGACGAGGACCGTCACGCCGGACAAACCTTCAACAAATCCGGCCGGGCCGAATATAGCCATCCAGAGCAATTAGACCTGCGTAGCCACATAGCCCGGCACAGAGGCGCCGCGCACCCCCTCTGCTTCACTGACGAAGCAATGGATCATGAATTCCCAGAAGGGTTTAAACCCGTAAACATCGAATCATATGATGGCACAACAGACCCCGCAGTATGGATCGAAGATTTTCTTCTCCACATTCACATGGCCCATGGAGGCGATCTACACGCCATCAAGTATCTTCCCTTAAGCTCAAAGGACCAGCAGCATCAAGCTAAACAGCTGCCGACAAACTCCATTGGCAGCTGGGAAAACCTTGATGACGCATTCCTCGACAACTTCCAGGGCACATATGTGCGACCACCTGACGCCGACTGATACGTCTCCAACGTATCTATAATTTTTGATTGCTCCATGCTAATTTATCTACTGTTTTGGACTATATTGGGCTTTATTTTCCACTTTTATATTATTTTGGGACTACCCTATTAACCGGAGGACCAACCTAGAATTGTTGTTTTTTGCCTTTTTCAGTGTTTCGAAGAAACATAATATCAAACGGAGTCCAAACGGAATGAAACCTTCGCGAACGTGATTTTCTCATCAGATAAGACCCATGAGACTTGGACCCTCCGTCAAGAAAGCCACGAGGCGGTCACGAGGGTGGAGGGCGCGCCCTCCCCCTGGGCACGCCCCCCTGCCTCGTGGGCCCCTCGAAGCTCCACCGACGTACTCCTTCCTCCTATATACCTCATTGCCCAAACGATCGTAACAGGAGCCGAAAACCTAATTCCACCGTCGTACCTTCCTCAGCCATCCACGAGATCCCATCTTGGGGCCTGTTAGGAGCTCACGAGGGGGCATCCACCACGGAGGGCTTCTACATCAACACCATAGCCCCTCCGATGAAGTGTGAGTAGTTTACTTCAGACCTTCGGGTCCATAGCTAGTAGCTAGATGGCTTCTTCTCTCTTTTTGGATCTCAATACAATGTTCTCCCCCTCTCTCGTGGAGATCTATTCGATGTAATCTTCTTTTTGCGGTGTGTTTGTTGAGAATGATGAATTGTGGGTTTATGATCCAGCTTATCTATGAATAATATTTGAATCTTCTCTGAATTCTTTTATGTATGATTTAGTTCTCTTTGAAAGTCTCTTCGAATTATCCGTTTGGTTTGGCCAACTAGATTGGTAGTTCTTGCAATGGGAAAAGTGCTTAGCTTTGGGTTCAATCTTGCGGTGTCCTTACCCAGTGACAGAAAGGGTTGCAAGGCACGTATTTTATTATTGCCATCGAGGATAACAAGATGGGGTATTTATCATATTGCATGAATTTATTCCTCTACATCATGTCATCTTGCTTAAGGCGTTACTCTGTTTTTAACTTAATACTCTAGATGCATGCTGGATAGCGGTCGATGAGTGGAGTAATAGTAGTAGATGCGTAATCGTTTGATCTACTTGTCTCGGAAGTGATGCCTATATACATGATCATACCTAGATAACCTCATAACTATGCTCAATTCTGTCAATTGCTCAACAGTAATTTGTTCACCCACCGTAGAATACTTATGCTCTTGAGAGAAGCCACTAGTGAAACCTATGGCCCCCGGGTCTATTCTCATCATATCAATCTCCATCACTTTATTTACTTGCTTTGTTTTTACTTTGCTTTTACTTTTCACTTTGCATCTTTATACCAAAAATACCAAAAATATTATCTCTATCAGATCTCACTCTCGTAAGTGACCATGAAGGGATTGACAACCCCTAATCGCGTTGGTTGCGAGTAGCTATCGATTTGTGCAGGTACGAGGGACTTGCGCGTGGCCTCCTCTTGGATTGATACCTTGGTTCTCAAAAACTAAGGGAAATACTTACGCCATCTTGTCTGCATCATCCTCTCCTCTTCGGGAAAACCAACGCAAGCTCAAGACGTAGCAAGAAGGATTTACGGCGCCGTTCTTAGGGAGTCTCATAAAAAGTCAACATACCAAGTACCCATCACAATCCCTATCTCTCGCATTACATTATTTGCCCTTTGCCTCTCGTTTTCCTCTCCCCCACTTCACCCTTGCTGTTTTATTCGCCCTTCCTCCGTTCAATCTTGTGTTACCATGTGCCTTCTTTTTGCTTGCATCTTCGCTTGCTAAAAGTTTATGGATCCTCATCCACTTGCTAATCTCTTTAAGAGATCTAATTATGATGAACCTATTGCTAGTGAATTGAGTGCACTAGATTATCTTTATGAGGTTTTGCCTGAAATCCGTGAAGTGACTCACTGTAGATCTTTGAATAAAAAGCATGATTGCAATGATTTTATTATAAATTCTTTTGATGTCAATTGTGCTAATAAGATGCAAAACCCTAAGCTTGGGGATGCTAGTTTTTCTATGTCTACTACTTGTTGCAACGATCATGATTGGGGTGATTCTTCTTATGATCTTGAAAATTTATTTAAGCCCCATGATGAATATGAGATTGATAATATTGTTTGCAATAATATTTAAAGTGGTTTTGGAAGATTGTTAACTTTAGATCCCACATATTTGGAGAATATTCAATCTTATGAAATTTTTGATAAAAGTGGATTTGGAGAGGTCATGACTTTAGTTAATGTTAATCCCACTATTTCGGAAGAGTGTCAACTTTGCATGCATGTGGATCATGTTGAGAATATGTTTTGTGATATCTATATTGTTGAATTTGCTTATGATCCTACATGTAATTATTATGAAAGAGGAAAATATGGTCGTAGAAATTTTTATCTTATTAAATTACCTCTCGTCATGTTGAGATTGCTATCGTCTCTTTCTTATTCCTTACATATGCTAGTTTTTGTTTGCATTGCAAATTTGTTTGCTTATAATATGCCTATGCATAGGAAGTATGTTAGACTTAGATGTGCTTGTCACGTGTTTCATGATGCTCTTTTTGCGCTTCAATTCTTGTCTTTCATGTGAGCATCATTAAAATTATCAATGCCTAGCTAGGGGCGTTAAACGATAGCGCTTGTTGGGAGGCAACCTAATTTTATTTTTAGTTCTTTTTGTTTATGCTTCTGTTTAGGAATAAATAATCCATCTAGACTCTGTTTAGATGTGGTTTTATCTTTTAATTAGTGTTTGTGCCAAGTTAAACCTATTAGATCTTCTTGGGTGATAGTTATTTGATCTTGCTGTAATTTCCAGAATCTTTGCGCTCAGTGCCCGAATTGTTAAAAATCACCAGAACGTGATAAAGTAGTGATTCCAATTGCTTCTGATCAATAAACAAATTTTCCAGGTCTTCTAATTTTGGTAGAATTTTTTAGGTTCCAGAAGTTTGCGTTAGTTACAGATTACTACAGACTGTTCTGTTTTTTGACAGATTCTGTTTTGCGTGTGTTGTTTGCTTATTTTGATGAATTTATGGCTAGTAAAATAGTTTATAATCCATAGATAAGTTGGAATACAGTAGGTTTAACACCAATATAAGTAAAGAATGAGTTTATTATAGTACCTTAAAGTAGTCTTTTGTTTTCTTTCTCTAACGGAGCTCACGAGATTTCTATTGAGTTTTGTGTTGTGAAGTTTTCAAGTTTTGGGTGAATTATTTTGATGGATTATGGAACAAGGAGTGGCAAGAGCCTAAGATTGGGGATGCCCATGCCACCCCCAAGATAATCCAAGGACACCAAAAAGTCAAAGCTTGGGGATGCCCCGGAAGGCATCCCTCTTTAAATCCACTTCCATCGGTAATTTACTTGGAGCTATATTTTTATTCACCACATGATATGTGTTTTGCTTGGAGCGTCTTGTATTATTTGCGTATTTGCTTGTTAGTTTACCACAATCATCCTTGCTGTACACACCTTTCGAGAGAGCCATACATGAATTGAAATTTGATAGAATACTCTATGTGGTTCACTTATATCTTTTGAGCGTGATAATTTTTGCTCTAGTGCTTCACTTAGATCTTTTAGAGCACGGTGGTGGATTTGTTTTAAAGAAACTTGATCTCTCATGCTTCACTTAGATTATTTTGAGAGTCGTTAATTGCATGGTAATTTGCTTAATGTTAATATACTTGGTGTTCAATATATGTGAAACTTTCTTTTGAAGTGCGTTGAATACTAAGATAAGTTTGATGCTTGATAATTGTTTTGAGATATGGAGGTGATAATATCAAAGTCATGCTAGTTGAGTAGTTGTGAATTTGAGAAATGCTTGTGTTGAAGTTAGAAAATCCCATAGCATGCACGTATGGTTAAAGTTATGTAACAAATTTGAAACATGAAGTGTACCTGGCTTGTGCATCCTTATGAGTGGCGGTCGGGGACGAGCGATGGTCTTTTCCTACCAATCTATCCCCCTAGGAGCATGCGCGTTGTACTTGATTTTTGATGACTTCTAAATTTTTGCAATAAGTATATGAGTTCTTTTGACTAATGTTGAGTCCATGGATTATACGCACTTTTACCTTTCCGCCTTTGCTAGCCTCTTGATTGCCGTGCATTGCCCTTTCTCACCTTGAGAGTTGGTGCAAACTTAGCGGTGCATCCAAACCCCGTGATACGATACGCTCTATCACACATAAACCTCCCTATATCTTCCTCAAAACAGCCACCATACCTACCTATTATGGCATTTCCATAGCCATTCCGAGATATATTGCCATGCAACTTTCCACCGTTCGCTCATCATCATCATGACATACTTTACTTTTGTCATATTTCCATTGCATGATCATGTAGTTGACATCGTATTTGTGGCAAAGCCACCATGCATTATTTTTCATACATGTCACTATTGATTCATTGCACCATCCCGGTACACCGCCGGAGGCATTCATATAGAGTCATATATTGTTCTAGTTTCGAGTTGTAATCCTTATGTTGTAATCAATAGAAGCGTGATGATCATCATTATTAGAGCATTGCCCAATCAAAAAAAAGAGAAAGGCCAAAAAGAAAAAAGAAAGGCCCAAAAAAAGAGAAAGGCCAAAAAGAAAAAATGAAAGGCCCAAAAAAAGAAAATAAATAAAAAGGGCAATGCTACTATCTCTTTTTCCACACTTGTGCTTCAAAGTAGCACCTTGTTCTTCATGTAGTGAGTCTCATATATTGTGCTTCAAAGTAGCACCATGTTTTTCATATAGTGAGTCTCATAAGTTGTCTTTTTTATACTAGTGGGAATTTTTCATTATAGAACTTGGCTTGTATATTCCTACGATGGGCTTCCTCAAATGCCCTAGGTCTTCATGAGCAAGCAAGTTGGATGCACACCCACTAGTTTTCTTTTGTTGAGCATTCATAGCTCTAGTGCATCAGTTGCATGGCAATCCCTACTCCTCATGTTGACATCAATTGATGGGCATCTCCATAGCCCGTTGATTATCCTCGTCAATGTGAGACTTTCTCCTTTTTGTCTTCTCCACACAATCCCCATCATCATATTCTATTCCACCCATAGTGCTATATCCATGGCTCACGCTCATGTATTGCGTGAAGGTTGAAAAAGTTTGAGATTATTTAAATATGAAACAATTGCTTGGCTTGTCATCGGGGGTATAGAAGTCGGGAACATCTTTGTGTGACGAAAATGAAGCATGGTCTAACTATATGATTTTGTAGGGATGAACTTTCTTTTGCCATGTTATTTTGAGAAGACATGATTGCTTTGATTAGTATGCTTGAAGTATTATTATTTTTATGTCAACATGAACTTTTGTCTTGAATCTTTCGGATCTGAATATTCATACCATGATTAAGAAGATTTACATTGAAATTATGCCAAAGTATCACTCCGCATCAAAAATTCTCTTTTATCATTTACCTACTCGAGGACGAGCAGGAATTAAGCTTGGGGATGCCCGATACGTCTCCAACGTATCTATAATTTTTGATTGCTCCATGCTACTTTATCTACTGTTTTGGACTATATTGGGCTTTATTTTCCACTTTTATATTATTTTTGGGACTAACCTATTAACCGGAGGCCCAAATTTCGTAATTGTTGTTTTTGCCTTTTTCAAAGGTTTCAAGAAATGCAGAATATCAAACGGAGTCCAAACGGAATGAAACCTTCGGGAACGTGATTTTCTCATCGATAAGACCCAACAGACTTGGACCTCCGTCAAGAAAGCCACGAGGCGGTCACGAGGTGGGCGCGCCCCCCCTAGGCGCGCCCCCTGCCTCGTGGGCCCCTTGACGCTCCACCGACGTACTCCTTCCTCCTATATATACCTACGTACCCCCAAACGATCAGAACAGGAGCCAAAAACCTAATTCCACCGCCGTACCTTCCTGTATCCACGAGATCCCATCTTGGGGCCTGTTCCGGAGCTCCGCCGGAGGGGGCATCCACCACGGAGGACTTCTACATCAACACCATAGCCCCTCCGATGAAGTGTGAGTAGTTTACTTGCACCTTCGGGTCCATAGCTAGTAGCTAGATGGCTTCTTCTCTCTTTTTGGATCTCAATACAATGTTCTCCCCCTCTCTCGTGGAGATCTATTCGATGTAATCTTCTTTTTGTGGCGTGTTTGTTGAGAAGGATGAATTGTGGGTTTATGATCCAGCTTATCTATGAATAATATTTGAATCTTCTCTGGATTCTTTTATGTATGATTTAGTTATCTTTGCAAGTCTCTTCGAATTATCCGTTTGGTTTGGCCAACTAGATTGGTAGTTCTTGCAATGGGAGAAGTGCTTAGCTTTGGGTTCAATCTTGCGGTGTCCTTACCCAGGATGTAAAGGGTTGCAAGGCACGTATTGTATTGTTGCCATCGAGGATAACAAGATGGGGTATTTATCATATTGCATGAATTTATTCCTCTACATCATGTAATCTTGCTTAAGGCGTTACTCTGTTTTCAACTTAATACTCTAGATGCATGCTGGATAGCGGTCGATGAGTGGAGTAATAGTAGTAGATGCAGAATCGCTTTGATCTACTTGTCTCGGACGTGATGCCTATATACATGATCATACCTAGATAACCTCATAACTATGCTCAATTCATCAATTGCTCAACAATAATTTGTTCGCCCACCGTAGAATACTTATGCTCTTGAGAGAAGCCACTAGTGAAACCTATGGCCCCGGTCTATTCTCATCATATCAATCTCCATCACTTTATTTACTTGCTTTGTTTTTCCTTTGCTATTACTTTTCACTTTGCATCTTTATACCAAAAAGACCAACAAGATTATCTCGATCCGATCTCACTCTCGTAAGTGACCGTGAAGGGATTGACAACCCCTAATCTCGTTGGTTGCGAGTAGCTATCGTTTTGTGCAGGTTCGAGGGACTTGCGCGTGGCCTCCTACTGGATTGATACCTTGGTTCTCAAAAACTGAGGGAAATACTTACGCTACTGTGCTGCATCATCCTCTCCTCTTCGGGGAAAACCAACACAAGCTCAAGACGTAGCACCGACGACTTGAGCCACATTACTCAACAGCCCGGAGAGTCAGCCAGGAAATTTTGGACTCGGTTCCTAACTAAGAAGAACCAAATAGTTGACTGTCCGAACGCCGAAGCCCTGGCGGCTTTCAAGCATAATATCCGTGATGAGTGGCTCACTCGACACCTCAGCCAGGAAATTTTGGACTCGGTTCCTAACTAAGAAGAACCAAATAGTTGACTGTCCGAACGCTGAAGCCCTGGCGGCTTTCAAGCATAATATCCGTGATGAGTGGCTCACTCGACACCTCCGCCAGGAAAACCCCAAGTCCATGGCAGCTCTCACAACACTAATGGCCCGCTTTTGCGTGGGCGAGGACAGTTGGTTGGCCCGCAGCAGCACTACGCCACAGTCTGGCAATTCGGATGGCCGCGACAATAACGGCAAGCCACGGCGTAACAGACATAAGCGACGGAACGACGGGCGACAGCACTAAAGACATGGCATTCAATGCTGGATTCAGTGGATCCAAGCCCGGTCAGCATACTGGAGCGCTCGTGCCAAATTCATGGCACCCCGGACAAGCCAGCCAACCACACCAATAGAGATTGCTGGGTATTCAAACAGGCCGGCAAGATAAACGCCGAAGACAAGGACAAGGGGCTGCACAGCGACGATGACGAGGAGCCCCGACGTCCGAACACGGGGGGACAGAAGAAATTTCCCCCCTAGGTGAAAGCGGTCAACATGATCTACGCCACGCACATCCCCAAGCAGGAGCGGAAGCGGGCACTAAGGGACGTCTATGCAATGGAGCCAGTCGCCCCCAAATTCAACCCTTTGTCAGCTTGCCCGATCACCTTTGATCGTAGGGATCACCCTACTAGCATCCGTCATGGCGGCTCGGCCGCATTGGTCCTAGACCCAATCATTGACGGATTCCACCTCACACGCGTCCTTATGGACGGTGGCAGCAGCCTGAACCTGCTTTACCAGGACACAGTGCGCAAAATGGGCATTGACCCTTCAAGGATCAAGCCCACTAAAACCACCTTTAAAGGTGTAATTCCTGGAGTAGAGGCCCGCTGTACGGGCTCTATAACATTGGAAGTGGTCTTCGGATCTCCGGATAACTTCCGAAGCGAAGAGTTAATCTTCAATATCGTCCCCTTCCGCAGTGGTTACCATGCACTGCTCGGACAAACCGCATTCGCCAGATTCAATGCGGTACCACACTACGCATATCTCAAGCTCAAGATGCCAGGACCACGCGGGGTCATAATGGTGAACGGAAACATGGATCGCTCCCTACGAATAGAAGAACATACTGCAGCCCTTGCGGCGGAAGTACAATGCGGCCTTCTCCGACAAACCAATCCGGCGACAACAACTTCGAGCACAGTCGAGCGAGTCCGGAGCACCCATAGCAGGATCACCAGGCACGCCAAGAGCGCGACTAGCAGTCCGGCCTCCGCTTAAGCCCCATCAAGGAAGCATTCGTGCCACGTGCACACAGTTACGCACTTAAAATACCATGGGCATAGGCGGAGGCACATCGACGACTCAGTCAATAGTGCGGGTAACCGCCAGATACTTTCATACTCTTTCCCTCTTATCTTTCAGGACACCGCGTTGGCGCAACATCCTCAAAAGAGCCGAATTGCCGGACTTATAGGGAAGAGACATCCAAGGAGGCAATAGACGTTGTGCACAGAAGAAAATACACAAGTGGAATCTATTTACGATCATTATACCTGCTTTATCTACCTGAACATAGCCTGCCCCTGGATAGGACATGTAAAATAGTCCTATTTTATATCTGCTTAACGCATCCATTGTAAATGTACGCTTAAACGTATTTTTCGTCAATGAGAAAGTATATATAGCGTCATCTTATTATTCTCATCTGAGCATTTTCCTCTTATAAATGTTTATTTGATATTGCATCCGTACACCTTGGTGCGGCCGGTTTGCCAGGGGCTTCTTATGGCGCCCCGCTATATGGCAACTAAAGTCCGAACACTTTCAATAGTGCGGCACCCCGAACTTATAACACTATATGCATCAGCTCTGAATCATGTCTTGGGTCTACAGTTGGGATAGCCCGGCTCCCTTGTTTTGGTGCCTTACATTCCGTTATATCGGCTAAGGTAGCGCAGGGAGAACTACTGCGATTGTGTCCCGGTTCTTCCGGATGAGCACCTCAGTAGAGAAAGCCAAAAACTGACCGGCATGATGTGGCGAGAGCTGGTCGCTATTCGAGAGGTCTTAAAATCCTTAAAGATTTTCTGCTTTAGGCGATAAATCGGCTTCGTACGATCTAGGCGTGTATAGTGCCCCGATTCGGTCTTCCGGATTCTAAGGGTTTCGCCGAAATTTAAAATTGTAGACTTCTATGTCTAAGTGAAAGTTATAAAGCCCCATAGTCCGATTGCCTGGTTTGATGCGCTGGACACCTCCTTAAGGGACCAAACATTTGGGTGAAGAGTGTCCGGGTTTTCCACGAACACCCCAGTGCTAGTCACGCGGGGGCGGAAGCCGACGATTGTCCTACTTTCAAGATTTTATAAACAGCCACGCAGAAGGTAATATTTTAAATAACAAAAGCGCTACATAGCGCAAGTAACTTCGTCTTTAATTACAAACATGACAGAAGTGAATTCATTCAAATATGGCGTCCTTGGTACACTCATTGGCGACGAGACGAGCAGCCTTCATCACGCCATCGTAGTACATTTCGGGATGACGATGCGCCTTGCCCTCCAGCGGCCCGTCCTTGACCAGCTTCTCCGCATCCAGCTTGCCCCAATGCACCTTGACGCGGGCAAAAGCTCGGTGGGCACCTTTGATGCAAACGGATCGCTTGATCACTTCAAGCCGCGGGCAGGCATCCACCATCCGCTTGATCAGGCCAAAGTAGCCACTGGGCAGTAGCTCACCAGGCCACATCCTGACTATGAAGTCCTTCATAGCCAGCTCGGCCTCCCTGTGGAGTTCGACCAACTTCTTCAGTTGGTCGCTCAGAGGCATCGGATGTTCGGCCCCAGCATACTGGGACCAGAACAGCTTCTCCGCTGAGCTCCCCTCTTGGGCACGGTAGAACTCCGCAGCGTCTGAGGCGCTGCATGGCAGATCTGCAAATGCCCCTGGAGAGCTCCGTATTCGAGTAAGTAAAAGAAACGCCTCCTCCACATGTTTGCTTTGCATAAAGAATTTCTTACCCGCTGCTATCTTTTTGGCTTCCTGGATCTCTTGCTGTGCTTTCTCGGCTTCGGCCTTGGCATCTTTCAAATTGACAAGGGCCTTCGCAAGCTCGGCCTCCTTAATCTTCAGATTATGCTCCACGAACTCGCACTTCCTGCCGAGGTCCTGGAGCTCCTGCCGTACCTCGCCCACTCTAGCACTCTGCTTTTTGCGCTCCTGGCATTCCAAGGACGCTTTGTTTTCGGCCTCGGACAACGCTTTCTTCACGGACGCCACTTCGGTGGTGGCCCCTGTTACACAGTCACGACGCTTTGGCGTTAGATTGCCAAATTTTGCCTATCTTTAAATACACAAGAGCGGGAATCACTTACCCTTGTTCTCTTCGAGCTTCCTCTTCGCGAGGACGAGCTCTCCATGCGCTTGCTCCAGGTCCCGCTTCAGTTCGGCAACCTTGGCAGTACGGGCAGCAGCAGCAAGCAGCACAACCTGCTTATTCACAACAATGCTTATTGACTCCTGCGGATTATAGTCGACCCTCCGTTTGGCTTTTTTTTACGAACACCAAACAGAGTATCATGGGCTACTACCTATCGTGTGATAATCTCATACATTTTTTACTTACCTCAAAGCCCGTCAGGAGGCTTGAGAAGGCTTCGGTCAGTCCGCTTTTGGCGGACATGACCTTTTGAATCACCGCACTCATAAGAGTACGATGCTCCTCTTCCATGGAAGCGCCTCAAAGCACTTCCACCAGACTATCCGGCACCGTCGATGCGATGGAAGTCTTCGGCCCGGGCGGCTCGCCCTCCCTAACGAGGGGCTGCCCGCCTAAGTCCGGAACCATCGAAGGTTCCGGAGCAGTGTTCGGTCGGGAGCCCGCCTTGTTGCGGCTCTCATCGACGCGATCCGCGGGGACCTTGAACCCCGCATGTCCGACATTCGTAAGTCCTCCTTGGGGCGTCTCCGGTGCCACCTCCCCCTGCTCAGGGAACCTTCGGGACAACACCTCCGTGTCATCCGCAGGCTGAGGAGTGGTGGCCGTCGGGAGCGAGTTTATCTCTGAAGCGCTTAGAGACCCGTCCGAAGATGACTCCTCCGGATGAGCTCTGGCCGGACTGCATATACGCTCGGCGTCATTAAAACATCTATGACTTAAAACCACGGTAGAATGCGGACACTTACGATCGCGCCAGGGGCTTCCCCCTGGGCAGCCACCCTTCATCGCTGTAGGCGGCCGTGGTGGAGTAGTTCGGAAGGGATGTTTTCCCCTTCTTGGAGGCCCCAGCCTCTCCCTCCGGGGCGGCTTTTCTATTCTTCTCCCCCCTAGTGCGGGGAGGTGGAATTTCTTCTTGATTCCCCCCGCCTCCGCAGGAGGAATGTGTCTCGTCGTCATCGGACGACAGAGGAATAACAACCTTGCGCCGAGGGCCTTTTCCGGCCCCTTGGCCCGCTTCACCGGGCCCCTCATCCTTCCCGGATGGGGCGTCTTCCTCTTCCTCCTCCCCTTCGTGGGAGGAGTCCGCCTCGTCGTCTTCGAGCGAGGCTTCGGACGCAACCTTACGCCGGAGACCCTTCCTGGTCCCCGGGGCCTTCTTTTTGGCCTTCTTCTCCGGCACCTTGTACGGTGTTGGGACTAGCATCTCCGTCAGGAGAGCATCCGCTGGATCTTCCGACAACGGAGCCGGACAGTCAATCTGCTCCACCGTCTTCACATAATCCTGAGGCAAATATATATAAATACTTAAAACTACCCCATGAATGTATTGGGAAAAAACTAAACCCGGTGGTGGTCCCAAAACTCACCGGATTCGGGGGTCGCGCTGCATGAAGTCCGTGGTCCTCGGATGTGGGAGGAGGTACTTCGGAGGCCTTGAACAACACTTTCCATGCGCCTTTGTGCGTCATGCTGTAGAGCTTCCGGAGTGTCTGGTGTTCGGCCGGGACGAACTCCCACAGATTTACCGCCCGCCTTTGGCAGGGCAGGATCTGGCGAACGAGCATGACCTGGATCACATTGACAAGCTTGATGTTCTTGTCCTTCATGCTTTTGATGCATGTCTGGAATCCGGCCAGCTCTGTGGAGTCGCCCCAGGGCAGGCCCTTCTTTTCCCAGGAGATGAGCCGCATAGGGGTTCCGGATCGAAACTCGGAGGCTGCGGCCCAGCTGGCGCCGCGCGGCTCGGTGATGTAGAACCACCCCGATTGCCATCCTTTTACGGTTTCTGCGAAGGAACCGTCCAGCCAGGTGATGTTAGGCATCCTGCCCACCATGGCTCCTCCGCACTCCGCTTGCTAGCCGCTTACAACCTTCGGCTTCACGCAGAAGGTTTGCAGCCATAGGCCGAAATGAGGTCGGATGCGGAGAAAGGCCTCACATACGACGATGAACGCCGAGATGTTGAGGACAAAATTCGGGGCTAGATCATGGAAATCTAGCCCATAGTAGAACATGAGCCCGCGGACGAAGGGATGGAGTGGAAATCCCAGTCCACGGACAAAGTGGGCGACGAACACGACTCTCTCGTGGGGTCCTGGGGTCGGGATGACCTGCCCAGCGTCCGGTAGCCCGTGCGCTATATCTGCGGCCAAGTATCCCGCCGCCCGAAGATTCGTGATGTGCTTATCCTCGACGGTGGAAGCCACCCACTTGCCTCCTGCTCCGAACATGTCTAGCTGTGCGGAGGAGACTTGGGCTTGGGCGCTGGAGCTCGAGGGGGCAAGAATGGGCAGAGAGGGAAGAAGGCGTGGGTAAAAATGAGGAAATCTTATCCCTTTATAGAGGCGACGAAAGCGGTGCGCCTCCCCACTTGCCCGTTGGAAATCGCTTGTTTCCCAAGCGCCACGATTAATGATGTGGTGGGATTACCCGTACCCGTATTGATGAGAATCCCGAAATGAGGGGGCACGATCTCTGCTTTGACAAGACGTGTCAAGGAAACCGCCTCGCAATATGCGCTGTGGCTGGTTGTGGAAAGACGGTTCGAATAATGACCCGGCTGTAATGACACGTCGTGTTGCCTAAAAGTTGTCAGCAGATTGCATTTGTGAAACATCATTTTCTCTACGGTGGCATACGAAGATCATCTGGCGGATCCGGACACGGTTTGAGTGTTCGATAATTACCTTGGAATATTCGGAGGAGGAACCCGTCCTGCAATGCCGAAGACAATACTGCGCGCCGGACTCATCGTCATTGAAGCCTGGTTCGGGGCTCTTGAGGAGTCCTGGATTAGGGGTATCCGGACAGCCGGATCAGGTACAATGTCCGGACTATTGAAGCATGAAGATACAAGACTCAAGACTTCGGCCCGTGTCCGGATGGGACTTTCCTTGGCGTGGAAGGCAAGCTTGGCGATCCAGATATTATATTATATTTCCTTGTAACCGACTCCATGTAAACCCTCGCCCTCTCCGGTGTCTATATAAACCGGAGAGGTTGGTCCTTAGAAGGCCGATCACAATTACAATCATACCATCATAGGCTAGCTCTTAGGGTTTAGCCTCTATGACCTCGTGGTAGATCTACTCTTGTACTACCCATATCATCAATATTAATCAAGCAGGAAGTAGGGTTTAACCTCCATCGAGAGGGCCCGAACCTGGGTAAACATCTATGTCCCTTGCTTCCTGTTACCATCAGCCTTGACGCACAGATCGGGACCCCCTACCCGAGATCCGCCGGTTTTGACACCGACACAAGCCTTCCCGTCTTAGTCACCACGGCCGCCGGCGCCCTGACACGCCGGGCTATGGCCTCTGCTAGTCAACGAGCGCCCGCACCCGCTAACCACCGCTCCGTTAGGCCCCCTCTGCCTATGAAAGTGGGGCCCAGCCCCAGGAACAAAAGAAAACAAAATAATAAATATATATAATAATTAAATTAGTTAATTAATTAATTAAGTGAATTAATTAACCTAATTAATTATGTTTAATTAACCTAATCACCTAGTTGAGCTAATTAATCATGTTTAATTGAACTCTGTCAATGACGAACGGCCCCACCTGTCAGTTTGACCAGTCAACGGTCAAAGTTGACCACTGACGTCATGCTAATGCAGTAAACCTATTTTCGAATTAAATTATACCTGTTAATTCCTGAAAATGATTAAATCCTTTTTAAATCAATATAAAATAAACCGTAGCTTGGATGAAAATACTTTGTACATGAAAGTTGCTCAGAACGAAGAGACGAATCTGGATACGTAGCATGTTCGTCCGCCACACATCCCTAGCATAGCGAACACACAACTTTCCCCGTCTGGTTCATCTGTCTGAAAACGCGAAACACCGGGGATACTTTCCCGGACGTTCCCCCCCATTCGGCGGTATCACCTGCTATCGCGTTAGGGCACACCTGGCACTGTTGCTTGTCATGTCATGCATCGTTAAGCATCTGTTTGCATTGTATTCATTGTTTCTTCCCCCCTCTTCTTCTCCGATAGACTTCGAGACTGACGTCGCTGCTGCTGCCCCGATCGACTACGTTGTTGATGACCCCTCCTTGCCAGAGCAACCAGGAAAGCCCCCTCCCCTTGATCACCAGATATCGCCTATTCCTTCTCTCTACTGCTTGCATTAGAGTAGTGTAGCATGTTACTGTCTTCGGTTAATCCTATTAAGTTGCATAGTCTGTCATTCTTGCTACAGTTGTTGATACCTTACCTGCAATCCTAAATGCTTAGTATAGGATGCTAGTTTTCCATCAGTGGCCCTACATCCTTGTCCGTCTGCCATGCTAGACTATCGGGCCGTGATCACTAGGGAGGTGATCACGGGTATATAATATATATCTTATACATGATGCATGTGGTGACTAAAGTCGGGTCGGCTCATAGAGTACCCGTGAGTGATTCACGGATTGGGGGCTGAAAGGACACTTGTCCTGACGGCCCTCTGTTTGGATCTTTGTGGCAGAGCGACAGGGCAGGTTGAGACACCTAGGTGAGAGGTGGGCCTGGTCCTGGTCGGTGCTCGTGGTTACTTCATAATAACACACTTAACGAGATCTTGGTATTTGATCTGAGTTGGGTCGTTGACCTTATACGCACTAACCGCCACGTGGGACAAGATATGGTCAACCGGCTTCGTGGTATCAGCCGAAGCTCTTTTTGACGTCAGTGACTGAGCAGCGCGCGCCGGATTGGACCGTAAGCCTGCACTTGTATTAAGGGGGCTAGGTCTGCTTCCGGCACAGACGCAACATCTTGGTGTGCAATGGGCCATGGGCCTAGACCCTAGCGCTTAGGATTTAGACCGGTGTCACCTCTCTGTTGAGCCTAGGTGCGATTGCGGCGTGTTGATCTTCCGAGGCCGGGCATGACCCGTGAAGTGTGTCCGCCAAAGGGGATCGAGCGTGTTGGGTAATGTGGTGCACCCTGCAGGGAAGTTGATCTATTCAATAGCCGTGTCCACGGTAACAGGCGACCCGGAGTTGTACCTTGAGCTTATGACAACTAGAACCGGATACTTAATAAAACACACCCTTTCAAGTGCCAGATACAACCCGGTGATCGCTCTCTAACAGGGCGACAAGGAGAGGATCGCCGGGTAGGATTATGCTATGTGATGATACTTGGTGAACTTACCATCTACTCTCTTCTAGATGCTGCAAGATGGAGGTTGCCAGAAGCGTAGTCTTCGACAAGACTAGCTACCCCCATCTTATTTTGGCATTCTGCAGTTCAGTCCACCGATATTGCCCCTTTACACTGATACCCATGCATATGTAGTGTAGATCCTTGCTTGCGAGTACTTTGGATGAGTACTCACGGTTGCTTTCTCCCTCTTTTCCCCCTTTCCATTCTTCTGGTTGTCGCAACCAGATACTGGAGCCCAGGAGTCAGACACCACCTTGGAAGACTCCTACTACAACGAGGGTGCCTACTACTATGTGCAGGCCGCCGCCGACGACCAGGAGTAGTTTAGGAGGATCCCAGGCAGGAGGCCTGCGCCTCTTTCGATCTGTATCCCAGTTTGTGCTAGCCATCTTATGGCAACTTGTTTAACTTATGTCTGTACAGATATTGTTGCTTCCGCTGACTCGTCTATGATCGAGCACTTGTATTCGAGCCCTCGAGGCCGATGGCTTGTATTATGATGCTTGTATGACTTATTTTTTTTAGAGTTGTGTTGTGATATCTTCCCGTGAGTCCCTGATCTTGATCGTACATCTTTGCGTGCATGATTAGTGTATGATTGAATCGGGGGCATTGCAACATCATTAGGGGAATGATGTGATGGACAAGACCCATCTGTTAGCTTAGCATAATGATTGTTCAGTTTTATTGCTATTGCTTTCTTCATGTCAAGTGCATATTCCTTCGACTATGAGATTATGCAACTCCCGGATACCGTAGTAATGCCTTGTGTGCTATCAAACGTCAAACATAGCTGAGTGATTATAAAGATGCTCTACAGGTATCTCCGAAGGTATTTGTTGAGTTGGCATAGATCGAGATTAGGATTTGTCACTCCGAGTATCAAAGAGGTATCTCTGGGCCCTCTCGGTAATACACATCAAAAGAATCCCTTCAAGCAAAGTGACTAATGAGTTAGTTACAGGATGATGTATTATGGAACGAGTAAAAAGACTTGCTAGTAACGAGATTGAACTAGGTATGAAGATAACAACGATCGAATCTCGAGCAAGTAACATACCGATGGACAAAGGGAATAACCACTACTAGGGAAAACCTTATACACATAATCTTATCAGCAGCGCGCTTTAAAATAAGGCGCTACTGCTATCTAGCAGTAGCGCGTGTCAACAAAACGCGCTGCTGAAATAAAAATAGCAGTAGCGCGCCTGTATTAAGCCGCTCTACTGCTATAATTGCCACGACCTCGCTACCAAGCTAGTTATAGCAGTAGCGCCTTATTATAAACCGTGCTACTACTATTGATCTTAGCAGTAGCACCTTTTGATCTCGCTACTGCTAAGTTTACTCCACTCCTTGCACCTAAATTTAGTCCCACCTCGCTCCGCGAACAGGGTTTTTACCACATTAAATATGTTACTTCTCAAACTATCACAACCACTTGGTCTTCATTTATGTGTAGAATTTGTGGCCCCGATATGAGTCTTCTCCGGTTCCTAAACCGGTGAGGACTCATATTGACAATTCAGATTGTACACAAAAAGATCATTGATGGCCAATATATTTTTGATGTTTATTTTTACATGCTTAGACTTAGCAGTAGCATGTTTTAGCAGAAGGCGCTACTGAAGGAAATATGCCCTAGAGGCAATAATAAATTTGTTATTTATATTTCCTTATATCATGATAAATATCTATTATTCATACTAGAATTATATTAATCGGAAACTTGATATATGTGTAGATACATAGACAAAACAGTGTCCCTAGTAAGCCTCTACTAGACTAGCTCGTTAATCAAAGATGGTTAAGTTTCCTAACCATAGACATGTGTTGTCATTTGATGAACGGGATCACATCATTAGGAGAATGATGAGATGGATAAGACCCATCCGTTAGCTTAGCATAACGATCGTTAAGTTTTATTGCTCTTGCTTTCTTCATGACTTATACATATTCCTTTGACTATGAGATTATGCAACTCCCGGTTATCGAAGGAATACCTTGTGTGCTATCAAACGTCACAACCTAACTGGGTGATTATGAAGATGCTCTACAGGTATCTCCGAAGGTGTTTTTTTGGGTTGGCATAGATCGAGATTAGGATTTGTCACTCCGAGTATCGGAGAGGTATCTCTGGGCCCTCTCGATAATGCACATCATAATAAGCCTTGCAAGCAATGTGACAAATGAGTTAGTTGCGGGACGATGCATTACGGAACGAGTAAAGAGACTTGCCAGTAACAAGATTGAACTAGGTATGAAGATATCGATGATCGAATCTCGGGCAAGTAACATATCGATGACAAAGGGAATAGCGTATGTTGTAATAACGGTTCGACCGATAAAGATCTTCGTAGAATATGTGGGAGCCAATATGAGCTTCCAGGTTCCGCTATTGGTTATTGACCGGAGAGGTGTCTCGGTCATGTCTACATAGTTCTCGAACCCGTAGGGTCCACACGCTTAACGTTTGATGACGATTTGTATTATGAGTTATGTGTTTTGGTGACCGAAGATTATTTGGAGTCCCGGATGAGATCACGGATATGACGAGGAGTCTCGAAATGGTCGAGAGGTAAATATTGATATATTGGATGATAGTATTCAGACACCGGAAGTGTTCCAGAATGTATCGGTTACATATCGGAGTACCAGGGGGGTTACCGGAACCCCCCGGGGGAAGATATGGGCCCTATGGGCCATAGGAGGGAGGCAAGGCAGCCCACAAGGGTGGCACCCCCCTGCTACCTCTTGAGCACTGCATTGGTTTTCCCTTGAAGAGGAAAGGGTGATGCACTAAAGCAGCGTAAGTATTTCCCTCAGTTTTTGAGAACCAAGGTATCAATCCAGTAGGAGGCCACGCACGAGTCCCTCACACCTACACAAACAAATAAATCCTCTCAACCAACGCAATAAAGGGGTTGTCAATCCCTTCACGGTCACTTACGAGAGTGAGATCTGATAGATATGTTAAGATAATATTTTTGGTATTTTTTATGATAAAGATGCAAAGTGAATAAAGTAAAATAAAAATGGCGCAAGAAATAACTTGTTGTCGGGAGATTAAGTATGATGGAAAATAGACCCGGGGGCCATAGGTTTCACTAGTGGCTTCTCTCGAGAGCATAAGTATTACGGTGGGTAAACAAATTACTGTTGAGCAATTGACAGAATTGAGCATAGTTATGAGAATATCTAGGTATGATCATGTATATAGACATCACGTCCGAGACAAGTAGACCGACTCCTGCCTGCATCTACTACTATTACTCCACACATCGACCGCGATCCAGCATGCATCTAGAGTATTAAGTTTAAAAGAACAGAGTAACACTTTAAGTAAGATGACATGATGTAGAGGGATAAATTCATGCAATATGATATAAACCCCATCTTGTTATCCTCGATGGCAACAATACAATACGTGCCTTGCTGCCCTACTGTTAGTGGAAAAGAACACTGCAAGATTAAACCCAAAGCTAAGCACTTCTCCCATTGCAATAAAGATCAATCTAGTAGGCCAAACCAAACGGATAATTCGAAGAGACTTGCAAAGATAACCAATCATACATAAAAGAATTCAGAGAAGATTCAAATATTGTTCATAGATAAACTTGATCATAAACCCACAATTCATCGGTCTCAACAAACACACATAAAAGAAGATTACATCGAATAGATCTCCACAAGAGAGGGGGAGAACATTGTATTGAGATCCAAAAAGAGAGAAGAAGCCATCTAGCTAATAACTATGGACCCGAAGGTCTGAGGTAAACTACTCACACATCATCGGAGAGGCTATGGTGTTGATGTAGAAGCCCTCCGTGATCGATGCCCCCCCCCCGGCGGAGCTCCAGAACAGGCCCCAAGATGGGATCTCACGGGTACAGAAGGTTGCGGCGGTGGAATTAGGTTTTTGGCTCCGTATCTGGTAGTTTGGGGGTACGTAGGTATATATTGGAGGAAGAAGTACGTCGGTAGAGCAACATGGGCCCCACGAGGATGGAGGGCGCCCCCTACCTCGTGCCTTCCTGGTTGATGTCTTGACATAGGGTCCAAGTCCTCTGGATCACGTTCGTTCCAAAAATCACGTTCCCGAAGGTTTCATTCCGTTTGGACTCCATTTGATATTCTTTTTCTACGAAAAATCTGAAATAGGCAAAAATAGCAATTTTGGGCTGGGCCTCCGGTTAATAGGTTAGTCCCAAAAATAATATATAAGTGTATAATAAAGCCCAATAATGTCCAAAACAAAATATAATATAGCATGGAACAATAAATAATTATAGATACGTTGGAGACGTATCAAGCATCCCCAAGCTTAATTCCTGCTCGACCTCGAGTAGGTAAATGATAAAAATAGAATTTTTGATGTGGAATGCTACTTGGCATAATTTCAATGTAATTCTCTTAATTTTGGTATGTATATTCAGATCCGAAAGACTCAAGACAAAAGTTTACTATTGACATAAAAATAATAATACTTCAAGCATACTGACTAAGCAATTATGTCTTCTCAAAATAACATGGTCAAAGAAATTTATCCCTACAAAATCATATAGTCTGGCTATGCTCTATCTTCACCACACAAAGTATTTAAATCATGCACATCCCCAATGACAAGCCAAGCAATTGTTTCATACTTTTGATGTTCTCAAACTTTTTCAATCTTCACGCAATACATGAGCGTGAGCCATGGACATAGCACTATATGTGGAATAGAATGGTGGTTGTGGAGAAGACAAAAAGGAGAAGATAGTCTCACATCAACTAGGCGTATCAACGGGCTATGGAGATGCCCATTAATAGATATCAATGTGAGTGAGTAGGGATTGCCATGCAACGGATGCACTAGAGCTATAAGTGTATGAAAGCTCAACAAAAGAAACTAAGTGGGTGTGCATCCAACTCGCTTGCTCACGAAGACCTAGGGCATTTGAGGAAGCCCATCATTGGAATATACAAGCCAAGTTCTATAATGAAAATTTCCCACTAGTATATGAAAGTGATATCATAGGAGACTCTCTATCATGAAGATCATGGTGCTACTTTGAAGCACAAGTGTGGTGAACGGATAGTAACATTGTCCCTTCTCTCTTTTTCTCTCATCATTTTTGGGCCTTTTCTTTTTTATGGCCTTTCTCTTTTTTTTAGTCCGGAGTCCATCCCGACTTTTGGGGGAATCATAGTCTCAATCATCCTTTCCTCACTTGGGACAATGCTCTAAAAAAGATGATCATCACACTTTTATTTACTTACAACTCAACAATTACAACTCAATACTTTGAACAAAATATGACTCTATGTGAATGCCTCCGATGGTGTACCGGGATATGCAATGAATCAATAGTGACATGTATGAAAGATTATGAACGGTGACTTTGCCACAAATACGATGTCAACTACATGATCATGCGAAGCAATATGACAATGATGGAGCGTGCCATAGTAAACGAAATGGTGGTAAGTTGCATGGCAATATATCTCAGAATGGCTATGGAAATGCCATGGTAGGTAGGTATGGTGGCTGTTTTGAGGAAGGTATATGGTGGGTGTATGATACCGGCCAAAAGTGCGCGGCATTAGAGAGGCTAGCAATGGTGGAAGGAAGAAAAGTGCGTATAATCCATGGACTCAACATTAGTCATAAAGAACTCATATACTTATTGCAAAAATCTACAAGTTATCAAAGCAAAGTATTACGCATGCTCCTAGGGGATAGATTGGTAGGAAAATACCATCGCTCGTCCCCGACCGCCACTCATAAGGAAGACAATCAATAAATAAATCATGCTCCGACTTCATCACATAACGGTTCACCATACGTGCATGCTACGGGAATCACGAACTTTAACACAAGTATTTCTCAAACTCAAAACTACTCAACTAGCATGACTCTAATATCACCATCTCCATATCTCAAAACAATTATCAAGCATCAAACTTCTCATAGTATTCAACACACTCATAAGAATTTTTTTTACTAATCTTGAATGCCTATCATAATTAAAGCAAATTACCATGCTGTTTTGTAGGACTCTCAAAATAATCTAAGTTTAGCATGAGAGAACAATAGTTTCTATAAAACAAATCCACCACCGTGCTCTAAAAGATATAAGTGAAGCACTAGAGCAAAAACTATATAACTCAAAAGATATAAGTGAAGCACATAGAGTATTCTAACAATTTCCGAATCATGTGTCTCTGTCTCAAAAGGTGTGTACAGCAAGGATGATTGTGGCAAACTAACAAACAAAGACTCAAATAATACAAGACGCTCCAAGCAAAATACATATCATGTGGTGAATAAAAATATAGCTCCAAGTAAAGTTACCGATGGAAGTAGATTTAAAGAGGGATGCCTTCCGGCATCCCCAAGCTTTGGCTTTTAGGTGTCCTTAGATTATCTTGGGGTGCCATGGGCATCCCCAAGCTTAGGATCTTGCCACTCCTTGTTCCATAATCCATCAAATCTTTTACCCAAAACATGAAAACTTCACAACACAAAACTCAGCAGAAAATCTCGTGAGCTCCGTTAGCGAAAGAAAACAAAATAGAACTTCAAGGTACTGTAATGAACTCACACTTTATTTATATTGGTGTTAAACCTACTGTATTAAAACTTCTCTATGGTCTATAAACTATTTTACTAGCCATAGATTCATCAAAATAAGCAAACAACACACGAAAAACATAATGTGTCAAACAGAACAGTCTGTAGTAATCTGTAACTAACGCAAACTTCTGGAACTCCAAAACTTCAGCCAAAATAGGAAGACCTAGACAATTTGTTTATTGATCAGCAGAAATTGGAATAAATATTTTATCACATTCTGGTGATTTTTAACAATTATTTTCGTGAACAGAAAGTTTCTGGAATTTTCAGCAAGATCAAATAACTATCATCCAAGAAGATCCTATAGGTTAAAATTGGCACAAACACTAATTAAAACATAAAAACACATCTAACCAAAGGCTAGATCAAATATTTATTCCTAAACATAAGAAAAAAGCAAAAAACTAAAAAAAAAATGGGTTGCCTCCCAACAAGCGCTATCGTTTAACGCCCCTAGTTAGGCATAAAAGCAAGGATAGATCTAGGTATTGCCATCTTTGGTAGGCAATTCTTCAATGAGACATATTTCACCCTTAGGAGTTTCTTTCTTTTTATTAATTGTCAAACTTCTAGGCACATATCCGCAAAATTTATTTGTAGCAAATGGTTCCTTAATGATAGTAAAAAGATTGGGATGAATACTTATAGATTTGAGATCCGTAGTTTCCTTACTAGAGGATTCACCCTTATTTTTAGGAACGTACATAAGCTTGGCAATTTTAGTTGGAGGACTTGGAGTATTCTTTACGGAAGAAAAAGCGGTTCCCAAGTTGGTAATGATACCCTCAAGTTTATTGATTCTAGTGGAATCCTGATTTATTCTTTCATTAACTATGGGTTCCTTCTCCTTAATATTTTTCAAAGTGACTCCTACTTTAGATCCATATTGGGTAATTTGGTTGTGGATCTTTTTATCCAAAGTTTCAATTAACTCTACGGTATCAACTTTATTTTCAATAATTTCAAGTCTTTGCATTACATGCTCCAAAGTTAACATGGTTCCATTAACCAAAAGAGGTGGTGAGCCAAACAAATCTATCATAGCATTATAAGAATCAAAAGTACGGCTACCCAAGAAATTCCCTCCGGTAATGGTATCAAGGATATATCTGTACCAAGGAGTAGAGCCTACACAAAAATTGCGGAGAAGAACGGAAGTAGATTGCTTCCTGGTAGATCTATTTTGAGCATTGCAAATTCTATACCAAGCGTCTTTTAGATTTTCTCCTTGCCTTTTCTTAAAATTAAGAACTTCATTTTCGGGAGACAACAGAGAAGATAGGGAACTAGCCATAATGACAAGCAAGCGAAAAAGAGGCAAACGGAAAAGAGAGGGCGAATAAAACGACAAGGGAAGTGGGGGAGAGGAAAACGAGAGGCAAATGGCAAATAATGTAATGCGGGAGATAAGGGTTTGTGATGGGTACTTGGTATGTTGACTTCTGCATAGACTCCCCGACAAGCGCGCGTAAATCCTTCTTGCTACCTCTTGAGCACTGCGTTGGTTTTCCCTTGAAGAGGAAAGGGTGATGCAAGAAAGCAGCGTAAGTATTTCCCTCAGTTTTGAGAACCAAGGTATCAATCCAAGAGGAGGCCACGCACGAGTCCCTCGCACCTACACAAACAAATAAATCCTCGCAACCAACGCAATAAAGGGGTTGTCAATCCCTTCACAGTCACTTACGAGAGTGAAACCTGATAGATATGATAAGATAATATTTTTGCTATTTTTATGATAAAGATGCAAAGTAAATAAAGTAAAATAAAAACGGTGCAAGAAATAACTTGTTGTCGGGAGATTAAGTATGATGTAAAATAGACCCGGGGGCCATAGGTTTCACTAGTGGCTTCTCTCGAGAGCATAAGTATTATGGTGGGTAAACAAATTATTGTTGAGCAATTACCAGAATTGAGCATAGTTATGAGAATATCTAGGTATGATCATGTATATAGACATCACGTCCGAGACAAGTAGACCGACTCCTGCCTGCATCTACTACTATTACTCCACACATTGACCGCTATCCAGCATGCATCTAGAGTATTAAGTTCAAAAGAACAGAGTAACACTTTAAGTTAGATGACATGATGTAGAGGGATAAATTCATGCAATATGATATAAACCCCATCTTGTTATCCTCGATGGCAACAATACAATACGTGCCTTGCTGCCCCTCATCCTTTGGGAAAGGACACCACAAGATTGAACCCAAAGCTAAGCACTTCTCCCATTGCAAGAAAGATCAATCTAGTAGGCCAAACCAAACTGATAATTCGAAGAGACTTGCAAAGATAACCAATCATACATAAAAGAATTCAGAGAAGATTCAAATATTGTTCATAGATAAACTTGATCATAAACCACAATTCATCGATATCAACAAACACACCACAAAAGAAGATTACATCGAATAGATCTCCACAAGAGAGGGGAGAACATTGTATTGAGATCCAAAAAGAGAGAAGAAGCCATCTAGCTAATAACTATGGACCCGAAGGTCTGAGGTAAACTACTCACACATCATCGGAGAGGCTATGGTGTTGATGTAGAAGCCCTCCGTGATCGATGCCCCCCTCCGTGAGCTTCAAAAAAGGCCCCAAGATGCGATCTCATGGGTACAGAAGGTTGCGGTGGTGGAATTAGGTTTTTGGCTCCGTATCTGGTAGTTTGGGGGTACGTAGGTATATATAGGAGGAAGAAGTACGTCGGTGGAGCAACATGGGCCCCATGAGGGTGGAGGATGCGCCCAGGGGGGGTAGGTGCGCCCCCTACCTCATGCCTTCCTGGTTGATGTCTTGTCGTAGGTGAGGGAGTCCTGGATTAGGGGGTGTCCAGATAGCCGAACTATCACCGTTGGCCGGACTCTTGGACTATGAAGATACAAGATTGAAGGCTTCGTCCCGTGTCCGGATGGGACTTTCCTTGGCGTGGAAGGCAAGCTTGGCGATACGGATATGTAGATCTCCTACCATTGTAACCGACTCTGTGTAACCCTAACCCTATCCGGTGTCTATATAAACCGGAGTGTTTTAGTCCGTGGGGACGAGCAACAATCATACCATAGGCTAGCTTCTAGGGTTTAGCCTCTACGATCTCGTGGTAGATCTACTCTTGTACTACCCATATCATCAATATTAATCAAGTAGGAGTAGGGTATTGCCTCCATCGAGAGGGCCCGAACCTGGGTAAAAACATCGTGTCCCTTGTCTCCTGTTACCATCCGCTTAGACGCACAGTTCGGGACCCCCTACCCAAGATCCGCTGGTTTTGACACCGACATTGGTGCTTTCATTGAGAGTTCCTCTGTGCCGTCACCGTCAGGAAGGATGCCTCATCCCGTCTTTAAAGACGATACTATCGCCAAAGGAGCCTTGGCCACTGGTCAGACTCTTCGGCTAGGTGGTTTTTCTTATGACCGCCAGTTCGGCCACCGCGCGATGATGACTTCTCGAGTCATCGAAACCAATCTTCACGTTAACTCAGAACTAGCCAAACAGTTAGATCCGATCGAGCTCTCCTCCGTAAACGAGCTCTTGGATCGCATCGCCGCCCTGGGAGTCGCCACAGACTACGACCAGATCGGGCCTAAAACCGATCTGAGAGAGATCAACTCTCCCCAGGCTACCCATCATGTTGCTGTGATAGAGGAGCAATACGGTGATTCTTCTTCTATCTTAAGGACTAGCTACATCCGGATTCCCGATCCCTCCATGCCGGATTCCCGCGGAGGGACGGATGTCGATCAAGCCTTGAACTTAAAGTCAGGCGGCGGGTTGGATTCACTGGATAGTATTCAAAAATCCAAACTTCCAAGTTCGAAAACTTCTCGGCCCCTGAGTCTTAATTTTGGACGGGTTCGGATCTAGTTCCACCAAGACACCCAAACATTAGCGATCTATCCCGAATTCGGCAAGAGCCGCTGAAACAAAGACATCATTATCGGGCGATTCCTCCCGGTTATGGACAGGATAAAGGACTGCCGAGAGGAGGACGTAATCTCACTTTTCTGCAATAATTGCACGGACAAGGGAATCCTAAACGCCATAAGTCGTCATGAAATTACACGCTTTGCTGACTTGGTGACCATAGTACAAAAATCTTGTGCGATGGAGAGTGCTTGGAAAACCGAAAGTAAATTTTGGGATAATCCGCCCCAATACAACCCTAGTCCGAAATAAAAGGGTGCATCATCATCAAGCACCTAGGTTATACATCAAAAACAAAACTCCCTAAAGGGTACTTGAATCAGATCGAGGGTTCGGACCTGCAAAATTCATAGCACGTAGGGCGCCACTCCAACTCATAGCCTTCGAGCATGTTGGATACTACGGCAGTGGCCAAAAGTGGCGAAGAGCTTCTAGCTTCAGAATCCTAGCCCAGAACACCCGATGCAGTGTTAACAGTCTTCGAGACTTTCGCATCAAATAACATTCGAAATGAACACTCCATAACCTTGCGAAGTCTACCAAGTAGCAACAATAAATCCATGGAGTGCCACGGCTATTACCTTTAATGCCGGATTTAACCCAAATTCGAAAAGCCCGAGCACCAGCCGCATTGGTCCTCAGTCCAATAGTGGACGGCTTTTGCCTTACTAAGGTACTCATGGATGGCGGCAGCGGACTAAACCTCATCTACGAGGAAACCCTCCGAAAAATAGAGATAGACTGGAACCGCATTGAGCGAAGCAGCACAACCTTTAGAGGAATAATCCCTAGCCGGAAGCATGCTGCACAGGAAAAATCACACCGGACGTAGTGTTCGCTCACGGACAATTACAGTCCGAGGAGGTCACATTTCAAGTGGCCCCGTTCAGCAGCGGATATCACGCTTTATTAGGGCGAGAGGCATTCACAATTTTTCAAGCTATACCCCACTATGGGTACATGAAGCTTAAAATGCCCGGACCTAACGGAATCATCACTCTCGCTGGTGATCTGAACATAGCACTCCGCGCCGAAAACAAGACAGCCGCACTAGCCCTCGAGGCACTATCCGAAGCCCTAGCACCGAGGAACTCACTACGATGCGCTCTACGGTGAACAGGGACGATGTGATACTTGATAAAAGATCCAAGTCCACCTCTTTTAAACCAGCAGATGAAATAGTCAAATTCCAAGTCCACCCAACGGACCCTGCAAAGACGGCCTCCATTGGGGCACAATTAAACCCGATGTAGACGCCGCACTACGAGAATTTCTACGAGAAAAGCGGGACATTTTGCTCGGCACCCTTCGGACATGCCAGAATCCCACGTCGGCTGGCCGAGCACAGCCTAAATATCCTAAAAGGATTCAAGCCGATCAAACAGGCTCTTCGACGCTTTTACGAACCCAAGAGACAGGCCATGGGAGAGGAGCTAGCCAAACTTCCGAAGCCGGATTCATCAGAGATATAAAACACCGGACTGGCTAGCAAATCTGGTGATGGTACCAAAGAAGGATAAATCCTAAGCGCCTATGTGTTGATTTCAAAGACCTTAATAAGGCTTGCCCAAAGGATCCCTTCCCTCCCTCGCATTGATCAAATTATCGACGCTTCTGACA
This sequence comes from Aegilops bicornis, assembly GCA_021605145.1. Taxonomy (NCBI): domain Eukaryota; kingdom Viridiplantae; phylum Streptophyta; class Magnoliopsida; order Poales; family Poaceae; genus Aegilops; species Aegilops bicornis. The sequence continues at coordinate 173,598,900 of CM038674.1, forward strand.
GGACACGACTCATTGTGCTTCCTCGACGCAGACTCGGCTACCACCAAATCAAGATGGCGGAGCCGAAGCAACAACAGCATTCATCACTCCATACGCCCATTCTCGCTTCAATACAATGCCCTTCGGCTCAAAACGCCGACGCAACATATCGCCGCATGATTCGTACATGTCCGCAAACCAGATCGGCAAAACAGTGGAAACATATGTAGATGACGTGGTCGTCAAATCCAAGCATGTCGAAACTCTAGTAGACGACTTGAGGCTCACATTCGACAGTCTCCGAAAATATGACATTAAGCTCAATCCGGAAAAATGCGTCTTGACATTCCGGTAGGAAAGCTCTTGGGCTTCATTGTGTCCGGTAGAGGAATTGAAGCAAACCCAGCCAAGATCCGAGCTCTGTCACAATTGGATATTCCAAAAGACCTCAAACAAATACAAAAATTGACTGGATGCGTGGCGGCTCTAAGCCGCTTTATCTCCCGTTTGGGAGAAAAGGCGTTACCCCTTTACCGCCTCCTCCGGCGCACCGAACACTTCGAGTGGACGGATGCCGCCATGGCCGGACTCGAAGAAATAAAAGCCATATTGGCAACAAATCCGGTCCTGGCCACGCCCAGCATGGGCGAACCAATGCTATTATATATCACCGCACCACATCAAGTTGTCAGCGCGGTGCTCGTCGTCGAACGAGAAACGGACGGACACCGGTTCCCTCTTCAAAAACCGGTTTACTATGCGTCCACTGTCCTAACTCCATGCAAGTCCCGGTACCCACATTATCAAAAGATAGCATACGGTGTTCATGGCATCCCGGAAGCTGCGACACTCGCTTTCAAGAGTGTTCGATAACGGTAGCCTCAAGTACCTCTTAACGACATTATAAACAACCGCGACGCGACGGGCCGGATTGCTAAATGGGCCATAGAGCTCCTTCCATTCGACATAACCTATAAGCCACGAGGAGCTATTAAGTCGCAGGTTTTGGCCGACTTCGTGGCCGAATGGACCGAAGCCGAACTCCCTAAAGAGTACGGCGCATACTCCAATTGGATCATGCACTTTGACGGCTCCAAAACGTTGGCCGGTCTGGGGGCTGGCGTCGTCCTGACGTCCCCAACCGGGGACACAATCCAATACGTCCTTCAGATAATGTATACGGACTCCAACAACGCGGCGAATCACGAGGCCCTTCTGCACGGCCTCCAGATGGCAGTCTCCATGGGCATTAAACGCCTAGAGGTGCGCGGGGATTCGAACCTCGCGATATCTCAAATAAACGGAGACTTTGATGCCAAAGATCCGAAAATGGCAGCATACCACAATGCGGTCCTAAAAATGTTAGCACGGTTCGAAGGGCTCGAATTTCATCATATAGCCCGGGATAACAACCAGGCGGCGGATGTATTGGCACGCATCGGTGCAAAACACGATGCCGTCCCACCCAACATCTTCCTGGAACGGCTGTTCAAGCCATCTGAAATATGGGAAGGGGAGTCCGGAAATAACAATCCGGACCCAACCGCCTTGCGACACGAACACTTCGACACAATCGGAGGCTCTGCCACCGAGATAACACCCTCCGCTCACGAAATAATGGCGGTTATCGCCCCGTGGACGGAACCATTCCTAGCCTACCTAACTAGGCAGGAACTCCCCGAAGACCAAAATGGGGCTCGCTGCATAGTACGGCGATCCAAGCCTATAAAGTCCATGAGGGAGAGCTCTATAAGAATAGCACAACAGGAGCCGTTCAAAGGTGTATATCCGAAGAGGAAGGGCGGAACCTCCTGGCTGAAATTCATGCCGGACTGGGTGGGCACCACGCCGCAGCCCGGGCCCTTGTAGGCAAGGCCTTCCGTACAGGATTTTATTGGCCGACGGCCCGGGCAGATGCGCAGGATTTAGTCCAACGATGCGTCGGTTGCCAGGTTTTGCTAACTAAAGCCGCATGCCACCCACCGCCCTCAAAACTATACCCATCACCTGGCCGTTCGCGGTCCGGGGCTTGACATGGTTGGACCCCTTAAGGGAGGAACCCACAAGAAAAATACCTATTGGTCATGGTGGATAAATTCACCAAATGGATAGAGGCCAAGCTCATTAAAAGCGGCGAATCCGGGCGGTGATAGATTTCATATCAGGGTAGTGCACCGTTCTGGCGTCCCCACGGTATCATCGCGATAACGGCACCAACTTCACGGCCGATGAGGTCAAATTATGGTGCAAAAACATGGGCATCAAGCTCGATTACGCCTCGCCTATCACCCTCAAACCAACGACCAAGTCGGCGGGCAAATGGTCTAATCATGAGCGGCATTAAACCCGGACTAGTGCGGTCCCTCAAGGAATCTAACACGCCGGGTTGAGGAGCTCGACTCCGTACTGGGGCTGCGGATCACGCCGAATCGTACTACGGATTCACACCATTTTTTATGGTGTACGGCGCAGAGGCAGTCTTGCCCTGCGACATAATTCATGACTCACCTCACGTGCGCATGTATGAAGAAAGAGAAGCCGAGCTCGATCGGCAGGACAGTTTGGACGCATTGGAGGAGGCGCGACATGGCAAAAGCTCGTTCGCATTTTATCAACAAAGCAGCTCGAAGATATCAAAGCGAGGGAAGTATGGGCCAAAGCTTATAACGTTGGCGAACTAGTTCTACGCTTTGTCGGACAAGAAAAAGGACAAACTCAAGCCCAAATGGGAAGGTCCCTTCATCATTGACCAGGTCCCGATCAAGAGCATACCGTCTGAAAACGCATCGGATAACCGACTCGAGCCGAACCCATGGAACGCAAAGACGCCTACGAAGATTCTACGCCTAAGCGCCGGACTCCAAGTTCGTCTCCTTCCTCCGTCCACATTTTCTATTTTTGCTGTCTTTTATTTCTCTCCTTCCTCCTCCTTCTTCTTGAAGCCTTTAAAGGCTCGTTTGCGCTTTGTTCCCACATATTTGACGCGCTGTCCGCGCTCACTATACCTGGGGGCTTCTTTAACAGAAGCTTATTTATACGGGCTTCATGCCCAACACATGTGTCAAACTTCCGCATGTACCTTTTACTCACCATTATATGCAACGATATGACTTAAGTTTTGGCCAAGCTGGGTTGCCTGGATCCTGTGCTTACCCCTATGTTCCCGATTGTTCGGCTAGGTGGTAAAGGGAGCACCTCTGCGATTATTATCGCCGGGTCACCGGATGTGTACCTCAGTCGGGTGAAGCCGAAGCTAAGCGTTCTTAAGGGAATATTCGGTCGGTGAACTGAAAGATGATTTTTAACTATTTATCCATCTGCCCCGGATGATTTTACCTTTCTTAGCAGTTTGGACATGCACTTTAGGGCATGCCTCCCAAATAAAGGAACCCTTAACGGAACTATTCTCCTGGAAGATGTTTCTTACTATCCATGTAATATAACATAACTAGTTGGGCACTTGTCCGATACAGCAATAATGACCCCTACGCCTTGTCTCCATGCATGCCCGGTTCTTATATAACCGCGAGGGTATTCGGACACACTCCGGACTATTGGGTCCCGAGGTCGGCGAAAAGGTCCGCTATGACAAACGATCTACAATCCGGCTAGAAGACATTTTTCATGTCATATTCAATTACATAGTCAACTCGACTCATTGTATTCCTCCTCAATGCCATCTAATAGGCTATCCAATTTACAATCTTGCTTTGGGAATACTTGGCGGCCAATTCTACTTGGCCGTACACTAAACTTTCTGAGGATCTCCTTCCCATCAGGCCCCACAGTCCGACCTCGGCCATGTGGTTTGGGTCGACAACCGTGTGCAGCGTCTTTACCATGGCCCGAGCCTCCTGGCGCCTTGACGACAGGCTGATATCTTCCATAGTCGGAAGCGCCGCCGTGCTCCTTGAAGCCGCTCTGCCAGCTCCCCAATACCTTCGGCAGGGAGATAGATGGCCACAAGGCACAGGCGGCGCCTTCGTCACCTGCCCGAACTTCGTTCGTGCAGGTAGCAGTTCGGGAAGAAGATCACCCAAAGAACTGGGCATCTCCTCCTCAGGACGACCTGTGAGCAAACCTACATACATGTTATGTTAGTCGCCTTCCTCGCCGAACTCTTTCAAAGTTCGCTCAAGCACTTACTGAAAATGCCGCGATGAAGCCGTCGATTCTCCTTTACGGAGTCAGACAACTGGGCACGAACATCCTTTAGTTCCTCACCCAGTTGGGTGTTGGCATCTTGGAGGTTATTTTTCTCCTGCCGCACCCTCGTAAGCACGCTCTCGCCAGCCTTCAACCGGCGCAAGAGCTGTTGCTTGTCCGGATCTAGTCCGGCGCCATCTGCAATATTATTGTCAGATTTACACACACGCCGCACTTCATAAACTATTTATCTTTTGAGGCATATATTACCGGAGGGGTCTCTGTGGCTCCCCCAGGCGGCTAGTGCTTGGCCTCAAGTTGGGCCTTGCATTCTTCAAGCTCCGATAGTCGGGTATTCTTTTTGTAAGATCCTGCATTACAAATGATCCTTAAATCAGTTATTCTAACTATTTTAAGTCTCGGGGCTCTTGGCATATATAATCACAAATTTCCTCACCCGTATGTCCTTTACATACTGCTCCGTGGCTCTGGCTAGACCATCTTGAGCAGCACGGAGGTGCGCATCTCCCGAATTGAAGGCATTCAAGGCCTCTGGGAGAAACATGCGTCACGAAGAACTGTCCGGCGGCGCCTGTGATTCATGGCGCTCTCCACCTCGGAGTTGGTGGCGGACAATCTATCGGCATCCTCTGTCGGAGGAGCATCCGACGCACGCCTCGTGCTCGCCTCCGCTTCTGGACCCGGCTTTGGAGCCTGACTGGCGGAGGTTCGATTGGCAACCTCTCCGGACTCAGTCCGGCGAGCGCTCTTTTTCCTGAAAAGAGCACCAGCGTTAATCGCCTTCCAGAATCAATCCACAGGAATATGGTGACGCGCCATACCGTTGTGGCGAGTTTTGATCCGGACCGCACTTCTTTTTTTAGCTGCGGGCCGTCTTGCCTTGTTGGCTAGCTGCTGGCTCGGCCTCCTGCCTCGAAGGCACCCCCTGCGAAACACCATTGGTATACGGTGATCAAAAAAATAAGCACGGATGGGTCATGGTATCCGAACTTCGGTCGCGGTTACCTGGGAGGCCGGAAATAATCTGGGGTAGTCGGCCGTAATGGCAACCAAAGCATTGTCGATGCTAAGTTAGTGGAACACCCCGTCGATCAGCTCCACCTTTATATCCGGGTCCTCTTCGGAGGCCGGATCGAGGGACCGTTCCGGATCCTCGGGTTGTGGGGGCGCGCTGTGTATCTTCTCCACGGCCCGCGCAGTTCTGTGTAGAAACCATGAAATGAGATATTTAACCACGGGAACATGGATCGACAGGCGTAAAGATGTTTTGCTTACCCAACTTCGAGGATTATTCGAAGAAAACCCGCTCGATGGGACTGACGCGGAGAAAATCCTCCTCCTCCCTTTATACATGGCGGACAAGGTCTTCACCAGTTCGGTGACCGATCCCGCCCTTTGCGGCCATGGAGGGTGGCATCGTCCTCCCGTTGAAGTCCCACATGGGGTGGCCCCTATATTGGGCGGCTGCACTCCTCATAATGCAGATTGCCACGACTCCAATCATGGTCAATCCGGCATGAGCCATTAATCTTATTCGGCTCATCAAGTAAAGGACGTCCGGTCATTTTTCCCTCTGGGGGCTCATGAGCGCCAGCTTAGGCGCTTCTTCAGAGGAGCATTGCTAAACTCCGGAAGGCCGATCCGAACAGGATCCGGCAGCGGGATGTCCTCCATGTAAAACCATTCCGAAGGCCAGTCTTCGGACGCCTTCTTCGGGGTTCCGGATAGATATCCGGTCCCGGCGATGCGCCATAGTTCGGCTCCGCCCACTTGATATATTGACCCCTCATGAGAACGGGTACCAGGCAGAATAATCTCTTCCACAACGCAAAATGAGCCTCGATGCCCAAGAATAGTTCGCACAGGCCACGAAGCCCGCGATGTGCAAAATGGAGGCTGCGTAAGGTGGTGCAACTGGCGCCGTAGAACTCCAAGAGCCCCGGAGAAAGCGGATGGATTGGAAATCCGAGTCCTCTTACTAGATAAGAGATAAAGCATACCCGCTCTCCTTTAGAGGGATCGGGACACTCTCCGCTTGCTTTCCGCCCTTGTAGGTGGCAAGTCCGCTCGAACCGGAACCATGAAGGCCGGGGAAGAAATCCCTTGGTTTGGAGTATAACTAGCTCACTATGCGGGATCGAGCATCTCTCCCAAGTTCCAGTGAGGGCTGGGAGCCGAGAGGAGGAGCCGTGTCGATTGTCCATGATGGAATGGGTTTTTGTCGAGGCGCTCCGATGAAAGCTTCATGGAGGGGATGGTGTGACTCAGATCTAGATCCTCGTCCCTTTTATAGGTGGCTCATTTGCGCAGCTAGGGGGGGGAGGGTAAGTGTAAAAATACCCTGGCTTTTCGCATTCATTCAAACACGTGGAAGATGGCCATTATTGGGCGTAGAAGCCAAGGAGCGCAGCATTAATCAGAAGCCGGACACTATTCGATAAGTATATGGAATTTGGAGAAGAACCCGCCTCGCAATGCCAAAGACAATCAACGCGCCGGACTCATTGCCATTGAAGCCTGGTTCGGGGGCTACTGAGGGAGTCCTGGATTAGGGGGTGTCCGGATAGCCGAACTATGACCGTTGGCAGGACTCCTGGACTATGACGATACAAGATTGAAGACTTCGTCCCGTGTCTGGATGGGACTTTCCTTGGCGTGGAAGGCAAGCTTGGCGATACGGATATGTAGATCTCCTACCATTGTAACCGACTCTGTGTAACCCTAACCCTATCTGGTGTCTATATAAACCGAAGGGTTTTAGTCCGTAGGACGAACAACAATCATACCATAGGCTAGCTTCTAGGGTTTAGCCTCTCTGATCTCGTGGTAGATCTACTCTTGTACTACCCATATCATCAATATTAATCAAGCGGGAGTAGGGTATTACCTCCATCGAGAGGGCCCGAACCTGGGTAAAAACATCGTGTCCCTTGTCTCCTGTTACCATCCGCCTAGACGCACAGTTCGGGACCCCCTACCCGAGATCCGCCGGTTTTGACACCGACAGTAGGGTCCAAGCCCTCTGGATCACGCTCGTTCCAAAAATCACGTTCACGAAGGTTTCATTCCGTTTGGACTCCGTTTGATATTCTTTTTCTGCGAAACTCTGAAATAGGCAGAAACAACAATTCTGGGCTGGGCCTCCGGTTAATAGGTTAGTCCCAAAAATAATATAAAAGTGTATAATAAAGCCCAATAATGTCCAAAACATAATATAATATAGCATGGAACAATAAAAAATTATAGATACGTTGGAGACGTATCACCCCCCAAGGGAGGAGTCTGAATTGGACTAGGGGAGGGGGCACGGCCCCCTTTCCTTCTCCTTCTCCCTCTCCTCCCCCCTTTTTCCCTCTGATAAAAGGAAGGGGGGGGGGGCGAATTGGACTAGGAGTCCAAGTGGGACTCCCCCCACTTGGCGTGCCCCTAGGCCGGCCTCCTCCCCTCTCCCTCCTTATATACGGGGGCGGGGGGCACCTCTAAGGCACATCAATTGTTCTTAGCCATGTGCGGTGCCCCCCTCCACCCCTTACTCTTCCGGTCATATTGTCGTAGTGCTTAGGCAAAGCCTTGCGCGGATAATTTCACCATCACTGTCACCACGTGATACATCTTCGTCGTATCTATAATTTTTGATTGTTCCATGCCAATGTTATTCAACTTTCATATACTTTTTGGCAACATTTTATATTATTTTCGGGACTAACATATTGATCCGATTGCCTAGTGCGGTCCACATGCATTGCATGTTTTTGGTTTCACAGAATATCCATATCAAACGGAGTCCAAACGTGATAAAAACGGACGGAGCTTATTTTCGGAAAATATGGAAAATTTGGAAGGAAGATCAACGCGAACTAGTGCCAGAGGTGGTCACGAGGCAGGGGGGCGCGCCCCTACCCTCGTGAGCCCACCGTAAGGCGGTTGATGCTCTTCTTTTGCCGGAAGAAAGCTAATATTCGGAAAAAAATCACGGCGAAGTTTTCAGGCCAATCGGAGTTACGGATCTCCATATATACACGAAGTGATGAAACAGAGCCAGAACAGAACGCATAAACAGAGAGATAGATCCAATCTCGGAGGGGCTCTTGCCCCTCCCACGCCATGGGAGCCAAGGACCAGAGGGGAAACCCTTCTCCCATCTAGGGAGGAGGTCAAGGAAGAACAAGAAGAAGGGGGGCTCTCTCCCCCTTGCTTCCGGTGGCATCGGAATGCCGCTGGGGGCCATCATCATCACCGCGATCTTCACCAACACCGCCGTCATCTTCACCAACATCTCCATTACCTCCCCCCTTCTATATTCAGCGGTCCACACTCCCGCAACCCGCTGTACCCTCTACTTGAACATGGTGCTTTATGCTTCATATTATCATCCAATGATGTGTTGCCATCCTATGATGTCTGAGTAGATTTCCGTTGTCCTATCGGTGATTAATGAATTGCTATGATTGTTTTGAGTTGCATGTTTTATTATTGGTGCTGTCCTATGGTGCTCTCCGTGTCGCGCAAGCGTGAGGGATTCCCGCTATAGGTTTTGCAATATGTTTATGATTTGCTTATGGTGGGTGGCGTGAGTGACAGAAGCACGCACTGAGTAAGTAGGTTGTTTCATGTATGGGATAAAGGGACTTTATACTTTAATGCTATGGTTGGGTTTTACCTTAATGAATCTTTAGTAGTTGCGGATGCTTGCTAGAGTTCCAATCATAAGTGCATATGATCCAAGTAGAGAAAGTATGTTAGCTTATGCCTCTCCCTCAAATAGAATTGCAATAGTGATTACCGGTCTAGTAACATAGTCAATTGCCTAGGGACAATTCCACAACTCCTACCACCACTTTTCCACACTCGCCATATTTACTTTAGTTGTGTCTTTATTTAAACAGCCCCTAGTCTTTATTTACTCGCTCTTTATTTTCTTGCTAACCTATCCAAAAACACCTACAAAGTACTTCTAGTTTCATACTTGTTTCAGGTAAAGCGAACATCAAGCATGCGTAGAGTTGTATCGGTGGTCGATAGAACTAGAGGGAATATTTGTTCTACCTTTAGCTCCTCATTGGGTTCGACACTCTTACTTATCGAAAGAGGCTACAATTGATCCCCTATACTTGTGGGTTATTAAGACCTTTTTACGCGCCCGTTCTTTGAGGAGCAATAGCGTGGGGTGAATATTCTCGTGTGTGCTTGTTTGCTTTATCACTAAGTAATTTTTATTTTCTGTTCTTAGTTGTTATTTATCTTTAGTTATGGATATGGAACATGAAATACCAAAAAAATTAGGTGTACTTGCTGCTCATGAAGATGGGAACCTCATAAAAGCCTCAATGCTGGTTATGTGAAAGATATTATGTACTACTTTAATAATCCTGAGAAAACCCCATTCAATTATGTAATGGGAGTAACATTGGATCAACGTGAATACTTTAGGGATTATCGCTTGACACAAAAAGGGAAACTATTATGGGATCAAATTCATATATTGAAGTGGTATGCTTGGCAACTATGCGCGAGTTATGATTATACTTGTTGCTCTAGGATGAAGGCTCCACACCTTCCCTTTTCATGCAAATTTAATGATAATAAAACCTTAGCTTCTTATGCTAATGGTATATATGATTACTATGATGTGGAACAAATAGAAGAATTTGTTGCTTTTATGGGTGCTTATGAAATTGAATCTATGTGTAAAGAGTTTGAAGATTTTGATGATGCTGTTTATAGATATGAAAATTTAGCTATCCTGAAATATTGTTATGAGAATTATGAATACAATTACGAAATTAACGCACTTATTGAGAAAGTCTCCGCTGTCCAAGAAGAGACTAGTATTTTGCAGGAGCCTTTGGAAGAAGAAATTGATAAAACTGTGAGCTCATTGGATGAAAAAGATGAGGAGGAGAGCGAAGAACAAAAGGAGGAAGAGCGGATTGATCACCCGTGCCCACCTTCTAATGATAGTAACTCTTCAACTCATACATTGTTTAATTCCCCTTCATGCTTACCGAAGGATGATTGCTATGATGACTGTTACGATCCCTTGAATTCCTTTGAAATATCCCTTTTTGATGATGATTACTATGCTTGTGGCCAAGATGCCAATATGAATTATGCTTATGGAGATGAACTTGCTATAGTTCCTTATGTTAAACATGAAATTGTTGCTATTGCACCCACGCATGATAGTCCTATTAACTTTTTGAATTCTCCCGACTACACTATATTGGAGAAGTTTGTGCTTATTAAGGATTATATTGATGGGTTGCCTTTTACTACTACACATGATGATTTTGATAGATATAATATGCATGTTCTCGCTGCTCCTACTTGCAATTATTATGAGAGAGGAACTATATCTCCACCTCTCTATGTTTCCAACATGATAAAATTGTAAGAAATTGTTTATACTATGCATTGGCCTTTACTATGTGTGCATGAATTGTTCTTTTATGACATGCCGATGCATAGAAAGAGAGTTAGACTTCGTCATTACATGATATATGTTACTTTGTGCTCACTACTAAATTACAAATCATTGCTAATTAAAATTGGCTTTGATATACCTTGGGATCCGGTGGATTAACTACTTGAGCACTATATGCCTAGCTTAATGGCTTTAAAGAAAGCGCTGCCAGGGAGACAACCCGGAAGTTTTAGAGAGTCATTTATTTATGTTGAGTGCTTTCATATAGTTTAAAAACAACAAAAATAAAGAGGGGAACCCAAAACTTTTCAAAAAGGAAAGTGAAAGTGAGAAAGACAAGCATTGTTGAAGTGGGAGAGCTCCTTGAACTTTGTTCATGCTCACGACAACTTTGTGAATCTTTATTACAGAAACTTTTCAACAAAAATAATTATCCCCTTGTACAATTCCATTGTATTATAAAAAGAATGTGCCAAGGTTTGCCTTTAGGATGTTTACAATGCTTGTTGGTTTGTGCGGTGCAGGACATAAACTTTGGCTGTAGTGCGCGATTTTTAGTTTTTTACTGGAACGTCAAATGGTTCTGATTATTTTTGCACTGTCTTGCTGTACAAATTTTGTATTTTTCCTAATTTTGGCAGAATGTTTCAAGTATCATAAGTATGGTTAATGTTCAGATTGCTACAGACTGTTCTGTTTTAGACAGATTCTGTTTTTGATGCATAGTTTGCTTATTTTGATGAAACTATCAATTTATATCAGTGGATTAAGCCATGAAAGAGTTATATTACAGTAGACACAATGCAAAAGAAAAATATGAATTGGTTTGCAACAGTACTTAGAGTAGTGATTTGCTTTATTATACTAACGGATCTTACTGAGTTTTCTGTAGAAGTTTTGTGTGGATGAAGTGTTCGATGATCGAGAAGGTCTCGATGTGAGAAGAAGGAAGAGAGGCAAGAGATCAAGCTTGGGGATGTCCGAGGCACCCCAAGTAAATATTCAAGAGACTCAAGCGTCTAAGCTTGGGGATGCTGGGAAGGCATCCCCTCTTTCTTCAACAAGTATCGGTATGTTTTCGGATTCGTTTCGTTCATGCGATATGTGCAATCTTGGAGCGTCTTTTGCTTTTAGTTTTCACTTTTCTTTTATGCACCATGCTGGTATGAGATGGTCCTTGGTTGATTTATAGAATGCTCTTTGCACTTCACTTACATCGTTTGAGTATGGCTTTATAGAATGCTTCATGTGCTTCACCTATATCATTTGAAGTTTGGATTGCCTGTTTCTCTTCACTTAGACAACCGCCATTTGTAGAATGCTATTTTGCTTCACTTATATTTGTTAGAGTGTGGGCATATCTTTTGTAGAAAGAATTAAACTTTCGTGCTTCACTTATATCTATTTAGAGAGATGACAGGAACTGGTCATTCACATGGTTAGTCATAAAATCTTACATAAAACTTGTAGATCGCTGAATATGATATGTTTGATTCCTTGCAATAGTTTTGCGATATAAAGGTAGTGATATTAGAGTCGTGCTAGTTGAGTAATTGTGAAATTGAGAAATACTTGTGTTGAGATTTGCAAGTCCCGTAGCATGCACGTATGGTGAACCGTTATGTAACGAAGTCGGAGCATGAGGTGTTTATTGATTGTCTTCCTTATGAGTGGCGGTCGGGGACGAGCGATGGTCTTTTCCTACCAATCTATCCCCCTAGGAGCATGCGCGTAGTACTTTGTTTCGATGACTAATAGATTTTTGCAATAAGTATGTGAGTTCTTTATGACTAATGTTGAGTCCATGGATTATACACACTTTTACCTTTCCATCATTGCTAGCCTCTTGATTGCAGTGCATTGCCCTTTCTCACCTTGAGAGTTGGTGCAAACTTCGCCGGTGGATCCAAACCCCGTGATACGATACGCTCTATCACACATAAGCCTCACTATATCTTCCTCAAAAAAGCCACCATACCTACCTATCATGGCATTTCCATAGCCATTCCGAGATATATTGCCATGCAACTTTCATCATCATCATCATATTCATGACTTGAGCATTCATTGTCATATTGCTTTGCATGATCGTAAGATAGCTAGCATGATGTTTTCATGGCTTGTACGTTTTTTGATGTCGTTATACGCTAGATCATTGCACATCCAACACCGCCGGAGGCATTCATATACAGTCATATGTTTGTTCTAGTATCGAGTTGTAATATTGAGTTGTAAGTAAATAAAAGTGTGATGATCATCATTATTAGAGCATTGCCCCATCCAAAAAAAAGAGAGAGGCCAAAGAAGCCTAAATAAAAAAAATGGGGCCAAAGAAGCCCGCAAAAAAAAACAAAAAAAAGGGGCAATGTTACTATCCTTTTTCCACACTTGTGCTTCAAAGTAGCACCATGTTCTTCATGTAGTGAGTCTCATATCGTGTGCTTCAAAGTAGCACCATGTTCTTCATATAGATTGTCTCCTATGTTGTCACTTTCATATACTAGTGGGAATTTCATTATAGAACTTGGCTTGTATATTCCAACGATGGGCTTCCTCAAATTCCCTAGGTCTTCATGAGCAAGCAAGTTGGATGCACACCCACTTAGTTTCTTTTGTTAAGCTTTCATACACTTATAGCTCTTAGTGCATCCGTTGCATGGCAATCCCTACTCCTCGCATTGACATCAATTGATGGGCATCTCCATAGCCCATTGATTAGTCACGTCGATGTGAGACTTTCTCCTTTTTTGTCTTCTCCACATAACCTCCATCATTATATTCTATTCCACCTATAGTGCTATGTCCATGGCTCACGCTCATGTATTGCGTGAAAGTTGAAAAGGTTTGAGAACGTCAAAAGTATGAAACAATTGCTTGACTTGTCATCGGGGTTGTGCATGATGTGAATGCTTTGTGTGGTGAAGATGGAGCATAGCCAGACTATATGATTTTGTAGGGATGAGCTTTCTTTGGCAATATTATTTCAATAAGACATAATTGCTTGGTTTGTATGCTTGAAGTATTATTATTTTTATGTCAAACGATAGACTATTGCTTTGAATCACTCATGTCTTAATATTCATGCCATGATTAGAAATATGATCAAGATTATGCTAGGTAGCATTCCACATCAAAATTTATCTTTTTTATCATTTACCTACTCGAGGATGAGCAGGAATTAAGCTTGGGGATGCTGATACGTCTCCGTCGTATCTATAATTTTTGATTGTTCCATGCCAATATTACTCAACTTTCATATACTTTTTGGCAACTTTTTATATTATTTTTGGGACTAACATATTGATCAGTGCCCAGTGCCAGTCCACATGCATTGCATGTTTTGGTTTCGTAGAATATCCATATCAAACGGAGTCCAAACGGGATAAAAACGGACGGAGCTTATTTTTGGAAAATATGGAAAATTTGGAAGGAAAATCAACGCGAACCAGTGCCCGAGGTGGTCACGAGGCAGGGGGCGTGCCTGCCCCCCTGGGCATGCCCCCTACCCTCATGAGCCCACCGTAAGGCGGTTGATTCTCTTATTTTGCTGCAAGAAAGCTAATATTCGGAAAAAATCACGGCGAAGGTTTCAGGCCAATCGGAGTTACGGATCTCCATATATACACAAAACGGTGAAACAGAGCCAGAACAGAACGCAGAAACAGAGAGATAGATCCAATCTCGGAGGGGCTCTCGCCCCTCCCAAGCCATGGGAGCCAAGGACCAGAGGGGAAACCCTTCTCCCATCTAGGGAGGTCAAGGAAGAAGAAGAAGAAGAAGGGGCTCTCTCCCTTTGCTTCCGGTGGCGGGAATGTCACGGGGCCATCATCATCACCGCGATCTTCACCAACACCGCCGTCATCTTCACCAACATATCCATCACCTTCCCCTTCTATATTCAGCGGTCCACTCTCCCGCAACCCGATGTACCCTCTACTTGAACATGGTGCTTTATGCTTCATATTATTATCCAATGATGTGTTGCCATCCTATGATGTCTGAGTAGATTTCCGTTGTCCTATCGGTGATTGATGAATTGCTATGATTGGTTTGAGTTGCATGTTTTATTATTGGTGCTGTCCTATGGTGCTCTCCTTGTCGCGCAAGCATGAGGGATTCCCGCTGTAGGGTTTGCAATATGTTTATGATTTGCTTATGGTGGGTGGCGTGAGTGACAGAAGCACATACCCGAGTAAGTAGGTTGTTTGCGTATGGGATAAAGGGGACTTGATACTTTAATGCTATGGTTGGGTTTTACCTTAATGAATCTTTAGTAGTTGCGGATGCTTGCTAGAGTTCCAATCATAAGTGCATATGATCCAAGTAGAGAAAGTATGTTAGCTTATGCCTCTCCCTCAAATATAATTGCAATAGTGATTAGCGGTCTAGTAACATAGTCAATTGCCTAGGGACAATTCCACAACTCCTACCACCACTTTTCCACACTCGCCATATTTACTTTAGTTGTGTCTTTATTTAAACAGCCCCTAGTCTTTATTTACTCGCTCTTTATTTTCTTGCTAACCTATCAAAAAACACCTACAAAGTACTTCTAGTTTCATACTTGTTTCTGGTAAAGCGAACGTCAAGCGTGCGTAGAGTTGTATCGGTGGTCGATAGAACTTGAGGGAATATTTGTTCTACCTTTAGCTCCTCGTTGGGTTCGACACTCTTAATTATCGAAAGAGGCTACAATTGATCCCCTATACTTGTGGGTTATCACCACGCCGTCGTGCTGACGGAACTCTCCCTCGACACTTTGCTAGATCAAGAGTTCGAGGGACATCATAAAGTGAACGTGTGTAGAACTCGGAGGTGTCGTACGTTCGGTGCTTGATCGGTTGAATTGAGAAGACGTTTGACTACATCAACCGCGTTAAGCTAACGCTTATGCTTTCAGTCTACGAGGGTACGTGGACACACTCTCCCCTGCTCGTTGCTATGCATCTCCTAGATAGATCTTGCATGAGCGTAGGATTTTTTTTGAAATTGCATGCTACGTTTCCCAACAGCTACTGCTACATGCGTAGCAGTAGTACTTCTTGACCGAAAGGCACTACTGCTAGGGCGTTTAGCAGTAGCGTGTTTCCCTAAAGTGCGCTACTACTAAAGCCATCCTATCTTCCCCAACCGGCTGTACCTCACTCTCCTCTCTCCACTCACACTCACTCACTCTCCTCCCTCAATCCCCTCTCTCCGGCCGTCGTCCCCCGTGCGCCGCCTTCCCCCGCCGGCCGCCCTCGCCTGCCGGCCCTCCTCCCCCGGCAGCCTCCCCACGCCGGCCTCCTCCCCCGCCGGCCACCCTCCCGCGCCGGCCCTCCTCCCGCGCCGGTCCTCCTCCACCGAGAGGTACTCATCCTCCCTAGTTTATTTTGAACCCTAGATCGTTGAAAAATAATGTAGTAGGTTATGATCTTAGGTGTTTAATCTTAGAGTAATGTAGTATGAACCCTAGCTTGTTATGATCGAACCATGTTCAAAATGTAGGTTTTTAATTAGGTCTAGTTAATATAATTTAGGTATTTTAGGTGTTTAATCTTAGAATAATGTAGTATGAACCCTAGTTATGACCGAACAATGTTCAAAATGTAGGTTTTTAATTATGTGTAGTTAATAGAATTTAGGTGTTTTAGGTGTATTTAACAGAATTCTAGGTTGATTCGTTTTGAAGTGGACATATCATATTTTGAACATGTCACATTTGTTGTTATTTTTTCAGTTAAATCAATTATTCCCGCATCGACTTCGACGATGCCTATCTCGCATCCTCGTCATCGACTCGGCGGAGGAGCCCTGCTTGATCAGAGGGGCCATGTCCGGGAGTGGGCTCCGCCGGGCTGGTACTAGGAGGTGCTACCTTCCGGGCGGCACAACTTGGTGAGGAGCCAGCCCGTCGTTGACCCGAACCTTCTTTGGTGGCTGTCGCATGGGCCACTAACGGTGCAGAGGCTTTCGTCCCCCGCGGAGGTGGTACGTCACCGTGTCAGCGAGGAGAAACGAGCACGTATGTCGCTACATGGTTGCGTTGGAGGGCTGTTACCTCTTGAGCACTGCGTTGGTTTTCCCTTGAAGAGGAAAGGGTGATGCAGTAAAGTAGCGTAAGTATTTCCCTCAGTTTTTGAGAACCAAGGTATCAATCCAGTAGGAGATCACGCACAAGTCCCGCGCACCTACACAAACAAATAAGAACCTCGCAACCAACGCGAAAAGGGGTTGTCTATCCTTTCACGGTTACTTACGAGAGTGAGATCTGATAGATATGATAGGATAATAATTTTTGGTATTTTTATGATAAAGATGAAAAGTAAAATAAACGGCAATACAAATAGCTAAGTGTTGGAAGATTAATATGATGGAGAATAGACCCGGGGGCCATAGGTTTCACTAGTGGCTTCTCTCAAGAGCATAAGTATTACAGTGGGTGAACAAATTACTATCGAGCAATTGATAGAATTGAGCATAGTTATGAGAATATCTAGGTATGATCATGTATATAGGCATCACGTCCGTGACAAGTAGACCGAAATGATTCTGCATCTACTACTATTACTCCACACATCGACCGCTATCCAGCATGCATCTAGAGTATTAAGTTCATAAGAACGGAGTAACGCTTTAAGCAAGATGACATGATGTAGAGGGATAAATTCATGCAATATGATATAAACCCCATCTTGTTATCCTCGATGACAACAATACAATACGTGTTGTTTCTCCTACTGTCACTCGGATCGAGCACCGCAAGATTGAACCCAAAGCTAAGCACTTCTCCCATTGCAAGAAAGATCAATCTAGTAGGCCAAACCAAACTGATAATTCGAAGAGACTTGCAAAGATAACCAATCATACATAAAAGAATTCAGAGAAGATTCAAATATTGTTCATAGATAATCTTGATCATAAACCCACAATTCATCGGTCTCGACAAACACACAGCAAAAGAAGAGTTACATCAAATAGATCTCTAAGAGAATCGAGGAGAACTTTGTATTGAGATCCAAAGAGAGAGAAGAAGCCATCTAGCTAATAACTATGGACCCGAAGGTCTGAGGTAAACTACTCACACATCATCGAAGAGGCTATGGTGTTGATGTAGAAGCCCTTCGTGATCAATGCCCCCTCTGGCAGGACGCCGGAAAAGGCCCCAAGATGGGATCTCACGGGTACAGAAGGTTGCGGCTGTGGAACTAGGTTTTCGTGGATGCTTCTGATGGTTTGAAGTGCGTGAGGTATATATAGGAGGAAGAAGTACGTCGATGGAGCAACGTGGGCCCCACAAGGGTGGAGGGCGCGCCTCGGGGGGGGGGGGGGTAGGCGCGCCCCTGCCTTGTCCTCTCCTTGTTGATTGCTTTACATAGACTCATAGTCCTCTGGATCACGTTTGTTTTGAAAATCACGTTCCCGAAGGTTTCATTCCGTTTGGACTCCGTTTGATATTCTTTTTCTGCGAAACACTGAAATAGGCAAAAAAAACAACAATTTGGGCGGTTCCTACGGTTAATAGGTTAGTCCCAAAAATAATATAAAAGTTTATAATAAAGCCCATTAAACATCCAAAACAGAATATAATATAGCATGGAACAATAAAAAATTATAGATACGTTGGAGACGTATCAAGCATCCCCAAGCTTAATTCCTGCTCGTCCTCGAGTAAGTAAATGATAAAAATATATTTTTTGATGTGGAATGCTTCTTAGCATAATTTTCAATGTAATTCTCTTATTTGTGGTATGAATGTTCAGATCCGAAAGATTCAAGACAAAAGTTTAATATTGACATAAAAATAGTAATACTTCAAGCATACTAACTAAGTAATTATATCTTCTCAAAATAACATGGCCAAAGAAAGTTATCCCTACAAAATCATATAGTCTAGCTATGCTCTATCTTCATCACACAAAGTATTTAATGATGCACAACCCTGATGACAAGCCAATCAATTGTTTCATACTTTTGGTGTTCTCAAACTTTTCAATCTTCACGCAATACATGAGCGTGAGCCATGGACATAGCACTATACGTGGAATAGAATGGTGGTTGTGGAGAAGACAAAAAAGAGAAGATAGTCTCGCATCAACTAGGCGTATCAACAGGCTATGGAGATGCCCATTAATAGATATCAATGTGAGTGAGTAGGGATTGCCATGCAACGGATGCACTAGAGCTATAAGTATATGAAAGCTCAACAAAAGAAACTAAGTGGGTGTGCATCCAACTCGCTTGCTCACGAAGACCTAGGGCATATTGAGGAAGCCCATCATTGGAATATACAAGCCAAGTTCTATAATGAAAATTTCCCACTAGTATATGAAAGTGATAACATAGGAGACTCTCTATCATGAAGATCATGGTGCTACTTTGAAGCACAAGTGTGGTAAAAGGATAGTAGCATTGTCCCTTCTCTCTTTTTCTCTCATTTTTTTGGGCCTTTTCTCTTTTTTATGGCCTCTTTTTTTTTCGTCCGGAGTCTCATCCCGACTTGTGAGGGAATCATAGTCTCCATCATCCTTTCCTCACTTGGGACAATTCTCTAATAATGATGATCATCACACTTTTATTTTCTTTACAACTCAAGAATTACAACTCAAAACTTAGAACAAAATATGACTCTATGTGAATGCCTCCGGCGGTGTACGGGGATTTGCAATGAATCAAGAGTGACATGTATGAAAGAATTATGAACGTTGACTTTGCCACAAATACGATGTCAACTACATGATCATACGAAGCAATATGACAATGATGGAGCGTGACATAGTAAACGAAACGGTGGTAAGTTGCATGGCAATATATCTCGGAATGGCTATGGAAATGCCATGGTAGGTAGGTATGGTGGCTGTTTTGAGGAAGGTATATGGTGGGTGTATGATACCGGTGAAAAGTGTGCGGTATTAGAGAGGCTAGCAATGGTGGAAGGAAGGAAGTGCGTATAATCCATGGACTCAACATTAGTCATAAAGAACTCATATACTTGTTGCAAAAATCTAGAAGTTATCAAAGCAAAGTATTACGCGCATGCTCGTAGGGGGATATATTGGTAGGAAAAGACCATCGCTCGTCCCCGACCGCCACTCATAAGGAAGACAATCAATAAATAAATCATGCTCCGACTTCATCACATAACGGTTCACCATACGTGCATGCTATGGGAATCACAAACTTTAACACAAGTATTCCTCAAATCCACAACTACTCAACTAGCATGACTCTAATATCACCATCTTCATATCTCAAAACAATTATCAAGCATCAAACTTCTCATAGTATTCATCACACTCATAAGATTTTTTTACTAATCTTGGATGCCTATCATAATTAAAGCAAATTACCATGCTGTTTTGTAGGACTCTCAAAATAATATAAGTGAAGCATGAGAGAACAATAGTTTCTCTAAAACAAATGCACCACCGTGCTCTAAAAGATATAAGTGAAGCACTAGAGCGAAAACTATTTAGCTCAAAAGATATACTTAGAGTATTCTAATAATTTCCGAATCATGTGTGTCTCTCTCAAAAGGTGTGTACAGCAAGGATGATTGTGCCAAACTGACAAACAAAGACTCAAATCATACAAGACGCTCCAAGCAAAACACATATCATGTGGTGAATAAAAATATAGCTCCAAGTAAAGTTATCGATGGACGAAGACGAAAGAGGGGATGCCTTCCGGGGCATCCCCAAGCTTTGGCTTTCTGGTGTCCTTAGATTATCTTCGGGTGCCATGGGCATACCCAAGCTTAGGCTCTTGCCACTCCTTGTTCCATAATCCATCAAATCTTTTACCCAAAACTTGAAAACTTCACAACACAAAACTCAATGAAAATCTCGTGGAGGCGGCGCTGGGGGTAGCGCGCCCTGCCTCATGCTCTCCTCGTTGATTGCTTTACATAGACTCCAAGTCCTCTGGATCACGTTTGTTCCGAAAATACTTCATTCCAGGGGACTTGGAGTCTACGTAACCGGAAGCAAAAAAACAGAGGACTTGGAGTCTACGTAACCGGAAGCAAAAAAATAGCAATTTGGGCTGGGCCTCCGGTTAATAGGTTAGTCCCAAAAATAATATAACAGTGTATAATAAAGCCCATTAAACATCCAAAACAGAATATAATATAGCATGGAACAATAAAAATTATAGATACGTTGGAGACGTATCAAGGGCAGGTTCGAAAATACCTGGCAGGTTCTTCAGGGATCTCACTGGAGCTATGATCCTGTGATGGTTCCTTCTCTTTGGTTGTCCACCGCCCGCGCCGATACCCGTCGTTCGCTAGGGTTGTAGCTGTATTAGTGATGTTATATGTATGATACTTATTCGAGATGTATTAGTGATAAAAATCGACGATGTACACACGCAAGAGATGATTTAGTTTTGCTTATTGAATGCATGCTAATTTGAATACTAATTTATTTTATGATTTAATTTTGCTTATTGAATGCTCAAATTGGAGAACTACTCCTATTTTGAATGCCCAAATTGGAGAGCACTATGCAAGGCGTATGCATTTGATTAGTTGATAGCTTCTAGGGTTTCACTAAGTCCTAAGATTTTTGCAGAAATCAAGGAGCCCCTCCATCATCCCCACCCTCGTCCCCGTCATCGACCCCCTCCAACCTCGAGGTGAGACCAGCCAAATCTCCATGTCAATATGAGTCCTATAAGATATTTTGAAATATTTTTGTTCATATTTTCAACCATTGAAATGCAATGACCATCAAGTTTGAATGCTCATATGATGTAGATATACACATGTATATCTTGTGTTGCTCAAATAGGATATGTGCTAGAATATTTTTGGTAACACGTCTGAGTGGCCTATGTTTTGCCGGAGTGTTGATTAATTTCCATTTCGGCAAATTTCAGGCGCTCGATATGTCCTTTTTTAGCAAAGGTCATGCTGGATTTTTCCGTGAATTTTGGCATGACTTGTGCTAGAATATGTAGGAAATATCGAGTGATCTGGATTTTCTAGAAAGATAATTAAACGACATTTCGGGTTGACTTTAAGTCTGTCGAGACTCCACCATATATGGGAGAAGAAGAATGTCGACTGTTGTCGTGGGGGTCGCTTCTCCTTCGTTCCCGTGTGTTAGACATTTTGGTTTAATGCACTCGGGGACGAAGGGAGGAGAGACCATCACCAACGGTCGAATATATACACCACGTGAGCTGAGAGTTTTCAAAAAAAGACTCGACGGACCTATAGTCAACCCGTGATGAATAATAATGATCTAACTTAGTTTTTGTAGTACATATATTGAATTTTATAAGTTTAATCTTTGAACTATGAACCTAGGAAATGTCGTCGGAGGAGGAAATCCCCATATCCTCGGTTGAATCCCTCCTTTCTCCCTCACTCTCCCCACTCTCTCCATAGGCTCTTCCTCGCGCCGCGTGCCTCCTCCTCCGTGCGCGTGGGAGATCAGGCTCCCTCCTCCTCCATGGCGCCCAGCGAGTTCACCTCCTCGCGTGCGTGCCTCCTCCTCCATGGCGCCAAAAGAGGGAGGCCGCCTCTACCCGCCGGCATACCGGAGCTCGCCGGTCTTACCTGCATCTCCATACCACCACGTCAGACCACCTCACCACCGGCGACGAGCCCCGGTGCGCCCTCCATCTCATTCCTTTCTTCCTTGTTTCTCCTTTTCCCTCTCCATGTCCCTCCAATTTTACTCACCTCCCATGCCCATGCCTGCGTAGGTCGTCGACATGGCCAACGAGGAGGTCTCCGCCTTGGCCGTGAAGAGGACCCTCACACCGTCGTGTTGCTCTCCTCTGCACTGGATCAGGTCCCTCTACAACAGCCGTCGCTGGATCTGGTCTCCGCTGCCCGTCCGCACCTCCGGCGACCCTTGTCGTCGCTGGATCGAACCATTGACACCATTGATAGCACGCATGGGATCGAGATATTTTTTGGTTTTTGAAATTAATAGTAGTAGCGCGGGTCACATACACGCGCTACAGATAGTTAGTAGTAGCGCATGTCGAACCCGCGCTACTACTAACACACGTACTAGTAGCGCGGGATGCACCGCGCTACTACTACTAGTTAGTTGTAGCGCCGTAGTAGTAGCGCAGCCACCCGCGCTACTACTAGCTTTTAACCCGCGCTACTACTAGGCTTTTTCCTAGTAGTGCCCGGTGGAGTGCGACTGGTGCGGCGACCATCGGGGTCTGTGTGACATGACTCACCTGGTAGAAGGTCGGCGCTTCAGCATTAAGCTTCAGGAGACCTTCATTGTTGAAATGGTACGCAATGACAACAAGTGTTTTTTCGTAATTAAGCACGACTTCTGCTTATTCAACGTGTAATTTTCTTCTTTTACAATTCAAGTATAGCTTATCACATGCCATGCAATATGCTATGCCTTTGAGAGGATGAATTTTGAAGATCATGAAAGTATGGAAACAATGATAGTTTAGCTAAGGACCCATCATGGATATGATTTTGCTGTAAATCTATACAATTCTGAGAGCGTATCCCATTTTGGTTGCCCAAACTGGGAAGCACTTTGCAAGATGTATGATTTTCATGAGGGTATGATTGTCACCATGGATCTTAGTGATCCTGACATCGACGAAGACAATATGGACATTTGTGTCCTTGTTGATACGCTTCCAATTCTACCGCTATGTGAGTTTCTCAAACATAGTTATTAAGTAATTTATATTGTTTATTTCAAAATAGTTGACAGCTTATTTCCATTGATAGCTTATTTTCATTCTTCAAAGAATGTGCGGAAGATGGTAGACATAACCTACTACACCGATGGCGCAGAATTAACTTATCAGGAGAAAAATCATCTGATCTCATTTATTAATGATCTTGAGAATTACAATATCTATTATCAAACTCCTGTGCATTATGGTCAATGCCACTAGTGCATGTGTTGAACTACGGTAACATCCATGGAGATGGCATGGTAAGATTTTTTACTATTACGACATCCGTGCATCTTTTGCATAAATTCTTCTAAAACTAAACTACATTGCTAACTACGAAGTTATTACTATGTTTTTCAACAGAAAATCCCGAAGGATTGTGTGCCTCATCTGATGTTTCCGAAAGGTCGCCTTGATGTTATGAGCTTACGGGCAGGTCATTCTACGCATCACTGTTGTTCATACCGGATTTCTAAAACCGATGAAGACATGACAATCAAAGATTGGAAAAAAATGTATGGTCAACTGTAGGGAGCTACTTGGAAGCAACATTGTGCGAAGGGCAAAAATTGGAGACAGGATAATCTCCATTCTCCATAATGGAGAGTCAGGGCCTATCTTGTTTTATGCTATTTTACCTAAGAGAGGGTAGTAGGTCCTATGAGAGAGGAGTAGGTCCTATGTTATATGTGTTATTATGTGCTACATTGTGTTAGAGTTGATGATGATGAGGAGGAGTTGTGATTATGACTAGTGACCAACTTGATATATGATGTCTCATTGACGAAAATGATGATCAAGAGGAGTTGTTATATGACAATGATGTATTATGATGATAAGTTGTTAATGATATGATGATGATGATTTATTATATCATTGGCTGAAAGAACCGCACATTAGTTTCAAGTGGATGGATCCATCCACTTGAAACTAATCCACGGTTCTTTCACCCAATAATGCAATAACTCATTATGATGTAAAAACAATCTCTAAATGGCTACTGTATGAAAACTTGTATAATGGTGTATGAATACGACATAAAATGAAAAAAAAGAATACGCAATAATAGCAGTAGCGCGGGCACAGAGGCGCGCTGCTAGTATTTACCAGTAGCGCTTCCTACGAAACACGCTACTACTAAGTGTGTACAGCAGTAGCGTGTCTAGACCAATGCTACTGCTAACCTTTAGCTGTAGCGCAATATCAGTAGCGTGGCACCCCGCGCTACTGATAGGCCAAAAATCAGCTGTAACATCCCAAATTTCCAATTTGGAATGTTATACATAGATCATTCATGCATATCATATTTTATTGCACTTTGTTTCGCGATCCTCGAAGTTTGAAGCAACTCAAGGACCCACGGAGAGAGTTGGGAATTTCGTTATTTTCATATTTGAGTTTTTCTCAAATATCGAAACAGGGATCATTTTGGTTTTAATTATTTTTCTCTCCGAAAATATTTCAAATTAAAATATATGAGAGGAGATAATATGACTTCTCCAAATAAAGAAATATTGGAGGAAAAATATTAAAATCAAATAATTATTTTATTTGGACTTTTATTGCTATTTTATTTGAATTAGGAAAAATATGCGTTTTTCAAAATTTCATTAGAGGCCCAAATAAATGTTCACTTTTTCCGCAATATTATTAGAGGACCATGAAAATTTATTTCAAGATTTTTGGACTCTGTTTAGTATTTATTTTATTAATTATTCCGCATCACGTTTATTTTTAAAAAAGTGAACCGATCTACCGGGCCGTGTCCGTCCCGGACACCTCGCCCCGGCCGGCCCTTTAAAGGCCGAGGCCTTGCCCCGCCAGCCCAGCCACCCCGCCTCAAGAACCCTAAGCACCGCCCGCCGCTTGTAGCCGCCGCCATGCGCCGTTCCCGCCGCCCATGAGTCAGCCGCCGTCGCCCGCCAAATCGCCCATTCCCCGCCGCCGCCGAGTCCCGCCACGAACGCCGACCGCCACCACCGATCCCGCCGTTGCCGAGGTAGCCGCCGCCGCCGACTCGGTTTTCTCGGGAAAACCGTTGTTTTTTTCGAAACCCTAGATCTAGTTTTTTTAGTTCCAGTTCAATTTTTTTCGGTTTACTTAAATAGAGGACGTTCATCCGTACGTTCGTTTTAACGAACGCTCTTTGTCAGTTAGCAGCAGACAGCGAACATTCGCTCGTTAGCCTGTTCGTCTTGTTTTATTTTCCAGGGCTTTTCCGCGATTATTTTTGATCGCGATTTCTGCCCCGATCTTCGTTTTAGTTTATCTTTTCGCTCGTTTATCCAAATCAGGTAAAACAAGTGCCTAGATCTTCGTCTCGAAGCCCTATTTCTATGTAACCAACTTGAGCAAGATTTTTGTACTATAAAATTTGACTTTAGTCCAGATTAGTAAACGGATCTTGTTTCTTTCGTAGTTTGAGTTTCGTTGCTCCGTTTGATTTGATTCTTTTTGCAAACCGGAGTTCTTCTGTTGAACTTTCTGGTTAGATCTTCTTATTTGAGTTTTATCCATGCTTCTAGTTGAGTGCTTATGTATGCTATTGTTTGTTTGCGATAGAATTCCCGGAGTGCAAAGCGTGCTACTACGAGTCACTAGGTTTTGCGGATTGTCAGCAAGGCAAGTAACACATTGATCATACTCTTTTTATACCCAGTTTTTATGCATTAGTTAGAATCCTCAAACACTGCATGATTAGGATGTGATTAACTTGTGGGTACTGGGAAGTAGATGATGAGGTAGAACCTATTACCTGTTTTATTATCAAACCCTTGGGAGTTGCTTCTACGTTATGCTTATATTGCCATGTTATGCTCGTAGACGTGGATTGGGTTTGAGTGTATCCATGACAGATGTGAGATTGTTAATTAATGGTTAACTTAAGGTGGCTACTTAAATACCCTTCTAGGTGGATTGGTTGCGGGCACCTGGAGAATCCAGTGTTGTCCTAGGATATCCCGGAGGACCCGTGTGATCATCCTACGGCTCGCCACCCAGGCTCAAAGGGATCATAATACTATTCATGCTAGACACTTTTGTGTGCAGCCACAAGCTATTATGGGCTCTAGCATAGTTGAGTAAGTTGCATGACCTCTTCCAGTGGTAGGCTAGAAGATGTAGGGGGTGTAGGTTGGTACTGTCTACCCAGGGTTAGAGTTAATGTTTCTGAAAAACTGTGTCTCAGTCATCCGTTTCTCAAACATCATGTAGTGCGAGAAATCAAACGGAGGAGATCGAGTCTTGTGGGTAAAAGTGCGCAAACCTCTGCAGAGTGTATAAACTAATCATGGTTAGCCGTGTCCCCGGTTATGGACATCTTGAGTATCTGGTACTTGAATTATTGATTTGATCTCATCACTCTAAATTAAATTGTTGGGTTGATAATAATTATTTTAATCGGGATTGAGTTGGAGGAACCTTCTCAATGATGTTTCAACCACCATGATAGTTAGACCAAATATATTCCTTTGTTGTAGGAAAGAATTGGCTTTTCGCAAAACACTATACCATAGAGCCTCCACCAGCCATATATGCATATAGTGATAGCATTTATCTGTTCATTGCTCTACTGTGTTATATTGCCACCATATTCCATGTGCTAACCCATTTTCGGGCTGCAACGTGTCATGTTGCAGACTTTTCAGACAAAGAGTAAGGTGCTCTAGGTCGTTTGTCGTGCACTCAGTTATGCCGTTGGAGTTGATGGACTCACTTTATCTTCCAAGCCTTCCGTTGTTATCATTTTTAGATGGCCTTAAGCCATATTTATTGTAATAAGTTCTCTTTTGAGACTATCGATGCAATAAGTGTGTGATTGCTACTCTGTTATAAAACCATTCGAGTACTGTGTGTGTCAGCATTACCGATCCAGGTATGACACTGCAGCACAGAGACTTGACCATCTGAGGTCGAGTCGCTACAAGATGGTATCAGAGCACATGCTGGATGTAGGACACGACCACTAAGATAAGCCATAGGTCACTCTTCTCTACCCATTTCTGACTCCTCTGTATTTTCTACTCTTTAGGATGGCGGACTCAAGGAACAAGTTTGCACAACCAGATGACGACACACCCTTTGGACAACACTTGAAGGAAGTCACTAGGTACCTAAACATCGGAATACCAAGTTTCACCGGGACCTACACCGCCACTTTACCAGAAGAGGAGCGCTGGATGATTTGAGTTCAAGTTCCAGGAAGGACATTCATGCCAGTCACTGAGCCCATAGAGTTTTCCTTTAATGCACCAACCTGGAGTCTAGGAAAGAGCATGGAAGCCCACATCGCCATGGGACGCATTGGCGAAGTTTATCACAAGGAGCTTAAGGACACCATCTATCAGATATGTGGGCGCCGAGATGAGCAATGGGAGATAGTCAGCACCAGGAGGGACAGGTCCATTGCAGCTTTCATCCAGGAGCTAAACCAGCACATTTGTCGGCAGGAGAATCAGATGTGCGCAAACATGATAGATTTGAAGAAGGCGTTAACCAGGAACATGGAGCTAGAAGAGGAACTCAAGTCTACACGCGACGGATACGAGGAGGAAATAGCAATTCTAGTGGAGAAGAATGACGACCTGACAAGGAAGCTAGGAGTATTCATGGGAGACCCCGCGCCAGGAGGAGAAGATGATGAACCCAAGGAGATTCGTTCCGAGGACTACATCATCATCGACGACACCGACTCCGACCCTGACGATAGTGATGATGATTATGAAGACGAAGCTGGAGCGGATATTATGGAGTCTTCCACTGATCAAAATTTCTAGATGACCACCATATGATTATTAGTATTCCCCCTGTATATAGTAGTAGTCCGAGCACTTTGTAACGATAGTTCTAGACCGAATGTATGCCCTTGCTTGAATTGATTTGGTGTTATATGATTGTGTTTGTCTCATGTGCATATGGGTAGTGCTTTCTCACTAGACCTCATTCTATTCTGATCTCTCCCCTCTAAACCCATCAGATGCCTCCGAGACGTGACACCGGATTTTTCTTCCCACCGGAGATCACTCAGTTGATCCAATAGCAGAATGCCTTGATACAACAACTAGTCCAGAACCAAGGCAATAACAACAACAACAACAACAACAACAACAACAACAACAACAACAACAACAACAACAACCCGCCACCACCCCCTCCAGTTGACAACTTAGCTCGCTTTCTGAGGTTGCAGCCGCCGGTTTTTTCTAGTAGCACCGAGCCAATAGTTGCTGATGACTGGCTATGCAGGCTTGGAAGGGAGTTGACCACCGCAGGTTGCACGGATGTAGAGAAGGTGCGTTTTGCCGCACACCAATTGGATGGACCCGCAGCCGCATGGTGGGAGAATTACACGACCACTTTCCCTATAGCCAATGTCACTTGGGATCAGTTTCAGCAAGCTTTTCGCACTACACATGTCTCAACGGGGGCTATGAGCATGAAGAAGCGTGAGTTTCGCAACTTGCGCCAGGGAAATTCTATTGTGGGGCAGTACATGGATGAGTTCAGTAAGTTAGCCCGCTATGCCCCGGATGATGTGGCCACCGATGCCGCGAAGCAGGAGAAGTTTATGGAAGGGCTGAATGATGAGATGAGTACACAGTTGATGGTAGCGACATTCGCTAACTATCAGGAGTTGGTAGACAGGGCTCTTATGATTGAAGGGAAGCAGCAGCAGATTGAGAGCCGCAAGAGGAAGTATGGACAGGAGAAGTACAACTCAGGAGCTCACCAGAAGCCTCGTTTCACCCCGAACTCGGGAGGATTTACCCATAACCATGGAGGCCATACCCACAATGGAGGAAGTTGGCATAACCACAGTGGCCCCAAGAATGGAAACGGGAATGGAGCAGGCAGCAATCAGAACCACTCTAACCCAGCAATGCCCGCCAAGAAGGATCTAAGTCACATGACTTGTTTCAAGTGCGGGAAGACTGGACATTACGCCACTGAATGCTCTGAAGCAAAGAATGGTAATGGCAATGGAAGCTCTGGGAAGAAGCCCAACCCTTTCAACAGGGGACAAGTGAACCATGTGAACGTGGAGGACGTTGAAAGAGCAGCCAGATGCAGTCATCGGTAAGTTTTTGGTTAAGCCATTTACCGCTCTCATTCTTTTTGATACTGGTGCATCGTATTCATACATTTCAAGGGGATTTGTGGACAAGTTTAAGTTACCCACCCTAGCCCTTAGGACACCCTTGCTAGTGACCTCACCCGGTGCAGAGTATATGGCCAGCCGATGGTGCAATCGGTTACCCTTAACCATTGGTAGCCATGTTTTCCCCTCAAACCTAATAATTCTGAAGTCACAAGGATTGGATGTGATACTAGGAATGGATTGGTTATCGAAGTATGGAGGGAACATTGACTATGCTAGTAGGTCAATTCTACTCACCACCCCGGAGGGAAAAAGGATCAAGTATGTTTCCAGGCATGCGCCGAGGAGGGCCCAAGTAAATTCTCTCACGGGAGTTGTTCTGTAGCGACCCGACCTCAGACGGTCAAGTCTCTGTGCTTCAGTGTCATCCCTGGATAGGTAATGCTGACACACACAGTACTCGAAGGATTTATAACAGAGTAGCAATCACACACTTATTACATTGATAGTCTCCAAAGAGAACTTATTACAATAAATATGGCTTAAGGCCATCTAGATAAGATAACATCGGAAGGCTTGGAAGATAAAGTGAGTCCATCAACTCCAACAACATAGCTGAGTGCACGACAACGGCCTAGCTAACCTTACTCCTCGTCTGAAAAGTCTACAACATGATATGTTGCAACCCGAAACGGGTCAGCACATGGAATATGCTGGCAATGTAACACAGTAGAATAATGAACAGATAAAGGCTATCACTATATGCATATATGGCTGGTGGAGGCTGTATGGTTAATATGTTTTTGTGAAAAGCCAATTTTCCCTACAACAAAGGAATGTATTTTATTTAACTATCATGGTAGTTGAACAACCTTGAGAAGGTTCCTCCAACTCAATCCCGATTAAAAGTAATTATCAACCCAATAAAATTAATTTAGAGTGATGAGATCCATATGATAATCCAAGAACCAGATACTCAAGATGTCCATAACCGGGGACACGGCTAACCATGATTAGTTTGTACACTCTGCAGAGGTTTGCACACTTTCCCCACAGGACTCGATCTCCTCCGTTGGATTTCTCGCACTACATGGTGTTTGAGAAACAGATGACCGAGACACAGTCTTTCAGAAACATTAACTCTAACCCAGGTGTCGGTGTACTAAAGTAGGGGTACCTTAGTACCCCGAACTTGTCTGCAGGCGATCTTGATGTCCCCGTGGCAAGCCTCGTGGGCGTCCGCCAAGACCCTCCGCAGCCTTTCGTAAGACAAGACCCGGCAAGAGGAGCTTGCCGGAAGGCCTCTAGGCACGAAGAAGGCCCGGCAAGAGGAGCTTGCCGGAAGGCCACCTGTGCACGCAGAAGACAAGGCCCGGCAAGAGGAGCTTGCGGGAAGGCCCGAGCGCGACAAGCCTCCGGTAGCGACAAAGGATTCGCCGCGGCAAAGGCGCTTGCCGCGGCATGCAACTTCTCTCCGTCTCCGCTCCAGCTCACCCAGCGACGTGTCGCCATGGGACCGTTCCATGCGCGCTGCGTGTCGAGCAGCTGTGCAGCCAGCGGAGAGCAGCGATAAGCGGCGTTGGCCGCTCGCCATCGTGGCGAAGCGGAGGCGCACTGACGGTCTCTGTTACACTGTTTGGGCGACAATGACGGGCATTTATTGCTTTTGTCCCTTGCCGTCCGAGTTAGGTATTTGGCACTGTACACTGTTCAAGTAGGTGTACCAACTCCTGTTTTTACATTTGTACCCCCGCCTATGTTGCCACCTGTCGGAGACCCCTTGAGCATATAAAAGGAGGCCCGAGTGCAACGTAGAGGAGGTCCGCAAGGTTTGCAGGGTTCGCAAGGTTGGCAAGGTTCGCAAGGTTCGCAAGGTTCTCAAGGTTCGACTGGTTCGGTTCATTCGACTGGCCATAGACTAGATACACTCACGCTGGGTTTTGTAGCTCGCATGGCTCCCTAGCAAGAACACAATAGATCAAACAAGCAACAGTAGGAGTTTTATCTCTCCGGAGAGCTCCGAAGCTGGGTAAACTGCTCGTGTGCATCGCCTCGATCCGCTCTTCGTGCGATCTCCGCCCCCCTCCGAACCACAAGGGGCCTGGTCCGCCAGCCCCATAGGTGTTCGCGGGTACGATCAGCCTCCCCGACATCTTTGGCGCGCCAGGTAGGGGGCGTCGAGGCCGTGTGAATCCGATCCGGCGTCCACACAAGCAGCGTCATCAACATCTTCCTCAGCATGCCACCGAAGAAGAAGGCTTCGGCGGCAGCAGAGCCATCCGCGCTGCATCCCACCCTCACCGCAGCAAACGGGTGGTGGGGCAGACGCTGGCGGAGGGACGGGCACCGACGAAGGTGCTCGCGACATTGCCAAGTCCAAGGACAAGGCACCGTAAACCTCGGCGTTCGCACATCCCCCACGCCCATCTCAGGAGACGCGGGACCAACAACGTCATGGCATTCACAACGCCATACGTTCGTTGGATCGAGACCCTCAAGACCAGCATGCGCGCCAACATGCTGGCACGAGTGAGATACGGTCGCCCGGACGGGCGCTGCTCCTTCTAACGTAGTTAGAAGTCCGGCGTGTCCCGCCTCGCACCGTTCTCCAATGCCACCCACTACTCCAGCAGAAGCTGGCGAGAGCTCGGCTGCTCCTCGACTACCCTCCAACGGCCGACAAGGTCGACGAGTGGAGGGCCACTTTCCAGAGCCTCATCGGCTTTGCGAACGGCGACGCTCCGCGGCAACCAACACCATCATTGCCGCGGCGAGACGACAAGGCACGAGCCGGTGGCGACGAGACTGTCGGAGGTGCAACCACCGTGCACTCTCCGCCAAGAAGGCCAAGATCACCGACTCACCGGATCCACCTCGACAGCGACTCCACCGCGTCGTCGGATCCGCGAGCTCGCCGCGATCAGCGCCAAGTTCTTCATGAGCGGCAACAAGAGGACGCTCGAACTCGCATCGAGCGCCGAAGAGAAGCGCGATGTCAGTCCGACAAGCGCGCTGGGCCTTCTGTTGACATGCACGCCCGGAGGGGCCAGCGACTTTGTCGACGCGGTAGGTTGCCCTGCGTTCACTCGTGAGCTGCGGCAAGTCCAAAGGCCCAGCCGAAAAACTTCAAACCCGACGCGTCGGAGAAGTATGATGGCCGGACGCATCCGTCGGAGTTCCTCAGCATCTACACCATCGCGGTGCAGGCTGTGGGGGGACGGGACGACAAGATCCTCGCCAACTACTTCCCGCTCGTCCTCAAGCCCAACGTCAGATCTTGGCTCATGCACTTGCCGGACAGCTCCATATCCTCTTGGGCAGATCTGTGCCATCAGTTTGTTGGCGCCTTCACAGGTGGCCACAAACCTCATGGCCAAGAGAGTGACCTTCACTTGCTCGCCCAGAAGGAAGGAGAATCCCTGCGCAAGTTCATTCAGAGATTCAGCCGTGTGCACTACAACATCCCAGACGTCCACCCTGCCGCGGTGATCGGCGCATTTCATCAGAATGTGCGGAACCGCAGGATGAGGGAGGAGATGGCGATGTGCAAAGTCAAGGACGTCGATGAGCTGTACGCCTTGGCCGACAAGTGTGCCTGTGGCTGAGGAAGGAGGAGACTCCGTGAGAGAATGTAGAAGCGAGGATCTCGACAAAGTGATGACACCGCCCCGGCAAAGAAGGGCCGGCGGCGAGGCAACAGGAAGAAGAAGGCCAGAGAAGTGCTAGCTGTTGAGCAGTCCGGCAATGGAGGTGGCGACAAGAACGCCAAGGCTGGTGGCTCCGGCAAAGAGGTTGCCGCTGACGCCAATCACCAGTCGGTGGCGGCCGCCGACAAGCAGGACAGCTCCGCAAGCAAGATTGCAAGATCCACCGCACCAAGGGCCACGATCTCCAGAGCTGCAAGAAGGTCGAGCAGCTTGTCGAACAACAGAGAGCTGAGTACGCGGCGCGACAAGGAGAAGGCCCAGGAAGGTGCCGGGGAGCAAGCAAGAAACGTCCCGGCCGGGGAGGACGCCGCGGCAAGGCCAAGCAGCGACAAGGAGATCGACCTCCCCGCGGCCGCGACAAGGATGAAGATGATGACGACGACGAAGATATGGAAGACGAAGACGCCGATGAGCAGG
This sequence comes from Aegilops bicornis, assembly GCA_021605145.1. Taxonomy (NCBI): domain Eukaryota; kingdom Viridiplantae; phylum Streptophyta; class Magnoliopsida; order Poales; family Poaceae; genus Aegilops; species Aegilops bicornis. Next base: position 173,632,348 of record CM038674.1, read on the forward strand.
AGTTTCAGAAAGCCACAGAGGTTCTCTGCGTTGAGGGAGGTGCCTCCCTGCATACCTCCCACCGCCAACTCAAGCAATGGATGCGGGAGGTCAATGCAGCGGAACCATCCGTAGAGTCGCGCAAGCCTCTGAAGTGGTCCAAGACGCCTATCATTTTTATATTGAGGACCACCCTGATCGCATAACTGCGGTCGGGTGCTTGCCGATGTTGGTCTCCCCAACCATCCGCAACCTCAAGGTTACAAAAATGTTAGTTGACGGCGGAGCCGGCTTGAATATGATCTCCTCCGCAGTGCTCCAGAAGCTTCAAATCCCTAACAGCGAGCTCGAAGACACTGGTACTTTCCAAGGGATCAATCCGGGAAGGAGCAAGCCGAAGGGGAAGATTACGTTGCCGATAACATTTGGCAGCAAGCTGAACTTCAGGACTGAGAGGGTTACATTCGACGTTGCCGATTTCCCATTACCTTACAATGGGATACTTGGCCGTCCAGCACTCGCCAAGTTCATGGCAGCTTCTCACTACGCTTACAATCTACTCAAGATGCCAGGCCCGATAAGCGGCATCTCTATCCATGGCGACAAGAAGGATGCCCTTATCTGTGCCGACAAGATCTTCCGGGATGCAGCAGCCGCGACAGATTGCCAGACACTTGCCGCTGAAGCTCCCGGGGGGAAGAAGACCAAGCCCAAGTCCGGCAAGGGCTCTGATGCTCACTCCGGCAAGCGCACCTCTTCGGAGTGCTGCGCTACCGTCGAGGACGCACCATCGAGCTCCACCGGCAAGTGCAAGAAGATGGTGGCTCCGCCGAAGACCAAGAAGGTGCCAGCCAAGGAGGACGGCACTGGTGGTACCTTCACCATCAGTGCCTCTCTCGACCCTAAATAGGAAGGCGCGCTCGTTGCTTTCCTGCGGGCGAATGTCGACGTGTTTGCATGGCAACCGTCTGATATCCCCGGTGTTCCCAGGAAAGTGATTGAGCACCGCCTGGCCGTTTGTCCTCATGCGCGGCCCGTCAAGCAGAGAGTCAGGAAGCAAGCAGTGGAGCGCCAAGAATTCATAGCGTAAGAGATCAAGAACCGGAAGCAGCAGGCCTTGTCGAGGAGTGCTCCATCCTACGTGGTTGGCCAATCCTGTAGTCGCGCCAAGCAAATGGGAAATGGAGACTTTGTATTGACTTCACGGATGTTAATAAAGCTTGTCCCAAAGATCCATTTCCCTTGCCACGCATTGACCAGATTGTTGACTCCACGGCTGGATGTGATTTGCTTTCGTTTCTTGATGCATACTCAGGATACCATCAGATTTTCATGGCTGAAGAAGATGAAGAGAAGACCGCATTCATCACACCATGTGGCACATACTGTTTCATACGGATGCCTTTTGGTTTGAAGAATGCTAGTTCAACATTTGCAAGGGTAGTCCATGACGCTTTTGAGCCGCAGATGCACAGAAATGTAGAAGCCTACATGGATGACATAGTGGTCAAAAGCAAGGACAAAGCAACTCTGGTTCAAGACTTGGACGAGACCTTTGCAAACCTCCGCAAGATCAACCTCAAGCTCAACCCCGAGAAGTGCGTGTTTGGAGTCCCTTCCGGCAAGCTTCTCGGGTTCTTCGTGTCTCAGCGAGGGATCGAAGCTAATCCCGACAAGATCAAGGCCATTGAGCAGATTGAAGCACCAAAGCGTCAGGATGTATGAAGGGTTGCGGTTGCGTGGCTGCTCTCGGCAGGTTTATTTCTAGGTCTGCTGGCGCGCCTGCCGTTTTTCAAGATTTTGAAAAGGCAGGTCCAATGAAATGGACTCGAAGCGGAGGCTGCGCTGCAGACTTAAAGAGATACATCCTCCACTCCAACACTTGTCGCACCTAGGCCACAAGAGAAGTTGCTACTATATATAGCGGCAACCAATCAAGTGGTTAGTGCTGCGTTAGTGGCGGAGAGGGAGGCGAATGACGAGCCAAGCAATCATGCAAGCACATCCAGCGACAAGCGAGGGGGCTTCGCCGACAAGCTCTGGTCCCGACAAGGATGAATCCAGCGGACACATGAACAGAATCTGAGAAAAGGATGGTGCAGCGTCCGGTCTACTTTGTCGGTTCCCTTCTGCGGGGGCTAGGTCAAGGTACTGTGTGCAAAATTGCTTTTCGGCCTCCTCATGGCCTCGAGAAAGCTGCGCCATTACTTCCAAGCACACGAAATCACAGTTGTCACTCGCTTTCCGCTGAAGAGGATACTGCAGAATCCAGAAGCGACGGGCAGGATTGTCGAGTGGGCACTGGAGCTGTCAAGCTTTGCTCTTAAGTTTGAAAGCACATCAACTATCCAAAGCAGAGCGTTGGCAGAATTCATAGCAGAATGGGCGTAACGCCGGATGAAGAGATTCGAGACGAGCATCCCGTCAAAGAAGCAAGCAAAGAGTGGCTGATGTACTTTGATGGTGCCTTCTCGCTGCAAGCGCCGGTGCGGTGTCTTTGCTTGTCGCACCCACCGGAGAGCACCTCAAGTATGTCGTCCAGATGCACTTTCCCAAGGAGCAAGCGACAAACAATACTGCAGAGTATGAAGGTTTGCTTGCCGGTCTCAGGATCGCCGTGGACCTTGGGATCAAGAAGCTTATTGTCAGGGGTGACTCGCAACTCGTCGTCCGCCAAGTCAATAAAATTTATCAGAGTCCGTTGATGGAAGCCTACGTCGATGAAGTGAGGAAGCTAGAAGAGCACTTTGAAGACCTGCAAATGGAACATGTTCCAAGAGCTCAAAATGATATTGCTGATGGCCTGTCAAAGTGCGCCGCACTCAAGCTACCTGTGGAACCAGGGATCTTTGTGCTCAAGCTGACTCAACCAACCGTAACACCATCAACAGGGCAGAATAAGAAGAGGAAGTTGATTTCTGGCGACTACTTTCCGGCAGAGCTTCCCGAAGCCGTCGTTGCAAAGGTCCCCAAGATCAACACCAACAGTGCTGAGGAGCAGTCTGCTCCGACAGACCCCGGGGTTTGTTTCGTTGAAGCAGACGCTCCCGACAAGTCTTGCTCCGGCAAGCTTGTCGGGGAGCATCAAGCTCCGGCAGGGCCGCAAATTCTTGTCGTGCAAGCTGATGTTCTCGCAGCAGTAGATGTGCCTTTAGTCCCTGTTGTCGAGCCGCAGGCTCCAGCATGGGCGCAGCAGATTGTTCATTTCCTTCGCATTGGTCGCTTTGAGGAACTGTCGCCTTGCCGGTAAATGGGCAACTGAGAAGCTAAGTTGCTAATTTTAAACGATCAGTAATAAGTTTTTAAAAGTTATCTTCCTTGAACGACCGCGCTTTGTATGAAAAACCCATGCAGCGGAGGAACCAAATCGTGATCGGTCGCCCTTACTTTGTTTCGAGTCCGCTCAACAACTTAAGTGAGCTGCGGCTAGTCCGCGACAAGGTTGCTTGTCGGTAGCGACCCAAAGAAGTCTTTGAAGTTCCGCTTTTCGGCGCTCGCCGGCAAGGGTGCTCGCACCGCAAGTTTCCTGAAAAGCGAGGGCAATAACATACAAAGCCAAGAGTCGAGTAAAGGAAGTAACGTAGCAAATGTTGCCTGAATAAAGTTATATTACAAAAATAACTTATTGCGGCACCGGCTAAATCGTTCTTTAACTGAAATAACAGCGAAGAGGAGAGGAAGGTCGCCCAAGACTCCAAGCCCCGGCAAGCCGAGTTGTTGGGCTGCGGCAAGCCAGAGTTGCCGGGGGCTGCGGCAAGCCAGAGTTACCGAGGGCTGCGGCAAGCCAGAGTTGCCGGGGGCTGCGGTATCAGATAAGCCTTTCGTCCCTTTTCAAGCATCCCCTTTTTCATTAAAAACATTCTACTCGGATACAATCCGTGGAGAATGAAAAACATGAAAGAGAGGATTACAAGTTTTAAATGCGGATAAGGCCCGAAGGCTTACAAATTAAAAAGATAAGATGCCCGTAATCCTTTTCCTGTCCCTCTTTTCATGAGGTGGGTCAGGGAGGCGAGACGGGCAAAAGAAACGCCTAAGCGAGCTCACAGTGCCGAAGGCACCAAGAGAACATCCCGGGAGCTCCCCGAGGGCTTGACGGAGATGGCAGCGCCGGAAGTGGGGCTCGAAGACGGGGCGGCAGGGCGTCAGCACGCTGTCGAGGGCACCACGCCCTCGTACTCCGAGTTGACGGCCTTGTCGCCATCCCTCTTCCCCTTCCGCAGCCTCCCTACGCCAGTCGCCCAAGGAGACGACCGGGGAGTTCAAGGAGCCGCGACGCGGATGATGGGGTCGCCCGGTGGCCTGCAGCAGCGCCCGACAACTAATCGGGCCCACTACCCTCGTCGTCATTGTCGCTCTCCTCCTCGTCACTCTCGCTCGAGGGGAATCTTCATTGTCGGAGGAGCTATCCACGCAGCACTTCGCCCGAGTACCGAGATCCCGAAGACCTTGACGGAGAGGAGATCACCCTCCATTAACTTAAAATGGAGGGTAAACCCCGCCTCAGCTGTGGATGCAGTGAACGTCTTCCACCCACGATCAAGATACATCACATTAGGGGCTGGGAATACAACACGGACTCGCATGCCGCTGATTCCACAGCCCCTCATGTGCAGTCTCGGTGTCTCGGCGGATCCGACTCCATCAAGGCTTCATGAACGGAGCTGGAAGCCGGAGGCGACGACGAGGCGCCAGCGCAGCCTGACAAAGAACTTCGCAAGGGTCGTCCCTCAGATGGACCGCCCAGGAGGGGAACCGCCCGGCGGAAGCGGAGACAGCCGCGCCTGGCCCCGCCTCTTCCCGAGCGCCTCGACCTCGTCCACGACCTCGCCCCTCCCTCTTCCTCTAGTGGCTGGCTCTGCCACCCAGGCGTGGGGTTGGGAGGAGGCGCTGTCTAGTGGCGACCCTCGCCGCCACCGATGAAGAACCAAGGTTCCTTTTCTCCATGACGAATGAGAGAAAGGGAGCAGAACCGAGGAAAGGAGGAGATGGGAGAGTGCAGGCCTGCGCTCCCCTTCCGCTCTTTAAGGAAGCAAGGTGGGGGCTCAACCGCCTTTCGACAAATCAGGGCATAGGAAGAGCAGGGAATCGGGCCGACCTGCTGCCTCTGCCATCTTGGCCCGATTTTTCCACTTCCACCGTCCATGACCCCAAGAGCATGGGAACCACGTGGCGGGGATGCAGAATCGAGGCTGACGGGTGAAGCGATCCCGCACGCCGCCCACTTCCCCACGATGCCGCAATTGACGCTGCGTGCCGTTCTGGGAACGCAGCGGGCACGTCTGAGTGGGTTTGGTTTGGACCCGAAGGCCGCGTGCGTGCCGTCCTGCTTTGGGCCTGGCCCAACAAAGCCGCAAGACGGTGTATGGCCCAGACCGGGGCTCCTATCGGTGTACTAAAGTAGGGGTACCTTAGTACCCGAACTTGTCTGCACGGCAGTCGCAGCGTCCCGTGGCAAGCCTCGCGGGCGTCCGCCAAGACCCTCCGTAGCCTTTCGTAAGACAAGACCCGGCAAGAGGAGCTTGCCGGGAAGGCCTCTCCGAACGCAGAAGACAAGGCCCGGCAAGAGGAGCTTGCCGGAAGGCCCGGAGCGACAAGCCTCCCGGCGCGACAAGATTCGCCGCGGCAAAGGCGCTTGCAGCGGCATGCAACTTCTCTCCGTCTCGCTCCAGCTCACCCAGCGACGTGTCGCCATGGGACCGTTCCATGCGCGGCGTGTCGAGCTGTGCAGCCAGCGGAGAGCAGCGATAAGCGGCGGCAGGCTCGCCATCGTGGCGTAGTGGAGGCGCACTGACGGTCTCTGTTACCTTTGTTTGGGCGACAATGACGGGCATTTATTGCTTTGTCCCTTGCCGTCGAGTTAGGTATTTGGCACTGTACACTGTTCAAGTAGGTGTACCAACTCCTGTTTTTACATTTGTACCCCCTCCTATGTTGCCACCTGTCGGAGACCCCTTGAGCATATAAAAGGAGGCCCGAGTGCAACGTAGAGGAGGTTCGCAAGGTTCGCAGGGTTCGCAAGGTTCGCAGGGTTCGCAAGGTTGGCAAGGTTCGCAAGGTTCGCAAGGTTCGGCTGGTTCGGTTCATTCGACTGGCCATAGACTAGATACACTCACGCTGGGTTTTGTAGCTCGCATGGCTCCCTAGCAAGAACACAATAGATCAAACAAGCAGCAGAGGAGTTTTATCTCTCCTGGAGAGCTCGGCTGGTAAACTGCTCGTGTGCATCGCCTCGATCCGCTCTTCGTGCGATCTCCGCCCCCCCCCCCCGAACCACAAGGGGCCTGGTCCGCCGGCCCCATAGGTGTTCGCGGGTACGATCAGCCTCCCCGACACTAGGGTGGACAGTTACACCTACTTTCCCTCTACATCTGCTGGCCCACCACTGGAAGAGGTCATGCAACCTACTCAACTATGCTAGAGCCCATAATAGCTTGTGGCTGCACACGGAAGTTTCTAGCAAGAATAATCTTATGATCCCTTTGAGCCTGGGTGGCGGACCGTAGGATGATCACACGGGTACTCCGGGATATCCTAGGACAATACTGGAGACCTCAGGTGCCCACAAGCGATCCACCCAGATGTGTATTACAGTTGCCACCTTAAGTTAACCATTAATTAACAACTCACAGCTGTCATGGATCTCTCAAACCAAACCACGTCTACGAGCATAGCATGACAATATAGGCGTACGTTGAAAAAACACCCAAGGGTTTGATAATAAACAGGGCAATAGGTTCTACCTCATCAACTACTTCCCAATACCCACATGTTAATCACATCCTAATCATGCAATGTTTGAGGATTGGAACTAATGCATAAAAACTGGGTATGAAAGAAGTATGTCGGTGTACTAGAGTAGGGGTACCCTAGTATCCCGTACTCGTGCACGGACAGTTGCAGCACCCCGCGGCAAGGTTTGCCTCGTCACCGCCAATACCCTCCGTGGCTCCTTTGGAGCCATTCAAGAACAAAGTATTAGATTGAGAAGACAAGGTCCCGACAAGAGGAGCTTGCCGGGAAGGCCACTCCAGGCACGCAGAAGACAAGGCCCCTAAGAAGAGGAGCTTGCCGGGAAGGCCCGAGCGCGACAAGCCTCCCGGGCGCGACAAGGATTCGCCGCGGCATGCAACTTCTCTCTCCGTCTCCGCTCCAGCTCACCCAATGACGTGTCGCCATGGGACCGTTCCATGGGCGGCGTGTCGGCGGGCTGTGCCAGCCGGAGAGCAGCGATAAGCGGCGCTGACAGGCTCGCCATCGTGGCGGCGGAGGCGCACTGACGGTCTCTGTTACACTGTTTGGGCGACAACGACGGGCATTTATTGCTTTTGTCCCTTGCCGTCGAGTTAGGTATTTTACTGCATAACCTTTGTTCAAGTAGGTGTACCAACTCCTGTTTTTACATTTGTACCCTCGTCTATGTTGCCACCTGTCGGAGACCCCTTGAGCATATAAAAGGAGGCCCAAGTGCAACGTAGAGGGGGCTCGGTTCGCGTCTTTCGCAAGGTTCGGTTCATTCGACTGGCCTTAGACTAGATACACTCACGCTAGGTTTTGTAGCTCGCATTGCTCCCTAGCAAGAACACAATAGATCAAACAAGCAGCAGTAGGAGTTTTATCTCTCCGGAGAGCTCCGGCTGGGTAAACGCTTCGTGTGCATCGCCTCGATCTGCTCTTCGTGCGACCTCCGCCCCTTCCGAACCACAAAGGGGCCTGCTCCGCCGCCCCATAGGTGTCCGTGGGTACGATCAGCCTCCCGACATCTCTGGCGCGCCCGGTAGAAGCGTCGAGGCCGTGTGAATCCGGTCCGGCGTTCACGCGGCGGCGTCATCAACATCTTCCTCAACATGCCACCGAAGAAGAAGGCTTGGCGGCAGCAGAATCCGTCGCGTCGTACCCACCCTCACCGCAGCAAGCGGGTGGTGGGGCAGACGGTAGAGGGACGGCGCCGGCGAAGGTGCTCGCGACGTTGCCAAGTCCAAGGACAAGGCACCGCAAACCTCGGCGTCCGCGCATCCCCCGCGTCCATCTCAGGAGACGCGAGACCAACAACGTCATGGCGTTCACAACGCCATACGTTCGTTGGACCGAGATCCTCAAGACCAGCATGCGGCGCCAACATGCGGCACTAGTGAGATACGGTCGCCGGACGGGCGCTGCTCCTTCTAACGTGGTTAGAAGTCCGGGCGTCGTCCCGCCTCGCACCGTTCTCCAATGCCGCCTACTACTCCAGCGAGAGGCTCCGGCGAGAGCTCAATCGCTCTCGACTACCCTCCAACGGCCGACAAGGTCGACGAGTGGAGGCCACTATCCGTAGCCTCATCGGCTTTGCCAGCAGCGGCGACGCTCGCGGCAACCAACGCCATCGTTGCCGCAGCGTGGCGACAAAACGCGAGCCGGTGGCGACGACACTGTCGGAGGTGCAACCACCGTGCACTCTCCGCCAAGAAGGACAAGATCGCCGACTCACCGGATCCACCTCGACAGCGACTCCACTGCGTCGTCGGATCCGCGAGCCCACCGCAATCAGCGCCAAGTTCTTCATGAGCGACAACAAGAGGACGCTCGAACTCGCATCGAGCGCTGAAGAGAAGCGCGACGTCAATCCGACAAGCGCGCTGGGCCTTCTGTTGACATGCCTGCAGCGCCGGAGGGGCAGGCGACTTACTGCGTCAGACGGTAGGTTGCCCTGCGTTCACTTCGTGAGCTGCGGCAAGTCCAAAGTGGCCCAACGTAAAAACTTCAAACCAGGCGTGCGGAGAAGTATGATGGCGGGGCGCATCCGTCGGAGTTCCTCGGCATCTACACCATCGCGGTGCAGGCTGCGGGGGACGGACGACAAGATCCTCGCCAACTACTTCCCGCTTCGTGCTCAAGCCCAATGTCGATCTTGGCTCATGCACTTGCCGGACAGCTCCATATCCTCTTAGGCGGATCTGTGCCATCAGTTTGTTGGCGCCTTCACGGTGGCCACAAACCTCATGGCCAAGAGAGCGACCTTCACTTGCTCGCCTGTAAGGAAGGAGAGTCCTCGCAAGTTCATTCAGAGGTTCAGCCGTGTGCACTACAACATCCCGAGCGTCCACCCTGCCGCGGTGATCGGCGCATTTCATCGAATGTGCGGAACCGCAGGATGAGGGAGGAGATGGCGATGTGCAAAGTCAAGGGCGTCGCTGAGCTGTACGCCTTGGCCGACAAATGTGCGCTACCGAGGAAGGAGGAGACTCCGGGAGAGAATGCGGAAGCGAGATCGACAAGGATGACACCGCCCGGCAAGGAAGGGCCAATGGCGAGGCAACAGGAAGAAGAAAAGCGTAGAAGTGCTAGCTGTTGAGCAGTCCGGCAATGGAGGTGGCGACAAGAACGCTTAAGGCTGGTGCCTCCGGCAAGGGCGTTGCCGACGCCAACCACCGGTCGGTGGCGGCCGACAAGCGAGGCGGCTCCGCAAGCAAGATCTTGCAAGATCCACCGCACCAAGGGCCACGATCTCCGTGAGCTGCAAGAAGGTCGAGCAGCTCGTCGAACAATGAAGAGCCGAAATCTGGCGGCGAGACAAGGAGAAGGCCCAGGAAGGTGCTGGGGGAGCAAGCAAGAAGCGTCCCGGGCGGGGAGGACGCCGCGGCAAAGTCAAGCAGCGACAAGGAGATCGACCTCCCCGCGGCCGCGACAAGGATGAAGATGATGATGATGACAAAGATATGGAAGACGACGACGCCGATGAGCAGGAGTTTCGGAAAGACACGAGAGGTTCTTTGCGTTGACGGAGGTGCTTCCTGCATACCTCCCACCGCCAACTCAAGCAATGGATGCGGGAGGTCAATGCAGCGGAACCATCCGTAGAGTCGCGCAAGCCTCCGAAGTGGTCCAAGACGCCTATCATTTTTGATATTGAGGAGCACCACGATCGCATAAGCTGCGGTCGGGTGCTTGCCGATGTTGGTCTTTCCAACCATCCGCAACCTCAAGGTCACAAAAATGTTAGTTGACGGCGGGCGGCTTGAATCTGATCTCCTCGCGGTGCTCCGTGCTTCAAATCCCTGACAGCGAGCTCGAAGAGACCGGAGCCTTCCAAGGAATCAATCCGGGAAGGAGCCAACCGAAGGGGAAGATTACGTTGCCGGTCACATTTGGCAGCGAGCTGAACTTCAGGACTGAGAGGGTTACATTTGACGTCGCCGATTTCCCATTGCCTTACAATGGGATACTTGGCAAATCCGGCACTCGCCAAGTTCATGGCAGCCTCTCACTACGCTTACAACCTTCTCAAGATGCCAGGCCCGATAAGCGTCATCTCTGTCCATGGCGACAAGAAGGATGCCCTTATCTGTGCCGACAAGATCTACCGGGATGCAGCAGCCGCGACAGACTGCCCAACACTTGCCGCTGAAGCTCCGGGGAAGAAGAACAAGTCCAAGTCCGCAAGGGCTCGATGCTCACTCCGGCAAGCGCGCCTCTTGAGTGCTGCGCTACCGTCGAGGACACACCATCGAGCTCCACCGGCAAGTGCAAGAAGATGGTGGCTCCGCCGAAGACCAAGAAGGTGCCCGCCAAGGAGGACAGCGCTGGTGGTACCTTCACCATCAGTGCCTCTCTCGACCCTAAATAGGAAGGCGCGCGCGTTGCTTTCTGCGAGGCGAATGTCGACGTATTTGCATGGCAACCGTCCGATATCCCGGTGTTCCTGTGAAAGTGATTGAGCACCGCCTGGCCGTTTGTCCTCATGCGCGGCCCGTCAAGCAAAAAGTCAGGAAGCAAGCAGTGGAGCGCCAATAATTCATAGCCGAAGAGATCAAGAAACTGGAAGCAGCAGGCCTTGTCAGAGGAGTGCTCCATCCAACGTGGTTGGCCAATCCTGTAGTCGTGCGCAAGGCAAATGGGAAATGGAGACTTTGTATTGACTTCACGGATGTTAATAAAGCTTGTCCCAAAGATCCGTTTCCCTTGCTGCGCATTGACCAGATTGTTGACTCCACGGCTGGATGTGATTTGCTTTCGTTTCTTGATGCCTACTCAGATACCATCGGATCTTCATGGCTGAAGAAGATGAGGAGAAGACCGCATTCATCACACCATGTGGCACATCTTTATTTCATACGGATGCCTTTCGGTTTGAAGAACGCTGGTTCAACATTTGCAAGGGTAGTCCATGACGCTTTTGAGCCGCAAATGCACAGAAATGTAGAAGCCTACATGGATGACATAGTGGTCAAGAGCAAGGACAAGGCAACTTTGGTTCAAGATTTGGACGAGACCTTTGCAAATCTGCGCAAGATCAACCTCAAGCTCAACCCCTAGAAGTGCGTGTTTGGAGTCCCTTCCGCAAGCTTCTCGGGTTCTTCGTGGTCTCGGGGATTGAAGCTAATCCCGACAAGATCAAGGCCATTGAGCAGATTGAAGCACCAAAGCGGCGTCAAGGACGTCTGAGACTTGCGGTTAAGTGGCTGCTCTCAGCAGGTTTATTTGTAGGTCTGCTGAGCGCGCCCTGCCATTTTTCAAGATCTTGAAAAAGGCAGGTCCATTAAAATGGACTCCCGAAGCGGAGGCTGCGCTGCAGGACTTGAAGAGATATCTGTCCTCCACTCCAACACTTGTCGCACCTAAGCCACAAGAGAAGTTGCTGCTGTATATAGCGGCGACCAATCAAGTGGTTAGTGCTGCGTTAGTGGCGGAGAGGGAGGCGGATGACGAGCCGAGAATCAAGCAAGCACGTCCAGCGACAAGCAGGGGGCTTCGCCGACAAGCTCTGGTCCCGACAAGGACGAGTCCGCGAAGACGCATGAGCAGATGCAGAAGAGGATGGTGCAGCGCCCAGTCTACTTTGTCAGTTCCCTTCTGCAGGGGGCTAGGTCAAGGTACTCTGGTGTGCAAAAATTGCTTTTCGGCCTCCTCATGGCCTCGAGAAAGCTGCGCCATTACTTCCAAGCACATGAGATCACGGTTGTCACTCGCTTTCCGCCGAAGAGGATACCGCGAGAATCCGTGCGGCAGGCGTGATTGTCGAGTGGGCACTTTGGAGCTGTCAAGCTTTGGTCTTAAGTTTGAAAGCACATCAACTATCCAAAGCAGAGCCTTGGCGTAATTCATAGCGTAATGGACGCCAACGCCAAATGAAGAAATTCCGGAGACGAGCATTCCCGTCAAAGAAGCCAAAGAAAGAGTGGCTGATGTACTTTGATGGTGCCTTCTCGCTGCAAAGCGCCCGGTCTTGCGGCGTCGCTTATCGCACTCCACCGGAGAGCACCTCAAGTCGTCGTCGGATGCGCTTTCCCAAGGAGCAAGCGACAAACAATACTGCAGTATGAAGGTTTGCTTGCCGGTCTCAGGATCGCGGTGGACCTTGGGATCAAGAAGCTTATTGTCAGGGGTGACTTGCAACTCGTCGTCCGCCAAGTCAACAAAGATTACCAGAGTCCGTTGATGGAAGCCTAAGTCGATGAAGTGAGGAAGCTGGAAGAGCACTTTGACGGCCTGCAAATGGAACATGTTCCAAGAGCTCAGAATGATATTGCTGATGGTCTGCATCAAAGTGCGCCGCGCCTCAAGCTACAATGGAACCAGGGATCTTTGTGCTCAAGCTGACTCAACCGACCGTAACACCATCAACGAGGGCAGAATAAGAAGAGGAAGTTGGCCTCTGGTGACTATTTTCCGGCGTAACTTCCCCGAAGCCGTCGTTGCAAAGGTCCCCAAGATCAACACCAACAGTCTTTGAGGCGATCTGCTCGACAGACCCTGTGGTTTGTTTCGTTGAAGCAAACGCTCCCGACAAGGCTTGCTCCGGCAAGCTTGTCGGGAGCATCTAGTTCGGCAGAGCCACGTGCTCTTGCCGTAGAAGCTGATGTTCCCGCAGCAGATGTGCCTTTAGTCCTTGTTGTCGAGCCAAGCTCCAACATGGGCGCGCAGATTGTCCATTTCCTTGACGGAGAACTTCCCGAAGAGCAAGAAGAAGCGGAAAGAGTAGCCCGGCAGTCAAGTATGTACCAGTTTGTCGATAGCATACTGTACAGAAGAAGACTCAATGGTGTGAAATTGAAGTGTATTGCCCGGGAAAATGGGCAGAAGCTGTTGGCAGAGATACATGGAGGCATATGTGGTCACCACATTGGCGCAAGAGCACTTGCCGGCAAAGCTTTCCGGCAAGGTTTCTTCCGCCGACAGCCCTCCGTGATGCAACCGCACAAGTAACCAAGTGTGAAGCGTGCAGTTCCATTCCAAACAGATACACCAGCCAGCTCAAGCTCTCCGAACGATCCCTTTATCCTGGCCATTTTTGATTCCGGGGCTCGACATCCTCGGCCCCTTCCCCGAAGCTGTCGGGGCTTTGAGTACTTGTACGTCGCCATCGACAAGTTCACAAAGTGGCGGAAGTGGAAGCGATGAGGAAGGTGATAGCACGGTCGGCAGTCAAGTTCTTCAAAGTCGATTGTTTGCCGTTTGAATCCCTAACAGGATCATCACCGACAACGGCACACAATTCTGGTCGCACCTTCATGCGATGACGTCCAAGACCTTGGCGCCAAGGTTCTGCTTCGCCTGCTGTTGCTCACCCGAGAAGCAACGGTCAAGAAGAGAGGGCAAATGCTGAAGTGTTGCGCGGGCTCAAGACCGTAACTTTCGACGGGCTGCACAAGTGCGGAAGAAACTGGATCGGGGAGCTGCCGGTGGTTCTTTGGTCGATCAGGACGACGCCAAATCGAGCCACTGGCCAGGCACCCTTTGCTCTAGTCTATGGAGCAGAGGCAGTTCTCCCCACGGAACTCATATACGGATCGCCTCGAGTACTCGCTTATGATGAGCTTGAGCAAGAGCAGCTGCGACAAGATGTGTATTGCTCCTCGAGGAGGATCGTCTTCAGTTGCTGTCTTGAGCCGCCGCTACCGACAAGCCCTGCATCGCTACCATGGCCGCAGGGTTAGTGCCGAAGTCTCGAGGAAGGCGACCTTGTTCTTGGCGCGTTCAGTCCGCCAAGAATTCAAACAAGTTGACGCCTTGAAGTGGGAAGGCCCTTATCGGGTGAAACGAGTCACTAGGCTGGCGTTGTCCGCCTTGAGACCGAAGATGGCATTCGGTGAGCAACTCCTGGAACATTGAGCATCTTCGTAAGTTTTAACCATAGGGCGCGGTTGTCGGAATCCGTTCCGCAACCACCTTTTGTACAAGTCTTGCCGATGTTGCATGTAATCCTTCAGACAAAGCGGGCGCGGACCCCGTGCATCGATAAAGCCCGTGTGTTGCGCATACGACTTGTCAAGTTCATGCTTTCATCAATTTATTGCATGCTTTGGCTAACACTTTGTGTAGCAACCACACCCGGTAGCGGAATCGAGCCGGTAGGCTCCATAACGTTATTTCCTCTTCTTTCTCTTCTCTCAAAGAAAGGAAGGCTCCCTCGCGCACAAGTTAACCAGGGGGGAGGAGGAGATAATACTATGGACCAGGAACAGCTCGAGGAAGTTTCACCTCATCGGGAAGCAAGAAACAGAAAAGCTAAGTTGCCAAAGTTTGAGCAATCAATTTTTAAATTTTCGTTATCTTCCTCGAACGATAGTACTTTGTATGGAAAACCTGTGCGCAGAGGAACCAAATCGTGTCTGGTCGCGCCCTTACTTTGTTTCGAGTCCGCTCAACAACTTAAGAGAGCTGCGGCTAGTCCGCTGACAAGGTTGCTTGTCGGTAGCGACTTGACCAAAGCTGCTGAAGTTCCGCACTCGGCGCTCGCGGCAAGGGTGCCTGCACCGGGAAGTTTCCCTGAAAAGCGTAGGGCAATAACATACAAAGGAAGGAATCAAGTAGAGGAAATAACGTTGCATTGATCGATTCACCTAAGATAGAGTATATTACAAAATAACTTGTCGCTGATCTAACAAAGTTTTCTAAACATGATCGGCAGCGACAAGGGAAAGATAAGGTTGGCGGCCTAGTCCACGCGGTCGCCCTCGATCCGCTTGATCTTGTTCACCTTGTCCACAATGGGTGCGACAAGGGCTTTGAGCTCCTCCACGTTGGCTTCAGACGGCAAGGATCTGAGGACGCCGTTAAGGTTGAGGCCCGGGTTGCGGAAGGCCACCTTCATCAACACCTTCTCGAGGGCCCCCGCACAAACTTGGCGCGATTCCTCGGCCAGCTGCTTGGACCTCCTCCGGAGTCGCCGGAGGCCTGTCACCACGCCTTTGAAGATTAAGCTGAGCTTGGCACTGGGTTGGAGGTGCTCGTCGGAGGAGTACGCAAGGTCTGCCATCCCCAGCTCCATTAGCTCGTTGTGGATGTCGGCGGCGATGTCCACCAGACCTTCGGTCCTGTGCTGCACGCTCTCCCTCAAGGTGTTCTGGACGGAGACAGCATTCGCCAGCAGCTCCTCCTTGGCCTTGATCGCCTCCAACAAGCCCGCCTCCCGCTCTCTGGCACCATCCAAAGTCTGTGTCAGAGTGGTCAGTTTCAGCTGCAGATCCGCCTTGGAGTCCTTGGCGGCGTCGAGCTCCTTGGCCCTGCCGGTGAGACGGACCTGCAGCTCGCCCAGCGTGTGGGCGTCCTTCTCGCGCTCACGCTTGAGCACGGCAAGCTCTTCGCCGCTCTTCTTGAGGGTGGCCTCCAGCTGTGCCACCTTCGCCTTCAGCTCTTCCTTGGCGGCCTCGGCGGCTGCGGCGGCGTCGCCGCTTCTGAAGCGCCCGCCAAGCGACTCCTCACGCAGCGGCAAGGTCCTCCTCGTGGCTGTCCAGTTGACCTTTCGCTGCGCCAACTTCGCTTTCTGCTGGGCGAAGCTTCTCGGCAGCCAGCCGCTTCTCCTCATTGGCTGCGGCCTTCTCAAGGATGAAGGCCGTGCGCTCTTCTGTGAGCTGCGCCGCAGCGCGTCCGCCACGTCATGGAGGGCTTCTTTGTTGGCGCTCGGAGCTCCTCGTAGCGTTTCTCCATGTCCGCCCCGCCCTCGCGACAAGGGCTTCCCGGGTCTCTAACTTGGCCTGGCAGCGCGGTAGAGCGACAACAGCCTCTTCGGCCTGCTCCTCCTCGGACTTCGCCATTGCTGCTACTTGGCGTCCAGCGTCGGCCAATGAGGCGAGTAGCTTCGCCGTCGAAGGTCTCGCCCTCGGGCGCCACAGGCTCGGCTCCCAGGGGAGCTTGATGAAGACGCCTTCGCCCGGCCTTCGTGTAGGCACCGGCTGGGGCTCCTCGAACTGGCGCCCTTGGCGGCAGCGAAGTCGGTGTCGGTGTAGCGCTTGCGCTCCTGCGGACCTCGGGGCCGTCGATCTGACCGTCCGACCCTCGCCCGGCCTCTGCGTCGGCAGCCTCGGTGGCCTCCTCGCCAATGCAGGCTTTCGGCGACGGCCTCTTCTTCCACGACGATGACCTCTTCTTCCTCGATGGCGACCTCGTCGGTGTTGCCTTGCTGCTTCCTCCTCGCCGCGATTTCAACCTCCATCGGGTCTGCGTCCAGACGAAGAAAGAGCAGTCAGCGAGATATCCAAAAAGAGAAACAAAAGAAAGCAAGCCCAAGGGAGATTTTTCGTAAGGGAGTTACCAGCAGGATCCGCAGCCATGGCCTCGACCACCGGAGGTGTTGGCGCCGTCCCTTGCTGTGGTAGCCTCCCTTGCGGAGTGGCCTCCCTTGCCGGGGTGGCCTCCCTTGTCGGAGGGAGCTCCCTTGCCGGGAGTCCTCCCTTGGCGGCGTGGTGGCAAGGCAGGATCTCGGAGGCGGCTTCCGAGCCCTCCCGATGAGACTGCTGCTCCTGCACAAGCACACAACAAATATCAACAAAGAAGGGGCACCCCCATACGCCCAATAGCAAGAAGAAAACTGCACACTTACTGCAGGGGCATCTTGGGGGGCTGCTCTGGGGAAGGTTGCGGGTCCGGCAAAGCGGTCTCGGACGCGTCCCCTGCCGCCACGGAGAATCGTCCTCAACGACGACTGTCGGGATCTTAGCCCTCTTTGCCGCTCTGGGCCAGCGTCACGAAAAGGAAAGAGTCCGTAACAAAGCAAATCAGATTCAAGATGAAGCAATAAAAATTGAAGACATACAAGCACAATCTCGAGAAGCTTACTCTTCGCCTTCCTCCTCGGAGCTGAGCGGAGAAGTCAAACTCCGCCCGCCTCCCGGTGCGATGAGGCGGGGAGTGGGTTTCTTGGCCGCTTACGAGGCGTCGGCGGCGGCCTGAGAAGATTCCCCCAGTTGTCGCTGCAGTTTGGGGCGCTCCCGCGGCAACCTCGCTTGCCGCGGTGGAGCACGTCGAGCGGCGCTGCAGCTGTGGGCCGACCTGTCGCCCCGGCTCGTCTCCAGCCTCTGGAGACGCCTCCTCGGCGGAGCCGAGGGCTCCGCTGGCAGCAAGTCGCTTGGCGGCGGGGAAGAAGCGCCCCCGGCGGGTCCACTCGTCCCGGCCTCGAGCTCGACAAGCTCGTCCTCGCCGGCGACCTCCCCTCGCTCAGCAGAGCTTGCCGCCTTCGCCGCGTCCGCCTCCTCCACGGTGAACCCGAAGGCTCCGGCGGCAGCGGCTGCTTCCGCCTCCTCCGCCCTGGTGGCGATCCACGCCATCTCCTGGTCGGTGGTGTCGCGGGTGAGCCTCTTCTGCTAGTCGGCGCGGATCGGCACTTCTTGCAAATCATCGAAGAATTGCTGCACGACCTCGCCGGGTGCTCCTGCCAGTCGGGATGATCCCGTGGGAGTCGCCGCATGGCATCATGGCGCTGGATGCGGTCGAGCGCCGAAGTTGTTGCACGCGATGGGGCGACCCCTCGCGGCAACCTGAACCACTCGATGTTCGGGGTCGTTCTTGAACAGCTCGAGCAGCACCGAATCCAGCGCCAAGACGGTGAAATCACAGTCCAGGCCCGGGCGCAACCCCATGATGTCTGCCGCAATGTCGAACTCCCCAGCCGGCCTCCCCCTCACCTGCAAGGGAGCGATGCGGCGCCGAATGAAGTCTGCGCCAACTGCGCCAACAGTTAACCCGGCAAGCCTGAGGCGCAGAATTCGGGTCAAAGCTATCCCCAGCCTTGCATCCTCCGACGCCAAGTTACTCCAATCCTTGCCGCACGCAATTGGGGTTTGGCGCACGGCGGTGAAGGGCTGTGGGTCCTCTTCTACGACCCAGCACCAGTTGGCTCTCCACTCCTCCCACTTGTTCCGGAACTCCCCCTCTAGGTAGGCCTCTTTCTTGCCGATCCTAGAAACCCGTGCTATCCCTCCGGCAAGGGGCTCTCCTCTCTCGACGCGGGAACAAAGAAATGGCGGAAGAGTGCCACGTTGGTGGACTCCGACAAAGTTTTCGCACAAATGCGCGAAAACTGCCATGGTCAAGATGGCGTTGGGGGTGAAATCAAGGAGGCGGAGGCCAAAGGTGTTCATTATGTCACAAAAGAACTCGGAATACGGCGGGCAAAGACCGCCGTAGAAGAAAAGGGCGAAGAAAGGGTACCTGCTAGGGGCCAGATCAGCGGCGGAGGCGGGAGCACCTCGCGGCGCGGATGCGCCCGAAGTCTCCGTCGACCGTAAAAGATAGTAGACGCCCCGCAGCTCCCGTGGCGCCAAGCTGCGGGGAAGACGGATCGCTCCTTGCGCAGCCATGAGCCGCTGCGCCAAGCCGACTTGACGCCTCTTCTCCTTATCGGCCTTCGTGGCCATGGCGAGGGGGCGGAGGAGGTCGACGGCGGTGAGTGTGCTTGTGGCGAAAGGGCGGGCGCTGTTCTCTTCGCACCGGAGAAGACGAGGGGAGCGGCGGTGGTTTCTTGACAAGACGGCAATGGCAGGGACGGTTGGCCTGCCTCTGTTTCCTCCGCTTATAAAGGGGAGGAGGGGGGCGGACGTCCTGCATATATTAATAAAGAACTCCCCACGACCGCGCCCACGATCTCTCGCACGACGCCACGTCCGGTGCGTGCCGTTAGTGGGGATCGTGGTGGGTCCGGGCGAAGTTGCGGCGTGGTCGAGGCCGCGTGTCCGCACAGTTACAGGCCTGGCCCGACAAGCGCCGGCACGACTGCACGGCCCAGGCCCGGGGCTCCTGTCGGTGTACTAGAGTAGGGGTACCCTAGTATCCCGTACTGCGTGCCGCAGACGATTGCAGCACCCCGCGGCAAGGTTTGCCTCGTCACCGCCAATACCCTCCGTGGATCCTTTGGAGCCATTCAAGAACAAAGTATTAGATTGAGAAGACAAGGTCCCGACAAGAGGAGCTTGTCGGGAAGGCCACCTGTGCACGCAGAAGACAAGGCCCCGCAAGAGGAGCTTGCCGGAAGGCCCGAGCGCGACAAGCCTCCGGGCGCGACAAGGATTCGCCGCGGCATGCAACTTCTCTCCGCCTCCGCTCCAACTCACCCAGCGACGTGTCGCCATGGGACCGTTCCATGGGCGGCGTGTCGAGCGGTCAGGCTGCCACGGAGAGAGCAGCGATAAGCGCTGACAGGCTCGCCATCGTGGCGGCGGAGGCGCACTGACGGTCTCTCATATAATCGCTTTGGGCGACAACGACGGCATTTATTGCTTTTGTCCCTTGCCGCCGAGTTAGGTATTTTGCACCGTATAATCGCTCAAGTAGGTGTACCAACTCCTGTTTTACATGTGTACCCTCGTCTATGTTGCCACCTGTCGGAGACCCCTTGAGCATATAAAAGGAGGCCCAAGTGCAACGTAGAGGGGGCTCGGTTCGCGTCTTTCGCAAGGTTCGGTTCATTTGACTGGCCTTAGACTAGATACACTCACGCTAGGTTTTGTAGCTCGCATTGCTCCCTAGCAAGAACACAATAGATCAAACAAGCAGCAGAGGGAGTTTTATCTCCGGAGAGCTCCGGGTTGGGTAAACCGCTCGTGTGCATCGCCTCGATCCGCTCTTCGTGCGACCTCCGCCCCCCTCCGAACCACAAAGGGGCCTGCTCCGCCGGCCCCATAGGTGTCCGTGGGTACGATCAGCCTCCCCGACAAAGTATGATCAATGTGTTGCTTGCCTTGCTGACGATCCGCAAAACCTAGTGACTCGTAGTAGCACGCTTCGCACTCCGGGAGTTCTGTCACAAACAAACAATAACATACATAAGCAATCATTCATAGGGCAATATCTAACCAGAAAGTACAACTGAAGAACCCCCGTTTGCAAAAAGAATCAAATCAAGCGGAGCAACGAAACTCGAACCACGAAAGAAACAAGATGCGTTTACTAATCTGGACTAAAGTAAAATTTTACTATATCAAAACCTTGTTCAAGTTGGTTAAACAGAAAGAGAACTTTGAGACGAAAATCTAGGCGCTTGAATCGCCTGATTTGGATAAACGAGCGAAAAGATAAACTAAAATGAAGTTTAGCGCAGAAATCGCGATCAGAAATAATCGTGGAAAATCCCTGGAAAAAAGAAAAACTGACGAACAGGCTAACGAACGAATGTTCGCTGTCTATGACTAAAGGATGAACTGCGTTCGTTAAAACGAACGTACGGACAAACGTCCGCTATTTAGCTAAATTGCGGAAAACCGAACAAAACCGATCTAAAAAACCGAATCTTATGGTTTTCGAAATAAAACCGAACGGTTTTTAAATAAAACCGGTGGCTAGCTCGGCAAACGTGTCAACGGAGGCGGCGGGAACTCCGGTGGGGCGGAGAGAAACTCCGGCGGGGCGGCGGGGTGGTGCGGGCGGCGGCGACGCGGGCGGCGGCGCGGATCGGGCGGCTGGCGACTTGGAGCGGGGCCTTGGGCCTCCCGGCTTATAAAGGCCGGCCGGGCTCAGTGTCCAGGTCGGACACGGCCCGGTTAGGTCGGTTGCCTTTTTTAAAAAAAAGATCCGTCGCGCAGAAAAACAATTAAAAGAAATACTAACAGACTCCAAAAATCCTGAAATAAATTTTCCCCATCCCCTAAAAATATAGCGGACAAAGTGAACATTTATTTGGGCCTCTAATGCAATTTTGAAAAACGCATATTTCCTAATTCAAATAAAATATAATAATTGATTTTGATATTTTTCCTCCAATATTTCATTTATTTTGGAGAAGTCATATTATCTCCCCTCTTATATTTTTAATATGATATATTTTCAGAGAGAAAAATTATTAAAACCAAAATGATCCTTGTTTCGATATTTGAGAAAAAATTCAAATATGAGAACTAGGAAATCCCCAACTCTCTCCAAGGGTCCTTGAGTTGCTCAGGATTTCAAGGATCGCAAAATGAAATGCAATAAATTATTATATGCATGAATGACCTATGTATAACATTCCAAATTGAAAATTGGGGATGTTACAAACCTACCCCCCTTAAGATGAATCTCGCCCTCGAGATTCGGGTTGGCTAGAAAATAGGTGTGGGTGGTCTTTCCGTAGATCATCCTCTCGTTCCCAAGTGGCTTCATCCTCGGTATGGTGGCCCCACTGAACTTTGCAAAACTTAATAACTTTGCTGCGAGTAACTCGGCTGGCAAACTTGAGAATCTTGACTGGTTTCTCCTCATATGTCAAATCACTATCCAACTGAATTGCTTCTAGGGGCACTGTGTCTCTCAGAGGAATATCGGCCATCTCTGCATGGCACTTCTTAAACTGGGAAACGTGGAACACATCATGAACTCCGGACAGTCCCTCGGGTAACTCCAACTTGTAGGCAACCTCTCCCATGTGTTCCAAAACTCGGTATGGTCCTACAAATCATGGGGCTAACTTTCCATTAACTCCAAAATGCTTAACTCCTCGCAGAGGCGACACTCACAAATATGCTCTGTCTCCGATTTCATAGACTACCTCCTTGCATTTTGAATCGGCATAACTCTTCTGCCTGGACTGAGCTACCTGCAGTCTATCTCGAATCAGCTTAACCTTCTCTTCATACTCTTTGATCAAATCCGGTCCAAACAACTGACGGTCTCCAATAAGAAAGTGTCTCCAGGTTTTGAGCGCATGCACTACAGCTGCTAACTCCAAGTCATGCATGGCATAATTCAACTCATGTGGTCGAAGCTGTCATGAGGCATATGAAACAACTCTTCCATCTTGCATAAGTACACCTCCAAGTCCTAAGCGAGATGCGTCGCAATACACTTGGAAATCCTTGCGTATATCCGGCAAAATTAGCACTGGGGCTGTAGTCAAACGTTTCTTCAACTCCTGAAAACTGGCCTCACATTATTCGATCCATTTGAATTTGGTATCCTTCTTCAACAACTCTGGCATGGGCTTCGCAATTTTAGAGAAATTCTCAATAAATCTCCGGTAATATCCTGCGAGTCCAAGAAAACTGCGGATGTCTCCAACTGAGGTGGGTGATAACCAATCAGTGACTGATTTAACCTTGGTGGGGTCTACTGCTATACCTTCTCCTGATATAACATGTCCAAGGAATCCAACCTCCTTCAACCAAAATTCACATTTGCTAAACTTGGCGTACAACTGATGCTCCCTGAGCTTCTCCAGAACTAAACGCAAATGCTCCTTGTGTGCCTCTTCATCCTTTGAGTATACCAAGATATCATCAATGAACACCAAAACAAACTTATCCAAGAACTCCATGAACACCTTGTTCATCATACTCATGAAATAGGCAGGGGCATTAGTCAATCCAAATGACATAACCGTATACTCATATAGCCCATACCTTGTGGTGAAAGCAGTCTTAGGTATATCCTTTTCTCGAATCTTCAGCTGGTGATATCCTGGTCGCAGATCGATCTTCGAAAACACTTTAGCTCCTTGCAGCTGGTCAAACAAATCATTGATCGGTGGCAGTGGGTCCTTGTTCTTGATCGTCACTTCATTCAACGCACGATATTCAACAACCATTCTCAATGATCCTTCCTTCTTCTCAACCAAGAGCACTGGGGCTCCCCATGGTGATGAACTCCGTCGGATGTAACCTTTCTCCAATAACTCCTTAATCTGCTTCTTGATCTCCTATAGATCATTTGCGGGCATCCGGTAGGGTCTCTTTGATATAGGCTCGGTGCCTGGCAATAGCTCTATCAAAAACTCGATGTCTTGATCTGGCGGCATGCCTCGTAACTCCTCTGGAAAAACATTTGGGTAATCCTTCACAACAGGCACTTCCTCCTGAACAACTCCCGTGAGAGAATTTACTTGGGTTCTCCTTGGCGCATGCCTAGATACATACTTGATCCTTTTTCCCTCCGGGTTGGTGAGCAGAATTGACTTACTAGCGCAATCGATGTTTCCTCCATACATCGACAACCAATCCATTCCTAGTATCACATCCAATCCTTGCGACTCCAGAATTATCAAGTGAGAGGGGAAAACATGACTACCTATGGTTAATGGCATCTGAAAACATCCACTGCTTTCCATATACTTAGATCCTGGTGAGGTTACTAGCATAGGTGTCCTAATAACTTTAGTGGGCAACTTATACTTATCCACAAATCCCCTTGATATGTATGAATGTGATGCACCAGTATCACAAAGAACGATTGATGTAAATGACTTAACTAAAAACTTACAGATAACTGCATCTGGCTGCTCTTCAACCTCCTCCATGTTCACGTGGTTCACTTGTCCTTTGTTAAATGGATTGGGTTTCTTCCCAGAGCTCCCATTACCATTTCCGTTCGTCGCTTCAGGGCACTCAGTGGCATAGTGTCCAGTCTTCCCGCACTTGAAACAAGTAATGTGACCTAGGTCCCTCTTGGCGGGTGTGGCTGGATTGGGCGGTTCTGATTGCTGCTTGCTCCATTCCCATTCCCATTCTTTGGGCCATTATGATTACGAGAACTTCCTCCATTGTGAGTGTGGCCTCCATGGTTATGGGTAAGCCCTCTCGAGTTCGGGGTAAAGCGAGGCTTCTGTCGAGCTCCTGAATTGTACTCCCCTTGTCCATATTTCCTCTTGCGGCTCTCTATTTGCTGCTGATTCCCTTCAATCATAAGAGCCTTATCTACCAATTCCTGGTAGTTGGTAAAGGTTGCCACCATTAACTGCATACTCATATCATCGTTCAACCCTTCCATAAACTTCTCCTGCTTTGCGGCATCTGTGGCCACATCATCTGGGGCATATCGAGATAACTTGCTAAACTCATCCACGTACTGGGCTACAGTATGGTTTCCCTGGCGTAAGTTGCGAAACTCACGCTTCTTCATGCTCATTGCTCCAGTTGAGACATGGGTTGTGCGGAATGCTTGTTGAAATTGCTCCCAAGTGACATTGGCTATAGGAAAAGTGGATGTGTAATGCTCCCACCATGAGGTTGCTGGTCCATCCAATTGGTGTGCCGCAAAACGCACCTTCTCAGCATCTGTGCAACCTGCGGTGGTCAACTCCCTTCCAATCCTGCGCAGCCAGTCATCCGCAACTATTGGCTCGGTGCTACTGGAAAACACCGGCGGCTGCAACCTCAGAAAACGGGCTAAGTTGTCGACTGGAGGTGGTGGCGGTGGGTTGTTGTTGTTGCCTTGGTTCTGGACTAACAACTGCATCAAGACATTCTGTTGCTGGATCAACTGAGTGAGCTCCGGTAGGAAGACAAATCCGGTATCACGTCTCGGAGGCATCTGATGGGTTTAGAGGGAAGAGATTAGAATAGAATGAGGTCTAGTGAGAAAACACTACCCATATGCACATGAGACAAACACAATCATATCATATCACTCAATCAATCAAGCAAGGGCATGCAATCGATCTAACTATCTTTAGAGTGCTCAGACTACTACTATATACATGGGGGAATACTACTTGATCATATGGTGGTCTACTAGAATATTTGATCGGTGGAAGACTCCATGATATCTGCTCCAACTTCATCTTCATAGTCACCATCACTATTGTCGGGGTCGGAGTCGGTGTCATCGATGATGATGTAGTTCTCCGGACAAGTGGAATCATCGTCTTCTCCTCCTGGCACGGGGTCTCCCATGAATACTCCTACCTTCCTCGTCAGATCCTAATTCTTCTCCACGAGTATCGTCATTTCCTCCTCGTATCCATCGCGTGTAGACTTGAGTTCTTCCTCCAGCTCCGTGATCCTGGTCATTGCCTTCTTCACACCTATCATGCCTGCACACATATGGTTCTCCTGGCGATGAATATGCTGGTTTAACTCCTAGATGAAAGCTGCAATGGACCTGTCTTTCCGGGTGCTGATAATCTCCCATTGCTTGTCCCGGCGCCCACATATCTGGTAGATAGTGTCTTTAACTCATGTTTGTAGACTTCTCCAATACGTCCCATAGCAATGTGGGCTGCCATGCTTTTGCCTAGACTCTAGGTTGGTGCATCAAAGGAAAACTCTATGGGCTCAGTGGCTGGCGGGAATGTCCTTACTGGAACTTGAACTCGAATCATCCAATGCTCCTCTTTTGGTAAGGTGGCGGTGTAGGTCCCGGTGAAGCTTGGTATTCCGATGTTCAAGTACCTAGTAACTTCCTTCAAGTGTCGTCCAAAGGGTGTGTCTTCATCCGGTTGTGCGAACTTGTTCCTCGAGTCCACCATCCTAAAGAGTAGAAAATGGAGATGATTCAGAAATGAGTAGAGAAGAGTGGCCTATGGCTTTTCTTAGTGGTCATGTCCTACATTCAACCTGTGCTCTGATACCATCTTGTAGCGACCCTACCTTAGACGGTCAAGTCTCTGTGCTTCAGTATCATCCCTGGATCGGTAATGCTGACACACACAGTACTCGAAGGATTTATAACAGAGTAGCAATCACACACTTATTACATCGATAGTTTCCAAAGAGAACTTATTACAATAAATATGGCTTAAGGCCATCTAGATAAGATAACAACGGAAGGCTTGGAAGATAAAGTGAGTCCATCAACTCCAACGGCATAGCTGAGTGCACGACAACGGCCTAGCGAACCTTACTCCTCGTGTGAAAAGTCTGCAACATGATACGTTGCAGCCCGAAAATGGGGCAGCACATGGAATATGCTGGCAATGTAACACAGTAGAATAATGAACAGATAAAGGCTATAACTATATGCATATATGGCTGGTGGAGGCTGTATGGTTAATATGTTTTTGCGAAAAGCTATTTTTTCCCTACAACAAAGGAATGGATTTTATTTAACTATCATGGTAGTTGAACAACATTGAGAAGGTTCCTCCAACTCAATCCCAATTAAAAGTAATTATCACCCCAATGATACGTCTCCAACGTATCTATAATTTTTGATTGCTCCATACTATATTGTCTACTGTTTTGGACCATATTGGGCTTTATTTTCCACTTTTATATTATTTTTGGGACTAACCTATTAACCGGAGGCCTAGCCCAGAATTGATGTTTTTTCCCTATTTCAGAGTTTCGCACAAAAGGAATATCAAACGGAGTCCAAACGGAATGAAACTTTCGGGAACGTGATTTTCTCACCGAATATGATCCAGGAGACTTGGACCCTACGTCAAGCAACCAACAGGAAGGCACGAGGTAGGCGCGCCCTCCCCAGCGCGCCCTCCACCCTTGTGGGCCCCTGTTGCTCCACCGACGTACTTCTTCCTCCTATATATACCTCGCACCCCAAACGATTAGATACGGAGCCAAAAACCTAATTCCACCGCCGCAACCTTCTGTACCCATGAGATCCCATCTTGGGGCCTGTTCTGGAGCTCCACCGGAGGGGGCATCGATCACGGAGGGCTTCTACATCATCACCATAGCCCCTCCGATGAAGTGTGAGTAGTTTACCACAGACCTTCAGGTCCATAGTTAGTAGCTAGATGGCTTCTTCTCTCTTTTTGGATCTCAATACAATGCTCTCCCCCTCTCTCGTGGAGATCTATTCGATGTAATCTTCTTTTTGCGGTGTGTTTGTTGAGACCGATGAATTGTGGGTTTATGATCAAGATTATTTATGAACAATATTTGAATCTTCTCTGAATTCTTTTATGTATGATTGGTTATCTTTGCTAGTCTCTTGAATTATCGCTTTGGTTTGGCCTGCTAGATTGGTTTTTCTTGTAATGGGAGAAGTGCTTAGATTTGGGTTCAATCTTGCGGTGTCCTTTCCCAAAGGACATCATCGGCAAAGAAGGCACGTATTGTATTGTTGCCATCGAGGATAACAAGATGGTTTTTTTTTATCATATTGCATGAACTTATCCCTCTACATCATGTCATCTTTCTTAAGGCGTTACTCTGTTTTCATGAACTTAATACTCTAGATGCTTGCTGGATAGCGGTCGATGAGTGGAGTAATAGTAGTAGATGCAGGCAGGAGTTGGTCTACTTGTCTCGGACGTGATGCCTATATACATGATCATACCTAGATATTCTCATAACTATGCTCAATTCATCAATTTCTCAACAATAATTTGTTCACCCACCGTAAAATACTTATGCTCTTGAGAGAAGCCACTAGTGAAACCTATGGCCCTCGGGTCTATCTTCATCATATTAATCTTCCATCACTTTATTATTGCCTTTTCTTTTTTACTTTGCTTTTATTTTACTTTGCATCTTATCACAAAAATACCAAAAATGTTATCTATCATCTCTATCAGATCTCACTCTCGTAAGTGACCGTGAAGGGATTGACAACCCCTTATCGCGTTGGTTGCGAGGAGTTATTTGTTTTGTGCAGGTACAAGGACTCGCGCGTAGCCTCCTACTGGATTGATACCTTGGTTCTCAAAACCGAGGGAAATACTTACGCTACTTTGCTGCATCATCCTTTCCTCTTCAAGGAAATCCAACGCTGTGCTCAAGAGGTAGCAAGAAGAATTTCTGGCACCGTTGCCGGGGAGTCTACGCAAAAGTCAACATACCAAGTACCCATCACAATCCTTTATCTCCTGCATTACATTATTTGGCATTTGCCTCTCGTTTTCCTCTCCCCCACTTCAATCTTGCCGTTTTATTCGCCCTCTCTCTTTTTCATTTGCCTTTTGTTCATTTGCTTTTTGTTTGCTCGTGTGTTGGATTGCTTGTCTGCCGCGATGGCTCTACCTAGATTTGGTGACCTTCACCTTAAAAGATTAGAAGAGATTGAAAGCAACGTCAGGAGTTTTATGGTTCTGCAATTTGAGCATAATAATTTCTTTAGAAACGAGCTGAAGGAACAAAAATGTTTTATGAATTATATGAATAAAGATCTCGATGATATGTCTAAAGAATTTGATGGTTTGAGATCCCAAATTGCTCATCTTCAGAAATTGACTACTGAAATATCGGATTAGCAGGCTACCTTAGTTAATAAGATGGCCGCTAAACCGGATTTCCATGAAAATAAAGATGAAGATCTAAAAGTTATTGATGTGTCCCCTATTAAATCTTTGTTTTGCAATATGAATCTTGATAATGATGGGACTGAATATGATCCACCTTTACCTAGAAGGCGTTCCAAAAATTTGGAATCTTTAGATCTTGATGCTAAAATTGATAAAAGAGGGATTGAAGAAATTAAAACCCAAGATGTTGCTAAACCCACTATTTTGTATTTCAAGGAATTTAATTATGAAAATTGCTCTTTGATTGATTGTATTTCCTTGTTGCAATCCGTGCTAAATTCTCCTCATGCTTATAGTCAAAATAAAGCCTTTAACAAACATATCGTTGATGCCTTGATTCAATCTTATGAAGAAAAACTTGAGTTGGAAGTTTCTATCCCTAGAAAACTTTATGATGAGTGGGAACCAACTATTAAAATTAAGATTAAGCATCATGAGTTTTATGCGTTATGTGATTTGGGTGCTAGTGTTTCCAAAACTTTGTGTGATTTGCTAGATTTCCGTGATTTTGATGATTGCTCTCTAAACTTGCACCTTACGGATTCCACTATTAAGAAACCTATGGGAAGAATTAATGATGTTCTTATTGTTGCAAATAGGAATTATGTGCCCGTAGATTTTATCGTTCTTGATATAGATTGCAATCCTTCATGTCCTATTATTCTTGGTAGACCTTTCCTTAGAACGATTGCTGCAATTATTGATATGAAGGAAGGGAATATTAGATTCCAATTTCCATTAAAGAAAGGCATGGAACACTTCCCTAGAAAGAAAATAAAATTACCATATGAATCTATTATGAGAGCCCCTTATGGATTGCCTACCAAAGATGGCAATACCTATATCTATCCTTGCTTTTATGCCTAGCTAGGGGCGTTAAACGATAGCGCTTGTTGGGAGGCAACCCAATTTTATTTTAGTTTTTTTTTGCTTTTGCTTCTGTTTAGGAATAAATCTTTTTTCTAGCCTCTGATTAGATGTGTTTTTATGTTTTAATTAGTGTCTGTGCCAAGTTAAACCTATAGGATCTTCTTGGATGATAGTTATTTGATCTTGCTGTAATTTCCAGAAACTTCCTGTTCACGAAAACAATTGTTAAAAATCACCAGAACGTGATAAAATAGTGATTCCAATTGCTGCTGATCAATAAATTTTTTTGGCTAGGTCTTCTTATTTTGGCTTATTTTTTGGAGTTCCAGAAGTTTGTGTTAGTTACAGATTACTACAGACTGTTCTGTTTTTGACAGATTCTGTTTTTCGTATGTTGATTGCTTATTTTGATGAATCTATGGCTAGTAAAATAGTTTATAAACCATAGAGAAGTTGGAATACAGTAGGTTTAACACCAATATAAATAAAGAATTAGTTCATTACAGTACCTTGAAGTGGTCTTTTGTTTTCTTTCGCTAACGGAGCTCACGAGATTTCTGTTGAGTTTTGTGTTGTGAAGTTTTCAAGTTTTGGGTGAAATATTTTGATGGATTATGGAACAAGGACTGGCAAGAGCCTAAGCTTGGGGATGCCCATGGCACCCCCAAGATAATCTAAGGACACCAAAAAGCCAAAGCTTGGGGATGCCCGGAAGGCATCCCCTCTTTCGTCTACTTCCATCGGTAACTTTACTTGGAGCTATATTTTTATTCACCACATGATATGTGTTTTGCTTGGAGCGTCTTGTATGATTTGAGTCTTTGCTTTTTAGTTTACCACAATCATCCTTTATGTACACACCTTTTGAGAGAGCCATACATGATTTGGAATTTGTTAGAATACTCTATGTGCTTCACTTATATCTTTTGAGCTATATAGTTTTGCTCTAGTACTTCACTTATATCTTTTAGAGCACGGTGGTGGATTTGTTTTATAGAAACTATTGATCTCTCATGCTTCACTTATATTATTTTGAGAGTATTAAATAGCATGGTAATTTGCTTAAATAATCTTAATATGCTTGGTATTCAAGATTTGTAAAACTTTCTTTTGAGTGTGTTGAATACTATGAGAAGTTTGATGCTTGATAATTGTTTTGAGATATGAAGATGGTGATATTAGAGTCATGCTAGTTGAGTAGTTGTGAATTTGAGAAATACTTGTGTTAAAGTTTGTGATTCCCGTAGCATGCACGTTGGTGAACCGTTATGTGATGAAGTCGGAGCATGATTTATTTATTGATTGTCTTCCTTATGAGTGGCGGTCGGGGACGAGCGATGGTCTTTTCCTACCAATCTATCCCCCTAGGAGCATGCGCGTAATACTTTGCTTTGATAATTTCTAGATTTTTGCAATAAGTATATGGGTTCTTGATGAGTAATGTTGAGTCCATGGATTATACACACTTTTCTCCTCCTTCCACCATTGCTAGCCTCTCTAATACCGCGCACTTTTCGCCGGTATCATACACCCACCATATACCTTCCTCAAAACAGCCACCATACCTACCTATCATGGCATTTCCATAGCCATTCCGAGATACATTGCCATGCAACTTTCCACCGTTCCGTTTACTATGACACACTCCATCATTGTCATATTGCTTAGCATGATCATGTAGTTGACATCGTATTTGTGGCAAAGCCACCGTTCATAATTCTTTCATACATGTCACTCTTGATTCATTGCATATCCAGGTACACCGCCGGAGGCATTCATATAGAGTCATATTTTGTTCTAAGTATCGAGTTGTAATTGTTGAGTTGCAAGAAAATAAAAGTGTGATGATCATCATTTTTAGAGCATTGTCCCAAGTGAGTAAAAGGATGATGGAGACTATGATTCCCCCACAAGTCGGGATGAGACTCCGGACGAAAAAAAAGAGGCCATAAAAAAGAGGAGAAGAGGCCCAAATAAAAAAATGAGAGAAAAAGAGAGAAGGGACAATGTTACTATCCTCTTACCACACTTGTGCTTCAAAGTAGCACCATGATCTTCATGATAGAGAGTCTCTCATTTTGTCACTTTCATATACTAGTGGGAATTTTTCATTATAGAACTTGGCTTGTATATTCCAATGATGGGCTTCTTCAAATTGCCCTAGGTCTTCGTGAGCAAGCGAGTTGGATGCACACCCACTTAGTTTATTTTATTGAGCTTTCATATACTTATAGCTCTAGTGCATCCGTTGCATGGCAATCCCTACTCACTCACGTTGATATCTATTGATGGGCATCTCCATAGCCCGTTGATACGCCTAGTTGATGTGAGACTATCTTCTCCCTTTTTGTCTTCTCCACAACCACCATTCTATTCCACATATAGTGCTATATCCATGGCTCACGCTCATGTATTGCGTGAAGATTGAAAAAGTTTTGAAAATGTCAAAAGTATGAAACAATTGCTTGGCTTGTCATCGGGTTATGCATGATTTAAATACTTTGTGTGGTGAAGATAGAGCATAGCCAGACTATATGATTTTGTAGGGATAACTTTCTTTGGCCATGTTATTTTGAGAAGACATGATTGCTTAGTTAGTATGCTTGAAGTATTATTATTTTATGTCAATATTAAACTTTTGTCTTGAATCTTTCGGGTCTAAATATTCATACCACAATTAAGAAGAATTACATTGAAATTATGCCAAGTAGCACTCCGCCTCAAAAATTCTGCTTTTATCATTTACCTACTTGAGGACGAGCAGGAATTAACCTCGGGGATGCCTGATACGTCTCCAACGTATCTATAATTTTTTATTGCTCCATGCTATATTGTCTACTGTTTTGGACCATATTGGGCTTTATTTTCCACTTTAATATTATTTTTGGGACTAACCTATTAACCGGAGGCCCAGCCCAGAATTGCTATTTTTTGCCTATTTCAGAGTTTCGCACAAAAGGAATATCAAACGGAGTCCAAACGGAATGAAACTTTCGGGAACGTGATTTTCTCACCGAATATGATCCAGGAGACTTGGACCCTACGTCAAGCAACCAACAGGGAAGGCACGAGGTAGGGGGGCGCGCCCTCCACCCTCGTGGGCCCCCTGTTGCTCCACCGACGTACTTCTTCCTCCTATATATACCTACGCACCCCAAACGATCGGATATGGAGCCAAAAACCTAATTCCACCGCCAAGAACCTTCCTGCACTCCACGATATCTCATCTTGGGGCCTGTTCTGGAGCTCCGCCGGAGGGGGCATCGATCACGGAGGGCTTCTACATCATCACCATAGCCCCTCCGATGAAGTGTGAGTAGTTTACCACAGACTTCCGGGTCCATAGTTATTAGCTAGATGGCTCCTTCTCTCTCTCTCTCTCTGATTCTCAATACAATGTTCTCCCCCTCTCTCGTGGAGATCTATTCGATGTAATCTTCTTTTTGCGGTGTGTTTGTTGAGACCGATGAATTGTGGGTTTATGATCAAGATTATTTATGAACAATATTTGAATCTTCTCTGAATTCTTTTATGTATGATTGGTTATCTTTGCAAGTCTCTTAGAATTATCAGTTTGGTTTGGCCTACTAGATTGGTTTTTCTTGTAATGGGAGAAGTGCTTAGCTTTGGGTTCAATCTTGCGGTGTCCTTTCCCAGTGACAGCAGGGGTAGCAAGGCACGTATTGTATTGTTGCTATCGAGGATAACAAGATGGGGCTTTTATCATATTGCATGAATTTATCACTCTACATCATGTCATCTTGCTTAAGGCGTTACTCTGTTTTCATGAACTTAATACTCTAGATGCATGCTGGATAGCGGTCGATGAGTGGAGTAATAGTAGTAGATGCGGGCAGGACTCAGTCTACTTGTCTCGGACGTGATGCCTATATACATGATCATACCTAGATATTCTCATAACTATGCTCAATTCTGTCAATTGCTCAACAAGAATTGCTCACCCACCGTAAAATACTTATGCTCTTGAGAGAAGCCACTAGTGAAACCTATGGCCCCCGGGTCTATCTTCATCATATTAATCTTCCATCACTTTATTATTGCCTTTGCTTTTTTACTTTGCATCTTATCACGAAAATACCAAAAATATATCTATCATCTCTATCAGATCTCACTCTCGTAAGTGACCGTGAAGGGATTGACAACCCCTTATCGCGTTGGTTGCGAGGAGTTATTTGTTTTGTGCAGGTACGAGGGACTCGCGCGTAGCCTACTACTGGATTGATACCTTGGTTCTCAAAAACTGAGGGAAATACTTACGCTACTTTGCTACATCATCCTTTCCTCTTCAAGGAAATCCAACGCAGTGCTCAAGAGGTAGCACCCAACAAAATTAATTTAGAGTGATGAGATCCATATGATAATCCAAGAACCAGATACTCAAGATGTCCATAACCGAGGACACGGCTAACCATGATTAGTTTGTACACTCTGCAGAGGTTTGCGCACTTTTCCCCACAAGACTCGATCTCCTTCGTTGGATTTCTCGCACTACATGGTGTTTGATAAACGGATGACCGAGACACAGTCTTTTCGTAAACATTAACTCTAACCCTGTGTGGACAAGCTACACCTACTTTCCCTCTACATCTGCTAGCCCACCACTGGAATAGGTCATGCAACCTACTCAACTATGCTAGAGCCCATAATAGCTTGTGGCTGCACATGGAAGTTTCTAGCAAGAATAATCTTATGATCCCTTTGAGCCTGGGTGGCGGACCGTAGGATGATCACACGGGTACTTCGGGATATCCTAGGCCAACAGTGGATTCTCCAGGTGCCCACAAGTGATCCACCCAGATGTGTATTAAATTTGCCACCTTAAGTTAACCATTAATTAACAACTCACATCTGTCATGGATCTCTCAAACCAAACCACGTCTACGAGCATAGCATGGTAATATAAGCGTACGTTGAAAAAACACCCAAGGTTTAATAATAAGCAGGGCAATAGGTTCTACCTCATCAACTACTTTCCAGTACCCACATGTTAATCACATCCTAATCATGCAATGTTTGAGGATTGGAACTAATGCATAAAAATTGGGTATGAAAGAAGTATGATCATTGTGTTACTTGCCTTGCTGACGATCCGCAAAACCTAGTGACTCGTAGTAGCACGCTTCGCAGTCCGGAAATTCTATCGCAAACAAACAATAACATACATAAGCAATCATTCATAGATGCACGGGTAAAACTCAAATAAGAAGATCTAACCAGAAAGTTCAACTGAAGAACGCCAGTTTGCAAAAAGAATCAAATCAAACGGAGCAACGAAACTCGAACCACGAAAGAAACAAGATCCGTTTACTAATCTGGACTAAAGTCTAATTTTACTGTATCAAAACCTTGTTCAAGTTGGTTAAACAGAAAGAGAACTTCGAGATGAAGATCTAGGCGCTTGAATCGCCTGATTTGGATAAACGAGCGAAAAGATAAACTAAAACAAAGTTTAGGGCAGAAATCGCTATCAGAAATAATCGTGGAAAAACCCTGGAAAAAAGAAAAACCGATGAATAGACTAATGAAGGAACGTTCGCTGTCTGTGACTAACGGATGAACGGCGTTCGTTAAAATGAACGTATGGACGAACGTCCGCTATTTAGCTAAACCGCGGAAAACTGAACAAAACCGATCTAAAAAACCCGAATCTTATGGTTTTCGAAATAAAACCAAACGGTTTTTAAATAAAACCGGCGGCTACCTCGGCTAACGTGCCGGTATGGCGGCAACTCCGGCGGGCGGCCGGTGGTCTGGCAGTAACGCGGGCGGCGGCGGCCAGAATGCAATGAGACGACGCAGCAACATGAAGTGATCGAGCGGCATGGGCGCGGATCGAGCGGCGGTGGCCGCTAGGGTTTGGGCAGCAATGGCTGGCGACTTGGAGGGGGGCCTCGGGCCTCTCGACTTATAAAGGATGGCCGGGCTCAGTGTCCAGGTCGGACACGACCCGGTTAGGTCGGTTGCGTTTTTTTAAAAAAATCTGTCACATAGAAAAATGATTAAAAGAAATACTAAACAGACTCCAAAAATCCTGAAATAAATTTTCCCCGTCCTCTAAAAATATAGCGGACAAAGTGAACATTTATTTGGGCCTCTAGTGCAATTTTGAAAAACGCATAATTTTCCTAATTCAAATAAAATAA
This sequence comes from Aegilops bicornis, assembly GCA_021605145.1. NCBI lineage: Eukaryota > Viridiplantae > Streptophyta > Magnoliopsida > Poales > Poaceae > Aegilops > Aegilops bicornis. The sequence goes on from CM038674.1 coordinate 173,667,508, forward strand.
CGATAAAATCCAAATAAAATATAATAATTGATTATAATATTTTTTCCTGTAATATTTCATTTATTTTGGAGAAGTCATATTATCTCCCCTCTTATGTTTTTAATATGAAATGTTTTCGGAGAGAAAAATTATTAAAACCAAAATGATCCTTGTTTCGATATTTGGGAAAAATTCAAATATGAGAACTAGGAAACCCCCAACTCTCTCCGAGGGTCCTTGTGTTGCTTAGGATTTCAAGGATCGCAAAACGAAATGTAATAAAGTATGATATGCATGAATGGCCTATGTATAACATTCCAAATTGAAAATTTGGGATGTTACATGTTCAGGAGGAAGTGCCCGTAGTGAATTACCCAGATGTATTTCCGGAGGAATTACCAGGCATGCCACTAGATCGTGATATTGAGTTTTTGATAGAGCTCTTGCCAGGTACCGGACCGATATCGAAGAGACCATACCGGATGCCCGTGAATGATCTGGAGGAGATTAAGAAGCAGATCAAGGAGTAATTGGAGAAAGGTTACATTCGACGAAGTTCGTCACCATGGGGAGCCCCAGTGCTCTTGGTTGAGAAGAAGGATGGATCGTTGAGGATGGTTGTTGATTATCGCGCATTGAATGAAGTGACGATCAAGAACAAGTGCCCACTACCGATGATCAATGATTTGTTTGACCAGCTGCAAGGAGCTAAAGTATTCTCCAAGATCAATCTTTGATCAGGATATCACCAGCAGAAGATTCGGGAACAAGATATACCTAAGACAACTTTCACCACAAGGTACGGGCTATATGAGTACACGGTTATGTCATTTGGATTGACTAATGCCTGTGCCTATTTCATGAGCATGATGAACAAAGTATTTATGGAGTTCTTGGATAAGCTTGTTGTGGTGTTCATTGATGATATCTTGGTATACTCGAAGAATGAAGAGGAACACAAGGAGCATTTGCGTTTAGTTCTCGAGAAGCTCAGAGAACATCAGTTATATGCCAAGTTTAGCAAATGTGAGTTTTGGTTGAAGGAAGTTGGATTCCTTGGACATGTTATATCAGGAGAAGGTATAGCCGTAGACCCCACCAAGGTTAAGTCAGTCACTGAGTGGTTGGCACCCACCTCAGTTGGAGAGATCCGCAGTTTTCTTGGACTTGTGGGATATTATCGGAGGTTTATCGAGAATTTCTCTAGGATTGCGAAGCCCATGACAGAGCTGTTGAAGAAGGACACTAAGTTCAAATGGACGTAAGAATGTGAGGCCAATTTCCAGGAGTTGAAGAAACGTTTGGTTACAGCGCCAGTGCTGATTCTGCCAGATATACGCAAGGATTTCCAAGTGTATTGCGACGCATCTCGCTTAGGACTTGGAGGTGTACTTATGCAAGACAGAAAAGTTGTTTCATATGCCTCACGTCAGCTTCGGTCGCATGAGATGAATTATGCCATGCATGATTTGGAGTTAGGAGCCGTAGTGCATGCACTCAAGACCTGGAGACATTTTCTCATTGGAAACCGTTGTGATGTGCACACGGATCATAAGAGTTTAAAGTACATTTTCACACAGAAGGAGCTGAATCTCAGGCAAAGGAGATGGTTGGAGCTCATAAAGGATTATGATATGAAGTTGCATTATCATCCAGGCAAGGTCAATGTCGTAGCAGACGCTTTGAGCCGGAAGAGTTACGCCAATACGCTCGTTAGCGGAGGATTACCAAAGGAGTTAGCAGAAGATCTCAGGGAGCTTCGTTTGGAGATAGTCCCTAGAGATTTTGTTGCAGCATTGGATGTTCAGTCAACATTATTGGGAAAATTCGAGAAGCTCAGAAGGATGACAAAGCAATTGCCGAGATAAAGGAGAGAATGAGCAAAGGAAAGGCCAAAGGTTTTCGTGAGGATGAGCACGACACCTTGTGGTTTGAGGACCGTGTATATGTGCCCAATAATGCGTAGATCAGGAAGTTGATACTTCAGGAAGCTCATGAATCGCCATACTCGATACACCCCGGAAACACCAAGATGTATTTGGATTTGAAGGAACGTTTCTGGTGGACTGGAATGAAGAAGGATATTGCCGAGTATGTAGCCGTATGTGATGTATGTCGAGAGTGAAGGCGTAACATCGAAGCGATGGGATTATCGCAGCCTATGCTGATACCCGAATGGAAGTGGGACAAGCTTGGCATGGATTTTATCACCGGATTACCCAGGACCCGATCGGGATATGATTCTATCTAGGTAGTAGTCGATCGTTTGACTAAAGTGGCTCACTTTATCCCCGTAAAGACCACCTATACAAGTGAGAAGTTGGCCAAGATATATATGACCAGGATCGTATGTCTACACGGAGTTCCGAGGACCATCGTATCAGATAGAGGAACACGGTTTACTTCAAAGTTTTGGCACCATCTGCATCAGACTTTGGGTACCAGGCTAGAGTTCAGCACAACCTTTCATCCGCAGACAGATGGATAGGCCGAGAGAGTCAATCAGATTCTGGAGGACATGTTGAGAGCTTGTGCGCTAGACTATGGATCTAGTTGGGATGACAACTTACCCTACACGGAGTTCTCATACAACAACAGCTACCAGGCCAGTTTGAAGATGGCACCTTTCGAAGCATTGTATGGAAGAAGATGCCGGACACCGTTGATGTGGGATGAAGTCGGAGACTGTCAGTTGTTTGGACCAGATTTAATAAAGGAATCAGAAGAGAAGGTTAAACTGATTAGAGATAGACTAAAGGTAGCTTAGTCCGGACAGAAGAGTTATGCAGACTTGAAACGCAAGGAGGTAGTCTATGAAATCAGAGACAGAGCATATCTTCATGTGTCACCTCTGTGAGGAGTTAAACGTTTTGGAGTTAAGGGAAAGCTAGCCCCGAGATTTGTAGGACCATACTGAGTTTTGGAACGTATGGGAGAGGTTGCCTACTAGTTGGAGTTACCCGAAGGACTGTCAGGAGTTCATGATGTGTTTCACGTTTCTCAGTTGAAGAAGTGCCATGCAGAGATGGCCGATATACCTCTGAGAGATACAGTGCCCCTGGAAGCAATTCAGTTGGACAGTGATCTGACCTATGAGGAGAAACCAGTCAAGATTCTCGAGTTTACCAGCCGAGTTACACGCAGCAAGGTTATTAAGTTTTGCAAAGTTCAGTGGAGCCACCATGCCGAGGATGAAGCCACCTGGTAATGAGAGAATGATCTACGCAAGGACCACCCACACCTATTTTCTAGCCAACCCGAATCTCGAGGGCGAGATTCATCTTAAGGGGGTAGGTTTGTAACATCCCAAATTTCCAATTTGGAATGTTATACATAGATCATTCATGCATATCATATTTTATTGCACTTTGTTTCGCGATCCTCGAAGTTCTAAGCAACTCAAGGACCCACGAAGAGAGTTGGGAATTTCGTTATTTTCATATTTGAGTTTTTCTCAAATATCGAAACAGGGATCATTTTGGTTTTAATTATTTTTCTCTCCAAAAATATTTCAAATTAAAATATATGAGAGGAGATAATATGACTTCTCCAAATAAAGAAATATTGGAGGAAAAATATTAAAATCAAATAAGTATTTTATTTGGACTTTTATTGCTATTTTATTTGAATTAGGAAAAATATGCGTTTTTCAAAAATTTCATTAGAGGCCCAAATAAATGTTCACTTTGTCCGCAATATTATTAGAGGACCGTGAAAATTTATTTCAAGTTTTGGACTCCGTTTAGTATTTCTTTTATTAGTTTTTCCGTGTCACGTTTATTTAAAAAAAGTGAATTGACCTACCGAGCCGTGTCCGTCCCGGACACCTCGCCCCGGCCGGCCCTTTAATGGCCGAGGCCTCGCCCCGCCCCGCAAACCCTAGCGCCACCGCTGCCGACGCCGTTCCCGCCGTCGCCCGTCGCCCGCCGCCGTTCCTCGCCGCCGCCGGAGCCGCCGACCGCCGCCACCGATCCCGCCGTTGCCGAGGTAGCCGCCGCCGCCGACTCGATTTTCTCAGGAAAACTGTCGTTTTTTTCGAAACCCTAGATCTAGTTTTTTTAGTTTCGGTTCGGTTTTTTCCAGTTTAGATCAATAGCGGACGTTCGTCCGTATGTTCATTTTAACGAACGTTGTTTTTTAGTTAGGCGCAGACAGCGAACGTTCGTTCATTAGCCTGTTCGTCTGGTTTTATTTTCCAGGGTTTTTCCGCGATTATTTTCGATCGCGATTTCTGCCCCGATCTTCGTTTTAGTTTATCTTTTCGCTTGTTTATCAAAATCAGGTGAAACAAGCGGCTAGATCTTCATCTCTAAGCCCTCTTTCTGTGTAACCAACTTGAACAAGATTTTGGTACTGTAAAATTTGACTTTAGTCCAGATTAGTAAACAGATCTTGTTTCTTTTGTACTTTGAGTTTCGTTGCTCCGTTTGATTTGATTCTTTTTGCAAACCGGAGGTCTTCAGTTAAACTTTCTGGTTAGATCTTCTTATTTGAGTTTTATCCATGATTCTAGTTGAGTGCTTATGTATGCTATTGTTTGTTTGCGATAGAATTCCCGGAGTTTGAAGCGTGCAACTACGAGTCACTAGGTTTTGCGGATCATCAGCAAGGCCAGTAACACATTGATCATACTCTTTTTATACCCGGTTTTTATGCATTAGTTACAATCCTCAAACACTGCATGATTAGGATGTGATTAACTTGAGGGTACTGGGAAGTAGATGATGAGGTAGAACCTATTACCTGTTTTATTATCTAACCCTTGGGAGTTGCTTCTACGTTATGCTTATATTGCCATGCTATGCTCGTAGACGTGGATTGGGTTTGAGTGTATCCATGACAGATGTGAGATTCTTAATTAATGGTTAACTTAAGGTGGCTACTTAAATACACATCTGGGTGGATTGGTTGCGGGCACCTGGAGAATCCAGTGTTGTCCTAGGATATCCTGGAGGACCCGTGTGATCATCCTACGGCTCGCCACCCAGGCTCAAAGGGATCATAAGACTATTCATGCTAGACACTTCCATGTGCAGCCACAAGCTATTATGGGCTCTAGCATAGTTGAGTAAGTTGCATGACCTCTTCCAGTGGTAGGCTAGCAGATGTAGGGGATGTAGGTTGGTGCTGGCTACCCAGGGTTAGAGTTAATGTTTCTGAAAGACCGTGTCTCGGTCATCCGTTTCTCAAACACCACGTAGTGCGAGAAATACAACGGAGGAGATCAAGTCTTGTCGGGAAAAGTGCGCAAACCTCTGCAGAGTGTATAAACTAATCATGGTTAGCCGTGTCCCCGGTTATGGACATCTTGAGTATCTGGTACTTGAATTATTGATTTGATCTCATCACTCTAAATTTATTTGTTGGGTTGATGATAATTATTTTAATTGGGATTGAGTTGGAGCAACCTTCTCAATGATGTTTCAACCACCATGATAGTTAAACCAAATATATTCCTTTGTTGTAGGAAAAAATTGGCTTTTCGCAAACACTATAACCATAGAGCCTCCACCAGCCATATATGCATATAGTGATAGCATTTATCTGTTCATTACTCTACTGTGTTATATTGCCAGCATATTCCATGTGCTGACCCATTTTCGGGCTGCAACGTATCATGTGGCAGACTTTTCAGACGAAGAGTAAGGTGCGCTAGGTCGTTTGTCGTGCACTCAGCTATGCCATTCGAGTTGATGGACCCACTTTATCTTCCAAGCCTTCCACTGTTATCATTTTTAGATGGCCTTAAGCCATATTTATTGTAATAAGTTCTCTTTTGAGACTATCGATGTAATAAGTGTGTGATTGCTACTCTGTTATAAAACCATTCGAGTATTGTGTGTGTCAGCATTATCGATCCAGGGATGACACTGAAGGACAGAGACTTGACCGTCTGAGGTCGGGTCGCTACATCAGCGCTACTTATGAGCTGAGAAATATTTAGCAAAGAAGTAATAAATCATATCCTGGGGACTACGCAGACAACCAGGAGCAAGAGAATTAAACCATGTTTTAGCATCACCCTTTAATGAGAACGGAAATAGCTTAAGGATATAGTAGTAACGAATTTTTCCTCATAAGTGAATAGGATGGCTATATCATTCAATTTAGTAAGATGTGCCACAACAGTTTCAGATTCATAGCCATAAAAAGGATCAGATTCAACCAAAGTAATTAACTCAGGATCGACAAAGTAATTAACTCAGGATCGACAGAGAAATCATAATCCTTATCATAAATACAGATAAGTGAAGTAGCAAAAGAAGGGTCATATTTCATTCTAGCATTCAAAGACTTTTCATTCAGCTTAGCTAACAGTTTCTTAAGATCATATCTACCTTTGCAAGCAAAAAGATCTCTAGCAGTTTCTTCATCCATAACATAACCCTCAGGCACATCAGGCAATTCATATCTAGGGGGAGAATCTTCATCATCACTTTCATCAATATTATCAGTTTCAATAATTTCATTCTCTCTAACCCTAGCAAGATGTTCATCAAGAAATTCACCTAATGGAACAGTATTATCAAGCATAGAAGTAGTTTCATCATAAGTATCATGCAAAGCAGAAGTGGCATCATCAATAACATGCGACATATCCGAATTAATGGCAGGAGTAGGTGTCGCAATTTACTCATAACAGAAGGTGAATCAAGTGCAGAGCTAGATGGCAGTTCCTTACCTCCCCTCGTAGTTGAGGGAAAAATCTTAGTTCTTTTGTCTTTCAAGTTCCTCATAGTGATCAGCAGATATAAATCCCAAGTGACTCAAAGAATAGAGCTATGCTCACCGGCAACGGCGCCAGAAAATAGTCTTGATAACCCACAAGTATAGGGGATCGCAACAGTTTTCGAGGGTAGAGTATTCAACCCAAATTTATTGATTCGACACAAGGGGAGCCAAAGAATATTCTCAAGTATTAGCAGTTGAGTTGTCAATTCAACCACACCTTGAAGACTTAATATCTGCAGCAAAATATTTAGTAGCAAAGTAGTATGGAAGTAACAGTAACGGTGGCAAAAGTAACAGTAGCAGTTTTATAGCAATCGTAACAGTGGCAACGGAAAAGTAACTAAGCAAAGATCAATATGTGAAAAGCTCGTATAAAATGGATCAATGATTGATAATTATGTCGGATGCAATCCTTCATGCAACAGTTATAACATAGGGTGACACAGAACTAGCACCAGTTCATCAATGTAATGTAGGCATGTATTCCGAATATAGTCATACGTGCTTATGGAAAAGAAATTGCATGACATCTTTTGCCTTACCCTCCCGTGGCAGCGGGGTCCTATTGGAAACTAAGGGATATTAAGGCCTCCTTTTAATAGAGTACCGAACCAAAGCATTAACACTCAGTGAATACATGAACTCCTCAAACTACGGTCATCACCGGAGTGGTCTCGATTATTGTCACTTTGGGGCTGCCGGATCATAACACATAGTAGGTGACTATGGACTTGCAAAACAGAATCAAGAACTCACATATATTCATGAAAACATAATAGGTTCAGATCTGAAATCATGGCACTCGGGCCCTAGTGACAAGCATTAAGCATGGCAAAGTCATAGCAACATCAATCTTAGAACATAATGGATACTAGGGATCAAACCCTAACAAAACTAACTCGATTACATGGTAAATCTCATCCAACCCATCACCGTCCTGCAAGCCTATGATGGGATTACTCACGCACGGCGGTGAGCATCATGAAATTGGTGATGGAGGATGGTTGATGATGACGACGGCGATGGATTCCCCTCTCCGGAGCCCCAAACGGACTCCAGATCAGCCCTCCCGAGAGAGATTAGGACTTGGCTGCGGCTCCGTATCGTAAAACGTGATGAATCCTTCTCTCTTATTTTTTTTCTCCCCGAACGTGAATATATGGAGTTGGAGTTGAGGTCGGTGGAGCTCCAGGGGGCCCACGAGACAGGGGGGCATGCCCAGGGGGTAGGGCGCCCCCCACCCTCGTGGCTAGGGTGTGGGCCCCTTTAGTTGATTCTTTCGCCAGTATTTTTTATTAATTCCGAAAAGTGGCTCCGTGAAGTTTCAGGTCATTCCGAGAACTTTTATTTCTGCACAAAAATAACACATGGCAATTCTGCTGAAAACAGCATCAGTCTGGGTTAGTTCCATTCAAATCATGCAAGTTAGAGTCCAAAACAAGGGCAAAAGTGTTTGGAAAATTAGATACGTTGGAGACGTATCAACTCCTCCAAGCTTAAACCTTTGCTTGTCCTCAAGCAATTCAGTTGACAAACTGAAAGTGATAAAGAAAATTTTTACAAACTCTGTTTTCTCTTATTGTTGCAAATATGTAAAGCCAGCATGCAAGTTTTCAGCAAAGATTATAAACTAACCACATTCACAATAACATCTAGGTCTCATGTTTACTCATATCAATGGCATAATCAACTAGCGAGCAATCATAATAAAGCTCGGATGACAACACTTTCTCAAAATAATCATAATATGATATAACAAGATGGTATCTCGCTAGCCCTTTTTGAGACCGCAAAACAATGCAGAGCACCCCTGAAGATCAAGGACTGACTAGCCATTGTAATTCATGGTAAAAGAGATCCAGTCACAGTCATACCCAATGTAAATTAATAGCAATGCATGCAAATGACAGCGGTGCTCTCCAACTGGTGCTTTTTAATAAGAGGATGATGGCTCAACATAAAAGTAAAATAGATAGGCCCTTCGCAGAGGGAAGCAAGGATTTGCAGAGGTGCCAGAGCTCGAGTTTTGAAACAGAGATAAATAATATTTTGTGTGGAATACTTTCATTGTCAACATAACAACCAAGAGATCTCGATATCTTCCATGCTACACACATTATAGGCGGTTCCCAAACATAATGGTAAAGTTTATACTCCCCCTCCACCAACAAGCACACCCCACGGCTGGTCCGAAACAACGGGTACCGTCCATACCAACAACAATCCGGGGGGAGTTTTGTTTGCAATTATTTTGATTTGAGCATAGGACTGGGCATCCCGATTACCGGCCATTTTCTCGTGAATGATGAGCGGAGTCCACTAATCGTGAGAATAACCTACCTAGCATGGAAGATATAGATAGCCCTAGCTGATACATGAGCTATTCAAGCATACAAAACAGAATTTCATTTGAAGGTTTAGAGTTTGGCACATACAAATTTACTTGGAACGGCAGGTAAATACCGCATGTAGGAAGACGGTGGACTCATATGGAATAAATTTGGAGTTTACGGAAGTGGACGCACAAGCAGTTTTGCCGCTTAGTACAAGTGAAGGCTAGAAAGAGACTGGGAAGCGACCAACTAGAGAGCGACAACAGTCCTGAACATGCATTAAGGTTAATCAACAATGAGTGCAAGCATGAGTAGGATATAAATCACCATGAACATAAATATCATGGAGGCTATGTTGATTTTGTTTCAACTACATGCGTGAACATGTGCAAAGTCAAGCCACTTGAATTGTTCAAAGGAGGATACCACCTTATCATACCACATCACAACCATTTTAGTAGCATGTTGGCACGCAAGGTAAACCATTATAAACTCCTAGCTTATTAAGCATGGCATGAGCAATTATAATCTCTAATTGTCATTGCAAACATGTTTCATTCATAATAGACTGAATCAGGAACGATGAACTAATCATATTTACAAAAACAAGATAGGCCGAGTTCATATCAGCTTCTCTCATCTCAATCAGTCCATCATATATCGTCATTATTGCCTTTCACTCGCACGACCGAACGGTGTGGATAATAATGATAGTGCACGTGCATTGGACTAAGCTAGAATCTGCAAGCATTTAATACAAGGGAGAAGACAAGGTAATATGGGCTCTTGGTTAAATTAACAATAATGCATATGAGAGCCACTCAACATTTTGATCATGGTCTTCTCCTCTCGATCCCCAAAGAAAAGAAAAGAAATAAAACTATTTACACGGGAAAGCTCCCAACAAACAAAAGAAGAACGAGAAATCTTTTTGGTTTTTCTTTTAATTACTACTACTACAGAAAGCTCCCAACAAACAAAAGAAGAACGAGAAATCTTTTTGGGTTTTCTTTTAACAAACAAAAGTAAACTAGATAAAAGCTACAACCATTTTTTGGTTTTGCTTAAGGTTTTTCAAACACACAACAAGAAGGCTTAGAAAAGAAAATAAACTAGCATGGATAGTACAATGAAAGAGTATGAGCACCGACGGCTAGAATGAGTGTGTGAACATGAATGTAATGTCGGTGAGAAATACGTACTCCCCCAAGCTTAGGCTTTTGGCCTAAGTTGGTCTATGGCCATTGCTGGCCTGGCTGATATCCAAAGTCATAGTTGGGATCGTACTGAGATGCAGCAGCTACTGCCTGACGGGCTGCAGCTCGGAGGCGAGCTGCCTCCATCCTCCTTTCATACTCGTTCGCCTCCTCCCTAGTTATAACATATCTCCTTTTTGCCTGAAAGTCAAAGAAGGTAGGAGCACGGAGAGCAACATGGACAGTGCAACATCTGTCAAAGATTAGTCGGTACTGGAGGAACTGTTCATTCCTCTCAACAAACTGATGGCGAACCATAGCATTAAAATCTAGATAAGCAGGAGGTAACTCCATATCATTTCCATGTATAGGTACACCAAGATAATTAGCTACATGAGTTGCATAAATTCCACCAAATAAATCTCCACTTATACTGTTAAGATGCAGCCTTCGTGCAACAATGGCCCCCAAGTTATATTGTTTATCACCTAATACCGCACTCTTGAGGACACTAAGATCTGTAACGTACAGATGATAAGCCTCATCTTTACCGTTAATGCATCTACCTATAAAGAGAGCAAAATAATGTATGGAAGGAAAGTGAATGCTCCCTATGGTAGCTTGTGTGATTTCTCTAGATTCCCCCACAGTGATGCTAGCAAGAAAGTCTTTATATTCAGATTTGCGAGGTTCACTAACATTGCCCCACTACGGGAGTTTACAAGCAGTATTAAAATCTTCTAGGTCCATGGTATATGATTTATCATAAAGATCAAATAAAACGGTGTGAGAATTTCGCGAAGATGCAAATTTAAACCTTCTCATAAAGGAATCAGTTAGGTAGTGGTATTGTAAGCGCATATCTGACACGAAGTCCTCAAGATCAGCATTATGCACATACGCGTCAAATTCATCCTTGATGCCTGCCTGGACCATAAACTCCTCTGACGACCATTCACAAGGCCGCACTTGAGCTTGCCTCGGTGGTTCATCGTCCAGCTCACATATCGCGAGCCTTGGTCCTTGCTTCCTTGAGGAACCACCTTGGTATATTTCCTATGCAATTTTCTTTCTCTGAATTTTTTTCTAAAATTTTAGTGACTCAAAATATGAGTGAACCAAACTCAACAAGACTGATAGCAACTACTCCCACAAGTGCCTAGAGGCTAAATCATGCATTAAAACTACTTTGGACCATATAAATTTGACATGCAAGCTCAAGAACAGGGTCACCTTAGTAGCAAAAATTTGCATTAAATAAAGCACTAGAACAAAAACTAATTGGACCATTGGAGGAGTCACATACCGAAGAACAATCCCCCAAAACAGTTTTATGAATGGAGCTTTGAGCAAGGAGATCGAAAATGGCAGCAATATGAGCTAGAACACGGGTATGAGATATGGGAGGATTTTTCTGGAGGAAGACGAAGTGAGTGCACTACAAAAAAAGACACATCCGTGACATTTTGGGCCGAACGATTTTTTTTTCTGGCATACATATGACACTTCTATGACGATAATTGTGACAAAACCCGGTATCATCATAGATGTGGTGGGCTCCTACTTCTATGACAAAAAATCATGACAGAAAATGGGCCTTTCGTCCTGGGCGGGCCGGAGACGCAGCTGCATGACATTCTTTGGGCCGTCCATGACGGAAAAAACCGTGGTAGAAGCGAGGGGGGGGGGGGAATTTCGGAGAGTTCCTGGTTACGGTGGGAGGAGGTCGGGGGCCGAGCGATGCACGCTTTCTCGTGACACGTGACGCTGCTGCGTGTGTGCGTAGGCGTTATTCTAATCAACCCGAGCGAGGCGTTGGGCTCTAATCAACCCGGCGACAGACTGTAGGCTACGTGTTACTGAACCCGAGCGATCGATCGATGGCTATTAACTGAACCCGATCGAGTGATTCCTTCGCTACTGCTGCTAACTGAAGCCGATCGATGCTGCCTCTGGGATGAAGGAGGTCGACGGTAGCCCGTGGAGGCTGGAGGAGGTCGACGGTGGAGATGAACAATATCCCGTGGAGTCCCGTTTTGCGGTACGCCACACCCCTCCCGATGAACAGGACCCCCGTTTCGACCGTAGGAGGTCCGTTTCGTCCGTTTTGCGGTATGCCACACCCCTCTCGATCAACAGGACCCCCGTTTCGACCGTAGGAGGTCCGTTTCTTCCGTTTTGCGGTACGCCACACCCCTCCCGATCAACAGGACCCCCGTTTCGACCGTAGGAGGCCCGTTTCCTCCGTTTTGCGGTACGCCAGATCCCTCCCGATCAATAGGACCCCGTTCCGAACGTAGGAGGTCCATTTCCTCCGTTGTGCGGTACGCCAGGCCTCGTTTCCATCGCCTGTTTCGTCCAAGCCCTCCCGATTAACACGATCACTCATTCCGTTCTGACCCAACCGGTTGGCTCCCGCGCGTTCCGTTGCCTCCCGATGAACACGACGCATTCCGTTGCCTCCCCATGAACACGACTCATTCCGTTGCCTTCCCATGAACATGACGACGATGATGTTTCTCCGTTCCGACCCAGCCATGTACACGAGCCCTCGCCGTACGTATGCGTGAGTAGGTGTTCGAGACCCCGCCCGTATGTACACATACGCGGGTCAGATTTTCTTTCTTGCACCGCCATCAGACGTGCGTGTACATGCTACGTGCGGCGCTACTCACGACGCGTGCGGCGCCTCTACAACGACCAGTATGTACATACACGTTCGCGACCAGAATGACAACGCTACATACGCTTCGACCAGGTGGGTCCCGACTGTCAGGCACTTCCTTGCGTGCGAAGATGTAGTCCCAGCAGTCAGGGGGAGAATCATTTTTTTTGCCCGGACGCACTTCCTTGCGTGCGAAGGTGTAGCTGGTGGGTCCCAGCAGTCAGGGGGAAACTCTTTTTTCGTGAAATACGGTGGCCCGTCCGGTGGGTCCCTACTGTCAGGTGGAGGAATCATTATTTTCCGCGTAATAAGGAGGCACTTCCTTGCTGCGGCCGTGGACCCAGTTGTCAGCCTCTCCACGTACAGTCCACGTCCGATGGAAGTCGTTCCTTGACCACGTTGACCAGGCCGCCCCGAGAGCACCAGGGCGGTGGACAACGGCGAGGCCTAGGAAGGGGACGACACGGAGCCGGTGAAGACGCGGCAGTGGATGCCCACGCGGAGAGGAGTATGAGGGTTCACTCGTTCGGCTGCGGTGTGAGGCTGCCGTCACCGCAGGGGCCGCCGGTGGGAATAGTAGGGGCGGTGAGTCCTCCGGCAAAGACAGCCGGCCACGGGAGGCAGGAGCAGGCGGCACGACCGGCGCTGCTTTGGGCGGCTAGAGCAACAAGACATAGGTTGAAGAAGCACTACAGCCGTTGGATGGACATCGTACGGTCACTGGAGCTAGAATAGTTCATATTGACTAAGTTGACAAAGCCCTCCGTCCCCGTCAACTTAGTAGGCCCACAAGTCAGCCTCGCACCAAGGTGGGTCCTAGCTAGCAGGGGGTATTCATTTTTCTGTGCGTAATAAGGAGGCACTTCCGGTGGGTCCGAGCTGACAACGGGGGGAACGTTTTTTTCCGAAATAAGGTGGGCCGTCCGGTGGGTCCCTGCAGTCAGGGGGGAAACGTTTTTTTTCGTGAAATAAGGTGGCCCGTCCGGTGGGTCCCTGCTGTCAGGTGGAGGAATAATTATTTTGCGCGTAATAAGGAGGCACTTCCTTGCGGCCGCCTGGACCCAGCTGTCAGCCTCTCCACGTATAGTACTCTTCCGATGGAAGTCGGTCGTTGACCACGTTGACCACCCCGCGCCGAGAGCACCAGGGCGGTGGACGACGGCAAGGCCTAGGAAGGGGACGGCGCGGAGCCGGGGAAGACGCGGTAGTGGAAGCCCGCACGGAGAGGAGTATGAGGGTTCACTGGTTCAGCTGCGGTGTGAGGCTGCCGTCGCCGCAGAATAACAGGGGGTGTGGGTGAGTGGAGGGTTGGTCTGGCCAGCGGTGGGAGTAGTATAGGGGCAGTGAGGTCTCCACGGCAGCACAGCGGGCCATGGGAGGCAGGAGCAGGCGGCACGACCGGCGCTGCTTTGGGCGGCTGGACCAAGAAGACTAGAGGTTGAAGAAGCACTACGGACGTTGGATGGACATCGTACGGTCACTGAAGCTAGAATCGTTTATATTGACTAAGTTGACAAAGCCCTTGGTATGCTCCAACTTAGTAGGCCCACAGGTCAGCCTCCGAAACGGTGCGCCCCAGATGTCAGGGGGAGGAATCATTTTTTGGGCGGCCGAAGCTAAGAATATCCGAGATTGAAGAAGAAGCACGACATCCGTTGGATAGACATCCAACGGCCACTGCTGCTAGAACAGTGTGTTGACTATAATAAGTTGACAAAGCCTTGCATACGCGTCAACTTATTTTTTATGGGACGCATCACTTAGTAGGCCCACAAGTGTGTGGCAGAGAACTTATAGCCCATTTGCATTTTGTAAGAATGTACAGCCCATTTTTGAATTCTAATGGAATTTACAATAGCCCCTTTACAGTTTGCTAAAAGTACAGCCCATTTTCTATCTAGGACAACGATTAATAATTTCAACCAACCGTTGAACACAGAATTCAATAAAATTTCCCACATTTTGATGGGATCCGAAATATTTTTATCCCGAAATTTCTAGTCAGATTAAATATAAATTTGTATTACGTAAAAATCCAACGAAACATTGCACGCGCAACAATGAAAATTTAAGAATTTCAAAATCCATAAATAATATTTTATAAACTAATTTCGTTTTTGGTGCATTTTTTATACTTACTGCCCAGTTTTTATAATTACATCCCATTTATTATTGTTTTAAAGCCCATTTTCCTGTTAAGCCTAATGCATTCCTCCTAGGAAAGATTTGCAGCCCAGCGGGGCAGAGAATAACAAGTTGACCTTGCCTGGGTATTCCTCAAAAAGACGTATAGCTGGGCTAGCCATTTTCATCTTGAAAAAATTAGTATCCGGCTGGATATCTGGCACTGGCTACACGGGCCACAACCCGCCCGATTAATACCCTGCTCTCCTCCGAACAACAACGAAATCATCGCCAAGAAAAACTCTGCAGTTTCACGCCTCAAAAACACAAATCGCTCGAGCTGCTTGGTCCCAAATCGGCCGCACCTTGTGCAATTCTCTCGCTTATATTGACTACATAGGTTGACAATGGTGTGGGACCGTGATGTCGTGAAACCAGGACAAAGAAAAAATATAGTTGTACATAATAAGGAGGCACTTGCGTACGTACGGCTATGGCCCTAGTGGGTCCCTAGTGTCATCCAGTCAAAATAAAGTCATCACCTGAATCCTCATGTTTGTTGACGATGTTAACAATGCTCGACGCCACGGTGAGCGCAACAACTCGAAGGATAATGGAGAGGGCCTCGCGCCCTACGGATGGTCTGATACAACGCCCCTGCTCATTCAGGAAGCCAGGATCATCGGACACCTATGAGCACCTTCGAGAAACTGAGACGGCATGAAACGGTAAGGCCGCGCTTGGGAGCTCTGGTTTATTTCAAACCAGTATTAACATACAAGTGTTATTTACTCGTCATCGGAAACAGCGCGTAAAATACAGGCGTAATGAAACCGAGGGCCCGAGGTCTGCAAGTAAAACCGGCGGGTTACGCGTGTAATTTGAGAGACCAGTGTATATTTTACGAGCACTGCTATATGGACGGCATTACCAGACGATACATGCACGACGTGCGTATCATGCCATCCATGGGCAAGGCTGGAACAGCAGCTAACGGCTGGATTAGCAATCGCCCGAGTGTCGTTCAGCGTTTTTATCGTGTGTGAAGTACTTCCGATATTTACTAGTCGAAATCGACCAACCAAGCGCCTTCGCCCGAGACCATCTGCTTTAATTTACAAGCGTCAGTTATACAAGCGGTTTTGGTTGGAAAACGACGATCCAATCACGACCTAATATCATGAGTTGGTCGGAAGATCATATGGTTTCACGTCTAACCTACCTGACTTGTCGTATAGGCTATGAATGAAACATCAGGCGATGAACTTCTTAAGCACGGAAACAACAGAAGAGGATGATCTTCTTAACAAGCAAATCACTGGCATTAGATCGACATGCAAAACAATACGAAGCATTATTCTCAGGAGGCACGATGAACAGCTCGTGATGCCGCATGCCACAACATTCCAAGCTCAACTTTGCAATCAAACAAGGCCTGGCATTACATAGACAATATTCAGAACAAACTCTTAACACAGGAATATCTCAGCAGAGTAACTATTTACTTCTAAACTGAACACAGGAATAGGAAAAAACACTCGACTCTGCTCACAGCAAGGGCGTCCCACTCAAAAATATCAAATGCATGTCTTTTGGCTAACATCAATGTAATTTTGACAAGGTTTTCCAATTCCAATATATTAAACTAACGTCTTCTTGCTAACATCAATGATTAAACTTTGATAAGCTTTTCCCGTTCAAAATATGTAATGCCTATGATCGTGGAGTCCTGTCGTAGCTTCTTGTACTTTTTTGGGCACTTTTTGCCCAGGGCACTCAACGTGTTGTTAAATTGCCAATGGTCTCTGCAGACTAGTCATGTCACCGGTGTCTAATAATATTCTATAAAGCTTCTCGGTCATTCCTTCTGTAATGTAGCGCAAATAAAGGATCGCTTCTTTTCGCAAAGTGGAACGACCAACCGGACGCAGAATGCAGCAGTTTGCCTTGGACACATTGGCTCCTTTTGTGCAGTTCAACTAAAATCAAAGTCGGAATAAAACCGAGCTTTAATTTTGATATCCCCGTAAGCAACAATAGGTATAAGGAAACAATTATCGAGAAATAACGGTTGATGACTTGTACTCCCGGAAGAAAAGCATCTCTTGATCTACTTTATCTTAATGGGAAACAAAGCAGAGAGTAGCAATTCTCCAAAGAAGCAGTGATTCATTCATATTGACTGAGACATTATCTTAACAATGCCTTGTTTCAACATGTATAAAGAACGACAAAGCAGAAAAGTACCATTCCTAAAACAATGCAACTGATTCATTTTAACAGAGACATTATCTTAATGATACCTTGGTTAAACATGTAGAAAGAACTACAAAGCAGGATAGTACCATTCCTAACAAGTGTTGCAGTTTTGAAATAAGATTCAATAGTTAATTAATTCTGAGAGTGGCATTGCTTAATTTTACCAAAGGGCATTAGATTAACGAAAAGCATAAACAGTTCCAGGAAGAGTGGGCGCAACAACAGTATGTGCTTCCATCTACTTATAAAGGGGGTGATGCAGAGTTTGTTGTAACAAAGCAACAAGCATCATGTCTGGGTTGGTCCCATTTTTGTTCACTACTTAATGGGAAAAGACATCAATACAATAGCTTCAATTCAACATTTATTTAAAACAGTACCAATACAAGTAGCACAACATCTCAAAGCACACTGCACAATCATGTGGATGAAGGCCTATACTGACCTTTCATGACCACCAGGATAAAATACGAATCTTCCAACACGAATAGGAAATCCAATCTCGTTTTGTGCAGTTGCACTGAAATCAAGCAAAGTGTTTTGCGTAGCGAAGCAAAATGTTGCAATAGCAACAAGTTGAATAGATATCCCTGTTTAAACAGAGGCAAAAAAGGAACCAAATACTGGCTAATAAAGGAGGATGAAACATGCGGCCACAAAAATGGTAATCCCGCCAATCCCTAACAAGTGTTGCTGTTTTGAAATAAGATTCAGTAGTTAATTCTGAGAGTGGCATCAATTACTGGCTTATAAAGGGGGCGATGCTGAATTTGTTGTAACGAAGCAACAAGCATCATGTCTGGGTTGGTCCCATTGTTGTTCACTACTTAATGGGAAAAGACAGCAATACAATAGCTTCAATTCAACATTTATTTAAAGCAGTACCAAAACAAGTAGCACAACATCTCAAAGCACACTGCACATCATGTGGATGAGACCAAGATTTGAAACAACTCACCACGAAGACTGGAAACAAATCTCGATCTCCTTTTGTGCAGTTCCACAAAAATTAAGCAAAGTCACCGGTGTGACATTCAAGTTGAACTGCACAAAACACTCTTAAAACATAAGTGTTTCGAGTAGCGAAGCAAAATGTCGCAATAGCAACAAGTTGAATCGATACCCTTGTTTTAACAGAGGCAAAAAAGGATAGTAGAATTTCTAAAACGGTTGCATTGATTCATATTAACAGAGACATTCTCTTGAAACAACATTCGTTAAAAAATGTAATTTACTTTTAACAGTGGCATTGCTTCAATTTTGCGGCGGCATTCTTAGATTAACAACAGCAAAATAGTTGTATGGGACATGCCAGCACCATGTGCATCCACACGTATAAATGGGTGATGCAGAGTATGTAGCCAAGCAGCATATATGCGTTGGTCCCATATTTGTTCTCTTTGAACCTTTTTACTATGTGAGGGCAGCAAATCTAGTCCTGCACAAACTACCCGACCCCCCAGGTTCTTTCCCTTTTCAACAAAGAGATCGATTCCTTACGGATGTGTGTACTGGGTTACCCCCTTTTTCCCTTTTCGACCTAAAAAGTGGATGGATAGCCAGTCTATACTACTTTCCGCCCCTCCTTTCCTCATTGAACCACGTCCTAGATTCTTGATCCAGCCCACCGCACCCTTCTTTCCTCTTTGAACCAAGACCTAGATTCGACTACAGATCAAAAAAGATCCACATGCAGCTAGAGCAACGACGGTTTCAAAGAAACTGTCGGGGCAGGCTGATCTAGCCCACGAACACCTATGGGGCCGGCGGACCGAGCCCCTTTCGGTTCAGCGGGGAGCGGAGGTCGCGCGAAGAGCAGATCGAGGCGAAGCACGCGAGAGGTTTACCCAGCTTCGGAGCTCTCCGGAGAGATAATACTGCATCACTGCATGTCTAGGTGTATTGGCGTTTCTTGCCAGAGCGCTGAGTGCTACAAAGACACACGAAGCTGCTAACGAGACCGAAAGCGTGGAGGGAACTGATCGACCAACCTCTCTACGCTATGCATGGGCCTCCTTTTATATGCTCAAGGGCTCCGACAGTGGCAACGTAGACGGGGGTACAAATGGAAAAATAGTGGTTGGTACACCTACTTGTACAGTGTACAGTGTACCATACCTAACCCTGACGGCAGGGGACAAAGGCATTAAATGCCCCTCTAGTCGCCCTAACAGTGCAAACATGGACCGTTAGGGGCGCCACCGTTCGCCATGATGGCAAACTTGCCAGTGCCGCTTGCCACCTCGCCGCTGGCTGCACTGACCTCTGCCACGCTACCGGAAAGGTCCTGTGGCGACACGTTAGTGGATGTGCTAGAGCGTGGTACAGAGAGGTGATGCGCGGCAAGCGCCTTTGCCATGTTGTTGTCTTGTCGCGCCGGAAGCTTGTCGCCGCTGGCCTTCCCCAAGCTCCTCTTGCCGGGCCTTGTCTTGTATGTGCCTTGGGTGGCCTTCCGGCAAGCTCCTCTTGCCGGGCCTTGTCTCCTTGGCTTAAATACTTTGTTCTTGAATGGCTCCAAAGGGACCATGGAGGATCTTGGCGGTCACCCGGTTAGCCCTGCCATGAGGGCTGCAATCGCTGCGATGCACAAGTTCGGGATACTAGGGTACCCCTACTCTAGTACACCGACAGGAGCCCCCGGGCCTGGGCCACACGCGGTGCCGAGCGCTGTTGGGCCAGGCCCAAAACAGGGCACGGGCGCACGCGGCCTGGGTCACACCTTAACTCACCCCGGACCCACCACGCCCCCCACGAACGACACGCATCGAACGTGGCGTCGTGTGAGAGATCGTGGGGGTTTCTTTATTCGGAAAATCGGAACGTCCGCCCCCTCCCTCTTTATAAGCAGGGAAACAGGGCACGCCGCTCACCTTGCCGCTTGCTGTCCCATAGAAAACCACCGCTGCTCCCCTTCTTCTCAAGGTCGACGAGAGCGGTGCTCACTTCATCGCCACCAGCACCCTCAACGCCGTCGATCTCCTCCACCGCCTCCGCCATGGGCCCGAAAGCCGACAAGGGGAAGGCCGTGAAGTCGGCCGAGGCGCAGCGGCTTGTGGCGCCGCGGAAGGAGCAGGCCATCTTCCCCCCTCAGCTCGCCGCGAGGGAGCTGAGGGAGAACTACTACCTCTTACAGTCGACGGAGACGCGGCGCATCCGCCGCACGAAGGTACTCCCCGCTGCTGCGGAACTGGCCCCGACGGGTATCCCTTCTTCGCGCTCTTCTTCTCTGCGGGCTCTGCCCGCCTTTCTCTAATTCTTTTGTGACATAATGAACACCTCTGATTCCGCCTCCTTGATTTCACCCCAACACCGTTTCGACCATGGCAGTTTTCGCACATCTCTGCGAAAACTTTGTCGGAGTCCACCCAAATGTAGCTCTTTTCCGTCACTTCTTTTACCCGTGTTGAGAGAGGACAGCCTTGCCGGAGGAATCGCTTGGATCTCTGTGGTCAGCAAAAGGAAGCTTATCCGGAGGGAGAGCTCCGTGAGCAAATGGGAGGAGTGGAGGGCGGATTGCTGCTGGATTGTTGAGGAGAACCCGCAGCCGTTCACCGCCCAAATACCAAACCCCAAAGAGTGCGCGACAATGATTGGAGCAATCTGCCTCGAAGACGCTTAGGCTGAAGATCGCGGTCACCCGAATCCTCCGCCTCGAGACTTGCCGGACTCACCGTAGGCACCGTTGGCGCGGACTTTCTTCGCCAGACGCCTTTGCAGGAGAGAAGGAGACCTGCTGGGAATTTCGTAACGCAGCAGACATCATGAGGCTGCGCCTGGCCTCAACTTCAACTTCACTATCTTGGAGCTTGACGCGATGCTCTTAAAGCTGTTCAAGCCCGATCCCGATCATCCGGAGATGTTTAGCTTGCCGAGGTGTCGTTCATTGTGCAACAATTCCGCGCTTGACCGCATCCGTGCAATGATGCCGCGTTGCGACTCACATGGAATTGTCCCAACTTGGCAAGAGCCGCAGATGACGTGGTGCGGCAGTTTTTGACAATCTGGTGGAAATGCCGGTCCGCCCCGACGAAAGCGTAGGGGCCTCACCCGCGACACTACTGACGATGAGGTGCAGCGCATCGCCACCAGGCTGCAAGAGGCGGCAGCAGCCGCTGCCGCGGGCGAGTTTGGCTTCACTGTGGAGGAGGCAGAGGCAGCCGAGGCGGCAAGCCTTGTCGAGCGAAAGGAGTTTGCCGGCGAGGAGGAGCTTGCCGAGCCTGAAGCCGAGTCGAGCGAACCCGCCGAGGGCGCATCCTCCCCGCCTCCAAGCAGCTTGCCGCGAGCGGAGCCACCAGCTCCACCAAGAAGGCGTCTTCGCAAGGCCGGAGACGCAGCGGGGCGGCAGACGGGCCAACAGCCGCAGCGCCGCGCGACGCGCTCCACCGCGGCAAGCACTGTTGCCGCGGGAGCACCTCACGCCGCTGCGGCAACTGGAGCGGGGCCCTCACAGGCCACCGGTCCCGCTCCCGCCAAGCGTCCAAGGGAACCCACTCCTCCGCCTCGTCGTACTGGAGGCGGGCCAGAATTCGACCTCTCCGCGCCAGCTCCGACGAGGAAGAGGAAGAGTAAGATTCCTTGTCAGACTTGTAATTCTTCGATTTGTTGCTTTGTCTTGTATCTGATTTGCTTTACTCAATCCATTCCTTTTCGTGACGCCGCCCGGAGGATGTCAAAGAGAGCCAAGACCCCAGTGGTCGCCATCGAGGATGAACCTCATCGCGATGCCAGGAGGCGCGTCTGAGACCACCTTGCCGGATGAGGCAACCCTTCTTCAAAGCAGCCCCCAGCGCAGCCCCCAGGTAAGCATATGGTCTACTTCTTGTTGTTCGGCGTGCATGGGTGCTTTTTCCTTACTGATATCTGACTGTTGATTTGTGTAGGAGCAGAGCAGCCTCCTTCTGCTTCGACTACCCCGCCAAGGGTGGATTCCCCGGCAAGGGAGCGTTCTCCGGCAAAGGGGACTTCTCCGGCAAGGGGCAGCTCTCCGGCAAGGGACGGCACCAATGACCCTTGGCGGCGGAAACCATGACCGCAGCCCCTGGCGCAGGTAACCTTCTCGCCTGAGTACTTCCCTTGTGTTTTTCTTCTGATTTTGTCTTTGAATATTTGCTTGACTTTCTTCATCCATCCGCCACAGAGCCAATGGAGACCGAGGTCACCGGCGAGGAGGATGTGCGCGGCAACACTGATGAAGCCGCCGCCATGGAAGAAGAAGTTGGCGCTGACGAGCCTGCCGGCGAAGAGGCCGCCAAAGCTGGCGAGGGGTCTGGCGATCGCACTGACGACCCTGAGGCTGCAGGAGCGCCGGGCGCTACGCCGACCGCCTAACCCTCCGCCACGCTGCAGCGCCAGTTCGAAGAGCCCCAGCCCGGCGCTTACTTGAAGGCCGGGCGATGGCGTCTTCATCAAGCTCCCATGGGAGTCGAGCTCTGTGGTGCCGGGCGAAGGGGAAACCTTCGATGAAGAGCTGCTCGTCGCCGGATCCGGGACGCTGGTCGACGCGCCAAGCAGCAGCAGCGGTGAGCCTGAGGAGGAGCAGCTGCTGCGGAAGTTGCTGTCGCTCTACCACGCCCGACAAGCCAAGCTGGAATCCCGGGAGGCGCTTGTCGCAAAGGCGGGAGCAGACATCGAGAAGCGCCAAGGAGCTCCGGCCGCAACCAGAAGCCCTCCGGTCCTTGGCGGAGGAGCGGGAGCAACTTCGCCGAGGAGCGCAAGGCCTTCATCCTCGAGAAGGCTGAAGCCGAGGAGGAACAGCGGCTTTCACCGAGAAGCTGTCTCACAGGAAGGTGAGTTGGCGCAGCGGAAGGTTAACCTTGACAGCCATGAGGAGGATCTTGCGATGCGCGAGGAAACATTTGGCGGGGCTCTCAAGGAAGCAAAGGATGCTGCCGCAGCTGCCGAGGCCGCCAAGAAGGAGCTGGAGACGAAGGTGGCGCAGTTGGAGGCCAACCTCAAGAAGAGCGGCGAGGAGCTTGTCAGTACTCAAGCACGAGCCGAGAAGGATCGCCTACACTCTTGGCGAGCTGCAGGCCGCCTCGCCAAGAGGAGCAAGGAGCTCAGCGCCGCCAGGACTCCAATGCAGACCTTGAGTTGAAGCTAACTACTTTGACTCATCTTGCTGGACGGCGCCAGGAGCAGGAGGCGGCCTTGAAGGAGAAGATCAAGGCCGACGAGGGGCTGCTGGCGAAAGTCTTGTGCCGCCTGTGAGTGCCTTGAGGGAGAACGTGGAGCACTGGACCGAGGGTCTCGTGGATACTGCTGCAGCCATCCACGGGGAGCTGATGGAGCCGGGATGGTGGATCTTGGATATTCCTCCGACGAGCACCTCCAACCCAGCGCCAAGCTTAGCTTGTTCTTCAAGGGCGTGGTGAAGGGCCTCCAGCGACTCCGGGAAGAAGTCCCAAAGCAGCTGGCCGAGGAGTCGCGCCAGATCTGCGCGAGGGCTCTTCAAAAGGTGCTGATGAAGGTGGCCTTCCGCAATCCAGGCCTCAATCTCACCAACGTCCTCAAGTCCCTGCCGCCGGATGCTGATGTGGAGGCGCTCAAGACCCTTATCGCACCCATTGTGGACAGGGTGAGCGGAATCAAGAGGGTTGAGGGCGACCGCGTAGATTAGGCCGCCTGCTTTTCTTTCTCTTGCCGCTGCTGGTCATGTTATAAGAACAATCCATTAGAGCAGCGGCAAGCTATCTTGTAATATAACTCTATTTTGAGTATCAATCGCTATGTTATTTCCTTTACTTGATTCCTTCCTTTGTATGTTTTTGCCCTACGCTTTTAGGGAACTTGTCGGGGCGGGCACCCGAGCCACGAGCGCTGAGTGCGGGACGTCAGCAGCTTGCTGGCGGTGCCGCTTCCGCCAAGCAACCTTTCGCAACTAGTCGCAGCTCACTTAAGTTGTTGAGCGGACTCGGAACAAAGTAAGGGCGCAACTAGCTACGAGTTGGTTCCTCTGCGCACAGGTTTTCCATATAAAGTTCGGTCGTTCAAGGAAGATAACTTAAAAAAATTTAAAACTGATTGCTCAAACTTTGGCAACTTAGCTTTTCTGTCGTTTGCTTCCCGGTAAGGCTAGACTTCTTTGAGCGACGCTTGGTCCACACCATTATCTTCTCCTTTCCCCGGCAAACCTGTGCGAGGGAACCTTCCTTTCTTTGAGAAAGAGAAAGAAGAGAAAATAAAGATATGGAGCCTTGTGGCTCGTTATCACTTACCGTGGGTAGGTGCTGCACAAAGTGTCGATAATGCATGCAAAATAGGAGTAAAAAGCATGAAATTGACAAGATGTGCGAAGCACGCTAGCTTTACTTATGCATCGGGTCTCTGCGCCCGGCTTTGTACAAAGGATTACATGCAACAGCGGCAAGACTTGTACAAAAGGTGGTTGCGGAACAGGTTCCGCAACCGCGCCTCTGAGTAAAACTTACGAAGATGCTCAATGTTCCGTGAGTTGCTCACCGAATGCCATCTTTGGTCTCAAAGGCGGACAGCGCCGAGCCTAGTGACTCGTTTCACCCGATAAGGGCCTTCCCACTTCAAGGCGTCAACTTGTTGGAATTCTTGGCGGATCGAACGCTACCGAAGAACAAGGTCGCCTTCCTCGAGACTTCGGCATTGACTTTTGCGGCTATGGTAGCGGCGGAAAGCTTGTTGGTACCGAGCAGCTTGTACAAAGAGCTGAAGGCGATCTTCCTCAAGGAGCAGCGTCATCTTGTCGCAGCTGCTCTTGCTCAAGCTCATCATAAGCGAGCACTCGAGGCGATCCGTATACGAAGTTCCGTGGGGAGAACTGCCTCTGCTCCATAGACTAGAGCGAATGGTGTCCGGCGGTGGCTCGATTTGGCGTCGTCTGATCGACCAAAGAACCACCGGCAGCTCCTCAATCCAGCTTTCTTCCGCACTTGTGCAGCCCGCCGAAAGTTCTGGTCTTGAGCCCGCGCAGCACTTCGGCATTTGCCCTCTCCGCTTGACCGTTGCTTCTCGGATGAGCAATGTAAGCGGCGCACCTTGGCACCAAGATCTTGGACGTCTTTGCATGAAGGTGCGGCTCGTGAACTGCGTGGTCGTTGTCGGTGATGATCCTGTTAGGGATTCCAAACGGCAAACAATCGACCAAGAACTTGACTGCTGATTGTGCCGCCACCTTCCTCATCGCTTCCACTTCCGCCACTTTGTGAACTTGTCGATTGCAACGCATAAGTACTCAAAGCCCCGACGGCTCGGGGAAGGGGCCGAGGATGTCGAGCCCCGCATCAAAATGGCCGTGATAAAGGGATCGCCCGGAGAGCTTGAGCTGGCTGGTGTATCTGCTTGGAATGGAACTGCACGCTTCACACTTGGTTACTTGTGCAGCTTGCATCCTGGAGGGCTGTCGGCCAAAAGAAACCTTGCCGAACGCTTGTTTAAGCAAGTGCTCTCGCCAATGTGGTGACCACATATGCCTCCATGTATCTCTGCCAACAACTTTTGTCCGTCTTCCGGTGAATACACTTCAATTTCACACCGTTGAGTCTTCTTCCATGCTGAGTGTGTTGTCGACAAACTGGTACATACTTGACCGCCGGGCTACTCTTTCCGCTTCTTCTTGCTCTTGGGAAGTTCTCCGTCTCAAGGAAATGGACAATCTGCTGCGCCCTATCTTTGGAGCTTGCGGCTCGACAACAAGGACTAAAGGCACATCTGCTGCTGCGGGAACATCAGCTTCCACGGCAAGAACACTCGGCTCAGCCGGAGCTTGATCGCTCCCAGCAAGCTTGCCGGAGCAAAGCTTGTCGGGAGCGCCCGCTTCAACGAAACAAACCTCGGAGCTTGTCGGAGCAGATCGCTCTCAAAGATCGTTGGTGTCGATCTTGGGGACCTTCTTGGCGGCGGCTTCGGGAAGCTCTGCCGGAAAATAGTCACCAGAGATCAACTTCCTCTTCTTGCTCTGTCCAGTTGATGGTGTTACAGACGGTTGAGTCAGCTTGAGCACAAAAATCCCTGGTTCCACAGGTAGCTTAAGTGCGGCGCACTTTGACAGGCCATCAACAATGTCGTTCTGAGCTCTTGGAATATATTCCATCTGTAGGCCGTCAAAGTGCTCTTCTAGCTTTCTCACTTCATCAACATAAGCTTCCATCAACGGACTCTGATAATTCTTGTTCACTTGGCGGATAACAAGCCGTGAGTCACCCCTGACAATGAGCTTCTTGATCCCAAGGTCTACTGCGATCTTGAGACCGGTAAGCAAACCTTCATACTCTGCAGTATTGTTCGTTGCTTGCTCCTTGGGAAAGTGCATCTGGACTACGTACTTGAGGTGCTCTCCGGTGGGTGCGACAAGTAGCACGCCGCACCGGGCGCTTTGCAGCGAGAAGGCACCATCAAAGTACATCAGCCACTCTTTGTTTGCTTCCTTGGCGGGATGCTCGCTTCGAATTTCTTCATCCGGTGTCAAGGCGTCCATTCTGCTATGAACTCCGCCAATGCTCTGCTTTGGATAGTTTAAGTGCTCTCAAACTTGAGGCCAAAGCTTGACAGTTCCAGTGCCCACTCGACAATCCTGCCTGTTGCCTCTGGATTTTGCAGTATCCTCTTCAGCGGAAAGCGAGTGACAACTGTAATCTCATGTGCTGGAAGTAATGGCGCAGCTTTCTCGAGGCCATGAGGAGGCCGAAAAGCAATTTCTGCACACCAGAGTGCCTTGACCTAGCCCCCTGCAGAAGGGAACTGACAAAGTAAACTGGGCGTTGCACCATCCTTTTCTGCACCTTCTCATGTGTCTGCGCAGATCCATCCTTGTCGGGACCAGAGCTTGCCGGCGAAGCCCCCTGCTTGTCGCTGGATGCATATGCCATGGTTGCTAGCTTATCATCCGCCTCCCTCTCCGCTACTAACGCATCACTAACCACTTGATTGGTTGCCGCTATATATAGCAGCAACTTCTCTTGTGGCCTAGGTGCAACAAGTGTTGGAGTGGAGGACAGGTATCTCTTCAAGTCCTGCAGCGCAGCCTCCGCTCCCGGAGTCCATTGCATCGGACCTGCCTTCTTCAAAATTTTGAAGAATGGCAGGGTGCGCTCGACAGAACTAGAGATAAACCTGCTGAGAGCAGCTACGCAACCGGCAAGTCTTCGTACATCCTTGACGCGCTTTGGTGCTTCAATCCGCTCAATGGCCTTGATCTTGTCGGGATTGGCTTCAATTCCCCGCTGAGACACGAAGAACCCGAGAAGCTTGCCGGAAGGGACTCCGAACACGCACTTCTCGGGATTGAGCTTGAGGTTGATCTTGCGCAGATTTGCAAAAGGTTTCATCTAAATCTTGAATTAGGGTCGCCTTGTCCTTGCTTTTGACCACTATGTCATCCATGTAGGCTTCCACATTTCTGTGCATTTGCGGCTCAAAAGCGTCATGAACTACTCTTGCAAACGTTGAACCAACATTCTTTAACCCGAAGGGCATCCGTACAAAATAGTATGTGCCACATGGGGTGATGAATGCGGTCTTCTCCTCATCCTCTTCTGCCATGAAGATTTGATGATATCCTGAGTATGCATCCAGAAATGAAAGCAAATCACATCCGGCCGTGGAGTCAACAATCTGGTCGATGCGCGGCAAGAGAAATGGGTCTTTGGGACAAGCTTTATTGACATCTGTAAAGTCGATACAAAGCCTCCATTTCCGTTAGCCTTATGCACAACTAAAGGATTGGCCAACCACGTAGGATGGAGCACTCCTCTGACAAGGCCTGCTGCTTCTAGTTTCTTGATTTCTTCCGCGATGAACTCTTGACGCTCCA
The DNA here is from genome assembly GCA_021605145.1 of Aegilops bicornis. Classification (NCBI taxonomy): domain Eukaryota; kingdom Viridiplantae; phylum Streptophyta; class Magnoliopsida; order Poales; family Poaceae; genus Aegilops; species Aegilops bicornis. The sequence goes on from CM038674.1 coordinate 173,695,576, forward strand.
CTGCTTGCTTCCTGACTTTCTGCTTGACGGGCCGCGCATGAGGACAAACGGCAAGATGGTGCTCAATTACTTTCACAGGAACACCGGGGATGTCAGACGGTTGCCACGCAAACACGTCGACATTCGCCCGCAGGAAAGCAACGAGCGCGCCTTCCTATTTAGGGTCGAGAGAGGCACTGATGGTGAAGATACCACCAGTGTCGTCCTCCTTGGCGGACACCTTCTTGGTCTCTGGTGGAGCTGTCATCGTCTTCTTACACTTGTCGGTGGAGCTCGATGGTGCGTCCTCGACGGTAGCGCAACACTCCGAAGAGGTGCGCTTGCGCCAAAGATGTCGGGGCAGGCTGATCTGGCCCACAGACACCTATGGGACCGGCGGACCGAGCCCCTTTCGGTTCGGCGGGGAGCGGAGGTCGCGCGAAGAGCAGATCGAGGCGAAGCACGCGAGAGGTTTACCCAACTTCGGAGCTCTCCCGAGAGATAATACTCCTACTGCTGCATGTCTAGGTGTATTGCGTTCTTGCCCAGGAGCGCTGAGTGCTACAGTACACACGAGCTGCTAACGAGACTGAGCGTGGAGGGAACTGATCGACCAACCCTCTCTACGTTGCGCATGGGCCTCCTTTTATATGCTCAAGGGGCTCCGACAGGTGGCAACGTAGACGGGGGTACAAATGGAAAATAGTGGTTGGTACACCTACTTGTACAGTGTACAGTGTACCATACCTAACCCTGACGGCAGGGGACAAAGGCATTAAATGCCCGTCTAGTCGCCCTAACAGTGCAAACAGGGACCGTCAGGGGCGCCATCGTTCGCCACGATGGCAAACTTGCCAGTGCCGCTTGCCACCTCGCACCGCTGGCTGCCTGACCTCTCGCCACGTCGCCTGGAAAGGTCCTGTATGGCGACACGTTAGTGGATGTGCCTGGAGCGTAGGTACAGAGAGGTGATGCCGCATGACAAGCGCCTTTGCCGCGGTTGTTGTCTTGTCGCGCCCGGAAGCTTGTCGCTCGCCGGGCCTTCTCGGCAAGCTCCTCTTGCCGGGGCCTTGTCTTGTATGTGCCTTGGGTGGCCTTCCCGGCAAGCTCCTCTTTGCCGGGGCCTTGTCTCCTTGGCTTAAATACTTTGTTCTTGAATGGCTCCAAAGGGACCATGGAGGATCTTGGCGGTCACCCGGTTAGCCCTGCCGCGGAGGGCTGCAACTGCCCGTGCACAAGTTCGGGATACTAGGGTACCCCTACTCTAGTACACCGACAGAAACTTATACCTTAGGGTCGTCGGGATGTGGAAAGGCGTGCGGCGGGAGGCCGGATCTGCCCACACTACGTACGGCAGCGAGGAAGAAGGGGTCGGTGGCCCTCCCGCACAAGCGCTAGGTGAAAGAGAACAGCGCAACCGGTAGTGGATTGCCTCCCTCGCCGAAGGCGATAGAGTGAACGCTGCACCTCTCCCCTTCCCGGTGCGACGGGATACGGACGCCTCCCTCACCAGTTGTGAGGGGGGAGAGAGAGACAAGAGGCCAACGCAGTCTTGTTTAGATCTGGTGAAGAGAGGATGAGAGACTGTGAATATAGCAAACCCTAGCAAATGAACGTTGAGCCTCTAGCATGTAACATATATGTAGTGCGGCGAGCGTGTGGAGAGTGCAAACACTAGCGAACAAGCGCTGAGGATCCCGCTTATATATATACTACTATAGTACGGACTGAGCTCTGGTGCCTTCACTGCACCTACTTTTGGCTGTATGATAGGTGAGCCAGCCACATTTTGGGCCCACCTGTCATAAACCCAAAGGCAGGTGCACCAAGTCAATGAAGCTGCGTCCGTATAGTACTCTCGTGTATACGACTAATATATAGTGGAGTGGTTTTCTTATTCTCTCCATAACAATCGTTTTAAATTGTGTAAGTACGAAACGAAACTCTTTATCTAATGTACAGTGAAGAAAACTAGTACTACTTCCGATGAACTAACGATCCACGCCCGCGCGTCCTGGTCGCGCTTCCTGTCCTTCACGTGTGGTACACTACCCTCCCTTAAGTGAACAACCACAAATGCGCTAAATTATCGGAAACGTGTGAGAGTGTGTACAAATAAAGAATTTTAATTTCAATTATCGGAAAGGTTTGAGAGTATTACAAAGTTTTACTTCAGTCAAATCTAATATGCGGAGTAAATAAAAATGAAGGGCTACTACGTCCATCCGGGTTTTTAGTCCACACCATTTTTTAAGTCAAAGTTAATAGCTGGACAAATAAAATTACAGGGGAGCTGGAGACAAAGTTGTGAGAAGGCTTAGAAATCAATACAAAACTTATGCTCTTAGTACCAACGTCGATCCTTCTTCAAGGAAACATTTGGTTCATAGCCAATTGTGTGATAAAATTTCACCAACGTGAAAGACGACTGCGTCTCCAACGCAACCAAGTGAACTGACGAAGGATATCATCTTTGTGCGTAACAAGCAAAGAGCACTGATGGAAGACAGCTTGTTTTTCATTGAAAATCGATCAGCTTCACCAGCCGACGCAACCATGAGGCGCAACCATGAGCATCGATAGGTCATCGTGGTGATGCATCATCCATTTGGCATCAAGTTTGGGTGAGGCACCTATGAAGTTCGACAAATCCTCACCGTGGTCTGTTTCTTCTCGGTAATCAAGCTCGAGGAAGGAAGAACCACGTGGCGCAGAGGACAAGGAGGCGGAACAACAATGGCCATCCAATTTTGTGCAGTTCCACTAAAATTGAGGAAGACATGCCTGGGTATGGAGACACGCATCGCTGTTTCCAAAAATATAAAAAAGGGTTTGCAACGACATCTCAATTGTCAATAAGAATTAATGAAAAGTACACCAACAGACAGAAGCATCATAATTATATCTTGATGGGAACAAAACCAGGATACCCGAGAAAAAAAGCATTTCTTCATTTAACCAGTGATAGTATTACCACCATAATGACCGCACAACCACCATGTACTTTTTGTCGAAACAACATGTATACCTCCACCGAGGCATAAATCAAGACAAATTTTCGAGTGGCATTTCCTCTATAATAGAACTAGTAGGTGATGTTGGACCAGCCGACGAACCCTAGCTACTATGCATGGGGAGTTGGGGAGTAGTCGCATAGAAGAAAACCGCACGAAGCGACCTGGGGAGCTGGACCAGTACAAGAAGTTATACCTCAGGTGGGCGAGATGTCGTTTAGGCGGGCGGGCGGGATCTGCCCACACGACGGCAGCGAACAAGGGCGCGGAGGATCTTCGTCCGCGCCAGCGCCGGCTCCGAGAGGACGTGCGCATCGGCTTCCTCCGTCGTCGACGGCGACAACGTCAATGCTGCACCTCCTCACCTCCCGCAGCAGACGTGATTCGGCCGGATCTGTGACCACCGATGAGGAGAGAGATAGAGTGGACACTGTCATCTTGTTTTGATATGGAGAGGGTGAGAGAGCGAGATGCGAGACACTCTATCAAACAAGAGGCTATAATGGAGTAAAAAAATCTCTCCATAGCAGTGGTTTTAAATAGAATACGCGCGTTCCCGAAAAAAAGAAACGAAAACTGGCGGACAATTTTTTAAGGGTCTGTCTAGGACACATCTAGATGTGACATAGTTATGTCACATCTAAGTTGATGTCCACTCTGTTCGTGGTCTATTTTTTCCCTAGATTTTTGTTTCTTGTTGCTACATTATATACTTGTGGGAGCTTAGATGTGATATCCTTAAATAACATCTAGATGTGAATTAGACAAACTGATTTTCTAACGTACCAAGAAAGAAAACTCAATCAAAAAACATGCCCCCGCTTCCAGGTCGCGAGAGTCGTCGCGCACACACACATAGACATAGACATGCATATCCGTGTTTACGTAAAATTCCATTTCCATCTCCATCTCCAATCATATTTGTCCAACTGGCACATTTTTACGTTGTTAATTATATACGCAGTAATATTAACGTACATCATCTCTTGTTTGCGCACGTCCGGACCGCTGCCATGGCCGGTCCTGACCAACCCGAACCCTCTTCATCACCCGCGCGTGCTTCCCACCCGAAACGGTCAGTGCCGCATTCATGCCCGGCCAGAGCGGACGCGACCTCTCACTGGCGCCGGCATTGAAGCGGCACGCTGGCCGAGAGAGCGTCACCCGCGCCGCTTTCGGGTGCACGCGACTGCTCCGCGTTCAAAGGTCGCAATAGCCGGCTACAACATGCATGTAAAAAGTTCTTGGGAGTCCGTGCTACAGCTAGCTGTCCTCCCCCAACTCGTCAATCTCTTCCAATAGTGCTAGTACTCCATGGCGCGATCCATCGACAAGCAGGCGGGAAAGTTATCGTATACTCGGTTTGCGGTGAGTGGCATGCCGAGCGACCGTGTGGAGTCGAGCCGTGGAGGAGGGTGAGACACGAACACGGCAGACGCGATTTAAATGTTGTTTTTGCTCCATGGCGCGATCCAACGAAACGAAACGTTGGTTTCTCTTCGTTTCCATTTTTTCTCCGGAAAAACGGAAACTTTCCACTCCATTTCCATTCCTATTCCAAGGTTGCCCCGTTACAACATTCCATCAAATACAAAGGAAAACTAACACGCATGTTGATGCATCTCAATGATTCACAGATCATAGCCAATATTTCCTTCACAACTAAAGAAAAAAGTTGTGAGAGCGTGTACGAAAGAAAAACTACTGATGGGGTCACTACGACTTAAACCCTAAACATGATTTAATTTCCTGGCCAGGTAGAACCTGTCGAAGGAAAGACGACTAGCACCCTCAGATCATACGATGCTTTTGTGCAGTTCCACTAAAATCGACCTGAGCATCCCCGATGGCAAAGATATTGAAGAAGTGTGATTAGAATAATAGTACTGTCACTAGTTCATGAGACATAAACTCATCACAAGTAGAAAGCAGGTAGAAGTAGAGAAAGATCAACATGGAGATGGAGCTACGGCAGTGGAGCAAGATGGCTCCAAAAGGAAGATGGACTACCTGGGACGTCGGGTTGTAGCTAGAAGGGCGGTTGGGACGCGGCATCGGCCCATACCGCGGTGACCCCCGATTGGGATGCACCGACTGTGGGTTTTCTCCCTCGCCGATGTCGACCGCGTCTACGCAGAACATTGTTCCCTTCCCCCAGCTGCGGGATCAGGCTCGTCGTTTTATGCTAGTGAAGAGAGCAACCTAAGCAAGCAGGCTTGTAGCTTAGGCTCCTGCTAGTGTATATATAGTGGTTTTCTTTTTCTCTCCATATCAACCATTTTATATTGCGTACGTGTCATTCAAGAGTGAAATGATGGTTGCTTCTTCCGACTAACTTACGATGTGATTTGACTGCTCCTTAGTGGCCCCTACACGTACTCCCCTTATGTGTATGCAACAGTCACACGTACACATGGACGCAAAAACGCGCGCGATGCCCTAATGCATGCATGTCCGAGCACACGACGGAGCACACACGGTCACGCTCAAGTTCTCAACCTACACGTGCATGCACACACATACTCAGTCAGGGTGAGCTAGTGACTCAATAAACACCGGAAAATATATAAATTGAGCGCAATGAGCATATTATGAAGTCCACTGACCGCATTTTTACAAATATACATTGACAGACAGTGTATTTATCTCGCTTGAAATTAAGCCATATTAACCGGAGAGGAGGCAGTATGGACTAGCATTACTTTGTTGTGTCCCGTCAACTTGCCGAACGAGGAGAAGGCTGCACTTTGAATGTGGCCGAGAGCTGGCTTGATGAAACACCTCGCTTCCTACTTCTTTTTTTATGGGTACCTCGCTTCCTAGTGACCAGTGTCTTGCCTGATCGTCCTAAAAATGCTTATATATGAATAAAGCTCTCTCATTTACCCGCAAAAAAGATTAAGTCATATTAACCGGAAAGGAGGGAGTATGGACTGGCACTACTTTTTGGTGTGTCCCATCAACTTGCAGAACAAGGAGAAGCTTGTAGGACCAGGTGAAGCTCGCTTACGCCTTTTGACTAATGCAACCTACCCTCGGTGGACATGCATCACCTGCTCGTGTCGATTGTCGAGGCATACACCGTATTAGTACCCAACATGCAGAGTACCATCATTGTTCGACTTCAAGAAGAGGCGAAGAGCCAAGCGCAGAGTACGCAGTAGTACTACTACTAGAACCGCATGGTGGAGCCGTCACATTTTATTTTTTATCTCTGATAAAGTACACATTTATTCCGGAGAAGGGCGGAAAACGACAGCCCAACATGTAATGAATGATATCGATCAACCAACCATGCTCGAATATATCTTGGCCTCGTGCGAGACCGTCTGTGTGTTCTCGCTCCTCGTCTCTCTCAAGGAACGGCGGGTTGGCTCTTTGCCGTCAATTGTGATCGGTTTGCTCACACTCCTTTCCCACATGTCAGTGATATGCCAAGAGGAGGTGCGTTGATCGACCGCCATACGCTGCATTTGGTTTTGCACCTTCATACTACTCCTCCCTCCGTCACAGTTTACAGGGCACGCTTCATTATGATGCATTTCTCTCAATGCATTTCCACCACCAGAGAGACTTTAGACGCGTTTGGTTTAATGCTCAATTAATTAGGGCGTGGTAACCGCAATCAAGTCCACAATTTTCTCTCCATGTAATCAGACATTACGGAGTGGAGTAAGTGCATGCATGTGTGTACCCGGGGTGGAAGCACTACATGCATGTGTGTACGCATTATTCCCTCTAGTAATAGACGCCATGCTATAACTACCAATGCTATTTTTCAGGCCAATCGCTAGTCACCTTGGTCCCACAGATTTTTTTTTTTTTTTTTACAAGCGCTGTATAAACAAAGTGATGGATGGAGTAGTATGAGCGGATTCAAAGAAGAGCGTATTGATGGTTGCTTCTTCAGAGCAACTTATAGTGGGAAAGGTGGGGCTTATGATTTGACTGCTCATTACTCACTATTAATGCAGCGCAACGACCGGGCTGAGTCTCCCATGCGGTTGTGCACTACCCCCTCAGTTCTTAAATATACTCCGGAGTATTTGTGTTTCTAGAGATTTCAACGAGTGACTACTCAAATATTTGTCTTTTTGGAGCTTTCAAATGGACTGGTACATACGGATGTATATAGACATATTTTAGTGTAGATTCACTCATTTTGCTCCGTATGTAGTCACTTGTTGAAATCTCTAGAAAGATGAATAGAATATTTAGGAACGGAGGGAGTACACATACGAAGCAAAATGAGAAGCAAAATGAGTGAATCTACACTCTAAAATATGCCCGTTTGAAATTTGTAAAAAGACAAATATTTAGGAACGAAGGAGTATAATTTTGTGCATGGCACATGGACCCGGATGATGAAGAGGCTTCTGGCAATGCTATCAAGCTTCCATCATTTGTTTACATAATTGACGTACTATACAAATAATTTTCCAAATGACATGAAATTGTACAATGGTGTGAGCTTTCAGCTTTTGTTTCGCGTGTCTTGCCATCGATGCTCTTTCGGAAACAATAAAAAACTAACTTCCTTGCTAATGCATGTCAATTATCAGCAGATGAGAGCTAATAATTACATCACAACTGAAGACAGAGTTGTGAGAAGGTGTTAAATTAAAATTGATCCATGCTTTCATTGGCAGCAACGTCCCCCCAGCTCTGTCTAAATCAACAAGGCATGTTGGGAAAAAAGTAGCTGTCTGGAGCATGCAACATTCCGATCATTTTGTGCCGTTCCACTAAAATAGAGCTGAGCGTCCCTGTTCCAAAGATATTAAGTGTGATTACGATAATAGAGGACTGATGATGAAACAATAAACACACAAATAGAAGCCAGTCACCTTTGGAGTCTCTCTTAAGACTAACTAGTTGGAGAAGATTAGGCTCGGAGTTGGATGAGGAGGATAGAGCAAAACCAATCTCCCTTTGTGCGATCGACCGAAATGTAGAGACGTTGCCGTGTGACCTTTTAGTACAACTGCACAAAACACTCTTAAGAACAAAGTGATTTGTGCAGTTCACCAAAAGGTCGCAATAGCAACGAGGTGAAATGGATAGCTCTGTTTGCAAAAAAGAGGTAGAAAGGAAACAATTACTGGCCAATAACAGTTGATGACACATGCGACGACAAAAAAGAAGCATATTCCTTGTCCTAAGGGAAGATAACAACACGGTTGTGTTTGTCTAAAACGGTGTGAGGACGATAATGCAATATGGAAAGTACGCCGGACGAGCTACGTTTTGGGCAAAGAACTATGGAAGATCCACATGCAGCGACGTGGGAAGACGGGCAGTGGAGCAAGGCCGGAGGGGATACCTGGAGGTCGTCGAGATGTAACTAGGTGAGCGGCCGCGGGCGAAATCTGCGAGCAGGTGGCGTAGGCCCTGCCGCGCCGGAGCTTGGTCAGAGAGAACGGCGTGTACCGCAGATCGGGACGTGCTGCCTCGGTGCCGTCGAACGGAGAAACGATGCACTTCCTCCCTTTCCCCCGGCGGACGGGATGTGGCCGGATCAGTGACCAATAGTGAGAGAGAGAGAGGCCACTGCACTCCCTTTCCCCCGACGGATGGGATGCGGCCGGATCAATGACCAACGGTGAGAGAGAGAGAGAGGCCACCGCAGCCTTGTGTGAGATACTCTGAAGAGCGACAAACCAGGCAGGCAGGCTCCATGTATATAGTGAGCGGACTACCTTTTTCTCCATAAAAATCGTTTTATATTCTGTGTACGTGTCATTGAGTGCTATAAGTTTATTTAAAAATAACGCGGCAACGCGTCAAGTCGAACTTTGTTTCGTGCACGCGTGGTACACGACCTCCCTAGGTAAACAACCAATACAGGCATTCAAATTAGCACGTGGGCTGCCATTTCGTAAAGAAATGAGCTCCACCGTACCAGCTGGTGTGGCTGGGCACGACGCGTGAGTACATGCACGGTGCACCTATTCTCTTCTTGTATACGTACACCACCTACGTGGGGTTGTGTGAGAGAGATACAAACCTAGAGAGATATAGTGTGTGGGTTCTTGAGAGTTTTGGGGGGGGTCAATCAAAAAATGTAACATATGCAATGTGTGTGAAATAGAGTCCTGGATATAACATATATATAGAGGGCGCGATCCACGAGAAGAGAGTGGAGGTATCATCGGCTTGAGGTGTCCATAGAATCGAAGAGGAATGATGTGTGTGTGTGTGCGCGCGCGATCGATAAGAGTGCCATCGAATTTGTGTGTGCCCATGTCAAAGATATAGAGTGGCTGGCCTACTGGAACGTGAGAGGGGACATGTGCAGTTTGTCTCTGTGGCATGGATACCTACCTGTGCGCTCGACTATCGGTGTGTGGTGGGGAAGAGGGAGGCCCAATTAACTATAGAGGTACAATGGCTGGTATATGTGTGGAGGAGGAGAAAGGCCTACCTCATGTATTAAGGAGATCGATCTGACTCATGTATTAAGGGAGATCGATCGGCATCCATGCATAGGTGCAGGAGAGGAATAAGGCTGGGAGAGAGACAGAGCTAGAGTGTTGGACAAATGGTAGTGGAGTTAGTTCTAACAAATGGTGGGATAGGCTTGCTAGACAAACGGAGGGCACGCCCGCAATATCAATAAGAGAGGAGATGGCTGCTTGTTGTCCCATGCACGTCGTGTGAGAGACGGGTCAAGAGGCATGCACGAATGATGAGGGGGGGCGATGTGGCTGTGGTAAGTAGACGTAACTACATAGGAAGATCAATCGCCCTTTGTTAGAGAAAGGAGAGACATAACTTGTGAGGTACGTCGATGGATGGGGGGGTAGTTAAAGTCGATCTAGGTATATGTTGGGAGATCGATCGGTATACATGCATGTGTGTGTTAGAAGCAAATGAGGCACGAGGAGAAGGTTAGAGAGAGAGGGATGCATGTAGGAGGTGGTACGAGAGGCATACTATATCGAGGGGGGAGGAGTGTGCGAGTAGGAGAACGATGAAAAGAGTGGTGGGAGTGAGGCATGGACGGTGACAAGAGAAAAGGGGAAGCTTGTGTTTGTGCTAGGCACACCTGGCTAGAGAGGCATATCGATCGATGTGTGTCGTAAAGAAGGAGCTGGGGGGCCTACACACACCATGGGTGAACGACCTAAAGTGAAAAGACGAATTTGTGTGATGGAGCTAGAGAATGCTGAGGGAGGGTGAGAGGGATGCGGGCGTGTGCATGCACTAGAGAAATTTAGCGCTAGCTACAACGATAAGAGGGTTGTGTGGGTGTAAAAGACGAATAGAGATCATATATACTTCATTATAAAAAGCGAATTCGGATATTTGAAGAATTTATCATAGTGTTTTAAACTGACGCATGTGTGAATATATATAACGGTGATACACATGGTGTGGTTATGAACATGTTATACTACATTTAATATATTTTATCTCTACTCTTATAAAAAACGGAGTTGTTGATGATGGTGTGCCTGCCATCCTGCATTATAGGCCGTCCGATTTATATCTCGCGGATAGCAAGGAAACTATGATGGTTGAAGTTGGCAACAATCATGATTGTAGATTCTTATTGAAATAGAGAAACGAATTCAAATTTAGTTCGAATTGCAGCGGTAGTATAGACATTTGGAATGCACTAAAATGTTGGTATGAGTAGGTTACATGCATTATACAGGAAGCGAAAAAATTTAATCGGACATAACATGGATTCATACTCCCTCCTTCCATCTATATAGGGCGTAATGAGATTTTTAAGACCGTCTTTGACTATTGACAAGATTAATAGTACATGACATGCACAATGTGAAAATTATATCATTGAAAGAACCTTTCATAGACGAATTTAACGATGTGCTTTGTGTAAGTTGCATGTCATATATTATTGCTCTAATATTTGGTCAAAGTTAGCATCGAAAAAACGCATTAGGCCCTATATAGATGGAAGGAGGGAGTAGCTTTGAATAGCATTTGTATAGTAAAACGGGCAAGACTCTCTCTTTGTGTGGTGTGAATAGTTTTATTTTTTCGCTTTTCTTTTGGTTGAGGGAAGTGCGAATTGATTTTGGTACGTACAAGTACAATATTACTACACGTTAGGCTTGTCCCTAAAATTCAACCCGCATCTTGTTATATCCCGAAAATTCAGATATCGTGCTCCCAAAACTGGCGCCTTCACAACCCTTGCCTTGCTATCCCAAAATTACAACGCGCGCGAAAACTCCCTCCAGCTGCCAAATCCCGACACGTGAAATCCCCCTTCTAACCCTAAGCCGAAAGGGCCGCTAGTTCAAATCGGTGGGGGGTACTTTTGTAACACACCCTACATTTTGGACAAGCACGTCCTAAGTCATGCTTCACCCCCTCCCGTCGCCCCCTTTTCGCCATTCGAAATCCCAGGACGACATAACCTCTCTGCTCCAGCCGCGAAACCCCACCCTCCTCCGTCCGCACCTCAACGCTGCCCAGCCGGAGCCTCTTCCCCGACGACGTCGTCCACCGCAACAGCTCGACGTCCCTCGTCCACCTCCCCGGATGAGTATCCGTCGTCCATCTCGCCGTCCCACTGGTTCAGCCGCCCCGTCCTCCACCTCCAAGGAGCTGCTCCGATGATCGCCTCGTCTATCGCGGCTGCTCCATCCCCATAGCGCCGCCTTAACCTGCTCCACCGGAACCTTAGCATCCTCACCGACTCCTCGGACGAAGCCGAGGCCTACACGGCGCCACCAAAGAGGTTGTACACTCATTGCATCGCACCTTCTCCTTAACTCGACCTCCCGGCACCGACGGTGCTCCATCCCGCACCCTCATGGAGCGGCTACCTTGAAGACGGCGCCGCGGGCGACATCTCCATGGCGGCTCTCCCCCAGTGCGAGGCCCCTTCGGCGGCGGCGTCCATACCAGCCGGATCTGCTGCTGCTGATCCGGCTCTCGCCGCCGCTCACGCCTGCTGCTTCTTTGCTCCGGCTCTCGCCGATCGCCGCCGCCCAAATTGTTGCTGCTCTCCCCCTCGCTTCGTCTTTGCTTCTGCTCCGATTAAGCCACACTTGATTGGCCGAATCGACTTTTGGGTCACGGATTTTCGGGGTTGGGGGCTCGCCGAGTTAAGGAAGAACCACCCGCAGGGGACGGGGCTCACGGAGAGGTACCCCCCTATCTATCTTAGGGTTCACGGTGTGGGGCGGGGGGCCTAGAGGGCTGGCCGGGGCGGCGGTGGCGAGTTGTTTCGGGGCGGCGAGGCGGCGCTGGGGCCGGCGGTTCGACCGGTGGTGGCTGGCGGCTCAGGGTGGTGCAGATTCAAGATGAACTGCAGGCCCTCCCTAAACTACATTTCAAGTGCCTCTCTGCTACCATTGCGTTCAGTTTTGACAGTAGCATTCAGATTCCACAGTAAATTTCAGTTTCGACAGTTAAGTTCAGAGTCAATAGTTTTTACCTCATCTGTTGTAGTCAGGTGGTTTTTGGTGATGTTAATTTTACATCCATTTTACATCATCTATTGAAGATGCTATTAGAATCCCACTTGAGATTGACGATGTTTGTCTTGTGTCGCTTCAGCCTTGACGCCTTACAACTCACCGGAGCTGCTCCAACGACGTAATCGATCCATCACAACAGAGCAAGGCCACGACGCCGCCTCTGATTCCTCGAGATCTTCCTCCACACCTCCGACAGCCACCTGCCTCAACCGCTTCAAATGACCAAACCTATGATGCTGGGGTCGACACGGCTACGGCATAGAGGTTGTACACTTGTTGCATCACTTATTACTATACATTCACGTAGATCCATTAGGGCTATTTTGGTTCAACGAAAACGTCGATCCACTGGTTGTTACCATCACTCTAAATTTCTGCATGCTCTCCTTACATAATCTCACCATATTTTTTTCAGATGCATGTCGATATTGTACATACCATGCCGAACATGTAGAGAAAAGAGAAGAGTTTTATGCGATAATACAATGTCATGCAGACATCGCTCCATGGTGGGTTCAATGGCAAACCCTCCCCACCCCTCTCCGCATTGTAATCCGAGAGGAAGATATCAGTTCGAGGCGGATTCGCACGCCACGACCACTCCTATATACCCCCCAAGGTGTTTGCTCTACCTTGGCATGATGATGTTAGTCATATCATGCATATGTTGCCTTGAAGTGCCTACTTTTGACATCATATATGTCATCTGCTTAGTTTAGACATGTTCTGTAATACCACCTGTTTAGTTTCTATATCATATATGGGAATTATGCAGTCTCATGTCTTTTAGCCAGCCATAATATATGTGAAATGTGCAATGCCATCCTGTTTAACCAGGCATCATATATTTGAATGATATCTTGCCCATCCTTTTCTTCATTACATTTCCATTTGTCGACAATGTTTGTACATTAAACTACTCTTCCAGTGAATCAGCCAGTTGGGTGGGAGATGGAAAATCTGGAGTGAAAACAAGGCCTTGAGCGAGCAGTGCTACACAGTCAAGCAGATCTCTTGTTGGGTCCTGATAGCTCCTCAGAGATGGATTTAGAGACAAATGACCAGTCATATTCCCCCACTGAGGTGTGTGCTCTAACTTGGCACGGTTATACTTCTCATATCATGCATACGGTGTCTTGCATTGCATAGTTTAGACATCATATACACAATATTCAACACCATGTTCTTAGTTCAGACATCATATCAAATGCCCTCTGTTTAGCATATAAATCACATATGTGAATTAAATGATGCGATCCTGATTACTTAGATAACATGTAGGTGAATTATGTCATGCGATCTTGTTTAGTTATTCATCATATCTTTGAATTATGTTATGCTATGCTATCCAGTTTAGATAGACATCATATATGTGAAATTATGTCATGCTATCCGCTTTAGTTAAACAATATACATGTCAACTATTTCATGCCCTCTTTTTCCACACTATCTATTGCATCTGTCTCTCATACAATGTCTGTACATTCAACTATGTTTCCTGCTTATCAGCCATTTGAATTGGAGTGGGTGATGCCAAGATTCTAGCGGACTAAAAACACGGTCTTCAAATAAAACAATGCTACCTCTTGGTGGAGATAGCACCCCGGTTGTACATGCACAAGAACCAGCCCTACCACACATAACCCAAACTCTCATAGATTGTACCCCTACTACGATGGACAGAGAACCAGCTTCACCCAATCTAACCCCAACCCCAAATGATAGTAACCCTGGGCCTCGCTGACACAACACCATCTCCACCACAGAACTCCCAAACAAGAGCAGTTAGTAAGGCAGCTCCAGTGCCCAAAGGGCCAGTACTATCACGGCGAACCCCAACTCCACCAGTTAGTACGGCTATTCCTGTGGAGGAAGCACAACGAGCTAGTCGTAGTTTAGCATCTATCGCATTTGATGTTGTTAAATTGTATGTGCGTATCTTCCCATCTTGGAAATATTATACTGAAGATGAAGGAAAATGCCGATTCTGCGTGTGTTTGTCCAGGAGTTATATGTAAGTAATGTTATTCATGGCAATTAATTTGCTTCGTCCCATACATCCTACCTCCATGATGGTTATAATACAACAAATTTTCCCATTTTTCTCTGTAGAGAAGGACCGTGGAAACTCAGGATGAGGTAACCTTTGCTAATACCTCTGCTATCTTCAAGAATGCTTGGTGGCAGTATCGGAATTCCTGAAGAAAACGTACTTCACGGGCAAAGAAACTCATCAAATTCCCTTACGTGCTCCTGAGACACATTTACTGGACGATGACTGGGAACGCCTTGTTCTATACTGGTCACGAACCAAGAATGTGGTAAGGTCTATGAGCTCATTTTCTATTTTTAAGTATTATATTCTTGCGTCTTGTTGTACTCTGTTCATGTAGAACAAGTGCCTAAACCTGAAGAACAACTGTTTTAATTTAAGATTCCATTGCTATCATAGTTCAAAAAAGCGCTAGGCGTTAATTGTGCGTTTTGCCACCGCCTTGCGCTTTTATCGACCAAAGTGCATGCTTATGCGCGATTATGCATGATTAAGCGTAGTTATGCGCAATGTGTTTTGCCAACACGTAGAGCCTAGGGCGCGCTTAAGCGCCGCTTAGGCGCCGCCTTTTAACTATGATTGCTTTGCTCTTGTATCACTGTATTTACTCATACAAACTTATTTTTAAATTGAAGGATCCAATCGAAACTCCAATGGCATAGCAGGTATGTTCACGCATGTTTCTTTAAAGGTTTGCTCTTATCAATAGCTCTGTTGATTTCAATTTGAATTGTGTATACAGTTGGCTTTCATATCATGCACATTACTAGCATCACAACAGAGCCAATAGTGTTGTTGTACATGTAGACCCGTGGTACCCTTTTGAAATCTTGTTGTGCCGTGTAGTTTCCCACGCTTTGTATTCTTTCACTGCTGCTTTATCTTGAACTGATATGATTCGAACCGTGTCTCTATTTTGATTTGGCAAGACAATGCAGTGACCATAGGACATAGATATATGTTTGTTTGATGCTTTTATTATGTACTAGTACTTGGCAATAGAAGACTTGGTAGTTTAATCCTGTCCACCTTACTAATGAACTGGTTCACCGAAATGAGTTTCATATACTAGTACATGCTAAATTTGTTATGTGTCTGCTTGTTTCTTCTTTTAGAATGTCGATGTAATATTGGGGAAGAGTGCCTTATTAAGCAATGGTAAAGGAAGTAATGCAGATAAGGTTCAAGATAGTGACACATCCTTGTTGGTCTCCAACAAAGCTGATAAAATAGCTAAGGAAGACTATCTTGAAGACAAATGAGACAACCCCAAAGTCCTGTCTTGGTTTAGTGTTCGAAGCATCGCCACTACCGCTTGCACAAGCTATTCAAACTCATTGTCTCGAATCAGTTCAGTTTCTTGAGTCTCAACTACAAGCTGAAAGACATCGATCACCACTGCTGTGACAAGAAGCGGAAGGATCATGGAAGTCCTGGAGCATTCAGATGCATACTTTCCGTGCAACAAAGAAGCGTTGGAGGATTTTAGCGCCAAACAGGACAAAGCTAATCAGCTTGCTAAGCTTATTGCCAGCATGGTGGATACCTAGGATAATGTTTCTTGAGCTCTTCTGAAGTTGTTTCAGTTATGCTCTTGTTTTGCTGCCGCGTTTATTTGCACTGGTGGCCAATTTTGACGGCCAATATGTAATATGCTGCTTTGTTCCCTATATTTGCACTGGTGGCGAAGTTTGATGCCCAGTGGATGTAATATGTGTAATAGCGGTAATAGGCTAGCGTTAATTGCTTGCTTATTTATTTCCTTATTGTCTTGTTTAGTTGTTTGCTTGTAGTCACTGCAGTTCTTTTTCTGTGTTTTTCTAGTGGCCACAATAGCCTATTTTTGGTAACTAGGCCAAAATAATCATCATAACACACGGACTGTTGTAACCATGGGCCTCCTACAGGCCGTATGATCCATGGGCCTTCGTCCGGCCGTAGGATCCATTGGCCTTCTATACGGGCCGTAGGATCCATCGGCCTTCTATACGGGCCTTAGGGTCCATGGGCCTTCTACGAGCTGTAGGGTCCATGGGCCTTCTACGGGCCGTACGATCCATGGGCCTTCTATGGGACATACTATCCATGGGCCTCATACGGGTCGTAGGATCCATGGGCCTTCTACGGGGCGTATCATCATTTCGCCAATCATGGGCCGTACTATTCATGGACCATAACGGGCCGTTAATAGGCCGTATTTGATAACTCTATGAAAACAGCCCAACGGGTTTTTTTTACATGAAAATGGCCCAACGTATTAACGGTCCGCAAACGGGCCGACTGTAACGACGAGCTGAATTTGGCCCACAAGCAAAAAATGACAGTAAGGGGCCGTATGTAACCGAATGCTGCAAATGAGCCCAAGAATCAATGGGCCCTGAGAAGGCCGAAAGATAACTTAATGAAACGGCCCAATGGAATAACGGGCCGTTAATGGGTATAAAGTGATACACTGTTCATTACGGGCCAGTTTCACCACGGCCCGTTAATGGGCCAAGAGTTACAAAGGTCCTCATATGGGCCGAAAGAAGTCATGGGCCGGAAGTTAAAATGAGCTGAATCATATTAGACGGCCCAGATGACGCTACTGGGCCTAATTCGGATAGGGCGTAACGGGCCCTGGGTTAGCGGGTTGTAAATGGGCTATATGCAAACAGGTCGTTAACAGGCTTTCCGTGGGCCGGCCCGCCACCTTTTGACCAAGTCAAACGGGCCGGCCTTTTCACAGGAATGGGCCTCTGTTGGGCCGTGCCACGTGTCGCCGTATCATAGGCGCCTTCGGTCCAATAAGCGGATGACATCTGTCCCAACGGTGAGCCGACACGTGTTTCCTCCAGCCAATGATGATTTTACACGTGGAAAATCCCCATTGGTCGGGGCTGTTAACGGGTTATCGGATCCAAAACCCGACCCGATAGCTTAACGGCGTTCGCTACGGTGGATGCCACGTGTCGGTCACCCTTGACGAAAAGCACTTCGTGACGCGCGATTTATCGTCATGGAAGTGGACACTTCCGTGATGATAATTTTGGTAATGTCATGGAACACTTCTACGATAGCAGTGTATGACTATCTTGATTCTGACATAAAATCGTCATGGATGTACATGCATGACAAAAAACGCGACCTACTGTGACAAACACGTATCATCACGGAAGTGTATTTTTTTGTAGTGGTGGGTACTGGAATAAGTGGAGTGGGTCCACGTGGGGCCCACGAGGCAGGGGCGCGCCCCAGGGGGTTGGTGCGCCCTGCACCCTCATGGCTAATGGTGGGTCCCCCTGGTGTGTTCTCAGTGGCAGATATTCTTAAATATTCTACAAAAAATCATATTTCATTTTTGGGACAATTGGAGAACTTTTATTTTCGGGGTATTTTTATTGCAAGGATAATTCAAAAAATAGACAGAATATACTATTTTTGCTTTATTTACTCTAAATACTAGAAAGTAAAAGGAGGGTACAGAGAGTTGTGCTTTCTAACTTCGTCCATCTCATGCTCATCAAAAAGGAATCCACTAACAAGGTTGATCATGTCTTGTTAACAAACTCTTTCCGAATAACATGAAACCGGAGAATTTTCGAATAACACTAGGTTACCTCAACGGGGATATGCATGTCCCCAACAATAAGAATATCATATTTCTTCTTGACAGTAGGAAGAGGGAATTCAAAACCTCCAATAGTAATCATTGAAATCTTTCCAATAGAATCGATACTGTGGACTTGAGGTTGTCTCCTCGGGAAGTGTACCGTATGCGCATTACCATTAACATGAAAAGTGACATTGCCTTTGTTGCAATCAATAACAGCCCCTGCAGTATTCAGAAAGGGTCTACCAAGAATAATAGACATACTATCGTCCTCGGGAATATCAAGAATAACAAAGTTCGTTAAAATAGTAACATTTGCAACCACAACAGGCACATACTCGCAAATACCGACATGTATAGCTGTTGATTTATCGGCCATTTGCAAAGATATTTCAGTAGGTGTCAACTTATTCAAATCAAGTCTACGATATAAAGAGAGAGGCATAACACTAACACCGGCTCCAAGATCACATAAAGCAGTTTTAACATAGTTTCTTTTAATGGAGCATGGTATAGTTGGTACTCCTCGATCTCCTAGTTTCTTTGGTATTCCACATTTAAAAGTATAATTGGCAAGCATGGTGGAAATTTCAGCTTTCAGTATCTTTCTTTTATTTGTAACAATATCTTTCATATACTTAGCATAAGGATTCATTTTAAGCATATCAGTTAAATGCATACGCAAAAAGATAGGTCTAATCATTTCAGCAAAGCGCTCAAAATCCTCATCATCCTTTTTCTTGGATGGTTTAGGAGGAAAAGTCATGGGTTTCTGAACCCATGGTTCTCTTTCTTTACCGTGCTTCCTAGCAACGAAGTCTTTCTTATCATAACGTTGATTCTTTGATTGTGGGTTATCAATATCAACAACAGGTTCAATCTCTACATCATTATTATTGCTAGGTTGAGTATCAACATGAACGTCATCATTATCATTTTCACTAGGTTCATGTTCATTACCATATTGTGTTTCAGCATCAGAAATAGAAATATCATTGGGATTCTCAGGTGTGTCAACAACAGGTTCACTAGAAGCATGCAAATCCTATCATTTTTCTTTTTCTTCTTCTTAGAAGGACTAGGTGCATCAACATTAGTTCTCTGAGAATCTTGCTCAACTCTCTTAGGGTGGCCCTCGGGATACAAAGGTTCCTGAGTCATTCTACCCCCTCTAGTCACAACTCTAACAGCATTATCATTTTTCTTATTATTTAATTCATCGAGCAAATCATCTTGTGCTTTAAGCACTTGTTCTACCAGAGTGGTAACCATAGAAGCATGTTTACTAATAAGTTTAAGTTCAGCTTTAACTCTAGACATATAATCACTCAAGTGTTCAATCATATAAGCTACGTTTCAATTGTCTACCAACACAAGCATTGAAGTTTTCTTGTTTAACAATAAAATTATCAAACTCATCTAAGCATTGGCTAGCAGACTTATTAAGAGGAATATCACCTTCATCAAATCTATAGAGAGAGTTTACCTTTACTACCTGTGTCGGGTTATCAAGACCATGTATCTCTTCAATAGGTGGTAAATTCTTAATATCTTCAGCTTTAATACCCTTTTCTTTCATAGATTTCTTTGCTTCTTGCATATCTTCAGGACTGAGAAATAGAATACCCCTTTTCTTTGGAGTTGACTTAGGAGTTGGTTCAGGAAGTGTCCAATCATTATCATTAATCAATATATTATTCAATAGCAATTCAGTTTGCTCAACAGTTCTTTCCCTGAAAACACAACCAGCACAACTATCCAGGTGGTCTCTGGAAGCATCGGTTAGTCCATTATAAAAGATATCAAGTATTTCATTTTTCTTGAGAGGATGATCAGGCAAAGCATTAAGTAATTGGAGAAGCCTTCCCCAAGCTTGTGGGAGACTCTCTTCTTCAATTTGCACAAAATTATATATTTCCCTTAAGGCAGCTTGTTTCTTATGAGCTGGGAAATATTTAGCAGAGAAGTAATAAATCATATCCTCGGGACTACGCACACAACCAAGAGCAAGAGAATTAAACCATGTTTTAGCATCACCCTTTAATGAGAATAGAAATAACTTAAGGATATAGTAGTAACGAATTTTTTCCTCATGAGTGAATAGGGTGGCTATATCATTCAATTTAGTAAGATGTGCCACAACAGTTTCAGATTCATAGCCATAAAAAGGATCAGATTCAACCAAAGTAATTAACTCAGGATCGACAGAGAAATCATAATCCTTATCAGAAATACAGATAGGTGAAGTAGCAAAAGCAGGTTCATATTTCATTCTAGCAATGAAAGACTTTTCTTTCAGCTTAGCTAACAGTTTCTTAAGATAATACCTATCTTTGCAAGCTAAAAGATCTCTAGCAGTTTCTTCATCCATAACATAACCCTCAGGCATATCAGGCAATTCATATCTAGGGGGAGAATCTTCATCATCACTTTCATCAATATTATCAGTTTCAATAATTTCATTCTCTCTAACCCTAGAAAGTAGTTCATCAAGAAATTCACCTAATGGCATAGTATTATCAAGCATAGAAGTAGTTTCATCATAAGTATCATGCAAAGCAGAAGTGGCATCATCAATAACATGCGACGTATCAGAATTAATAGCAGGAGTAGGTGTTGCAAATTTACTCATAACAGAAGGTGAATCAAGTGCAGAGCTAGATGGCAGTTCCTTACCTCCCCTTGTAGTTGAGGGAAAAATCTTAGTTCTTTCGTCTTTCAAGTTCCTGATAGTGACCAACAGGTATAAATCCCAAGTGACTCAAAGAATAGAGGTATGCTCCCCGGCAACGGCGCCAGAAAATAGTCTTGATAACCCACAAGTATAGGGGATCGCAACAATTTTCGAGGGTAGAGTATTCAACCCAAATTTATTGATTCGACACAAGGGGAGCCAAAGAATATTCTCAAGTATTAGCAGTTGAGTTGTCAATTCAACCACACCTGAAAGACTTAATATCTGCAGCAAAATATTTAGTAGCAAAGTAGTATGGAAGTAACGGTAACGGTGGCAAAAGTAATAGTAGCAGTTATATAGCAATCGTAACAGTGGCAACGGAAAAGTAACTAAGCAAAGATCAATATGTGAAAAGCTCGTAGGCAATGGATCAATGATGGATAATTATGTCGGATGCAATCCCTCATGCAACAGTTATAACATAGGGTGACACAGAACTAGCTCCAGTTCATCAATGGAATGTAGGCATGTATTCCGAATATAGTCATACGTGCTTATGGAAAAGAACTTGCATGACATCTTTTCTCCTACCCTCCCATGGCAGCGGGGTCCTATTCGAAACTAAGGGATATTAAGGCCTCCTTTTAATAGAGTACCGGACCAAAGCATTAACACTTAGTGAATACATGAACTCCTCAAACTACGGTCATCACCGGGAGTGGTCTCGATTATTGTCACTTCGGGGTTGCCGGATCATAACACATAATAGGTGACCATTGACTTGCAAAATAGGATCAAGAACTCACATATATTCATGAAAGCATAATAGGTTCAGATCTGAAATCATGGCACTCAGGCCCTAGTGATAAGCATTAAGCATGGCAAATTCATAGCAACATCAATCTTAGAACATAATGGATACTAGGGATCAAACCCTAATGTAAGTGCATCTAGTGCCCCTTAGTGATTTTGGTGTATTGAAGACTTATAGGTTAAGGAACTAATGCGTTTGTAAGTGTACACAGGTCTATAAGTCTATGAGGAGTTTGATATTTACAGAGAAAGTCGACCCCTAAAAATGTAGTTCTTCGACTGAAGACTTTGATATTCTGAAGACTTTCTGAAGACTTTGAAAGTGAAGAAATTGGTGTGACCTTGAAGACTTGGTATTCATTTGAGGAACATGAAGCGTGAAGACTTTTGTTTTCGTAGTTTCGCTTTTTCTCTTTCTTGAGTCATAGGAAACACCGTGCATCGTTAAAGGGGTCGAGGAAATACAAAGGAAAAATTTCCATGTGATGCTCAACTCAAAATCCTACACCTACCAATCCCTTCGAAAGTGAAGCCTTTGAAATCTCATACAGCTTCAGTCAATTTCTTCAAAGGATGTAGACGAAGTTCTTCCGTCACGAGGAATTTTTTCTCGACCGAGGAGTTAGGAATTCGCCAAAGGCGGATTGCCTACACGATGAGGAACATGATAGCCCCGAGGAATTTGAGATTCAAATTTCCGACCGCTGTCAGGTCAGCGCTACCCTGTCCCAAAATATCTTATCCACCTAATGGTCATATCATTGAAGGGCATTTATGTCTTATCATGTCGGGCTGCTCCCTAGGCTATAAATAGCCGCCCCTACAACCACTAGCTGGTTGGCTGCTCCGAGAGAACTTGACACTTGTCATTTGAGAGCAACCCATCCTCCGAGGACTTTGAGCGAAAATCATCGAGTGAGGAAAAACCCAAAACCAAACCCCCTACAAACCCAAAGTGATTGAGCATCATCAAGAGATTGATCCTGCGTGGATCCGACGCTTGTTACCTTTGAAGATTGTGCTTCTTCCAGACGGTTAGGCGTCATGGTCTAGAGCATCCAAGAGGAATTGTGGATCGCCGAGTGACCAAGTCTGTGAAGGTTTGGAAGTCGCCAGACTTACCACGAGTGATTGGACGAGGTCTGTGTGACCTTAGTTCAAGGAGAATACGGTGAGGACTTGGTGTCCCGAGCTGCGTGCTCGGCCGATCGGGTGTCCGGACTGTGTGTCCTCGAGTTTAAATACTCAGCCGCTCCAACCGTGACGCATAACCGAGACAGCAGCTTGGAACTGGTCTACCAAATCATTGTCTTCACCAACCTAACTGGTTCTATTTCCTCAACCCTTCCATTTCCTCATTATTGTGTTGAGAGTTTGTTCATATCTGTGTTTGAAGACTTCGACTGAAGACTTTCTCAATTTCCTCAGTTCAATTTCTTCAGTCTGTTTGTCTTCATCATGTGCTATCCTGTGTTTACGCTTTCTGTACTCTTTGTTTGTCTTCATTTCATCATGATGACCATGCCCGCATTCTGTTATGCTTACTTGAGTACTTATTCCGCTCCAAGTTGTTCTTCGCTAAGCATTTTCCAAACCGGAAAATTCCTCAGTGAAGAATTCATAAAAATCGCCTATTCACCCCCCCCCCCCTCTAGTCGATATAACGCACTTTTACCTAACAAAACTAACTCGATTACATGGTAAATCTCATCCAACCCATCACCGTCCAGCAAGCCTACGATGGGATTACTCACGCACAGCAGTGAGCATCATGAAATTGGTGATGGAGGATGGTTGATGATGACGACGGCGATGGATTCCCCTCTCCGGATCCCTGAATGGACTCCACATCAGCCCTCTCGAGAGAGAGAGATCAGGGCTTGGCGGCGGTTCCGTATCGTAAAGTGCGATGAATCCTTCTCTCTTATTTTTTCTCCCCGAACGTCAATATATGGAGTTGGAGTTGAGGTCGGTGGAGCTCCAGGGGGCCCACGAGACAGGGGGGCGCGACCCCCACCCTCGTGGCCATGGTGTGCGCCCCCTTCGGTTGATTGTTTCGCCAGTATTTTTTATTAATTCCAAAAGGTGGCTCCGTGAAGTTTCAGGTCATTCCGAGAACTTTTATTTCTGCACAAAAATAACACCATGGCAATTCTGCTGACAATAGCGTCAGTCCAGGTTAGTTCCATTCAAATCATGCAAGTTAGAGTCCAAAACAAGGGCAAAAGTGTTCTGAAAAGTAGATACGTTGGAGACGTATCACCCACCTATATATATATGTGTGGGGGGGGGGGAGGGGGCGCCTAGAAGACACAACATCAATTGTTAGCCGTGTGTGGCGCCCCCCTCCACAGTTTACACCCCCGGTCATATTCTCGTGGTGCTTAGGCAAAGCCCTACGCGGATCACTTCACCATCACCCCCACCACGTCGTCGTGTTGACGGAACTCATCTACTTCCTTGACATCTTGCTGGATCAAGAGGACGAGGGACGTCATCGGGCTGAACGTGTGCAGAACTCGGAGGTGCCGTACATTCGGTACTTGATCGGTCGGAGCTAGAAGAAGTTCGACTACATCAACCGCGTTGTCAAATGCTTCCGGTTTCGGTCTACGAGGGTACATAGACATACTCTCCCCCTCGTTGTTATGCATCTCCATGGATAGATCAATGTGTGTGCGTAGATTTTTTTGTTTTCCATGCAACGTTCCCCAACAATGTCATCATGAGCCAGGTCTATGCGTAGATGATATGCACGAGTAGAACACAAAGAGTTGTGGGCGACGATAGTCATACTGCTTACCTCTAACGTCTTATTTTGATTCAGCGGTATTCTGGGATGATGCGGCCCGGACTAACCTTACATGTCCACACACATGAGACCGGTTCCACCGATTGACATGCAACTAGTTTTGCATAAGGGTGGCTGGTGTTGGAAATATGCCCTAGAGGCAATAATAAAAGGATTATTATTATATTTCCTTGTTCGTGATAATTGTCTTTTATTCATGCTATAATTGTATTATCCGGAAATCGTAATACACGTGTGAATACTTAGACCACAACATGTCCCTAGTGAGCCTCTAGTTGACTAGCTCGTTCATCAATGATAGTCACGGTTTCTCGACTATGGACATTGGATGTCATTGATAACGGGATCACATCATTAGGAGAATGATGTGATGGACAAGACCCAATCCTAAGCATAGCACAAGATCGTGTAGTTCGTTTTGCTAGAGCTTTTCCAATGTCAAGTATCTCTTCCTTAGACCATGAGATCGTGTAACTCCCGGATACCGTAGGAGTGCTTTGGGTGTACCAAACGTCACAACGTAATCGGGTGACTATAAAGGTGCACTACATGTATCTCCGAAAGTGTCCGCTGGGTTGACACGGATCGAGACCGGGATTTGTCAATCCGTATTATGGAGAGGTATCACTTTGGGCCCACTTTCGGTAGTGCATCATCATAATGAGCTCAAAGTGACCAAGTGTCTGGTCACGGGATCATGCATTATGGTACGAGTAAAGTGACTTGCCGGTAACGAGATTGAACAAGGTATTGGGATACCGACGATCAAATCTTGGGCAAGTAACATACCGTCTGACAAAGAGAATAGTATACAGGGTTGCTTGAATCCTCGACATCGTGGTTCATCCGATGAGATCATCGAGGAGCATGTGGGAGCTAACATGGGTATCCAGATCCCGCTGTTGGTTATTGACCGGAGAGCCGTCTCGGTCATGTCTACGTGTCTCCCGAACCCGTAGGGTCTACACACTTAAGGTTCGGTGACGCTAGGGTTGTATGAATATGAGTATGCAGCAAACCGAATGTTGTTCGGAGTCCCGGATGAGATCCCGGACGTCACGAGGAGTTCCGGAATGGTCTGGAGGTAAAGAATTATATATAGGAAGTGCTATTTCGCCATCGGGAGAATTTCAGGGGTTACCGGTATTGTACCGGGACCACCGGAAGGGTCCCGGGGGTCCACCGGGTGGGGCCACCTATCTCGGAGGGCCCCGTGGGCTGAAGTGGGAGGGAACCAGCCCCTGGTGGGCTGGTGCGCCCCCCACTTGGGCCCCCCTGCGCCTAGGGTTGGAAACCCTAGGGTGATGGGCGCCCCACTTGCCTTGGGGGGCAAGCCTCCCCCCTTGGCCGCCCCATCTAGATGGGTTCTAGAGGCAGCGCCCCAGGGGCCTATATAAAGGGGAGGGAGGTCAGCCGCACTCGCATCTTGGCGCCTCCTCTCCCTGCTACACCTCTCCCTCTCGCAGGCTCGGCGAAGCCCCTATTTGGAGTGATCGCTGCATCCACCACCACGCCTGCCGTGTCTTTGGATCTTCATCAACCTCTCCTTCCCCTTGCTGGATCAAGACGGAGGAGACGCCACGCTGACCGTCGTGTGTTGAATGCGGAGGTGCCGTCTGCTCGGGCGCTAGGATCTCCGGTGATTTGGATCACGACGAGAACGACTCCCTCAACCCCGTTCTCTTGAACGCTTCCACACGCGATCTACAAGTGGTATGTAGATGCATCTCTCACTTGTTGCTAGATGAACTCATAGATGGATCTTGGTGAACGTAGGAAATTTTTTATTTTATGCAACGTTCCCCAACAGTGGCATCATGAGCTAGGTCTATGCGTAGTTCTCTATTGCACGAGTAGAACACAAATCAGTTTTGGGCGTAGATGTTGTCAACTTTCTTGCCGTTACTAGTCTTATTTTGCGTCAGCGGTATTGTGGGATGAAGCGGCCCGGACCGACCTTACATGTACGCTTACGTGAGACAGGTTCCACCGACTGACATGCACTAGTTGCATAAGGTGGCTAGCGGGTGTCTGTCTCTCCCACTTTAGTTGGAGCGGATTCACGAAAAGGGTCCTTATGAAGGGTAAATAGAAGTTGACAAATCACGTTGTGGTTATTCGTAGGTAAGAAAACGTTCTTGCTAGAACCCAATTGCAGCCACGTAAAAGATGCAACAACAATTAGAGAACGTCTAACTTGTTT
Organism: Aegilops bicornis; assembly: GCA_021605145.1. Classification (NCBI taxonomy): domain Eukaryota; kingdom Viridiplantae; phylum Streptophyta; class Magnoliopsida; order Poales; family Poaceae; genus Aegilops; species Aegilops bicornis. The sequence goes on from CM038674.1 coordinate 173,722,180, forward strand.
TTGCAGCAATTGTCATGTGATGTGATATGGCCGTAAGTTGTGATGAATGATGAATGATATATTGTGATGTATGAGATCATGTTCTTGTAATAGGAATCACGACATGCATGTCGATGAGTATGACAACCGACAGGAGCCATAGGAGTTGTCTTAATTATTGTATGACCTGCGTGTCATTGATTCAACGCCATGTAAATTACTTTACTTTATTGCTAAACGTGTTAGGCATAGTAGTAGAAGTAATAGTTGGCGAGCAACTTCATGGAGACACGATGGTGGAGATCATGATGATGGAGATCATGGTGTCATGCCGGTGACAAGATGATCATGGAGCCCTCAAGATGAAGATCAAAGGAGCTATATGATATTGGCCATATCATGTCACTACTTTATATAATTGCATGTGATGTTTATTATGTTTTATGCATCTTGTTTACTTAGAACGACGGTAGTAAATAAGATGATCCCTTATAATAATTTCAAGGAAGTGTTCTCCCTAACGGTGCACCGTTGCTAAAGTTCGTCGTTTCGAAGCACCACGTGATGATCGGGTGTGATAGATCCTTACGTTCACATACAACGGGTGTAAGACAGTTTTACACATGCAAAACACTTAGGGTTAACTTGACGAGCCTAGCATGTACAGACATGGCCTCGGAACACAAGAGACCAAAAGGTCGAACATGAGTCGTATGGAAGACACGATCAACATGGAGATGTTCACCGACGATGACTAGTCCGTCTCATGTGATGATCGGACACGGCCTAGTCGACTCGGATCATGTAACACTTAGATGACTAGAGGGATGTCAAATCTGAGTGGGAGTTCATTAAATAATTTGATTAGATGAACTTAATTATCATGAACATTAGTCTAAAATCTTTGCAAAATGTCTTGTAGATCAAATGGCCAACTCTCATGTCACCATGAACTTCAACGCTGCCTAGAGAAAACCAAGCTGAAAGATGATGGCAGCAACTATTCGGACTGGGTCCTAACCCGAGGATCATCCTCATAGCAGCCAAGAAACAATATGTCCTAGAAGCACCGCTTAGGTGAAGCACCCATCCTGCAGAACCAAGACATTATGAATGCTTGGCAGTCTCGCGGCTGATGATTACTCCCTCGTTCAAAGGCGGCATGCTTTACAGCTTAGAACCGGGGCTCCAAAAGCGTTTTGAGCAACACGGGGCATATGAGATGTTCGAGGAGTTGAAAATGGTTTTCCAAATGCCCGGGTCGAGAGATATGAAGTCTCCGACAAGTTCTATAGTTGTAAGATGGAGGGAAATAGTTCTGTCAGTGAGCACATACTCAAAATGTCTGGATTGCACAACCGCTTTGTCCAAATTGGACATTAACCTCCCGGACGAGGTGGTCATTGACAGAATCCTTCATCGCTCCCACCGAGCTACAAGAGCTTTGTGATGAACTACAATATGCGAGGATGGTGAAGACCATTCTGAAGTATTCTCAATGTCAAGTCAGCAGAGGTTGAAATCAAGAAAGAACATCAAGTGTTGATGGTTAATAAAACCACTAAGTTCAACAAGGGCAAGGGTAAGAAGAACTTCAAGAAGGACGGCAAAGATGTTGCCGCGCCTGTAAGCCAGCTTGCCGGGAAGAAGTCAAAGAATGGACCCAAGCCCGAGACAGAGTGTTTTATTGCAAAGGGAAGGGTCACCGAAGCGGAACTGCCCCAAATACTTACCGCATAAGAAGGCCGGCAACACTAAAGTTATATTTGATATACATGTAATTGATGTGTACCTTACCAAGACTGTAGTAACTCCTTGGTATTTGATACCGTGCCGTTGCTCATATATGTAACTCACGGCAGAGTTGAGAATAAGCGGAGATCGGGCGAAGGACGAGGTGACGGCGCGCTTGCCGGGAATGGTTCCAAGGTCGATGTGATCGCCGTCGCACGCTACCTCTACATTTACCTACGGGATTAGTTTTAAACCTCAATAATTGTTATTTAGTGCCAAGTTTGAGCATGAACATTGTATCGTGATCTCGCTTATTAAGTAGATGGCTACTCATTTAAATCCGAGAATAATGGTTGTTCTATTTATATGAGAGATATGTTTTATGGTCATGCTCTGATGGTCAATGGTTTATTCTTAATGAATCTCGAACGTAATATTACACATATTCATAGTGTGAATACCAAAAGATGTAAAGTTGATAACGATAGTCCCACATACTTGTGGCATCGCCGCCTTGGTCACATTGGTGTCAAGCGCATGAAGAAGCTCCATTCTGATGGACTTATAGAATCTCTCGATTATGAATCATTTGACACATGCGAACCATGCCTTATGGGCAAAATGACCAAGACTCCGTTCTTCGGAACAATGGAGCGAGCAACCAACTTATTGGAAATCATACATACCGATGTGTGCGATCCAATGAGCATTGAGGCTCGCGGAGGATATCGTTATGTTCTCACTCACCGATGACTTGAGTAGATATGGGTATGTCTACTTGATGAAACACAAGTCTGAGACCTTTGAAAAGTTCAAGGAATTTCAGAATGAGGTAGAGAATCAACGTGACCGAAAAATAAAGTTCTTACAATCAGATCGTCGAGGAGAATATTTAAGTCACGAATTTGGTACACACTTAAGAAAATGTGGAATCGCTTTCACAACTCACGCTACCGAACACCTCAGCGTAAAGGTGTGTCCGAACGTTGTAATCGCACTCTATTGGATATGGTGCGATCTATGATGTCTCTTACCGATTTACCACTATCATTTTGGGGATACGCTCTAGAGACAGCTACATTCACTTTAAATAGGGCCCCGTCTAAATCCGTTGAGACGACATCGTATGAATTATGGTTTGGGAAGAAACCTAAGCTGTCGTTTCTAAAAGTTTGGGGATGCGATGCTTATGTCAAGAAACTTCAACCTGAAAAGCCCGAACCCAAGTCGGAAAAATGCGTCTTCATAGGATACCCTAAGGAAACCATTGGGTATACCTTCTACCTTAGATCCGAAGGCAAGATCTTTGTTGCCAAGAACGGATCCTTTCTTGAAAAAGAGTTTCTCTCGAAAGGAGTAAGTGGGAGGAAAGTAGAACTCGATGAAGTACTACCTCTTGAACCGGAAAGTAGTGCAGCTCAGAAAATGTTCCTGTGGTGCCTACACCGCTTGGAGAGGAAATTAATGATGATGATCAAGGTACTTCGGATCAAGTTACTACCGAACTTCAGAGGTCCACAAGGACACGTTCCACACCAGAGTGGTATGGCAACCCTGTCCTGGAAATCATGTTGTTAGACAACGGTGAACCTTCGAACTATGAAGAAGCGATGGCGGGCCCAGATTCCAACAAATGGCATGAAGCCATGCAATCCGAGATAGGATCCATGTATGAAAACAAAGTATGGACTTTGACAGACTTGCACGATGATCGGCGAGCGATAGAAAACAAATGGATCTTTAAGAAGAAGACGGACGCGGATGGTAATGTTACCATCTATAAAGCTCGACTTGTCGCTAAAGGTTATCGGCAAGTTCAAGGGATTGACTACGATGAGACTTTCTCTCCCGTAGCGAAGCTGAAGTCCGTCCGAATCATGTTAGCAATTGCCACATACTATGATTATGAGATATGGCAAATGGACGTCAAAACGGCATTCCTTAACGGCTATCTCAAGGAAGAACTGTCTATGATGCAGCCGGAAGGTTTTGTCGACCCTAAGAATGCTAACAAGGTGTGCAAGCTCCGGCGATCCATTTATGGGCTGGTGCAAGCATCTCGGAGTTGGAACATTCGCTTTGATGAGATGATCAACGCGTTTGGGTTTATGCAGACTTATGGAGAAGCCTCATTTACAAAAGTGAGTGGGAGCTCTGTAGCATTTCTCATATTATATGTAGATGACATAGTTTTGATGGGAAATGATATAGAACTCTTGGACAACATTAAGGCCTACTTGAATAAAAGTTTTTCAATGAAGGACCTTGGAGAAGATGCTTATATATTAGGCATCAAGATCTATAGAGATAGATCGAGACGCCTCATAGGTCTTTCACAAAGCACATACCTTGATAAGATATTGAAGAAGTTCAAAATGGATCAGTCCAAGAAAGGGTTCTTGCTCAGACATACAAGGTGTGAAATTGAGCTCGGCTCAATGTCCCACCACACGGCAGAAGATATAGAAGAGATGAGTGTCATCCCCTATGCATCAGCCATAGGGTCTATTATTTATGCCATGCTGTGTACCAGACCTGATGTAAACCTTGCCGTAAGTTTGGTAGGAAGGTGCCAAAGTAATCCCGGCAAGGAACACTCGACAGCGGTCAAGAATATCCTGAAGTACCGAGAAGGACAAAGGACATGTTTCTCGTTTATGGAGGTGACGAAGAGCTCGTCAGAAGGGTTACGCCGACGCTTAGCTTCGACCACGTATCTGGATGACTCTAAGTCACAAACCGGATACGTGTATATGTTGAATGGTGGAGCAAGAAGCTGGTGCAGCTGCAAGCAGAGCGTCTTGGCGGGATCTACGTGTGAAGCGGAGTACATGGCAGCCTCGGAGGCAGCGCATGAAGCAATTTGGGTGAAGGAGTTCATCACCGACCTAGGAGTCATACCCAATGAGTCGGGGCCGAGCAAACTCTTTTGTGACAACACTGGAACTATTGCACTTGCCAAGGAGCCCAGGTTTCACAAGAAGACCAGGCACATCAAGCGTCGCTTCAACTCCATCCGTGAAAATGTTCAAGATGGAGACATAGAAATTTGCAAAGTGCATACGGATCTGAATGTCGCAGATCCATTGACTAAACCTCTTCATGAAAGCAAAACATGATCAACACCGTAACTCTATGGGTGTTCGATTCATCACAATGTAACTAGATTATTGACTCTAGTGCAAGTGGGAGACTGTTGGAAATATGCCCTAGAGGCAATAATAAAAGGATTATTATTATATTTCCTTGTTCGTGATAATTGTCTTTTATTCATGCTATAATTGTATTATCCGGAAATCGTAATACACGTGTGAATACTTAGACCACAACATGTCCCTAGTGAGCCTCTAGTTGACTAGCTCGTTCATCAACAGATAGTCACGGTTTCCTGACTATGGACATTGGATGTCATTGATAACGGGATCACATCATTAGGAGAATGATGTGATGGACAAGACCCAATCCTAAGCATAGCACAAGATCGTGTAGTTCGCTTTTGCTAGAGCTTTTCCAATGTCAAGTATCTCTTCCTTAGACCATGAGATCATGTAACTCCCGATACCGTAGGAGTGCTTTGGGTGTACCAAACGTCACAACGTAATCGGGTGACTATAAAGGTGCACTACAGTATCTCCGAAAGTGTCCGCTGGGTTGACACAGATCGAGATCGGATTTGTCACTCAGACACGGAGAGGTATCACTGGGCCCACTCGGTAGTGCATCATCATAATGAGCTCAAAGTGACCAAGTGTCTGGTCACGGGATCATGCATTACGGTACGAGTAAAGTGACTTGCCGATAACGAGATTGAACGAGGTATTGGGATACCGACGATCGAATCTCGGGCAAGTAACATACCGTCTGACAAAGGGAATAGTATACGGGTTGCTTGAATCCTCGACATCGTGGTTCATCCGATGAGATCATCGAGGAGCATGTGGGAGCTAACATGGGTATCCAGATCCCACCGCTGGTTATTGACCGGAGAGCCGTCTCGCCATGTCTACGTGTCTCCGAACCCGTAGGGTCTACACACTTAAGGTTCGGTGGCGCTTAGGGTTGTATGAATATGAGTATGCAGCAAACCGAATGTTGTTCGGAGTCCTGGATGAGATCCCGGACGTCACGAGGAGTTCCGGAATGGTCCGGAGGTAAATAATTATATATAGGAAGTGCTATTTCAGCCATCGGGAGAATTTCGGGGGTTACCGGTATTGTACCGGGACCACCGAAAGGGTCCTGGGGGTCCACCGGGTGGGGCCACCTATCCCGGAGGGCCCCGTGGGCTGAAGTGGGAGGAACCAGCCCCTGGTGGGCTGGTGCGCCCACTTGCCCCCCTTGCCTAGGGTTGGAAACCCTAGCGGGCGCTACCACTTGCCTTGGGGGCAAGCCTCCCCTTGGCCGCCTCCCCCCATCTAGATGGGCTCTAGAGGGCAGTGCCCCCCGGGGGGCCTATATAAAGGGGGAGGGAGGGCAGCCGCACTGCATCTTGGCGCCTCCCTCCCTCGCTACACCTCTCCCTCTCGCAGGCTCGGGCGAAGCCCTGCTGCGGTGATCACATCCACCACCACGCCGTCGTCATGGATCTTCATCAACCTATCCTTCCCCTTGCTGCATCAAGACGGAGGAGACGCCACGCTGACCGTGACGTGTGTTGAACGCGGAGGTGCCGTCTGCTCGCGCTAGGATCTCCGGTGATTTGGATCACGACGAGAACGACTCCCTCAACCCCGTTATCTTGAACGCTTCCGCACGCGATCTACAAGTGGTATGTAGATGCATCTCTCACTCGTTGCTAGATGAACTCATAGATGGATCTTGGTGAACATAGGAAATTTTTTATTTTATGCAACGTTCCCCAACAGCTGGCGGGTGTCTGTTTCTCCTACTTTAGTTGAATCGAATTTGACTGCAACCGGTCCTTCAAGAAGGTTAAAACAACAAACTTGACTAAACACCATTGTGGTTTTGATGCGTAGGTAAGAACGGTTCTTGCTAGAAGCCCGTAGCAGCGACGTAAAACTTGCAATAACAAAGTAGAGGACGTCTAACTTGTTTCTGTAGGGCATGTTGTGATGTGATATGGTCAAGACATGATGTGATATATGTTATTGTATGAGATGATCATGTTTTGTAAATTACCAGGCAACCAGCAGGAGCCTTATGGTTGTCTCTTTATTGTATGAAATGCATACGCCATGTAATTGCTTTACTTTATCGCTATGAGTTAGCAATATTTGTAGAAGCAATAGCTAGCGAGACGACCACGACGCAACGATGAAGATCAAGGTGTCGAGCCGGTGACGATGGAGATCATGACGATGCTTTGGAAATGGAGATCAAAAGCACAAGATGATGATGGCCATATCATGTCACATATTTTGATTGCATGTGATTTTTATCTTTTATGCATCTTATTTTGCTTAGTACGGCGATAGCATTATAAGATGATCCCTTCACTAAATTTCAAGGTAAAAGTGTTCTCCCTGAGTTTGCACCATTGCTACAGTTCGTCGTTTCGAGACACCACGTGATGATCGGGTGTGACAGACTCTATGTTCACATACAACGGGTGTAAGACAGTTTTGCACATGCGGAATACTTGGGTTAAACTTGACGAGCCTAGCATGTAAAGACATGGCCTCGGAACACCGGAGACTGAAAGGTCGAACGTGAATCATATAGTAGATATGATCAACATAGAGATGTTCACCGTTGATGACTACCCCATCTCACGTGATGATCGGACATGGGTTAGTTGATTTGGATCACATATCACTTAGATGACATGAGGGATGTTGATTTAAGTGGGAGTTCTTAAGTAATTTGATTAATTGAACTTAACTTATCATGAACTTAGTCCTGATAGTTTTTGCAAATCTATGTTGTAGATCAATAGCTCGCGATATAGCTCCCTTATTTTTGATATGTTCCTAGAGAAAAATAAGTTGAAAGATGATAGTAGCAATGATACAGACTGGGTCCATGATCTGAGGATTATCCTCATTGCTGCACAGAAAAATTATGTCCTTGATGCACCGCTAGGTGACAGACCTATTGCAGGAGCAGATGCAGATGTTATGAATGTTTGTCAAGCTCGATATGGTGACAACTTAATAGTTTAGTGCCCCATGCTTTACGGCTTAGAATCGGGACTTCAAAAATGTTTTGAACGCCACGGAGCATATGAGATGTTCTAAGAGCTGAAATTGGTATTTTAGACTCATGCCCGTGTCGAGAGGTATGAGACCTCTGACAAGTACTTTGCCTACAAGATTGAGGAGAATGGCTCAACTAGTGACCATGTGCTCAGAATGTCTGGGTACTACAATCGCTTGAATCAAGTGGGAGTTAATCTTCCAGATAAGATATTGATTGACAAGAGTTCTCTAGTCACTATCACCAAGCTACTAGAACTTTGTAATGAACTGTAATGTGCAAGGGATGACAAAAACGATTCCCAAGCTCTTTGCGATGCCTGAAATCGACGAAGGTAGAAATCAAGAAAGAGCATCAAGTGCTGATGGTTAACAAAACCACTAGTTTCAAGAAAAAGGGCAAGGGATGGAAAGGGAACTTCAAGAAGAACAACAAACAAGTTGCCGCTCCCATGAAGAAGCCCAAAGCTAGACCCAAGCCTGAAACTGAGTGCTTATACTGCAAAGGAAATGGCCACTGGAAGCGGAACTGCCTCGAATACTTTGCGGATAAGAAGGATGGCAAATTGAACAAATGTATTTATGATATACATGTTATTGATGTGTACTTTACTAGTGTTCATAGTAGCCCCTGGGTATTTGATACCGATTCAGTTGCTAAGATTAGTAACTCAAAACAGGAGATGCAAAATGAACAGAGACTAGTTAAGGGCGAGGTGACGATGTGTGTTGGAAGTGATTTCAAGGTTGGTAAGATAACCATCGCATACTCCCTCTACCTCGGGACTAGTGTTGAACCTAATTAAATGTTATTTGGTATTTGCGTTGAGCATGAATATGATTGGATCATGTTTATTGCAATACGGTTATTCATTTAAGTTAGAGAATAATTGTTGTTCTGTTTACATGAATAAAACCTTCTATTGTCATACACCCAATGTAAATGGTTTATTGAATATTGATCGTATAGTAATACACATATTCATAATATTGATGCCCAAAGATGCAAAGTTGATAATGATAGTGCAACATACTTGTGGCATTGTCGTTTTGGTCATATTGGTGTAAAGCACATGAAGAAACTCCATGCAGATGGACTTTTGGAACCACTTGATTATGAATCATTTGATACTTGCGAACCATGCCTCATGGGCAAGATGACTAAAACTCCATTCTCCGAAACAATGGAGGGAGCTAATGACTTATTGGAAATAATACATACCGATGTATGCGGTCCGATGAGTATTGAAGCACGCGGCGGGTATCGTTGTTTTCTGACCTTCACGAAGGATTTGAGCAGATATTGGTATATCTACTTAATGAAACACAAGTTTGAAACATTTGAAAAGTTCAAAGGATTTCAGAGTAAAGTGGAGAATCATCATAACAAGAAAATAAAGTTTCTACGATCTGATCACAGAGGCAAATATTTGAGTTACGAGTTTGGCCTTCATATAAAACAATGTGGAATAGTTTCACAACTCACGCCACCTGGAACACCACATCGTAATGGTGTGGCCGAACATCGTAACCGTACTTTATTGGATATGGTGCATTCTATGATGTCTCTTACTGATTTACCACTATAGTTTTGGGGTTATGCATTAGAGACAGCTGCATTCACGTTAAATAGAGCACCATCTAAATCCGTTGAGACAACACCATATGAACTGTGGTTTGGGAAGAAACCTAAGCTGTCGTTTCTTAAAGTTTGGGGTTGCGACACCTATGTCAAAAGGCTTCAGCCTGGTAAGCTCGAACCCAAATCGGATAAGTGTGTCTTCATAGGATACCCTAAGGAAACAATTGGATACACCTTCTACCACAGATCCGAAGGCAAGATTTTTTTTGCTAAGAATGGAACCTTTCTAGAGAAGGAGTTTCTCTCGAAAGAAGTGAGTGGGAGGAAAGTAGAACTTGATGAGGTAATTGTACCTTCTCTCGAATTGGAAAGTAGCTCATCACAGAAAACTGTTCTAGTGACGCCTACACCAACTAGAGAGGAAGCTAATGATGATGGTCATGAAACTTCAGATCAAGTTACTACTGAACCTCGTAGGTTAACCAGAGCACGATCCGCACCAGAGTGGTTCGGTAATCCTGTTCTGGAAGTCATGTTACTAGACCATGGCGAACCTACGAACTATGAAGAAGCTGTGATGAGCCCAGATTCTGATAAATGGCTTGTGGCCATGAAATCTAAGATAGGATCCATGTATGAGAACAAAGTGTGGACTTTGATGGACTTGGCCAATGATCGGCGAGCCATAGAGAATAAATGGATCTTCAAGAAGAAGACTAACCCTGATGGTAATGTTACTGTCAACAAAGCTCGACTTGTTGCGAAAGGTTTTTGACAAGTTCAAGGAGTTGACCACGATGAGACCTTCGCACCCATAGTGATGCTTAAGTCTGTCCGAATCATGTTAGCAATTGACGCATTTTATGATTATGAAATCTGGCATATGGACGTCAAAGCTGCATTCCTTAATGGATTTCTCAAAGAAGAGTTGTATATGATGCAACCAGAAGGTTTTGTCGATCCTAAAGGTGCTGACAAAGTGTGCAAGCTCCAACGATCCACCTATGGACTGCTGCAAGCATCTGGGAGTTGGAATATACTCCTTGATGAGGTGATCAAAGCATATGGTTTTATACAGACTTTCGGTGAAGCCTGTATTTACAAGAAAGTGAGTGGGAGCTCTGTAGCATTTCTGATATTATATGTAGATGACATATTGTTGATTGGAAATGATATAAAATTTCTGGATAGCATAAAAGGATACTTGAATAAGAGTTTTCATTGAAAGACCTCGGTAAAGCTACTTATATTGGGCATCAAGATCTATGGGGATAGATCGAGATGCTTAATAGGACTTTCACAAAGCACATACCTTGACAAGATTTTGAAGAAGTTCAAAATAGCTCAGTCAAAGAAAGGGTTCTTGCCTGTGTTGCAAGGTGTGAAGTTGAGTAAGACTCAAAGCCCAACCACGGCAGAAGATAGAGAGAGAATGAAAGTCATTCCCTATGCCTCAGCCATATGTTCTATAAAGTATGCCATGCTATGTACCAGACCTATTGTGTACCTTGCCATGAGTTTGGCAAGGGGGTACAATAGTGATCCAGGAGTAGATCACTGGACAGCGGTCAAAATTATCCTTAGTTACCTAAGAGGACTAAGGAAATGTTTCTCGGTTATGGAGGTGATAAAGAGTTCGTCGTAAAGGGTTACGTCGATGCAAGCTTTGACACCAATTCGGATCACTCTGAGTCTCAATCTGGATACATATTGAAAGTGGGAGCAATTAGCTAGAGTAGCTCCATGCAGAGCATTGTAGACATACAAAATTTACAAAATACATACGGCTCTGAATGTGGCAGACCCGTTGACTAAAACTCTCTCACAAGCAAAACATGATCACACCTTAGTACTCTTTGGGTGTTAATCACATGGCGATGTGAACTAGATTATTGACTCTAGTAAACCCTTTGGGTGTTGTTCACATGGTGATATGAACTATTGGTGTTAATCACATGGCAATGTGAACTTGATTATTGACTCTAGTGCAAGTGGGACACTGAAGGAAATATGCCCTAGAGGCAATAATAAAGTTGTTATTTTATATTTCCTTATTCATGATAAAGGTTTATTATTCATGCTAGAATTGTATTGATCGGTAACTTAAATACATGTGTAAATACATAAACAAATACCGTGTCCCTAGTAAGCCTCTAATAGACTAGCTCGTTGATCAAAGATGGTTAAGGTTTCCTAACCATGGACATGAGTTGTCATTTGATAACGGGATCACATCATTAGGAGAATGATGTGATGGACAAGACCCATCCGTTAGCTTAGCATAATGATCGTTCAGTTTTTATTGCTATTGCTTTCTTCATGTCAAATACATATTCCTTCGACTATGAGATTATGCAACTCCCGGATACCGGAGGAATGCCTTGTATGCTATCAAACGTCACAACGTAACTGGGTGATTATAAAGATGCTCTACAGGTATCTCTGAAGGAGTTTGTTGCGTTGGCATAGATCGAGATTAAGATTTGTCACTCCGAGTATCGGAGAGGTATCTCTGGGCACTCTCGGTAATACACATCATAAGAAGCCTTGCAAGCAAAGTGACTAATGAGTTAGTTACATTGCTACCTCTTGAGGTTGTGTTGGTTTTTCCCTTGAAGAGGAAAGGGTGTTGCAACAAAGTAGAGTAAGTATTTCCCTCAGCTTTTGAGAACCAAGGTATCAATCTAGTAGGAGACAACGCTCAAGCCACCGAATACCTACGCAAACAAACACCAACTTGCACCCAACGCGACAAAGAGGTTGTCAATCCCTTCACGGTTATTTGCAAAGTGAGATATGATAGAGATGGATAAATGGTAAAGTAATATTTTTGGTATTTTTGGTTTATGGATCAGAAAGTAAAAGATTGCAAGGAAAGTAAATAGGAAACAAAAAATTTAGAACGGAAACTTATATGATGGAAAATAGAAGATTACATGATGGAAAATAGACCCGGGGGCCCTAGGTTTCAATAGAGGTTTCTCTCAAGATAGAAATTATTATGGTGGGTGAATAAATTACTGTCAAGCAATTGATAGAAAAGCGTAAAGTTATGACGATATCTAATGCAATGATCATGAATATAGGCATCACGTCCGTGTCAAGTAGACCGAAACAATTCTACATCTACTACTATTACTCCACACATCGACCGACTCCTCCCTGCATCTAGAGTATTAAGTTCATAAGAAGAGAGTAACGCATTAAGTAAGATGACATGATGTAGCGGGATTAACTCAAGCAATATGACCTGTTATCCTCGATGGCAACAATACAATACGTGCCTTGCTGCCCCTACTGTTACTGGGAAAGGACACCGCAAGACTGAACCCATAGCTAAGCACTTCTCTCATTGCAAGAAAAACAAATCTAGTTGGCCAAACCAAATCGATAGTTCGAAGAGACTTGCAAAGATCTCAAATCATGCATATAAGAATTCAGAGGAGATTCAAATAATATTCATAGATAAGCTGATCATAAATCCACAATGCATAGGATCTCGGCAAACATCCCACAAAAGAGTATTATATCGAATAGATCTCCAAGAACATCGAGGAGAACATGGTATTGAGAATTAAAGAGAGAGAAGAAGCCATCTAGCTACTAGCTATGGACCCGTAGGTCTGTGGTAAACTACTAACGCTTCATCGGAGAGGCAATGGTGTTGATGTAGAAGCCCTCCATGATCGAATCCCCCTCCGGCAGGACGCCGGAAAAGGCCCCTAGATGGGATCTCACGGGTACAGAAGGTTGTGGTGGTGGACAAGTGGTTTCGTGGCTCCCCTGGAAGGTTTTGGTATATTTGAGAATATATAGGCGGAATAAAAAGATCAGTGGAGTCACGAGGGGCCCACAAGGATGGGGGTGGGCCCTACCCCTGGGCGTATAAACATCCAAAAAAATTATAGATACGTTGGAGACGTATCTGTTGGGGAACGTAGTAGTTTCAAAAAAAATCCTACGCACACGCAAGATCATGGTGATGCATAGCAACGAGAGGGGAGAGTGTTGTCCACGTACCCTCGTAGACCAAAAACGGAAGCGTTATGACAACGCGGTTGATGTAGTCATACGTCTTCACGATCCGACCGATCCAAGTACCGAACGCACGGCACCTCCGAGTTCAGCACACGTTCAGCTCGATGACGTCCCTCGAACTCACGATCCAACAGAGCTTCGAGGGAGAGTTCCATCAGCACGACGGCGTGATGACAGTGATGATGATGCAACCGACGCAGGGCTTCGCCTAAGCACCGCTACGATATGACCGAGGTGGATTATGGTGGAGGGGGGCACCGCACACGGCTAAAAGATCAACTGATCAACTTGTGTGTCTATGGGGTGCCCCCTGGCCACGTATATAAAGGAGTGGAGGAGGGGAGGCCGGCCGGCCCTAGAGGCGCGCCCAAGTGTGGAGTCCTACTAGGACTCCAAGTCCTAGTAGGAGTCCACCAAGAGGAAGAGAGGGAGAAGGAAGGAGAGGGAGGAAAGGAGGAAAGGGGGGCCGGCCCCCTTGTCCAATTCGGTTTGGGCTAGGGGCCACACCGCCTTGTCCTGCCTCCTCTCTTCCACCACTTGGGCCATGAGGCCCAATACTTCTTCCCCCGTATTCCCGTAACTCCCCGGTACTCCGAAAAATACCTGAATCACTCGGAACCTTTCCGATGTCTGAATATAGTCGTCCAATATATCGACCTTTACGTCTCGACCATTTCAAGACTCCTCGTCATGTCCCCGATCTCATACGGGGGTCCGACAATCGAGTGACAAATCCTAATCTCGATCTATGCCAACTCAACAAGTACCATCGGAGACACCTGTAGAGCACCTTTATAATCACCCAGTTATGTTGTGACATTTGGTAGCACACAAAGTGTTCCTCCGGTATCCGGGAGTTGCATAATCTCATAGTCATAGGAACATGTATAAGTCATGAAGAAAGCAATAGCAATATACTAAACGATCAAGTGCTAAGCTAATGCAATGGGTCAAGTCAATCACATCATTCTCTAATGATGTGATCCCGTTAATCAAATGACAACTCATGTCTATGGCTAGGAAACTTAACCATCTTTGATGCAACGAGCAGTCAAGTAGAGGCATACTAGTGACACTCTGTTTGTCTATGTATCCACACATGTACTAAGTTTCCAGTTAATACAATTCTAGCATGAATAATAAACATTTATCATGAAATAAGGAAATAAATAATAACTTTATTATTGCCTCTAGGGCATATTTCCTTCAGTCTCCCACTTGCAATAGATTCAATAATCTAGTTCACATCGCCATGTGATTTAACACCAATAGTTCACATCAGTATGTGATTAACACCCATAGTTCACATCGCCATGTGAACAACACTCAAAGGGTTTACTAGAGTCAATAATCTTAGTTCACATCGCCATGTGATTAACACCCAAAGAGTACTAAGGTGTGATCATGTTTTGCTTGTGAGAGAAGTTTAGTCAACGGGTCTGCCATATTCAGATCCGTATGTATTTTGCAAATTTCTATGTCAACAATGCTCGCTTGCGAAGCTACTCTAGCTAATTGCTTCCACTTTCAATATGTATCCAGGTTGAGACTTAGAGTCATCTGGATCAGTGTCAAAACTTGCATCGACGTAAATCTTTACGACGAACCTTTTATCACCTCCATAATCGAGAAAACATATCCTTATTCCACTAAGGATAATTTTGACCGCTGCCCAGTGATCTACTCCTAGATCACTATTGTACTCCTTTGCCAAACTCAGTGTAGGGTATACAATAGATCTAGTACACATCATGGCATACTTTATAGAACATATGGCTGAGGCATGGGGAATGACTTTCATTCTCTTTCTATCTTCTGCTGTGGTCGGGTTTTGAGTATTACTCAATTTCACACCTTGTAATTCAGGCAAGAACTCTTTCTTTGACTGTCCCATTTTGAACTACTTCAAAATCTTGTCAAGGTATGTACTCATTGAAAAAACTTATCAAGCGTCTTGATCTATCTCTATAGATCTTGATGCTCAATATGTAAGCAGCTTCACCGAGGTCTTTCTTTGAAAAAAAAAACTCCTTTCAAATACTCCTTTATGCTTTCCATAAAATTCTACATTATTTTCGATCAACAATATGTCATTCACATATATTTATCAGAAATGCTATAGTGCTCCACTCACTTTCTTGTAAATGCAGGCTTCACCGCAAGTCTGTATAAAACTATATGCTTTGATCAACTCATCAACGCGTATATTCCAACTCTGAGATGCTTGCACCAGTCCATAGATGGATTGCTGGAGCTTGCACATTTTGTTAGCACCTTTAGGATCGACAAAACCTTCTGGTTGCACCATATACAACTCTTTTTTAAGAAACCCATTAAGGAATGTAGTTTTAACATCCATTTGCCAGATTTCATAAAATGTGGCAATTTGCTAACATGATTCGGACAAACTTAAGCATCGCTACGAGTGAGAAAAACTCATCGTAGTCAACACCTTGAACTTTGTCCAAAAAAAATTCGACAAGTCTAGCTTTGTAGATAGTAACACTACTATCAGCATCCGTCTTCCTCTTGAAGATCCATTTATTTTCTATGGCTTGCCGATCATCGGGCAAGTCAACCAAAGTCCACACTGTGTTCTCATACATGGATTCCATCTCAGATTTCATGGCCTCAAGCCATTTCGCGGAATCTGGGCTCATCATCGCTTCCTCATAGTTCGTACGTTCGTCATGGTCAAGTAACATGACCTCCAGAACAGGATTACCGTACCGCTCTGGTGCGGATATCACCCTGGTTGACCTACGAGGTTCGGTAGTAACTTGATCTGAAGTTACACGATCATCAACGTTATCTTCCTCACTAATTGGTGTAGGAGTCACAGGAACAGATTTCCGTGATGAACTACTTTCCAATAAGGGAGCAGGTACAATTACCTCATCAAGTTCTACTTACCTCCCATTCACTTCTTTCGAGAGAAACTCCTTCTCTAGAAAGGATCCATTCTTAGCAACGAATGTCTTGCCTTCGTATCTGTGATAGAAGGTGTACCCAACAGTCTCCTTTGGTTATCCTATGAAGACACATTTCTCCGATTTGGGTTCGAGATAATCAGGTTGAAGCTTTTTCACATAAGCATCACAACCCCAAACTTTAAGAAACGACAACTTTGGTTTCTTGCCAAACCATAGTTCATAAGGTGTCGTCTCAACGGATTCAGATGGTGCCCTATTTAATGTGAATGCAGCCGTCTCTAATGCATAACCCCAAAATGATAGCGGTAAATCAGTAAGAGACATCATAGATCGCACCATATCTAGTAAAGTATGATTACGACGTTCGAACACACCATTACGCTGTGGTGTTCCGGGTGGCGTGAGTTGCGAAACTATTCCGCATTGTTTCAAATGAAGACCAAACTCGTAACTCAAATATTCTCCTCCACGATCAGATAGTAGAAATTTATTTTCTTGTTACGATGATTTTCCACTTCACTCTAAAATTATATGAACTTTTCAAATGTTTCAGACTTATGTTTCATCAAGTAGATATACCCATATCTGCTCAAATCATCTATGAAGGTCAGAAAATAACGATACCCGCCGCGAGCCTCAACACTCTTCGGATCGCATACATCAGTATGTATTATTTCCAATAAGTCAGTTGCTCACTCCATTGTTCCGGAGAACGGAGTCTTAGTCATCATGCCCATAAGACATGGTTCGCAAGCATCAAGTGATTCATAATCAAGTAATTCCAAAATCCCATCAGCATGGAGTTTCTTCATGCGCTTTACACCAATATGACCTAAACGGCAGTGCCACAAATAAGTTGCACTATCATTATTAACTTTGAATCTTTTGGCTTCAATATTATGAATATGTGCATCACTATAATCGAGATTCAATAAACCATTTATATTGAGTGTATGACCATAGAAGGTATTATTCATGTAAACAGAACAACAATTATTCTCCGACTTTAAATGAATAACCGTATTGCAATAAACATGATCAAATCATATTCATGCTTAACGCAAACATCAGATAACATTTATTTAGGTTCAACACTAATCCCGAAAGTATGGGGAGTGTGCGATGATGATCATATCAATCTTGGAACTACTTCCAACACACATCTCATATGCTCTATGGCGTTCAAAACGTCTTTGAAGACCCGATTCTAAATCGTAAAGCATGGTGCACTAAACTATCAAGTAGTCATCATATCGAGCTTGCCAAAGGTTCATAATGTCTGCATCTGCTCCTGCAATCGGTCTGGCACCTAGCGGTGCATCAAGGACATAATTCTTTTGTGCAGCAATGAGGATAATCCTCAAATCACGGATCCAATCCGCATCATTGCTACTAACATCTTTCAACTTAGTTTTCTCTAGGAACATATCAAAAATAAAATAGGGGAGCTAAATGCGAGCCATTGATCTACAACATAGATATGCTAATACTATCAGCACTAAGTTCATGATAAATTTAAAGTTCAATTAATCATATTACTTAAGAACTCCCACTTAGACAGACATCCTTCTAATCATCTAAGTGATCACGTGATCCATATCAACTAAACCATGTCCGATCATCACGTGAGATGGAGTAGTTTTCAATGGTGAACATCACTATGTTGATCATATCTACTATATGATTCACGCTCGACCTTTCGGTCTCCAGTGTTCCGAGGCCATATCTGCATATGCTAGGCTCGTCAAGTTTAACCCGAGTATTCTGCATGTGCAAAACTGGCTTGCACCCGTTCTATGTGAATGTAGAGCTTATCACACCCGATCATCACGTGGTGTCTCGGCACGAAGAACTGTCACAATGGTGCATACTCAGGGAGAACACTTATACCTTGAAATTTTAGTAAGGGATCATCTTATAAAGCTACCGCCGAACTAAGCAAAATAAGATGTATAAAAGATAAACATCACATGCAATCAAAATATGTGACATGATATGGCCATCATCATCTTGCGCTTTTGATCTCTATCTCCAAAGTACTGTCATGATTTCCATTGTTACCGGCATGACACCATGATCTCCATCATCTTGATCTTTTATCAACGTGTCATCACATGGTCGTCTCACCAGCTATTGTTTTTGCAACTATTGCTATCGCATAGCGATAAAGAAAAGCAATTACATGGCACTTGCATCTTATGCAATAAAGAGACAACCATAAGGCTCCTGCCATTTTGCCGATAACTTTCACAAAACATGATCATCTCATACAACAATTTATATCTCATCACGTCTTGACCATATCACATCACAACATGCCCTGCAAAAACAAGTTAGACGTCCTCTACTTTATTGTTGCCAGTTTTACGTGGCTGCTACGGGCTGAGCAAGAACAGTTCTTACCTACGCATCAAAACAACAATGATTTTTCGTCAAGTATGTATTGTTTTAACCTTCAACAAGGACCGGGCATAGCCACACTCGATTCAACTAAAGTTGGAGAAACTGACACTCGCCAGCCACCTGTGTGCCAAGCACGTCGGTAGAACCAGTCTCGCATAAGCGTACGCGTAATGTCGGTCCGGGCCGCTTCATCCAACAATACCGCCGAATCAAAGTATGACATCTTTGGTAAGCGATATGACTATTATCGCCCACAACTCACTTGTGTTCTACTCGTGCATATAACATCTACGCATAAACCTGGCTCGGATGCCACTATTGGGGAACGTAGTAATTTCAAAAACAATCCTACGCACACGCAAGATCATGGTGATGCATAGCAACGAGAGGGGAGAGTGTTGTCCACGTACCCTTGTAGACCGAAAACGGAAGCGTTATGACAACGCGGTTGATGTAGTCGTACGTCTTCACGATCCGACCGATCCAAGTACCGAACGCACGACACCTCCGAGTTCAGCACACATTCAGCTCGATGACGTCCCTCGAACTCACGATCCAACAGAGCTTCGAGGGAGAGTTCCATCAGCACAACGACGTGATGACAGTGATGATGATGCAAACGCCGCAGGGCTTCGCCTAAGCACCGCTACGATATGACCGAGGTGGATTATGTTGGAGGGGAACACCGCACACGGCTAAAAGATCAACTGATCAACTTGTGTGTCTATGGGGTGCCCCCTGTCCACGTATATAAAGGAGTGGAGGAGGTAAAGCCGGTCGGCCCTAGAGGCGCGCCCAAGTGTGGAGTCCTACTAGGACTCCAAGTCCTAGTAGGAGTCTACCAAGAGGAAGAGAGGGAGAAGGAAGGAGAGGGAGGAAAGGAGGAAAGGGGGGCCGCCCCCCTAGTCCAATTCGGTTTGGGCTAGGGGGGCCACGCGCCTGCCTTGTCTTGCCTCCTCTCTTCCACCACTTGGGCCATGAGGCCCAATACTTCTTCCCCCGTATTCCCGTAACTCCCCGGTACTCTGAAAAATACCCGAATCACTCGGAATCTTTCCGATGTCCGAATATAGTCGTCCAATATATCGATCTTTACGTCTCGACCATTTCGAGACTCCTCGTCATGTCCCCGATCTCATCCGGGACTCCGAACTACCTTACATCAAAACACATAAACTCATAATACCGATCGTCACCGAACGTTAAGCGTGCGGACCCTACGGGTTCGAGAACTATGTAGACATGACCAAGACACGTTTCCGGTCAATAACCAATAGCAGAACCTGGATGCTCATATTGCCTCCCACATATTCTACGAAGATATTTATCGGTCAAACCGCATAACAACATACGTTGTTCCCTTTGTCATCGGTATGTTACTTGCCCGAGATTCGATCGTCGGTATCTCAATACCTAGTTCAACCTCATTACCGGCAAGTATCTTTACTCGTTCCATAATGCATCATCCCGCAACTAACTCATTAGTCACATTGCTTGCAAGGCTTATAGTGACGTGCATTACCGAGAGGGCCCAGAGATACCTCTCCGACAATCAAGTGACAAATCCTAATCTCGATCTATGCCAACTCAACAAAGACCATCGGAGACACCTGTAGAGCACCTTTATAATCACCCAGTTACGTTGTGACGTTTGGTAGCACACAAAGTGTTCCTCCGGTATCCGGGAGTTGCATAATCTCATAGTCATAGGAACATGTATAAGTCATGAAGAAAGCAATAGCAATATACTAAACGATCAAGTGCTAAGCTAGCATAATGGGTCAAGTCAATCACATCATTCTTTAATGATGTGATCCCGTTAATCAAATGACAACTCATGTCTATGGCTAGGAAACTTAACCATCTTTGATTCAACGAGCTAGTCAAGTAGAGGCATACTAGTGACACTCTGTTTGTCTATGTATCCACACATGTACTAAGTTTCCAGTTAATACAATTCTAGCATGAATAATAAACATTTATCATGAAATAAGTAAATAAATAATAACTTTATTATTGCCTCTAGGGCATATTTCCTTTAGTATCAAGCATCCCCAAGCTTAATTCATGCTCGTCCTCGAGTAGGTAAATGATAAAAACGAAATTTTTGATGTGGAATGCTACCTAACATATTTATCCATGTAATTCCCTTTATTGTGGCATGAATATTCACATCCGTATGATTCAAAACAAAAGTTTAATATTGACATAAAAACAATAATACTTCAAGCATACTACAAAATAATTATGTCTTCTCAAAATAACATGGCCAAAGAAATCTTATCCCTACAAAATCATATAGTCTGGCTATGCTCCATCTTCATCACACAAAATATTCAAATCATGCACAACCCTGATGACAAGCCAAGCAATTGTTTCATACTTTTGATGTTCTCAAACTTTTTGAACTTTCACGCAATACATGATCGTGAGCCATGGACATAGCACTATAGGTGGTATAGAAGGTGGTTGTGGAGAAGACAAAAAGAAGGAGATAGTCTCACATCAACTAGGCGTATCAACGGGCTATGGAGATGCCCATCAATAGATATCAATGTGAGTGAGTAGGGATTGCCATGCAACGGATGCACTAGAGCTATAAGTTTATGAAAGCTCAAGCGAAAACTAAGTGGGTGTGCATCCAACTTGCTTGCTCATGAAGACCTAGGGCGTTTTGAGGAAGCCCATCATTGGAATATACAAGCCAAGTTCTATAATGAAAATTCCCACTAGTATATGAAAGTGACAACATAGGAGACTCTCTATCATGGTGCTACTTTGAAGCACAAGGGTGGAAAAAGGATAGTAACATTGCCCCTTCTCTCTTTTCTCTCATTTTTTTATTTGGGCCTTCTCTCATTTTTTTGGCCTATTCTTTTCGTCCGGAGTCTCATCCCGACTTGTGGGGGAACCATAGTCTCCATCATCCTTTCCTCACATGGGACAATGCTCTAATGAAGATCATCACACTTTTATTTACTTACAACTCAAGAATTACAACTCGATACTTAGAACAAAATATGACTCTATATGAATGCCTCCGGCGGTGTACCGGGATGTGCAATGAATCAAGAGCGACATGTATAAAAAATGATGAACGGTGGCTTTGCCACAAATACGATTTCAACTACATGATCATGCAAAGCAATATGACAATGATGGAGTGTGTCATAATAAACGGAACAGTGGAAAGTTGCATGGCAATATATCTCGGATGGCTATGGAAATGTCATAATAAGTAGGTATGGTGGCTGTTTTGAGGAAGGTATATGGTGGATTTATGGTACCGGCGAAAGTTGCGCGGTACTAAAGAGGCTAGCAATGATGGAAGGGTGAGAGTGCGTATAATCCATAGACTCAACATTAGTCATAAAGAACTCACATACTTATCGCAAACATCTATTAGTCATCGAAACGAAGTACTCTGCGCATGCTCCTAGGGGGGATAGATTGGTAGGAAAAGACCATCGCTCGTCCCCGACCGCCACTCATAAGGAAGGCAATAAATAAATAAATCATGCTCCGACTTCATCACATAACAGTTCACCATACGTGCATGCTACGGGACTCACAAACTTTAACACAAGTATTTCTCAAATTCACAATTACTTACTAGCATGACTCTAATATCATCATCTTCATGTCTCAAAACAATCATAAGGAATCAAACTTCTCATAGTATTCAATGCACTTTATATGAAAGTTTTTATTATATCCCTCTTGGATGCCTATCATATTAGGACTAAATTTATAACCAAAGCAAATTACCATGCTGTTTTAAAGTCTCTCAAAATAATATAAGTGAAGTGCGAGAGTTCATCAATTTCTATAAAATAAAACCACCGCCGCGCTCTAAAAAGATATAAGTGAAGCACTAGAGCAAATTTGCCTAGCTCAAAAGATATAAGTGAAGCACATAGAGTATTCTAATAAATCACGATTCATGCGTGTCTCTCATCAAAAGGTATGTACAGCAAGGATGATTGTGGCAAACTAAAAATCAAATACTCAAATCATACAAGATGCTCCAAGCAAAACACATATCATGTGGTGAATAAAAATATAGCCTCAAGTAAAGTTACCGGTAGACGAAGACGAAAGAGGGGATGCCTTCCCGAGGCATCCCCAAGCATAGGCTCTTGGTATCCTTGAATATTACCTTGTGGTGCCTTGGGCATCCCCAAGCTTAGGCTCTTGCCACTCCTTATTCCATAGTCCATCAAATCCTTACCCAAAACTTGAAAACTTCACAACACAAAACTCAACAGAAAATCTTGTAATCTCCGTTAGTATAATAAAATAAATCACCACTTTTGGTAATGTTGTGAACTCATTATTTATTTATATTGGTGTAATATCTATTGTATTCCAACTTTTCCATGGTTCATACCCCACGATACTAGCCATAGATTCATCAAAATAAGCAAACAACACGCAAAAACAGAATCTGTCAAAAACAGAACAGTCTGTAGCAATCTGTAACTCTCAAATACTTCTGTAACTCAAAAAATTCTGAAATATTAGGAAAACCTGGGCAATTTGTTTACCAATCCAGTGCAAAAAGAATAAGATCAAAAGCACGCTTCTATGAATTATGAAAATTATTTTCCTAGGCGCAAAAATTATGTTTCTCAGCAAGATCAAAACAACTATCACCGTAAGCTATCCCAAAGGTCTTATTTGGCACAAACACTAATTAAAACACAAAAGCACGTCTAACCAGAGGCTAGATGAAATATTTATTGCAAAACAGCAAGGAAAAATATTGGGTTATCTCCTAACAAGCGCATTTCTTTAAAGCCTTTTAGCTAGGAATTGAGATTTCAAAGATTCTCATATGAAAGATAGCAATGAAACACGAAGAGAGCATCATGTAGCATGTTAAAAACACATCTAAGTCTAACATACTTCCTATGCATAGGCATCTTATAGGCAAAAAAATTATCAAGACAAGCAAAAACCACCATATGCAAGCAAGAAGAAAGAAACAATAGTAATCTCAACATAACGAGAGGTAATTTTGTAACATGAAGATTTCTACAACCATATTTTCCTATCTCATAATAATTACATGTGGGGTCGTATTGAAACTCAACAATATAATTATCACATAAAATATTCCCTTTATGAACCACATGCATGCAAAGTTGACACTCTTCCAAAATAGTGGGATTATCATAAAATAAAGTCATGACCTCTCTAAACCCACTTTTATCAAAAACTTCATAAGATTGAACATTATCCAAATATGTGGGATCTAAAGTTGACACTCTTCCAAACCCACTTTCAATATTATTGCAAACATTATTATCAATCTCATATTCATCATGGGGCTTAAATAGTTTTTCAAGATCATAAGAAGAATCACCCCAATCATGATCATTGCAACAAGTAGTGGACATAACAAAACTAGCATCCCCAAGCTTAGGGTTTTGCATATTATTAGCATAATTTGCATTAATAGAATTTATAATAAAATCATTGCAATCATGCTTTTTATTCAAAGATCTATCGTGAATCACTTCATAAAGTACTTCATCACAATTTTCAGATTCACGAATTTCAAGCAAAACTTCATAAAGATAATCTAGTGCACAAAACTCACTAGCAATTGGTTCATCATAACTGGATATCTTAAAAAGATTGGCAAGCGGATGAGGATCCATAGATCCTAGGTTCTCTGATTTGCAATAAATACACAACTATTCCAACCAAACAAGCGAACGAGCCAAATAAGACATCAAGGCAAACGAAAAGACGAACGGAAGAGGGGCGAAGAAAAGGCAAATCTTTTCAAAAATCATTTTAAAAATGGGGGAGAGGAAAACGAGAGGCGAATGGAAAATAGTGTAATGCGAGGGATGAGAGTTTGTGATGGGTACTTGGTATGTCTCGGCTTGGCGTAGATCTCCCCGGCAACGACGCCCAGAAATTGACAAGTTGACGGGAGATCAAATCTTGAATTGACTTGGCGTAAACCTCCCCGGCAACGGCGCCAGAAATTCTTCTTGCTACCTCTTGAGCTTGCGTTGGTTTTTCCCTTGAAGAGGAAAGGGTGATGCAACAAAGTAGAGTAAGTATTTCCCTCAGCTTTTGAGAACCAAGGTATCAATCCAGTAGGAGACAACGCGCAAGCCACTGAATACCTGCACAAATAAACACCAACTTGCACCCAAAGCGACAAAGGGGTTGTCAATCCCTTCACGGTTATTTGCAAACTGAGATCTGATAGAGATGGATAAATGATAAAGTAATATTTTTGGTTTATGGACCGGAAAGTAAAAGGTTGCAAGGAAAGTAAATAGGAAACTAAAGTTGTAGGTCGGAAACTTATATGATGGAAAATAGAAGATTATATGATGGAAAATAGACCCGGGGGCCATAGGTTTCACTAGAGGCTTCTCTCAAGATAGAAATTATTACGGTGGGTGAACAAATTACTGCCGAGCAATTGATAGAAAAGCGTAAAGTTATGACAATATCTAAGGCAATGATCATGAATATAGGCATCACGTCCGTGTCAAGTAGACCGAAACGATTCTGCATCTACTACTATTACTCCACACATCGATCGACTCCTGCCTGCATCTAGAGTATTAAGTTCATAAGAACAGAGTAACACATTAAGTAAGGTGACATGATGTAGCGGGATTAACTCAAGTAATATGATGAAAACCCCATCTTGTTATCCTCGATGGCAACAATACAATACGTGCCTTGCTGCCCCTCTTTATTCTTTGGGAAAGGACACCGCAAGATTGAACCCATAGCTAAGCACTTCTCTCATTGCAAGAAAAACAAATCTAGTTGGCCAAATCAAATCGATAGTTCGAAGAGACTTGCAAAGATCTCAAATCATGCATATAAGAATTCATAGGAGATTCAAATAATATTCATAGATAAGCTGATCATAAATCCACAATGCATAGGATCTCGGCAAACATCCCGCAAAAGAGTATTATATCGAATAGATCTCCAAGAACATCGAGGAGAACATGGTATTGAGAATTAAAGAGAGAGAAGAAGCCATCTAGCTACTAGCTATGGACCCGTAGGTCTGTGGTAAACTACTCACGCTTCATCGGAGAGGGAATGGTGTTGATGTAGAAGCCCTTCGTGATCGAATCCCCCTCCGGCAGGACGCCGGAAAAGTCCCCTAGATGGGATCTCACGGGTATAGAAGGTTGCGGCGGTGGAAAATTGGTTTCGTGGCTCCCCTGGAAGGTTTTGGGATATTTGAGAATATATAGGCGGAAGAAATAGGTCGGTGGAGTCACGAGGAGCCCACAAGGGTGGGGGCGCGCCCTACCCCCTGGGCGCGCCTCCCGACCTTGTGGCCGCCTCGTGGCTTTCCCGACGTGCACTCCAAGCCCTCTGGATGTCTTCTGGTCCAAGAAAAATTATCGCGAAAGTTTCATTCTGTTTGGACTCTGTTTGGTATTCCTTTTCTGCGAAACTCTAAAACAAAGAAAAGAACAGGAACTGGCACTGGGCTCTAGGTTAATAGGTTAGTCCCAAAAAATCATATAAAATAGCATATTAATGCATATAAAACATCCAAAACAGATAATATAATAGCATGGAACAATCAAAAATTATGGATACGTTGGAAACGTATCATACATTATGATGTATTACAAAACGAGTAAAGAGACTTGCCGGTAACGAGATTGAACTAGGTATGAAGATACCGACGATCAAATCTCGGGCAAGTAACATACCGATGGACAAAGGGAATAACGTATGTTGTCATAATTGTTCGACCGATAAAGATCTTCGTAGAATACGTAGGAGCCAATATGAGCATCCAGGTTCCGCTATTGGTTATTGATCGGAGAGGTGTCTCGGTCATGTCTACATAGTTCTCGAACCCGTAGGGTCCGCACGCTTAACGCTCGATGACGATTTAATACTATATGAGTTATGTGATTTGGTGACCGAATATTGTTCGAAGTCCCGGATGAGACACGGACATGATGAGGAGTCTCGAAATGGTCGAGAGGTAAAGATTGATATATAGGACGATAGTATTCGGATACTGGAAGTGTTCCGGAGTGTATCGGGTATTTATCGGAGTGCCGGAGGGGTTACCGGAACCCCCGGGGGAATATATGGGCCATATGGGCCATGAGAGGAGAGCACACCAACCCACAAGGGGTGGCGCGCCCCCCCTATGGAAGGAGGCCGAGTGGGAGAAGGGAAAGAAGGGGTTCGTCCCCCCTTTCCTTCTCTCTTTCCCCTTCCCTTTTCCCCCTCCGACAATTATGGAAAGGGGGAGGCCGAATTGGGGAAGACCCCAAGTAGGATCCGGCCTACTTGGGGCGCCCCCTGGCTGCCTCTCCTCCCCTCCCACCTATATATATGTGGGGAAGGGGTGCCTAGAAGACACAACATCAATTTTTAGCCGTGTGCGGCGCCCCCTCCACAGTTTACACCCCCGGTCATATTCTCCCGGTGCTTAGGCGAAGCCCTGCGCGGATCACTTCACCATCACCGTCACCACGCCGTCGTGCTGACGAAACTCATCTACTTCCTCGACATCTTGCCGGATCAAGAGGACGAGGGACGTCATCGAGTTGAACGTGTGCAGAACTCGGAGGTGCCGTACGTTCGGTACTTGATCTGTTGGAGCTAGAAGAAGTTCGACTACATCAACCGCGTTGTCAAACGCTTCCGTTTCGGTCTCACAGTGCGTAGACATACTCTCCCCCTCGTTGCTATGCATCTCCATGGATAGATCATTGCGTGTGCGTAGAATTTTTTTGTTTTCCATGCAACGTTCCCCAACAATAACCTACTCAAGGAGAAGGGGAGTGGGGTGTTAGGTGCGTTCTTGCTGCGATGTCTCGGTGATTTGGTCCTGCACCCATTCGAGTGTGGTGGAGAGTTGTTGTAGCACCGTGTCGAGCTTGGTGCGGTCAGCATGGCGCTCATTGTTGGTAACTTGGAAGTCACCGGAGAGGCTATGGAGGGTGGCAACCAACCTTTGTGATCTTTGGCGATGATGTCTTCAAGGGTGCTGGGTGGTGGCCGCGGCGGCGATGGCGCCAGAGGCTGACACATGGTACCTGCCGAGATCGTGGATGAATCTGATACCATGTCAGAGGCGCCTACTCCAATCGACAGGATGACCTTCTTCGACTTAGGGACGGGACACCTAATCTAACTCTAGATGGACTCAACAAGTACTAGACTCGAACACAAACTAGGGCAGTCCTGGCAGCATGGCCCTTGTGCCTGTAAGTTTGGCCCCACATGACAAGAGCTCAATTCTCCGAAAATGCCAAATGGAGGACAAGCTCTATTGAGGCCGATTTTTGAAAAATTCAAAATTCATAGTTTTGCCTTTTCCTTTTTTTTGAAAAAAGTACACATAATTATTTATACATGGTAGATACTTAATTAGTCGTCTCTCCGATAGAAATAGGCACTAATGCTTTAAAAACCTAATTTATTTTTCTAAGCACCCAACATTGTACAAGGGCTTAGAAGCTTGGCCTCCAAAACGCCCTACTCTCAGTTTAACTTCTTGGGAGAATTGGAAGCACCCGAACAATACTCCTTCCGATCCATAGTGTCCTATGGTGTTCTGCAGGATCATCGGGGTTCAAAGACTTGCTTGTCCGGTACCCTGGAAGTGTAATACTTTCATTCGGTGGTCTGTTTCCACAGTTCTTTTTAGGTGTTCAGTAAGGTCGCTTAGAGCACCTCCAATGAAAGACGCTTAACAAACGCTTAAGGAGAAAAAAAGAACACGGTAAATAAAAAATCACCATAGCTATTACTAGAACGCTGAGAAATTGTTTACAAAAACACAAATATGGTCTCTTTCCTTCTTGATGAAACGCTATGCATCTCTCCTGCGTGTTCGAGGAAAAAAAAAATACAAACGTATAGCCTATACTGTTTTCGAAGATCAAAATTACATATGTACATAAACAGAGTATGCCAGTATAACATCACTGGTAGATTTCTCTTTTGTATACAAATATCGCTGATCACATGACGGGCTTCATCCTTGAGGGAAAAAAATCAAAGGCGTTCACACATGATTACCTGACAAGCTTCATTGTTGATTTTTTTTTCCTGTGAGGTATTCGCATGCTATGTTGATGTAGTGTTGATTAACGTCTTCATTCTCCAGACTTCCTTTTCAAGGCAAATACTGTACTGGCATGTCAATTCTGAAGAGTTCTCCCAATCAAGATGGTGAACGCAATTTCCAGAATTTAATCTTAACCGATCTTCTAAATTGTATCATTTGTCATGGCCAAAATTAACCCGTCGCTGCATTCTAGTTATTTTTGTCATTGTCAGACGATGGAGAGGTTGCCCCTAGCAGAGACGATAGAGATGGACGCAGCAAAAGATACAAGGAGGGTCCAAGTAAAGGCACAACTGACAGTGGCAGAACCCAAGAACCATTTTTCCTGAAACAGAATGAGAAAACTATTAGAACAATTATAAATAGAGGTGACATAGACAGGCTATAAGAGATGCCACATTAGTTTTTTTTTTTTTTTTTTTTGCCTAGTTGGAGAAGCGGGTTGTAGATTTACAGACAGCTGTAGCACGGGCTGCAACACCCAAAATGTGGGTCAAATAGTAATGACACAGTATACAAGTATGACTAACTATTGTATGAGTGAGTTATTAAGTTGGCTATAAGTGACGTGATAACTTCATATAGCTGATTGCTGTTGGCTATACTATTTAACTTTTGCTCTATTGTGACATTTGTCGCATGTATATCTTCATGTTTGCATCAGGCAAGGTGAAGTTACTCCCTTTTCTACATTATTATAAGGTCATAAGCATTGGAACTAGCACTCTTACCATCGTCTTGACGTCATATCATTGTAGACCCAAAAAGGCGAGAAGGTCGAGAGCAAAGTAAAATCAAGACACGTGGCATGAATCTGATAGATGACATGAAACAACAGGAAATTAGTTCGGCCTTTAAACCTTTCTGCTTTTTAAAACAGAGGATGGAAATAGTTCAGCCCTCAAAACTTTCATGCTTTCTAAAGCAACAGATATGCAAATACAATTTCAATATGGTATGGCAACCATATCAAATATGGTTAACGCAAAATCCAGCAAACAAGTCATTTGGAAGCTTGGAATGGTGCAAAACAGAGTAGAAGTCTGATTTTCACTTCCTTTTCGCACATGTCCATTTGTGCATTAAACCAGTATTTCATGCAACTTTTTAATGTACCCACACCATTCCATGTGTTATGATTGTTGAATGCACTAATAGAATAATGATTGAAAATTGGTGGCTTTAGGTTCCACAGTCTATACCTGCAACAAGTCTGAAGTTTTTAGGAAGTCAGTTGCAACAATTTTGCAAGTGTTCCCCCACAAAAAAACAATTTTGCTAGTGTCACTTGACAATATTGAGCAAGCATTTAGGCGTAAAAACATGAAAGTTGCATGTGATTCTCAAAAAAAAAGTTGCGTGCGCGCCAGATACAACTTATGATATAATATGCCATGGTAAAACTTTCTTCATATTTTGCCAAGGATTGAATAAAGCAAAACTTACAAACTTGCTCTCTCTAAAGTATTGAAAAAATTCCCGCCAATCATCACCGCCAGCTTTGCCTGCAAATATAATCAGTCCAAGGCCCACTGCAAAAATTACCTGCAACATGATTGGAACAGAATCTTCTCAATGATTGAAAAAGTTGACCAGGGCTTGAAGATACATTACTGATATTGCGTGCTACTTAAATCAAGAGGATGAGAATGTAAAGACGCAAAAACTAGCACATACTCCTGCAGTTAGTTTAGATTCGAGAAATTTTAATGGCCATTGTCCAATTTCATCTTCATCAATGGCAGGTGGAGGAGGTTTCCACAGAACAAAGTAAGGAATCAATGCATACGCTCCTCCAATGCATGAAAGCACCAGGAATGGCCAGACTGGAATCTTGCTTTTTGAACTGCAATAACAAATTGCGCTAACATAAATAATACAGCGACTTAATTATAAAAGAAGACAACAATACAGATGGTTAGCATCACATCTTTTATGTTTGTTTTAACATGTAGATCGAGAAATGAATTAACAAGAATGCTGCTAGTGCAAAATAATTAATTTTTCGAAAAGGAGGATATCACCCCCGGCCTCTGCATCAATTGATGGACACAACCATATAATATTGATTATTTTTGAAGCCAGGCAAAGCGTAACATCAATGCCAAACAAATCGGTTTTAAGAAAAAGGAAAAAACCCGAGGCCAGCCAAAATGGATTTGCCTCGTGGCAGGATCTCCACAATTCTACAACTAACCTATGACAACAGACCAAATTAAACGGGCTACTCCTAGACAAAAGCCTTCAACAAGGGATCGACATACATGCGCCGATATTGACGAGTTCAACCAAAGGTCAAACAAAGGATTTTTATCTCCTAAGTCTAGCTTTGAGTCAAGACCTTCAACAAGAGCACGACGCTCGCACACTGACATTGCATGATCAAGCCGAAAAGGGAAGACTGAGTTTTCACCGGAGTACACGCATTCCTGCGACGAATCCATCATTTGCCATCATCCACTCTACCGGCTGACGACGTCTCGCTAGCCAGATCCTGGCGTGAGAGAGCCCCAAGCCCACCCACACTGCCAGAGAAATAGCCAGATGCAAGTTCCACATCGTCATATGCTTCCAATCCCTATCGCACCTCCTTCGATCCCCATCAGAAGGGATGAAAGGGACGCTTGGACGTAAGCTGGTCTTCCAACCAGGTCTTTGTTGCAGCCACTTCACAAGTCGTCGTCGTCGCAGCTACCTCACGAATCCGACTACCACCACCTTGAGGCCTTCACCCTGCCGTTCTCCAACACGACCCCCATCAGCATGGCCAGGCCCCTAAGCAAGGCCACGACGTCCCCTCCAGCACACGCCCGCGCCATCATGGTCAGATCCGTGCCTCCGCACACTAGGTATGGCTACACCCGACGGGTTGATGGCGCCAGCGGCCACGCATGCCTGGAGCACCATGAAGCCCTTGGGGACGAACAACCCGGGCGTGAGTTCCGGGTTGCGCGGCAGCTTCACGCGTTCCCTGGCCACTGGCTCCCTAGGTGACAGCCACGAGGTTGCACCACCAATGCATCGTCACGCGCATCCCCTGTCGGCAGCAAGACGTCGTGTCCAACCATGGCTCCCCACGGCATTTCCTCAAGCAGCCGACAGTAGACGCTTGGAGCGGCGGCTATGTCCAACACGTTGTTGTGTGCATCCCTTGTCGGTAGCGAGATGTCACGTGCAACCATGTCTCCCATGACGTTCACGACACCAATAGACATCATGTAGTATCCTGCAGCATGGCACAATACCACCCAGCCGACGAAATCCTCCTAAACGCGACAGCATGGCCCGGCTATCAACTATCAACAACGCCCTACTCAAGGCAACAGAGCGCCCTCGGTCTCCCAGCGATTGTAAGAGGATTAGGTAGAGGAAGAATTGGTGTAATGCGGTTTGTGTAATTAGCCTCTCCTGAAAGGGAGTTGCTTGCTTCTCCTCTCGCGACCGCGTCGCCTTGCGACGGTCGCGCCTCAACGCCTCCTCACGAGCCACTCCTCTCTCCTTGCGCCGTCAAGGCGTCCAGCCGAACCCGGCCGGCGGCGCTAAGCGGCATGACCTCGGCCTTCCTCCTCGCGGGTCGCTCCGGCAGGCGGTCTTGTGCAAGTGCTCAAGCGGTTGTCCGTATGGCCAGCGGTGCTCTCCGGCGTGGTGGCGGGGATCTTCTGGCGGCGGCGCTGCCGTTAAGCGGCGGGCGCTTGATGATGCGATCTGGCGGCGCCCTTTCGGCCCAGAATCTGGGCCTTCGGGCCCCATCTGGTCTGGGCGGGCAGCGGCGAGTCGTCGGTGTGGCTCCCGGGAGGCGAGGAGGCGGCGATGGGCGGAGTGGATCTTTGGCGGCGGTGCCGCCCGTGCAGCGTGGCTGGCCGGGCTTCTGAGCCCAAATCGGGCTGGTCGGGCCAGGTGGCTGGTATGCCCTCCTGCGTGTCCGGGGCCGGCGACAGACGGTCTGAGACTTCGGGCCTCCCGCCACGGCGCGGTGATGGTAGTTCCTCCTCGCGCATGGCTCGGTCTTCTTGCTCACATGCCTCGTCGTCTCTCTCCATCCTCTTGGCCTCGTTGTGGTGATCTCGGTGAGGCGGCGTGGGTGGCGTCAAGACCGCGGTGGAGCATCTTTGGTGGGCGGCGAGGTGGCTGGTTGGCTTCGGCTGGTTGGGCGGTGGGGCTTGGAGTCGGGAGAAATCCCTTGCCGGCTCTCTTCCGGCTCCGATGCGGTGACACCTGCGGTTGCCACCATCCCTTCTTGGAGGGTGTCGGATGTATCCATCCCCCAGTTCCTTTCGCGTGCCGGGGGAAACCCTAGGACACGTCCAGGCAGCAGCGTCGTCGACGTCGCATCCCTTGCTGGAGGTGTTGCTTGGTACGCGGCGAATTGGCTTGGAGTGCAGGTGGGTCGATTTGAAGAAGCGCGGTGGCGGGTCATCCGCGCTTTGTCGAGTTGCCGTTGTTGGCATTTCTTTCTTCTTCTTTGTTCTTTCTCTTTCCTTTGGGCTTTTTGTGCTTCTCGCCCAAGCACTCCTATGTATCGGTGTTGGTTGCTTTGTAATACAAAGCGGGGGGAAACCCTTTTTCAGTAATTAGCCTCATGGGTGAGCATATATGGAGGTACAAGACATGGATGGCAAGATGGCTCCTAGAGATAAGATGGAAGCAATTCCTATCTAATCCCGTGCAATCTCTAACTACCAAATATATTCTAACACCCCCACCATAAGCGGCAAGATTAAGAACAAAAAGGAGTATCACGGACAGTCAGATTGGAGAGAAAACGAAGGTAGAAACCTACTTTCCTCCTTCTATTGCTTCGCCTTATATAGAGTTTTATGAAGAGTTCGCGCCAAAACGGACTACTGAACTTGCCCAACACGACACAACCCTGCTAGCCAGGTTTAAACACACACATGAAGGGATCAAATTCTAAACTGATATGGCTATCTTGAGATTGCCTTATAACTTGACACCTCGGGTTACAAATTGACGGGAGAACCAACTGTGGTTGGATGGTTATGAGGGCAGTGGTACCCCCAGCCCACCAGGGATCAAACCCCACGTTTGACACTTCGGTGCCTCATAAATGTGGAATGTTCTTTAAGTGGGAGGCGACGTTCGCCTCGATAGTGAGGTGCCTGTGATGACTTCGTCAATTTCAAGGCCCGATGGCTCAGTCTCTCGAAGGTGCTCATAGGGGTAGGGTGTGTGTACGTACTCGTTACTATCGCTCATTATCTACCCGGCTCGTTAAGGGCATTCTTTCAGGGCAAGCCAGCCTTTTTCCAAGGAATAGGAGCTTCCGAGTTTTTGAGTTTTTTTCTAGCCCTATGATTACGTTCAAATCCAAAGAGAAGTGCAAGATGATTACATGAACATATGAGCAGCATGAGTACAGTGCATCTGATAAAATTTTGTAGACAACCATTTTAGTTCAGCAACACAACTTATTTCTATAATTTAAAAACAGCTACATGAGCTAAACCATATATTAAGAAATGCTTAAATTAAACTACAAATTAAACATGGTATGGTTCTCTGTTGCAACTGTAGAGATAGAAAAGAGGAAGATTGTGACTAAATTTGCTGATCCATTTACCTTCTTCCAGTAGGAAGAAGCAACATGCTGTACACCAGTGGCCAGATTCCCATTATGTACCACAGAGACACAAGAACTCCGTTCATTCGAAAGCCATCGTCGGCTTTAAGATTTAAAAGCTTCTGCAAGAAATATGTGTCCCTGTACTGCAAACCAAAAGCAATTTAGAATTAGTAAGTGATTGTCAGATGCAGCAATACTATTCACATAAAGTGCCTCCACTTACAAAGCAGCTATGTTTTATGCTCCCCCAAAAATCTCAAGAAAACTACATTTTGGATCAATACCATCACACCTAAGCACACAGAGGGTTCTGGTTTAGGGTAGTAGCCAAGTCTCGTTCAAATGTATAGGAAGCTCAAAGAGGGGTGAAGTCACCTCGATTTGGATGGCTCGTGCACCTGCTCGTGTCATTGGTCCATTTGGTGAGTCCATGATGATGCCCATGGGATGCTCCGCATCAATAATGGTTTTAGCGTCTAGAGTCACAAACTCGTGATAATAGCCTAGCGAATCAAGGTACCGTTGTTCACTACAAGGACGTCTTCACGGATCAAAAACTCTACCGGCGGTGTGGTAAAATGTGTGGCTCGTCTCACCCATGAATCAGTTTCCCCCGTTTTAGGGAGTGAGAACCCTGAATCTTTGATCAACACCAATGTCCCAACCATCTCTGTTATCGATGCTGACCGTTGCCATGATCGGATTATGCCAAGAAAAAATACACGCGTCTCACCAGGTAACAGCCAATCCAACCCAGATGGCTGCCTATTCTATGGGACAACGTCGCCAGGGAAAAGACAGCATGGATAAACAGCATAATGATGTCCTAGCTTCTACTATCTTTTTGTATGACACTTCTGGATTAATCAGGATTCCTTTTTTGCGGGATATTAATCAGGATGCTAACAAGTAAGCATGTGGGACTGTCTGCTAGCATTGCCACTGGTACTGAAACAACAACTTAAATTCACCAAAATGCATAGCAATTGGCAGTTCAATGTATGATAAATTCCTATTGGAGGAATATAAAGGGGTGGGAATATGCAGGACCGTACATACTGGCGTCTGGTTTGGTGCGAGCTGGAGGACGTAGTACATGAGCCCCGCCCATATCCCGAACAGCAGCACCGATGTTGTCCAGTCGCTGAGCTGCCCGCCGCCGCCGCCGCCGCCACCGCCGCCGCCAATCTTGGGGACGGTCGCCGTCGCTAAGTCGTTCTTGCTCTCTCTGTCCTGCTCCGCGGCATCGGCGCCCGGCCGGGAGGAGTCCCGGCAGATCTGGGCCCAGCCCCGGCGCGGCGCGGCTGCTGCTCCTCCCCGCCCGGGCAGGAAGGTGGAGAGAGAGGCGTTGGTTTGGGGAACGGCGGCGGTTCTATCGAGGATGAGGCGCCGCGGTTTGCGGAACGGGGGGAGGGGAGCGTGGCCGCAGGTTAGCACGAGGGAGGAGGAGAGCATGGTGGCCAGGTGAGCTCCGACGACGAGCAGCCAGTGGGAGGAGTTGGGGATATAGCCAGGTTTGTATTTTGGATTACGTATCGAGCGGTTCCGATGGACGCATGTCGACGGACTTCCATAATTTGGCCCTCCGTCGACAAAAAAACGTGTATGCACACACGCACATTCTATCAATATTGAATAAATTTAAAAAAATACGAGCACCGGTGTTAAATCAACTGTCACATAATAACCATTTGCATTATAAGTCAAATTTTAACTGACTAACGTGTCAGTTTTAGGGACAATACTGATTCAGAAGCCGTCGGATGTGAATCATGCGGTCGCGACTTTCTACGGTGGTTGTCTAATCAAGTGATAAATGTGACGCATTATGGGGTATGTTTAAATCAGAACGACTTTTGTGAGAAATGAGACGCACGATAAAATTGAATATGCACTGGGATGAGATTCACCCCCTGATGATATAAACAACTACTCCCTCCGTCCCGAATTACTTGTCGCAGAAAGGGATGTATCTAGAACTAAAAAATGTCTAGATACATCCATTTCTACGACAAGTAATTCCGAACAGAGGGAATATGATGTAAAAATATATTCAGATTAATCCCATTTGGCGATATGAAGGATGTTAGCATCACCAAGAGTTCATAACCAAGTGAATAAAAAAACATCATTTCTTCTGCCTTATATTTTGGACCGGCGGTGATAAAAAATGGTACAGATGCAGACTTAATTTCTTCTGCCTCATGCTGGTAACTACATTACTGCTGTAAAATATGGTGTAAACTCCTGTGTGATCTATACAAAATAAAAGAAGGGAAAGGCAGCACAATACACAACATACACTCATATAGAACAACATATTTTTTTGGATATTTCCAAAGCCTACCTAAATGGATAAAATGCAAAGTATTGTATCACTTTCTTTATAAATAAATGGTGACCCCTTAGAACATCTTTGTACACAACTAAACAGGCACCCATGGTTGCCAGATGCTACCTGGCCACTCCAAGACCAAGATAGCTAGGCTGCAGAGAGCAAAACATCTAGTCAGTCCCGGGAGCACATCATTTAGGCATTTTTTGAATCAGTTTGGGGTGGAACGTACGAGCAAGCCAAATCAGCACTACCAGCCAACGACACGAGTATTTGGGTTGCAAGTAGACCTCCAGTGAACCTCAAGTTGCCCCTGGAATTGATGAGTGATCCACATCCACCATCTTTAGTTACCCTGAAGAATCCCTTCCCCGCTTCTCCAAACAGTTCTGCCCCTAACTTCAGCTTTTCTAGGTTCTCTAACTTTTTTTTGCATCAAGACCAGAAGTTTAGCCAATGACTCACCATATCAAGAATCACTAAAGGATAATAAATTCTCTTTGGTTCAAAGCAAGCTTGATTTCTAACATGCCACACTGTTCATAAAATTCAATGCAATGCCAACAGTAACTAGAAGAAATCTTTCATATTTCTAAATTTGTGCAGCAAAAAAAGAGATTAAAAGCACAAACCTCGCAAGTGAACAAGCCAGAAATAAATCATCAATGGTGTGCATCTCAGTCTTAGGAGGGATATGATCCTATGCATCTCAACTCATCTGTCTATTTGCCTGCCAAATTGGTGTTGTTTGGTTCAGTGGTTTCAGAGCATTGTAAAATTCAGAAGGGGATAGAAGCTGTGTTACTCAGCTTTGCTAAAATTTTGCCTCTTGTGGTTGTTGTTGTCGGTTGGCAATGAGGAGAGTGTGTTGTAAAACTCTATAGAGGTTCAAGAGAAGACTGCGTACTCAACATTCTCGTAGTCAAGTCATGTGGATCGGTCTGCCCATAGCCGTGTTTTTACTCCTCAAGTTTAGGAGGTTTTTTCACATTAAATCATGTGTCACATGTGCATATCGTTTGAGTTTATTCCACTGCTTACTTGTTGGTTGAAATTGTCCTCAAAGTTCACTACAAGTAGAGGGGGTTGTTCAGTGTGCATATTTGTCGTGTTGGTGAATTTGTGCATCACATCTTTGTTGTCCAGCTCCTACAGATTATACATGCTTTCCACATCTCACACAGCAACGCATTTTCTTCTGATGCCCCAGAAGATCCATCGTCACTATCTCACACATTATAACACTGACCTCCAAGATTTTGCATAGACTACACATGCAGAATAAATATGTGCAGATATACATCTCATATTACATCCATTGTAGCTGTTGGCTATTGTAATAACTTGGGAACTGATATTGCGGTCCTGCTTGTTTGTTTTATCCAATTTCAGCAATGAAATTGTGTGTGTGTCCAAAAATATTACATCCATTATGTCTAATTACATGTAACGCCTGCGAGCCAACTTTTCGTTTTGTACTACACACAGGTTCCAAAACTGAAACATGTCTAATTACATCCATTAAGTACGCTCAATACAAGTTTATGCACTACACACAGGTTCCAAAACTGAAACATGTACACTATAGTCTGTACACTAAACAATGAATATACAATGTCAGAACAAAATGCATATATGTAAAAAAGTACCTAAAGAAGGAAAGGTGTGAAATTGTAAGCAATGCAACCACTAGAACAGGATAAAACCTGATATTCCAAGGATATGTACGTCAACAAGGCAAGAACTGAAGATTCTGGCTGCCAGCACGACTGCACGAGTCACCCAGTGGAGGAGATGGGAAACTGGTAATGACAGATTCAACTGTCCGTGTGGTTTGTGACAGCAAAGGTTGCTGCTGCTGCTGCCCTCTTTGCATAGATTGCTCACGCTGCTAGCGGGAACCACACCCAAGCAATATCCTTAAATGCAGGCCTTATTTCATCCTTCATGAGCTGTTTATACTCTACATGGTCTCCCCTGTACCTGCTTAACTCAACTAATAGGATAGAAGGCGCAAGCTCAGAAACCTGTATCTCGATCTGAACGAATCCATCCAGTCCTTGCTCTGGTGTTGCCAATCTCAAGTAACCATGTTCTGCATTGAGACCATAAATTTTGAGCTTCAAGCGCTTGGCCAGTTCATTTAGTGTACCGAGTATAATATGCGCTGGTTGTCTAGTGGTAAATGCCTCCCTCATCCGGTCATATCTTTCTACAAGTAAACCGGATAGGTCAAATCCCGCTGAGAGAGAAATGATGTCAAATGCATTCAAGAAGCTGTGGATTGGTAAGACTTGAACTCCCTCAGAATCACTGCTTTCTAGTAAGTGTCTCCTTCCTTGTGGATTTTCGGCGATGGGTTTTTTGTACCAGGCGCTTAGCTTTATCTTTGAAATAGAAATTCTAGTACTTGCATCTGGATCAAGAACCTTATACAGTAGATCCTTCAACTCGGCAGAAAATGATGGAGGGCATCTATAATCAGCTATGCAAATCAACCTACACGTCTCTGCAAGATCTGTGTCATCGAAAGGAAGGTAACCAGCCACAAGCACAAACAGAATTACTCCACATGACCATATGTCAGCCTTGAAACCATCAGATCCTGTCCTATTAAGTACTTCAGGAGCAACATAAGCTGGAGTTCCATTAGTGGTGTGGAGTAGGCCATCTCGTCTCTTGGGTTCGGATGTGAAGCTCGAACCAAAACCCAAGACTTTTAGATTTTCATCTCGATCTAGAAGAAGGTTTTCTGGCTTCAAATCACCATGATAAACACCTTGCTTGTGGCAGCAGTTCACGGCACTGATCAATTGGTGGAAGTACCTCCTAGCGACATTCTCACTGAACTTTCCCCCGGACATTCTTTTGATCAAAAGCTCACCACCACGAGCAAACTCCAATACAAAGTAAATCTTGCTCTTGGCAGCCATTACCTCGAAAATTTCAACAATGTTTGGATGTCTTATCTTTCTCATTACTGAAACTTCTCTTTCTATCTGCACCAATTGCACCTTGTCCTTATCAATTATCTTTATTGCGACAGCTTGTGCAGTCTCAAGGTTCCGAGCAAAATATGCTCTCGTGAAGTTTCCATGTCCTAATCGCCTCCCAATTTCATAACGATACATCAAAATTGTCCTCCTATGCCCACCCTACGAATTCAGTTGTACAAAATACATACATATGAGGTAAAATGAACAAAGGTATTCAGAAACTCAAAAAAGCTCTGGAGAGCATGAACACTCTTTAAAGAAGTCCAGTTTATTTATTTTCAACAAAGTTAGCATACAGTTATTTATTACTTTAGCACTCGTAATTTTCTGTGACGAAACAAAGACTTAAGATTTAAGCAGTGGTTAAGCTTTTACAAATAGGTTTAGGGGAGACCTCACCTCATTGCTTATGTCTCCTGATGTCCATGGATGCAGCTCACTGGAGTCCTTGTCTGCCTGTTGAATATCCAATAAAACATCACCTCATCACCAGCTAGGAACATCAAAAGTGAAAATGGAAATGTACACGAGATCTTAAAAATGAGACTGCTGAGAGAAAGTTGCATGCAGTTGGTCGACTTACCTGATGAACTGGTGAACTACTCCCACTAGTTTGGGTCGACCATTCCGCACTTTCTATTTCATCAAGTTCAATTGTATGTCGTGTAACTGATCTCCTTGGTGGGCTATTTTCAGTGCACTCTGTCCCAATTTCACCACGAACTTGTTCCAGATGTGTGTCTTCGTGTGATTTCTCCAACCTATTCCAAGATATATCAAGTACCTACAGAATTACATTGGTGAGTTATGAAAACGACAAACGCCTTTTCAAGCCAGAAAATTGTTAAATCGAAGTAGGCAATGCAGTTTTCAAAATTATCTTTGAAAGAGCTAATATGAGCTCAGATGCTATTTATCTGTTCTCTCAAGAATTCCTACTTTGAAAGTCAATAATTAAGGTTTACAGGAAAGTTTAGGGGAGAACTTACGTCAGAGCTTGTTTCTCCTGGTTCCTTATTCGTATATTTGTACAGATCACTGGAATCACTTTTCGATTCATCAAGCCTACTGATTATATGTTGTATAAACGGTCTCTTTGCTGGGTTTTTTTCAGTGCACTCTATCCCTATCTCAGTGCATACTCTTACTTGTTCCATATGTATGTCCCGCTGTGAATTCTGCAACCGATTCCCCCACATATCAAGTACCTGTGGAGTTGCAACAGTGAGTTACAAAAATAGGAAAATCTTTTCAGATGGGAAACTATTAGATTGAAGTGCTTAGCTGTAGTACATACAAACCTCACGCATGGTGTTAATGCAATAAATCGCATCAAACCAACAACAAAAATTGCTGAGAAGTTAAATGCGCCGCCACATCTTTTTGTCATATGCAAGGCCATCAAATTTTGTATTTTAAGGTATGATCAACAGGTAGAATCCTATTAATAATAGTTTTTTAAGCCTATTAATAATAGTTATATGACTATGCATTTTGGATGTGTGCATCAGTCGATGCAGAGCCCGAGGAGATCCCCTTACTGAGAAATCATGTATCCATGCTTCTTAATTTCTATGTTTCTATATTTTTGGACTGAATGATGTTTCGTTCTCTTGTAGCTATTGCACTACTAGATGCACACACACGAGCTCTTGCATATTCTCAGGAATGAATGGCATCATACAATGTCTAAGAAGAAAAAATATATAGTACCAAGTAAAAGTGTAGCATGATTATTTTGAAATCTAGTCTTTCTAAAAATAACTACAATATTTATAACTTTTAGTTCCTAGGCTTCTTTGCATTTCTCAACATCATGTAATATCTACAAAAGAAATAATATAATACAAATATAAGTGTAGCAAGATTATTTCAAAAGCTAGCCTTTATCTTGGAACATTAACATAGATTGGTCTTACATGCTCAACATCACAATATCCCTTCTGGCCCGTCAATATCTCTGTGATTATAACACCAAGACTATGTATGTCTGACTTGAGTGTAATTTGTCCATTGGTGAGAAATTCTGGTGCCATGTACCCCCTGCATCAAAACTTATCAAGTTTGATCAGTAAATGGGAAAAGGAATTACATGGAAATCATACCTCCTCGGAAAAAAAGAGATTATGACTCCCATGAGCCATAGATAACTCACAAAGTTCCCGTCACTTCTTCAGTAAAAAATTGGCTTTGCTTTTCAATGAAGCGCCTTGAGAGACCGAAATCGGCAATTTTCGGGGCCATATTATTATCCAACAATATATTTGTAGGCTTAAGATCTAGGTGGACAATACGACGCTCCATATGGAGATAATGTAAACCTTCACAGATTTCTTTGATGATGCGCTCTGTCCATTCAAGTACACAAGATACTCCTATAATAAGAAAGAGGGGTCCAATATCAGAGATACTTTGATAGGTAGTGCACAACACAAAACATGATTAGTTATATCCCTTCTGTAATTCTACAATGCTTTTTACCCACATCATGTTATAATTGTGGAATGCTTGAACCATATTAATATTTGATCATTGATAAGGAAAATGAAGAAGTTGAGGGAGGGGCCTAAAACACATGATACGTGCCAGATGACCTTACCAGTGATATAGTACTTATCAAGACTCCCTCCAGGTAGATACTCGAAGCAAAGCAACATTTGGCGTACATCTGCCATTACAGACCCTCCCTCATGTTCTACAATTACTCCTTGTGCGTCAGAACAATATCCCAAAAACCGCACTACATTTTTGTGCTTCGCCTTCATCAGACAGCTAATCTCTTTGATAAATTGTTTCTCATGAATATCATACGCCTTGGACAACTTTTTCACGGCAACCATTCCATTCTTGAGTATTCCCTGCAGTATCAAGACGTGTGGTCAACATCGATCTGAATAGTTTAATCAACTACAAAAATGATTGGAGCGGTTGAGAAAGAATGTACCTTATAAACCACCGCAAACCCGCCACTGCCAATTTCTAAATCTACGGCGAAACCATTTGTGATGTCTTCAAGAAGTGATAAGGGGAGATACACGGGCTCGGCACTTGGATTGAGTAGCATGTGCTCCAAGACTTCATGTTTAGCATTAGTTTTGAGATCCATTTGTTATTGTACCACACTACCTTTGAAATAAGGGCAATCACGTTATATATTAGGCT
Organism: Aegilops bicornis; assembly: GCA_021605145.1. Classification (NCBI taxonomy): domain Eukaryota; kingdom Viridiplantae; phylum Streptophyta; class Magnoliopsida; order Poales; family Poaceae; genus Aegilops; species Aegilops bicornis. The sequence continues at coordinate 173,765,189 of CM038674.1, forward strand.
AGTAAAAATGTAAAAGTATTAAGTTTCCAAAAAACATGAACGTGAGCATAATATATAAGTAAACAGAAAATCAAAGAACAAAATCAGTTTTTTATGTTGCAAAACAGATAAACAGACAAAAGTAGCTCTTACTCCATGAATGCACAAATAATATTAAGTGGCACTTGTATTAGTTGGTCGTGCACTGGTTTCATCAAGACGAGATGTAGTGCTTCCTCGATTTGAGGTGCTGGGCGCACTAGAGTAGAACTAAAAGGTTGTCGAAATTTTGAACTTTTTAGTATGTTGACACGATTTTGATTTACCACGTCACAAAGCTTGAGAATACTAGAATTGGTGCACGCATCTCCATTTCCATATTCAACATCTAAATCAAACGTCCAAATTTCCCCGATGATGTATGATTTTCACATGGCACACTAAGAAAATGCCACTAATCTCATATAATCCCATGTCAATGCAGTCACTCCTCTCACTTAATCTAGTATGAACGCAGGAGCGCATAACCTGCGGCGAGAGCACACCCATCCAAAATGTCGTAGGAAAATCCGCCGGCGCTCCTCAAACCGTCAGATCCCGGAGCCTCTCTCTCTCTCACACACACGCGCGCGCGCGCGCGCGCGTCAGATCCGATTGAGCACACCAACCCACCGCCGCCGCCTGAGCCCCCTCGCGCTTAGCTTGTCAGAGCTCCCTCGTCCGCGGCCGGTCCAAGCTCCCTCGCCGGAGGACGAATCCGCCGGCGCTCCTCCACGACTCGTCGGGTTCTTGAACCATGCTAGCCATCGTATCATTTTACAGCATCGCTAAAAGGCCCTGATAATAATTATTCGAAGAAGCTTTGGTAGTGGATAGAATAGCTTTGCAATAGCACATGACCGATGGAAAAAAGGGGGCGAAGTTCTAGTACTTAGGCCAACTTCACCGCGCGACCCTATCTCGTCTGGCCTACGTCTGCTTGAGCGAAAAGGACAAAAGCAGACAAATGTTCGGATTCCGTCTGCTGACCCATTCCCGCCCAAACTTTGCGCCGGTTTGGGGTGAACGGACACGCTACGGACGGGCCGCGACGCATGCCCTTGTCCTCCCGTGGCCCGTCGGGGACACTACCATCCTCCGCTCCCAACGCTTCACCCTTTCTCCCCGCCCTTGCCATGGCGCCGCCCCTATTCTCCGGCCGCCTCACCGCCGCAGCCTGCCGTCCATACCAAACCACGTCTCGACATGGCCGCCACCACGCCTTCGCCGTAGTTTTGGTCGTCTATCGGGGAGGTTTGGCCGTCGCCTTCTTGCCGGTGGCGGAGGGACACGATCACGGCGACGGACCACGGAGGCCGAGGCGATTCCAAGGAGAGCTCCAGCAGCGGTGGCGGCGGCAACCACCCCTGCTGCGTCGAGGTGATCATCGCTGCCTCTTCGCCACCACGTCCACAAGGTGTTCGACCTTTTGCCATCAAAGGTATGGACAATGAGACGAAGTTTTCTTTCATCACTTCCTTTGTTCATCTGGACGATTCGTCGTCGGATGATGAAGATCTTGTGGTGGCTGCCTTTGACCGGGTCGCTCACGACCATATTCAACGGCAGCTTCCTCGATGCGAGTCACTCCCCGGCCGTGCTCTAACCCGAACCGCATAGCAGGAGAGAGGCCATACGCTCTATGCCGATTACTTTGCCAACACCCGCTCTTCAAGCGGATAAATTTAAATCGCCCGTTTTAAGTATGGCAAGGCATGTGTTCAATCGTATCCGAGAGGGTGGTTGCTCATGACCCATACTTCGAAAGTGCAAGACGGATGCCCTTGGCAAGCTTGGATTCTCCTCTTACCGTAATGCACCGCGCCATCCGTGCATGCTTGCATATGGTATTCCAGCGATCCGGTGGGCGAGTATGTGCGTATGAGTGAGACAACATGTTTGATGTCAATGTATAAGTTTTGCCAGTGTGATCGAGGTGTTTGGCCCAGAGTACTTGAGGCAGCCAACCGCCGCTAATACAGAGATTGTTGGCGACCAACGCAGCTAGAGGTTTTTCCAGCATGCTTGGCGGCATAGATTGTATGCATTGGGAGTGGAAGAATCATCCATTTGCTTGGCGGGGCGATACAAGGGCATGTTAACGGGTGCACTGTCATATTAGAAGCGGTGGCATCGCAAGATCTTTGGATATGACATTCTTTCTTCGGTATGACGAGTTCTCACAATGATATCAACGTCTTTGCGGCGTTCTCCGATCTTCGCGAGGCTTGCGAAGGCCACTCCCCACTGTCAACTTTGAGATCAACGACCATCAAGACAACAAGGGATACTATCTAGCGGATGGTATATATCCTCGATGGTCAACTTTTGTGAAGACAATCTCGAAACCCCAAGGTGAGAAGAGAAAGAGATTTGCCCAAATGCAAGAGAGTGCTAGAAAGGATGTGGAACGTGCTTTTGGTGTGCTTCAATCCCGGTGGTGTCGTTCGAAACCCCTGCGTCATGGGATGAAAAGAAGCTTTGGGAGGTGATGAGTGCTTGTGTGATCATGCACAACATGATCGTCGAGGACGAGCGTGATGAGAGTATCTTCGACCAAGGATTTGATTATCAAGGTGAAAATATTGAGCCCCTACACCAAGACCCGACCACATTTGAACAGTTTGTCCAATTCCACCGTGAGATGCGTGATTGGCACACTCATTTGAATCTTTAAAATGACTTGGTTGAGCACGTCTGGAATCACATTGGCAACCAATAGATGTATTGGTTCATTTTATGTTCGTTGAAGACAATTTCGATTTGGTTGTAAAACTATTTTATTAGAGATAATTTTAATTGGGTTGTAAAACTATTTTTATTTTCAGACAATTAATATTTGAACATGCAAACTAGTTTTCATATGAATATATGGACATTTTTGGCCCTGACGGACAGGATGGGGCAAATGGATGCGCCCAGACACGACCCCAAATCCCAACCCAAATGGACAGAATCCGGACAAAACGGACGTCCGTTTAAGGTCGCGCGGTGGAGTTGGCCTTACCTGGGCAAGCCCTGGTACGCAGTGCAGGCGGCTCGAAAGAAGCTTCAGATGGAACGATTGGATTCTCTCGCTCAGCCCCGATGCAGCCACAGATCGCTTCGCTCCGCTTCTGAAACTGAAAGCACAGCAACGGGGGCCGAGCACGCGTGGACTTCCCAAGAGACCAGAGTTTTTTTTTTTTGAGCCAAAAGAGGACAGAGGTGAGAGATGTACTACTCCACTTGTACACAGGCGCTGCATCCGATCCAAATAGGAGTAATAGAAAATACTCCCTCCGTTCCAAAATAAGTAATTTGATACTTCCTTCGTCCGAAAATATTTGTCATCAAAATGGATAAAAAAAATGTATGTAAAACTAATATACATCTAGATACATCTCCTTTTATTTAATCTGATGACAAGTATTTCTGGATGGAAAGAGTATAAAGGTAGTACTATCGTGCTGCTCCAGACGCGAATAGTTTGACCCAGTCGATTGACTCGTTATTTCGTTATTTTTCTATACGTGCTTACCAGTTACCACCACGCGCGGACCTGGCCTCAGCGAACAACTTGTTAAAGAAAACCCAAAAGCCTGCAACACGTTCCAGCAATGATTTTCTGCCACATAAACCCCATATGTAATAAGGATACTGTACTAGCATTTGGATATGTTCCTTGTACATTTCGGAACAAGGGCAGTGAAAATGGTAAACATTAAGGCTCAATTTTCCTCTGACTCATGCTGGCGGTTACATTACTGCTGTTGAATATAAAGGGTAAACTGCAGTGTGATATCTCCAAGGGGTAGGGCAGCGCAACACACAACATACACTCCTCATTTTCTGAATCAGTTTGGGGTGAAACACAGCAGCAAACCTAATCGACACTGCCAGCCAAGGACACGAGTATTTGGGTTGCAAGACGACCTCCAGTAAACCTCACGTTGCCCCTGGAATTGACGAGTGGTCCTCCCATCTTTGGTTGCCCTCAAGACTTCACTCCCAGCTTCTCTACACGATTCTAACCCCCACTTCGGCTCTTCTCAGTTTCCTAACTTTGCCTGCATCAAGAATCACAAGTTTAGCCAATGACTCACCATATGAAGAATCATGAAAGGATAAGAAATTGTCTTCTGTTCAAAGCAAGCTTGGCTTCTAAAACACCAGATCGTTCAAAAAACTCGATGCAATGCCAACGGTAGCTACAAAATATTTCCTGTTTCCAGATTTGTGCAGCCAAAATAGTAGAGATTAAAAGCACATCAGATTATATTCCACACAAACCTCACAAGGGCAGAAATAAAGGATCAATGGTTTCATTCCAACACAAATTTGACAATGCATCTCAACCTTCCATCCTCCTCTCAGAAGGAAGAACAGTTATTATATTGCGTATGAAAGGAGAGACAAAGAGCTTAGAGGTTCTCTATCCAGCCCCCAATCCTTCAAAAATCTGGTATTAGTTTCATCCCAACAATTCTTCTGCAATGCTTACAGAATTGAATCTTTGATATCAGGGCCACCTGACCAAAATTGAGTCTCTCCATTTCTGTGTTTAATACTAGTAATGTGGTTTTGACATATTTCTCTAGTATAAAACTTTCTGCCAGAGCAATCCTCTGTCCTAAGCTTACAGAGCCACATTGCTAGTCAGACCTTGTTCACTGTTTGAAGATCAAAAACCCCTAACTTTACAGGGCGGTCCTCTGTTGTTGGGTCTACAAATATATGCCAGCCTACTAAATGATACTTCCTAATATGTTGGTATCCATAACATAGCAAACTATGCTCTGAAAAAATCAATTCCCTTTCTAACCCCTACATGTAAAGAGGCATGTCGGGATCGCAAACATCTTTTCTTTTCAGAGAAAAGGTTTTCAAAAGATATCCCGAAGGGGTCTTAGGTAAGAAGGAATGATTTAACCACGAACTTTGCTTCGGTACGCACCCGCAGAAAAGTTTACGGATTTCGGTGCAGATTAAAGGTGGAGATTAGGAGGTACCCTTTCAATGAAAAAGGATAATATAGTCTTCTGTATCCAAATCAATCTATTCAATACGTTTGATCTGCAAACTAATATGATGATAGCCTTTTTACGTAATTTTAAGATTCGTGCAAACTTTTAAGGGGGGTGTACCGAAGCAAAACTCTTTAACCACAACAAGTCAACCACCAGTAGTCAAGATCATCCCTTGCCATCCAGCTAACCTAATTTCTGCCTTATTCTTAGCGGGTTTCCAAGCCGAATTTCTCATTTTAATCTCATCGAGAGGAGTTCCAAATGTAAAATATTTCATGATAAGAGTCCCACATTGGAATACTGTATTCAAGTAGATGGATGGGTATTCCATTTCAAATAAGGAATGGGAGGGAAAGCAAAACAAGGGAGTGATTAGGAGAAAACAAAAATAACAAGCAGAACCTTTTACAAGCATTTACGTATTAACAGTGTCAAATTCAGTGCAACTGTCAACACAACAGAATTATCGAACCAAAATGACAAACACGCCAATTAGAAAATGGAATCTCTGTCTCAAAGGAGGCGGAATGCAATATGCGAACCAGCTCAGAAATGCAGACACATAAAAACACAAGCAAGCATTTGGCTAATTCTACAAAATATAGTCTGTTTTGCTTGTTTCTCAAATAGAATGTCTTTTTCATTGTCATCTTAAAAATATCACTACTGGACAACACCATCTAGTGTCCAAACGAAGGAAATGTTATGATACCTTATCCACACTCCATCAAGCACCATCGAGTTGAGGGTGCACCTGGTTGTCTATCAAACAAGGAGGCCATGCCATGATGTAGGGATGGGGATGGCCATCAAATCTCCTCTGAAAGAGCGTGGCCAGCTCCCCTGTCTCCATGCATAGAGACATGAACCAACTAGGATTATGACCATCAAGGAACGTTTCCATGGTAGAGAAGTACACAAATCCACCAATAGTGGCCACAACCTTCAGGTCACCATGTTCCACAAGTGTACTCTCGGTGACCTCGACAATCGTCTCCAACGGAAACCTCTGGTCGAATATCCATCTCTCGATGCCGTCATCCTCGGCTCCCCGGACCCAAACAAAAAGCTCAAAATCAATTGGGCAGACAATGCAAGGTTTCCCATCCTTGGTCTCGCCGACCCTGAATATGAGATCTCGCGCCACCAAGGTCGGCGGCAAATCCATTTGGGAGAAATGCAGAGTCGCGGTGTTCAGCACCAGGATGTAGGCTTCATTTGTGTGTATCCAGTAGACGAACCTATTCACCATCGTGCCGACTTTAAGCCAGTGTTCGTCTTCAGGCAGTGGCGTCACAGCCTCCGACCACGGGAAGATCTGCCACTCCCTGCTCTCCGACGAGAAGACGGCGGCACGCGCCCGCGACTTGTCATGGCAGGTGTAGACAAGGCGCAGCGGCTCGCTGCCCTCTTCGGAGGAGAGGATGTAGCATCCAAGGTACTTGGCGTCGCCGCGGGCGCCGTCGAAGATCTTGTCGGGCGGCACGGGGATGAGATCCAGGGCCCGCGTGAGGGGGTTGTAGACGGCGAGTTGCTCCAGGCTGAAGTTCTGGAGGAGGACGTTGCCGTCGCAGCAGCCTTCTATGGCCCACCCGGGAAGGTGTCGTCGTCGGGGGGGTGGCGGGTGAGCAATAAATGGGCGCCGCGGCCGGCGGCCGCGTGGTCTGGGTCGGCGGGGCGGGGGTGGGGGGCTACGGGGGGGTTGGTGGGGACTTCGGGGTCGAAGAAGAGGCCGAGGAGAGGGGGCAGGTGGGCCTCCCGGAAGCTGCGGCGGAAGGCGGGGGACGAGCGGACGGCGCTGAGGAAGGTGCGGCAGCTGAGGGCGGCACGGACGAGGCTCGGGAGGGAGGGGAGGCGGAGGAAGATCTCGCGGAGGAGATCTTCGTCGAGAGAGATTACGGTGGTGGGAGCGGGTGGTGGCGATGAGTTCGCCGCCGGCGGCGATGGTGATTGCTGCCAGGCCATGGCTTACGCTGAACAGGAGGAATGGAAGGACGCTCTTATCCAAAAAATAATCATGTAAAGGAAATAGAAGATGGTGTATTTCTTTTCTTGAGAAAAATAAACATATTTCATTCTCTTAACTGTAATTTGAAGCCCTACTCTGCTAATTGACCGCGGTGATCATCGCTCCAGATGAGACAAAAGCATCTCCTTCGAGCGTTAGTGTCGGGTGCTCGATGGTGATACCAACAAAGGAGACAACGGTGATATAGTTGTACTAGTGATTAGGCAAAATTTTATGTTTTGACCCTTTTTCTGAAATTTAATTGAGATCTGAGCCTAGTTTAAAAAATAATTGAGACCTAACCCTTTTACTACCACTAGGGTCCATGACGGTAGGGTGTAACAGCCTACCGCCAGGGACCTTGGCGGGAGAAAATATCCTTAATGACTGAGCAGTGGCGCTAGCCTGCATAACCATCTGTGAAAGTGCTTTCGGCGGTAGGCGAAAGCACGCGTGTTCAATACTTAGAAGAAATTTGCGATAGAGCATCCAACCCTACCGTCAGGGACCTTGGCGGTAGACTGTTATACCTGACGATGACATGTACCTAGGATAGGGTAATAGGCCTGACCTAGACACCCTTTCCAAGGATATTGCCCTAGAGCCAAAGGTATTCAAAGTACAGCAGCGTCTACCGACTGAAATCACCTCAGAGTGCAACCCACTCGACCAAAAATTCCACTCGGATAACCCAATTCCATTCGACCAGGATATAATCATTCGACCATACCAGAAACCACTCGGAGTACAGAAGACCTAACGTCACTCAGGATGGCAACGGTCAGGCGTTCACTCTGTAGTCTTAAATATCATTTATACCTTTTTATTGCGGGCGTTATAAGTAACGTCCGGTCCTAATGTACATTGAACCCCTTGTAACATGGGCTGGCTGGGGTCCTGGCGCACTCTATATAAGCCACCCCTCCACTGGCACAAGGGTTCGCACCCTCGATAACTTCACGCATAATCCAGTCGACCAAGCCTCCGGGCACCGAGACGTAGGGTTGTTACTTCCTCCGCGAAGGGCCTGAACTCGTAAATCTTGTGTGCACAACCTCATCGTAGCTAGGATCTTGCCTCCTCCTACGTACCCCCTATTCTACTGTCAGACTTACTCCCACGACAGTTGGCGCTCACCATAGGGCAGGTGTCTTAGCGACTTTCGGTGAGGTTGCAATTTTCTCGATCTCCATCATCATGGTTTCTGGCGGTGGTTTGGCTGAGGGCCGCGAGATCCGTCTCGGCGCGCTCGTTTTCATCACCGACGACTCCGCCTGGCTCCGGGAGGCCCCCCTTGACGTCGAGACGCTCCCCGTCCGCGGGGCAACGCAGTTTCGTGCATGCGTCCGCAGGGTCCTCCTGCGGCAGCCGTCGACTCAGTATCGGTCGGCTCCCGCAGCGTCATCGCTCCCCGCTGCTCGTCGTCGCAAGCGATCTGGTCGATCGCGGCTTCATCGATGGGTAAAGCATGCGGTGGCTCGTCAGTCGATCACCCCTCAAGTATTGAACAATAAAGATGATCTGGATACTTCAAAATATACATACTAAATTGAGTGGACAGACATTAACATAGACTGTTCCCAGGACTCACCACACACCAAAAGCGGCAGTACTAAACAATACAGGGTTCACAAACACAAATCAAGTACTGAACAATAGTACTTACTACAGACAAGCAAAGTTGCACTAATTAAACTCTGCAGACTATTTCTTGCCACCGACCTACGGGATGAACCCCGCATAACTGACTAGGCCATGGACTTCGTGAGAGATGTCTACCGGCACCATCACCATCTCCTCAACCTTGGAGAACCTAACAGAGTGGTCTTTCCACTCATAAACATGACGATGAAGACAGGTCGCATCAGATTTGTCGGGAAACTTTACAAGAACCACACCCTTCGTAATCGAAGGCACGGCCAGGAAATTGTTGTGGTCAAGTACAGCCTCGAGAACACGCCTGACAACAATGCTACAGGAAAACACTAGTTCGGGACACGTGGCGATAAGGACACAGCAGCTGGATAGTTTAGCAGTAGAACTCATCCTCGGGTCTTCCAGTTCACACGGCATGACTTTGAGAACTTCATCTCCACCATGGACCTGGTTCTAGTTCAAACAGAAACCAAATATTTTATTACTACCCCCGTTCAGAAATATAAGATGATTTTCGATATTTTACTCCATATATGACTACATATACGCACAGAAATGAGTGAACAAAGACACTAGAACATGTCTTCAAAGGCATGAGAGCAGAAGGGATTACTTGCAATATCCATAACACAAGTTATTGATGCAAATATACCCTCTTCAAAGGTAGCATTGATGTTCATAAAGTAGTTGAAAGTAATCTATAAGAAATCCGTGTCAACCTCTCGCATGTTTTGGTCAAAAGAGGAATTTAGAACCGCCATTTGGCACACAAAAATCACATGCAAGATCACCCAGAAAGTTGTACTACTAGTACTAGTACTGCGTGTTAGATGAAAAAACACGATCAAGATTGAGAAAAAGATCGTCAAGAAGAGACATTACCTGGACTTGCTTAATGAGGGATCCCGGAGAGGGGGGCTTGGACAGGGCGATGGCTTTGAGCTTGTTTGCGGTAGTCCTGGCGGGGTGCTTGCGCTTCTTCGTACCATGAGCGTCGACGGTTTTTTCCAGAGCCATAGAAATCACTTCGGTCGGTGCTCTAGCGTCCATCAAGAAACTGTCAAATAGAAATAAAAGAAAAGAAACCATAATCACAAACCCAAAAGAAGAACAGAGAGGGAGTTATAGGATCAGTCTCGGGGTTGCAAGACCGGGCCTTGGCAGAATCAACACCATTGATGCGC